>OY743187.1:8322132-9572132 GCA_963555705.1 Ligustrum vulgare | reverse complement strand
TTAGGCGTCGAACTAGTTAGAGTTTTTAAGTTTGAACTTTAAAGATAATATGTATATATTTGAAGGAAAAAAATCAATAAACAATATAATGGTTTAGTGGTTGTGTATTCTCATATCCCTAAATTCAACCAAGGTTCAATTCTTCTTGACTTCATCAAATTTATTTTAGTTTCTCATTTCAATATTTAAAAAAAAAAAAACTACCGGGTCACGAGGCGGGTCATTCCGGGTCCTTCGGGTTTTTTTGCCATCCCTATTCCCAATTGATGGTTTAGATTTCGACAAACCTGAAATTGAAGCCTTCTTTTTCCCGTTGTCAGCCATCTGATTTGAATCGATACACCAACTCCCAAAATAGAACCTAAAGCTCTGATACCAGTTTGTTGTGCGGAAGCAATGAACAAACAATATATCGAAACAAATCCACAAATAAAAAGGGTAAAGAATCAAGTTGACTCAATCGATGTGATTGCGCTAATCCACTTTCGGAGCCGACAAAGAATTCCACTAATTATCAAAAGGAGAGATTACAATAGAGTTTATGAATAAACTCTCAAAACCCAAAACACTCACTTTCTAATCTGTCTTTCTCTAATATTCAAGTAGAGAAGAGGACAAAACAATGGAGTATTTTTACTACAAGGCTGCTCACGTTTCTCTCTATTTTATAACCAATAGGCAGCCTCCTTTTTATAATAAACATACGCAGCTTATTACCAAAGGTTACAATTAACCTAGTAGCTGATCATTGACTAATGGACTTGGCCCAATCAATTAAGTTAAGCCAATATTCAACAATTACAACCTGCTATGCAGTGGAGTACTACTTCAACCTTCATACAACTACACTTAAGTAAAATGCAATCAAGTAGGATAAATCAGGAAACTACATTGCCGCTTAATCATTCTAATATTCCCAATTTCAATATTGTCTATTCTGATGATACCTCAGTCAGATCTTCAGCATCCCTTACCTTGAATATCTTCTGTTCATACCCCTAGTTAGAAGACCAATTTGCTGCACAGTTTTCTTCTCTTCAAATATGTGTGAATTGGGCGTTAATGTTCTAAGTGTTGTTGAATATTTTGCAGAATGTATTGTACACACCAAGGCCCTTTGCTTGTTTGAGTACATAAGAGTAGGGCCACAGGGTTGCACGGATACCAACACGCAACATGGATACGACACAACATGACACAGACACGCCAACACGTGATTTTTTAAAAAGTTTGAACACGACACATAGGGCTACGCAAATTAATTTTTTTAATTTATTATTGTTTTAGTCTTATATACCACACATTGTATATTTATTACATCACAATGAGGAAATCAAATAAAAACAAACATGTAAGTCAGATTTATCTTCTTCTTCTTTTTTTTTTAATTGTAGGAGTTTCACCCTTTCCCCGTTTCACTTTTGATGCATATGATATAGTTTTGATACGTATCGAACACGACACGCTGGCTTCCGACAGAGTGTCTGTGCAACCTAAGGACCATTTAAGAGTCCAACATCTCAAGTCTCAACTCAACACTTTTACATGTCCTTTGCTTCTTCGGATTTTTAATATAGTTTCAATCACTATTGGTTCAGCCTTAAGGATAGAGCTGCTTCTGGGGCTGCAAGTTGGATTGAAAAATTCGATCCTGACTAGTCCGAAATCTGAGATTTTCCGCAAAAATTGGATTGGAATTGGAAGTAACTTTAAAATTTCAAAAATTCCGAAATTTCAATCCAAAAAATTCTGAAGCATTCCGAACATATTCCGATCCGAAAATTCTTTTTTTTCGAACGCGAGACAGATTTTTCGTCCCATTAGGGTCAGATACCCATCAAGTCCAGGGAGGATCGAGTTTTGTCATCTCTGTCTCTAGATGTGTTTCTAAGGATCCCATCCCTGCTGCAAGATTATCACCCTTCATTTTTCCTTTCTAGAAATTTTATGTTGTTGTTTCATTGAAGCCCAGTCTCCACCATCACCATGTAGTACCCTGCAGCATTAACACTGATGGAATGTCTCATTATAATGTTCACCACAGAATTCAAAGCCTCGATCGCACATTTTGCATAGGACGTAAATGTAGGGGTACAAAAGTGTACTTGATTTGTAAATGTTGGTGTACTTTCTCACCCTCCCACCATCTCCGGGCTCCGAACAAAAGCCTGTTGACCCACGCACCATATGTGCCCACTGTCCAAACTGTCAACCTCGTTTCATAGATTTACAGGCTTGTGGGCCAATGTTTCTTAAATTCCACTGGTCTCTGTTTGAGGCATTGTGGTCCTAAGATTCGTATTATTAAAGTGTTTTCTCTTCATTTCTTTTTTTAATACCCTTATGTATCAGCCTTGCAGACTGGTCTCACCTCGATCTGACATTTTAGAGGCCTTAAGAGAACTTTATTTGGGGCCCTATTTACTCTTCTAGAATATAAATATTTAAAATTATAAAAAAAAAAAAAAAAAAAAAAAACTTCTAGATATTTTTTTGGGGGATCCTAATCTTTTGCTTTGATGGATTGTACCGCCCCTGCAGCCTTGTATACTTGTCAAATTTAATAACTTGTGAGTCATTCCTCAATGTTGGGATGTTAATTTTTTCTTCTTAAGCGTCTGTTAGACCCTTAGTGTTTGTGTAGTTGTTGTGGTTTTCATAAGAATATGTGTTTTAGAATTGTTTAAAAAATCAAATATTGTAAACTTGATTAAGAATAAATAGTTGAGATTGAGTATTTGAAAAACTTGATTTTCAAAAACTCGGGCTCAATCAGGGCTAAATTGAAGAATAAATAGTTGAGATTGAGTATTTGAAAAACTTGATTTTCAAAAACTCGGGCTCAATCAGGGCTAAATATGGTAAAAATTGAAGTTAAGGGGTAGAAGAATGACTATATTATGAAGTGGACTCGAGGGAATTTACACTCTGGAAGAGTTTGCAGTTCTTAAAATTAACGTAACATCATAAATAATAAATTCATAATGCAGCACTGCCAATCTACTTTTTCATCCTTGTAATAGCCCTTTTGGAGATGTAATTGATAAACTTGCTCAAAGTACAGAAAGGAGTAGCAAACACATATGGAATGGTTAGCACGTTGAATTGAACATGACTAAAAATGACGAAGGACAGCACGTGAAGAAAATTTGTCGATTGTCGTGTATTCTGTAGTTCAGTCCATCGCAAAAATTAGATCTTGACTTAAATGATAAACACGAATAAACGGGTACACATCCACAAAAGTAATCTCTTTCACTAGAATTTACATACTCGATTGTACACTCATCCACAGTCGATCTTCCGAAATCCCCCATTTGTCCATACTCGACTAATTATCTAATTTATATATTACTGCATAGAATAGATTTTTAAGTCGTAACCAATTTTTTGGACAAGAGAGGACAATTTCTTTACCTGACTTTGTGCAATATATGACAGGATCACTAATGTATTGAGTTGAGTTGATTTCTGTTTAGGATATCGAAATCACTTAAATCTTCATGGAAACATTATGGTAAATCATTTATAAACGATTGTTTATAAATAACAACGTATTAACATTTCGTTGGTCCTCATTTTTGAAATGGTGGTAAAAAATCTTTGACCAGTAGAAATTGTTAATTTTTTTTAAAAAAAAAAAGATCAAATAGATATTGTCTGAATATTTATAAACAAAATTTATAAACATTTTTTACCAAACAGTGGGTAATTATTTATTCACATATAGCAGCAATTAGTGAAATATCAAGATGTTTATTGATTAAGAACAAGAATAATACCCTATTGCCCTGCCCATAAGAAATACAATATCTTATCCTTGAAGGCACAATAACATTGTTGAAAAGATTATCAGAGATGTAAATCCAAACTCACATGACCATTTTGTAAACTTTGCTTCGATTCATATCCCAACAGGTTTTGAGAATTAGGTTTACTAACTGATGATGGGAGCTGATGTATAAAAGTTGTGGAACTGTGAAGGGATGGGATTCTCCACAAGGCCAAGGGACTCCCATTGATAGGTTCTTGTGTGCAGGATCCATGGCTAGTACTCCAAACACCTGAGTGATCACTAGTATAGGAATAATTGCTTCTATTGCTCCATGAATGATGATATGCCATGGCTGCATGAGCTGGTGCTGAACTGAGGCGATATCGCTGTTGGGAATTAGGACACAACTAATCCCGTCCAGGATCGATGTGACACAAATAAATTGGACTGAGAAAATATAAATACGCAAAAATAAAATGCAAATACGAAACACAAAGATTTACGTGGTTCAGCAATTTGCCTACGTCCACGGACCCACACCAATATATTTCACTAACTCGAAAAAATGAGGAGTACAAAAAATACTACACTGTATTTTTATCTGCCTATGCAAAGGCTATTCTCTCCAACTCACTTTTCTCCCTATTTTGTGAAATGCCTCTCTTGTGTTGCTCTCTACACAAGATCACTCTTTGTTGTGGTGGTGTATTTTTCATTGAGGTTTTGCCCTCTATTTATAGGGAAAGTTTGGACAAAGAATCAACAATGGAAGGAATAAAATAGGTGTGAACATATGAGGATTGTAGGCTAATGGTGTCTTACCAAATAGGTGTGAACATGGACTATTAATGGTGGCTTGCCAATTTCAACAAAGTTGGCTTTATTTTCCACATTTAGCTCCATTTTTCAACAATCTCCCACTTGGGGATAAATGTGGCTTCCCCTGAGATATCTCCTTCTTACAACTCTTTGTGAAATATGGTGTGAGTCATTTCCTTTGTCTTCACTTCAGAAGACCAATTGAAGCTGAGCACAGCTCCAATTTTTCCTTTGTTACTGTCTTGGTCATCATGTCGGCTGGGTTCTTGCTACCCTGGATCTTCTCTAGTGTTAATACTTCATCCTCTAGAAGAGACCTGATGAAGTGATAACGGAGTCCAATGTGCTTGGTTCTAGAATGAAATGCTGAATTCTTTGCCAGATGTATCGCACTCTGACTATCACTGTGCAAAACATTCTTCTCCTGACTGAATCCCAATTCTGCCAACAAACCCTGTAACCAGATCATTTCTTTGCTAGCCTCGGTTACTGCCACGTACTCTGCTTCTGTAGTGGATAGAGCAACAATCTTCTGTATCTGCGAAATCCAGCTAACTGCAGTAGTACCTACTGTGAAAACATAACCAGTAGTGCTCCTTCTGTGATCTACCTCACCAGCAAAATCTGCATCTACAAAACCTTGTAGAGCCACCTCGCCTCGTCCAAAGCATAAGCATCTATCAGTAGTTCCTCGTAGATATCTTAATATCCACTTTACTGCTTCCCAATGCTGCTTTCCTGGATTTGCCATAAACCTGCTCACAACTCCCACTGCATGAGCAATATCTGGTCTGGTACAAACCATGGCATACATCAAACTTCCAATGGCTGAGGCATATGGTATTTTAGCCATGAAGTTTATCTCGTCCTCTGTCTTAGGACTCTGATCACTAGATAGACGGAAGTGATTAGCTAGTGGCGTGCTGACAGCCTTCGCACTGCACATGTTAAATCTCTGCAGGACTTGACTAATGTACTTGGCCTGAGATAACTGCAAGATACCCTTCTGCTTATCTCTGAAAATCCTCATTCCGAGAATCTGCTTTGCTGCACCCAAGTCCTTCATTTCGAATTCTGCTGACAGTTGCATCTTTAACTTCTTGATTTCGTCCATATCTGAGCCTGCTACTAACATATCATCGACATAAAGTAGCAAAATTATATAACTGGACTCGAATCTCCTGAAGTAGCAACAATGGTCAGCATTACATTTGAAGTAACCATTTTTCTGCATAAATCCGTCGAACTTCTTGTACCACTGTCTCGGGGCTTGCTTTAAGCCATACAGGCTCTTCTTCAATTTGCAAACGAGCTTCTCCTTTCCTTTGACTGAGAAGCCTTCTGGCTGCTGCATATATATTTCCTCCTCAAGGTCACCATGGAGGAAAGCAGTTTTTACATCTAACTGCTCCAAGTGCAAACCCTCTGCTGCAACAATACTCAAGACTGATCTGATTGTTGTCAGCTTCACAACTGGAGAAAATATTTCCGTGTAGTCAATTCCTTCTTTCTGCTGGAAACCTTTGACCACCAACCTCGCCTTGTATCTCTTTGATCCATCATGTTCCTCCTTGATTCTGTACACCCACTTATTATGTAGAGCTCTCTTCCCTGTAGGTAACTCGGCTAGTTCCCACGTCTGGTTAGAGATGAGAGACTTTATCTCATCTTTCATTGCAAGCTCCCACTTGCCAGAATCACCGACCTGACATGCCTCATGATAGCATTCAGGTTCACCTGCATCAGTAAGTAACATGTAACTCATGTACTTTCTATTTGGAACATGAGGTCTGGTTGACCTTCTAAGAACAGGGACTGGAGACTGTGATGCATCAGTCTCTAGAACAGGCTCCTGTAACTGCAGATCTTCCTCTGTCTGCTGCGACGTACTACTTTCTGGAGCATCATCCAACTCAACATATGTTGGACCATCATGTACTGTGTCATCGGACTGCACTGCATTTCTGTCCTTGTACATAACCTTCTCGTTGAATATGACATCCCTGCTTCTGATGACCTTTCTGTTCTGGTCATCCCATAAGCGGTAGCCGAACTCATCTCCGCCATATCCAATGAATGTGCACTTTAGTGATTTGGGGTCTAACTTGCCCCTTGCCTGATCACTAATATGTGCATATGCGACACATCCAAAAACTTTCAAGTGGGAAAGTTTTATTTCTTTTCCGCTCCATACTTCCTCCGGTATCCTATACTCCAACGGTACCGAGGGTCCTCGATTGATCAAGTACACCGCTGTGTTGACTGCTTCTGCCCAAAACTGTTTGGGCAAGCCTGCATGTAACCTCATGCTTCTGGCTCTCTCCGTTAATGTCCGGTTCATACGTTCTGCAACTCCATTTTGCTGTGGAGTCCCTGGCAACGTCCTCTCCATTTTGATGCCATTCTGGTAACAGAACTTCTTGAACGCCATATCCGTATATTCTCCTCCGTTATCGGACCTCAGCTTCTTTACTCGCAATCCTGTTTCATTTTCCACCATGGCTTTCCACTTCTTGAACACATCGAATACTTCGGACTTGTGTCTCAAGAAATAAACCCACACTTTTCTCGAGTGGTCATCAATGAAAGTCACAAAGTATGACTTTCCGCCAATGGATGAAACTGCGGTTGGTCCCCAAACGTCTGTGTGGACTAACTCAAGTTTCTCTTGCTTCCGAGTTCTGCCACTAGTGTTGAAACTCACCCTGGTCTGCTTCCCAAAGATGCAACTCTCGCATAAGTCTATATCAGTAGACTGAAGCTCTGGTAGTTTCCCCTTTGCATGCATATACTTGAGTCTCTTCTGACTCATATGCCCAAGTCTCTGGTGCCACAAGTTTGGGCCCTCCTTGCTTTCAGCAACTGCAATTGTCACACAAGCGTCCGCCGTTGTGTAGAGGGTGCCAGTATCCTTGCCTCGAGCGATAATCATGGCGCCCTTGGTGATCTTCCAGTTATCACCAGAGAAGGTGGTGACATGTCCTTCTCCCGACAATTGCTTGACGGAGATCAAGTTCTTCCTCAATTCTGGAATATGTCTCACGTCCTTCAGCTTCCACACAGATCCATTGATCTTGATCTGTACATCACCCTTTCCGACCACGTCACACGGTTGATCATTACCGAGATAGACTCTACCAAAATCACCCCGCGTATAGTTTACAAAAAACTCATTGTTTGAGGTAGCATGAAAAGATGCTCCGGAATCAATCACCCAGTATTCCGTTTTTCTCTCCAAAGAGCATATCAAAGCATCGTCCGCTTCCTCTTCCACAACATTGACTTCTGTCCTGTCCTCCTTTTCTTTTGGAGGTGCTGTGCACTGATTTTTGTAATGACCGGTCTTCCCACACTTCCAACATTCCACAGCCTTTGTCTTGTTGGAATTGTTTGGATTTCTGGACCTCGATCTGCCACTTCTGAATTTTCCGTTGCCCCGCCCATTTCCTCTGTTAGAATTTCTGCCTCTGCTTTCCACGTTCAACGCCGATCCTGAAGTTGAGGCACCTTCTGATTGTCGTCTGATCTCCTCCGTTAAGATCATGCTTACGACATCATCGAACTTCAATTTTGACTTTCCGGCAGAGCCACTAATTGCTGTGACTGTACCATTCCAGCTGTCTGGCAACTGCCCAAGAATTAACAGAGCTCGAACTTCATCACTAAAAGTGATTTCGACTGTGTTTAGCTGGTCCGTCACTTCATTGAATTCATTTAGGTGCTCCCCAAATCTTCCGCCTTCGGCCATCTTCATATTGAACAGTTTTTTAATTAAGTGGACTTTATTTGCTGCAGATGGCTGTTCATACATGCTAGAAAGGGCTGCCATGAGAGACTCTGTCGTCTTCTCATTTTTTATGTTGAAAGCCACTGACTTTGACAACGTCAGCCTGATTGTGCCGAGTGCTTTTCGATCAAGCAACTCCCAATCCCCCTGGCTTATATCTTCTGGCTTTTCTTTTAGTGGCTTGTATAGATCCTTCTGGTACAGATAGTCCTCCATTTGCATTTTCCAAAATCCAAAATTTGAACCATCAAATTTGTCAATTTTGGATATTTTCTCATCTGTCGACATTGTTCACACTCAATCACAAAACAGTCTAAAGAAATCTTTTCTGATGTGGAAGATCAGTCAAAGCTGCAACCACAGAGCATACTAAGAATTTCAAAAGATCTCAATGAGCCAAAGCTCTGATACCAATTGTTGGGAATTAGGACACAACTAATCCCGCCCAGGATCGATGTGACACAAATAAATTGGACTGAGAAAATATAAATACGCAAAAATAAAATGCAAATACGAAACACAAAGATTTACGTGGTTCAGCAATTTGCCTACGTCCACGGACCCACACCAATATATTTCACTAACTCGAAAAAATGAGGAGTACAAAAAATACTACACTGTATTTTTATCTGCCTATGCAAAGGCTATTCTCTCCAACTCACTTTTCTCCCTATTTTGTGAAATGCCTCTCTTGTGTTGCTCTCTACACAAGATCACTCTTTGTTGTGGTGGTGTATTTTTCATTGAGGTTTTGCCCTCTATTTATAGGGAAAGTTTGGACAAAGAATCAACAATGGAAGGAATAAAATAGGTGTGAACATATGAGGATTGTAGGCTAATGGTGTCTTACCAAATAGGTGTGAACATGGACTATTAATGGTGGCTTGCCAATTTCAACAAAGTTGGCTTTATTTTCCACATTTAGCTCCATTTTTCAACAATCGCATGACCCCATAAACGTTGTGCGCTTCGGAAGGGCCACCGTGTATCATTGCAGACTGAAGATACGCACGTTTATTATTTTCGCGCTTCCTCTTATGTGCGTTTTGGTGTCCTCCAAGAGCTTGAGAGTTAGGAAAGTTTCTGCAACAATAGTGGCACTCAAATTTTCTGCCCCTATCTCCATTCTTATTGTCTTTGGCTTCTTCTGGGGCGATATTTTCACTAGGCTCGGATTCATCATTAGCTGTTGACTTGCCTCCAAATTCCTTACCAAAGAGCCTAATGGCCTTTTCCTTGACTGGAGACGGACGAATAAAGGGCAGATTAGAGAATGATTCGACATTCATGAAGTCTCGAGTTTCTCTCTTAGTACTCTTCTCCATGGATGTACAAGTCTAAGGAGAAGAAATGTGAAAGAGCAATGGAGAAAATGTCTTGTATAAGGGGACCTGAGAGAGGGTATGATGGGACCTCATGTGTAATTGGAGTCTCAACCATTACTTGAATGTGGCCCTAATTAAATTGTGATGTTTATGTAAGAATGGTTTTTGGCTTACATTTCTATAATAATTCTAGTGTATATCATTGTCTGATAATGAGAGAGCAATGTTGTGAAGCACATTACTGGTTATGGTTAAGCAGTATTGAGTTATTTTGATCAGTGAAATGGGAGTGATGTGAACAGATGATGTTCATTGGTGGTTCTTTCCCTCAGGAACAGGTACTTGCATGCATACAATATTCAACACTTGGTGTCTAGTTTTGCTGCAAACTTATTTTAATTAAATTTGTGGGGACATAAATTCTGAAATGTGGTCCTAATTAAAATGTTACCATATATCACATGAAATGAAGTAGATGTCTCTTCACACCAAATAATTTTAAATTAAATGGTTCAGGATGTCCTTATACGATTTTACAACGAATCAATGATAATTAACCTGTATAGACTGCATTCGCATTCGAATTTATCTAAATTACGAACCAGGGGAAAGGCCGCATTACTCCAAGGTTAGCTAGAAGCCCTTATTAATGTTGTTGACTTGAACTAGCTGAAGCAATAATTTGGATTTTGGACCACCCAAGCCATCCTTTCAGATGTTACACTAACCTTATGAGATGTACACATCTTCAAACTGTCAATATCCCAAGTCCCTTTTCTCTTTTATTTTCTTTGGTAAATTATAATAATTTAAAAAGAAGGTAAATTTCAAACTGTCTGTGTTTGGGTAATTGATTATAAAATACATTTATAATCATTTTAATTTTCAACATTACTTTTTAATCATACACCATTTTCGAAACCACTTTTTAACTAAAAATTCTACCTTGAAAATACAAAAAAGTAATAATAATGGCAGCTCCTCAAACGCCGAACATAGGCTAATACATTGCAACAAATAGAGAAGTCTGTGATACAAATCTTGGAAATTTAAGACCTTGACATAAGTCAAAGTTAACAATCAATCTCAATCACATATTTCATGGGATGCACAACTTTTCAATCATACATTTCATGAAATTTTATCAAAATCTACTAAAAGTTTGATTTTAATATCCACCAAACATGTATCTAAGTTGTCGATATTTTATTCGACTAATTATAGAATCAAGAACTCTTTACTCCATTAGAAGTATCATCAGCTCTTAATGAAATCCCACTATTACAAAATTAATATGATCCCTAAACTCGACAATGCCAAAACACAGAACTAGCCACAGGTGACTAATCAATTCGACCTTGAATCTGGCATGGGAAATATTCCGGCGTTGGCCGCCCCACGCGGCGGCGAGAATCCCAAGAACTTTTGAAGATTAGTCCGAAAACTAATCGAACACAACATGTACAGAAACGCCATGGAGCAATCAGTCATATCATCTCCAGGCAAGCCCCTGTGGCTCATCTTCTGCACAAACCTTATCGGCACGAATGGGATTTTTGCCACGGCCTTGCCCTCAAATACACTGTTTAACAATCCGAAAACCACGAACAAGACAACAGATACGACAGCTCCAGACTTGAACTTTGATAAGAACAAATCTCGGCTACACTTCTTCAAGGACGTCTCAACGCGATCCTTTTTCTTGGTTTTGGATTTCTGAAGTAGGTTTAAAGCTGGATTGTTGGAGGCAGTTGTTTTCATTGTTTCGAGCTTTTTCGAGGACTTGTTGATGGTGGATTTGAGGGATTTGTATGAAGCAGTACTGTAGAGTAACAGCCAGGAGATGGCCTCGCAAACTGCTGCAGTGCAAATTGAGATACCGACCAGTGTCAGGCTGTCGGAGTATTTAACGTTGGAGAACAACGCTGAAGCCATTGCAAATTGAAAAATTGTGCGTGACCGTGAGAGAGATCTGAGAATATATATATATATATATATATAGACATAAATTCTTGTTATATTGTCTTCTCCAATTCCTGTTTTTCTTCTTCTTCCTAGAATCCTAGTACAGTTGGGACATAATTGTTTCTCTTCTTCCTAGTCCAGGTGGAACACGATTCATCAAGGTTACGTGTGTTATACTAATGAAATAAGGGAAACAAACATAACTACAAATTTTTGAACTTCACTTTTTAAAATTAACGAACATAAAAATTTATTGAAAAAATCAATTTGCATAATCTAATGCTCTAAATGCGATCTTGCGATGACACATACACAATCTCCATCAACATCCATTGTCAAGAGAAAATAATACGACCTTTATTTCATTTTGCATAGTAAACGAAATGTGAAGTAATAGATAGAATAAATACTAGTAATTAACATTATGTCCTTTAACACAATCATTACAATCCATAAATTAATTTATAAATAATATAATTTTTCAAATAACTTTTTAACCACATATATTTTCTCTTTCATTTTGCAACCACGCATTTTACTTCATAAACATAAATAGATCAATTTATAGTTATTACAGTGTTATCGAACAAAGTCTCAAATATTCAAACAAACGAAACGAAACCCTGAAGGACAATATATCCAAAGAAATAACATCCGATTAAAGGCCTAAGGGGTAAATTAAACTTCTTGTACACTATTTTGGATCCCACCCCATGTAAGGGAGTGTAAAAAAAAGTGTACATGTAGCAAGGTTCCTAAAGGATACACACCGAGGGAAGGGAAAAAAGTAGACTAATCATTATTATCGTCATCTTGAGTCTCTAGTCTTCTAAGTCGTCGAGGCGATCTTCAAGATTATGTTGTCGGATCAAGATGTCGTTCATCATGCCACACATCTCACCAAAAAAAGGAAAAAAAAATTAAATCAGTGCGTGATAATATCACATTTGAAATACCATCTTCTTGTTTGCTAACAATAGTGACATCGAATTTTTAATATACAGCAAAATCTGATATTTTCTAGATCAACAAGTAATTTCACGACATGTGCATTCTAAAGTTTCAATATTTGTTACTAAAATTATAATAGCTCATTTTCAATCACAATCCTCAACAATGTGAGGCATACCACTAGATTCCATTGGACGGTAAAAAGATAAAAATTTGGGGTGATACAAACACATACAAGTCCATAACGATTCAATAGAGATTTTTCATGGTTACAATTATACAGCACGATTAGTCGATTACACAGAGTTCAGTCTGAAGGATTAACATTTAGAACAACTCTTAAGTACTTACCTATTAAACCAAGTTATTCGCATTGAATTTCAGAACAGCAAGGTAAAAACTAGGCTCGTCTACAAATTCAATCATTTCAAAGGAATGATCAATGGCAATACTTTGCAATGCCGTTTTCTCTGGCAAATTGGAGACAACTATATCAGAGTATTGCACTCTTTGCTCTTCAACCACTTGCCTGCCCTGTGGATGACTGATCACAACTCTTGCATCTACAAACGATCACAAGAAATTATTTCACATAACATGATACCATTATTAACGTCTGAGCTTTTACGGTACCATCAAAATAGCTTTTTGGTTAATCGAACACCCACAATCTTTGAGTTAATTAAACATGCTTTTCAAAAAAAAAAAAATCAAAATCCGAACAAACTGTTTGAAATGAATAGAAGATGTGTCATAGTTCCAAGCTCACCAACCTGGAACAGTGCCAGAAATATCGACTTAGCCATTGTTCGGCCCCCATTTTCTAAAATTCATTTTTTCCTCAAAAACTCATTTTCAAATGAGACCCACAACTTTTATCAACTTTTCAACCACATATTTCATCAACTATTATCAAAATCTACTAAAAATTTGTTTTTTAGCTAAACCAAAGAGGGGCTTAATGGTTAAAGATGAAAATGAATGGTAAATAAAGTTTATCTATCGCATCAGTTGTTAGGTTTGGGATTTAATCACAAATAAGTTCACGTCTCTTTGAGTAGCTTAGAACATATAGAATTCAATTCAGGAGCGCAAATAAAGTACACCCAGTTCATTATTACCTGGCAAACAAAGTTTGGCAAGTGAACCAAGAACCTGATGAAGTTCCAAGGGTAAAGCAGGGAGAAAGTATAGAAATATGACATCAAAAGGTGTCCACTTATCTGGTACATTTATCAGTCCTCCTTGCCAGCATTTGATTTTGTCATACTTCTCTTTAATGCATGCCAAGATAAGAAGAGAGTCGTGGACGACGAGTAATTGTTGACAAGGTGATGAATCAACCACTCTATCCACAAATCCTTCAGAACCAATTGAAACCAGAACCTTTGAAGTTTCTACAATCTTTCCAGCAGAGATGATTCGGTCAATCTTTTGCAAATGTTCTTCAGCAGAATTTGTTTCGTCAAAATCCATAAACGACCAATCTTTCTCCACAAAATCTTCAAAATGGACTGTAGAAATCGTCCCCTCATTTGAAGGAACAGCAGCAATAACCAAAGATTGCATCGTGAGTGAGGGATTAAGTGAAATGAGAGGAATTTGGTTCAAATGAGAAGATCTAGAACTGATTTTAGAATAATGACAGTAACCAAATGGATAAACAGGCTGTAAATGTAGATATGGTGGCGCTCCATGCAAGGAAGGATTGAGAAGGAGGAAAGACAAAGTTGAAAATATAGATTTCATCAGAAAAACTAGTAGCAAGCACAGTTGGGATATTTCTGATTTGATCCTTCTAGCTGATTGATTTTGATTATCTACAACTGGATCATGAAGTGTTCCTAACAGCTGCCACTTGCGTTTCCTACTACCTTCCCAACTAATAATATTCCACAGATTAGATCAGTACCCTGTCGTTTAATATCAAATGTCAAAACCTTGGAATGCAAAATCAGTTTAAGTGAACTGTGAATATATCAACTTTGCTTCTTAATTATTGATGCGCCTCTACATTGCATTCCAATGTTTGGTATGTGTAATTGATAGTACTCCAACTTCATGTGCTTCACAAGCAGGAATGATAGTACAAAATTAAGTACTTCCTCATGAAATAGAAAATAAAAGACCAACACAATGCTGCTTTAGGGACTATTACTAGATTCACTATAACCAACTGACAAGGCATCTGTTCATGTGAGTTTTTGTTTACTGCTAAGTCATTTTCATCAGCATAGTGGACAGGTTTATGTGTTTAAACTGACTACAATTGTGTCAATTGTTAAATACTTTGCTCGCCACACAGGTGCTATTGACCGTTCCACCACTCAACAATCAGATCGCTAAATCAAATTAAACAATAATAATGTTTTTCACGATTGCACCCAGCATATTGGGATAATTTAAACTTTGTTCCTCAGTATCCAAAGAGCAGTACACTTTCCTTTGAGTCAGTTCAAATTAGAATTACAGATATTTTCTTCGAAGTTTCCATAGTATTGTTTATAATTCAGGGGCGGAGCTGGTCCTGAGTAATTCACTTATTACACTTCAGGGGAAGCCAGTTTTCAGGCAGGGAGAAAATTATACACATCCGCATAAAAAATTCAAGAGAAATGCTGTCGAAAAAATCATTGCTGCAAGAAGAAGATTACCATGAAGAAATAAAAAATTTAGGAAAAATAAATAAATTATAAGGAATTGAGTTGAAATTACATTATTCACAACAATCAGATAGAGTGCGATATCAACATATAATGCCCCCTTTTAAACTAATGAAATCCAATACTACCTTCCAAGTTTGGTCATGAAGAAGCTGAGCAGAAATCACTGCAGCGCAAGATGAATATGTCTCCCTTCTTGCCTCTCCTTTCACACTGAATTATTCCCAATTTTCAGTGTAATTCCGGGAAAGAAAACCTTAGCCACTTCTCCCCCTTCCCTCTATGAATAAGACAAACAGGCTTGGGTTACAGTGGGTAAAATTAACGAATGACCACCCAACTTATTGAAACTTATTATTTAACCTCCCAACTTTAAAATGTATCTCAATGACCTCAACTTCAACAAGGGGTGGGCATTAACCCACCCAATCCCCGAAACTGCAAAAACCAATCCAACCCAATCGATTTGGATCGATTTTTGATGAAAATTGGATTTGATTGTGTTCTACAAAAGAATTTTTGTTCGGGTTGGATTGAGTTGTGGGATGTATGAAAAACTCAAGACAACCCAATCCAACCAAAATTTTAAAAATATATAACCATTTAAATTTCAAGAATATTAAGTTCATTTTTAATTTGGATAAAATTCAAATATGATTTGACCATATTTTAATTTTATTAGGAAGTATTCAATTTATTATATTTGAGCTTATTATATTGTACATAATTTATTTGAGTTAGTAGTTGATTTATGGACATAATTTTTTAATTTTCTAAAATTTTTAGTTAATTGGACCAAAGCCCAAACCACCTAATCCAACCTGACCAAAACTTGATTGGGTTGAGTTTGAACTCATGTTTGAGTTGTGTTGTTTTTATCAACCCAACCATAGTGGGTTTGGCAAAAAATCAACACAACCGAACCCACGCTCACCCCCTAACTTCAAGAAGATTTTTAATTAGTCACCCAACTTCAAAAGGTATCTCAATGGCCACTCAACTTCAATAAGATTTCTAGTTAGTCATCTCAATGGTCATCCAACTTACAATATTATCTACTTGATTACCCAACTTCAAATAGTATAATATAACATTCTAAAGTAATACTCGACAAATTAATAACATCTCATAAATAATCAAATAATGAACATAGGTCAAATAAAAGAAATTGAACAACCTAAAGCTACTCCGTTCGGGGGCGATTTAAATGGGGGTATTTAAACCCAAATTTAAACTAAACAATTTCTCAAACCACTTTTTAAATAAATATATTTTTTCTCTTCAATTTTTAATCATACATTTTACCTAAAAAACACAAATAAATCTTCTCTATCTAATTTAAACAACCTTTGAACACTTCCTAAATTAATGAACATTTATGAATTAAAAGATATTAATCAATAAATAGTTCAACGTAGGTATTTAACTATTTTATAAATAGTATTCATTGATGTGGTATTAATTCAACAAAATAGTTTTAAAAAGTATTATCTTATCAATTCATGAAAATTATTAATTTATCTCCTCTGCTCAAGTCACAACCAATGAATTTGTTTATTTAATAGAGGTTATTAAGGCTCTGTTCAATAATATTTTAGTAATTATAAATTGGTTTATTTATATTTTTAAGGTAAAATGCGTAGTTAAAAAGTGGAGAGAGATTGTGTGTGGTTAAAAAGTAATTTAATAAATTATGTTATTTATAAATTGGTTTATAAATTGTAATGATTGCGTTAAAGAATATAGACTAATTTATCGAGTATTATTTTAACCATTTGATGTTGGATGTTTAAATATAAATTACATTGTAAGTTGGATGGCAATTGAAATACATTTTGAAGTTGAGTGGTTAACTAGAAATTTTACTGAAATTGGATGGTCATTGAGATACCTTTTAAAGTTGGGTTGTTAAGTAGTAACCCTAAATAAGTTGAGTAGCTATTGATTAAATTTACTTGGTTATGCATGCCTTTTAATTGGGCTTTAAACATAGAAAAATATGGGACAACCGGATAAATGACCTAAATTTTAGGATCAAAATGAAATATGTATTATTTTGGAAGTATCATACCGTAATACTTCTAAGACTTTTGTAATACTTTTGATTTATTGAATTTACGTCATTTTAAAGTATCATATTGATACTTGATACTTTAATTAGGACCTAAATATGAGTATTGCATATCAATACTTATGATACTTAAGGTGTAAATTTGGATAATAAAAAAATGTAAAATTCAGTTAAATTTTAATTGAAGTATATTTTATTTCATGGAGGAAAAAAGGTGCAAACTAAATTGGGGAAAATATATAAATAAGGTAAATATATATGTCAATTTCAAATTTAAGGTGAAACCTATAGAATTTCAAAAAACATGTTGTAATTAGAATCTATTAATTAAATTAAATAATTAAAATATTTTATTAATTATATATATATATATATATTAAGGTCACAATACTATATATTTCAAGTCACAAAACATATTTTTTTAAGGTCACAAATGATTTTAAGGTCGCAAATTATCAAAATATTTGGTCACAAATTGAACTTATTTTTAGGTCACAATAACAAATTTTTTAAATTACGAACTGATTTTCAAGGTTACAAAATGTCAATAGAATCCAACATATTTTGAGGTCACAAATTATCAAATTATTAAATCACGATTTTTTAAAGTCACAATTATCAAATTATTAGGTCATATTTAATTGATTTCTAAGTCACGTCCATCAATATTAGGTCACATATTTTCTTCAATCAGATTTTCAAAATATAGAAATTTTAGGGTTCACATTTTTTGAAGTTACATAACCAGCACCATAAAAACTGTGTCTCAATCACGGTGCCACACCATCGCTGCCACACTGCCATCGCCATCGCCGCCTCCACCATCAATCAACCTCCAATCCCACACTAGATCAAAGAACCACCACCAGCAGATCGAAGCATAAAAGCTGTACAAGTCCCAGACCGCACCATCATCTCATCTATATGCACCACTTTCATCAACGACCATCAAACACCACCGCTTCCACCACCACCCACAGTAGCTTCAGATCTACAACTTCACCACTCCCCACGTGCGCCACCATCAAACCACCAACAAATAAAGAGCACCACTATATCTACCACCACCTCCATATCTGACCACTATCACCAAAACTAGAATCACCACCTCATTTCCACATCCACCACCACACTGTAGCCAATCTGAAACCACCCCTCACTGCCATCGTCAGCATTAATAAAATCATCAAAATATACTCACGACATCAAAGGGCCACCTAGTCGCCGCTGTGCTGCCACATGGAAGAATGAGCGGTGATCTCACCGCTGCTAGATTGAAGTAGCAGCGCAAATCTCCGATGGTTACCTATTGTTGGCTTGTCGCATGGAAGAAGTAGCTGCGATTTGTGCCGCTGCTTGATCCTCGTCTTCTGCAATGGTCTGTGGGGTTGGTATTTGTGGTAGCCACCAGATTGAGTGTCGTTACTTGATCTCGTCTTCTGCTTGCGTCAGTATGGCCGCGGCGGGGAAGGGGTTGAGTGGTGGTATGTGCCTCAGAGAGAGAGAGAGAGAGAGAGAGAGAGAGAGAGAGAGAGAGAGAGAGAGAGAGAGAGAGAGAGAGAGAGAGAGAGAGAGAGAGAGAGAGAGAATTGCTTATAGGAGAGAAATCTTTAGATTAGAGTTTGAAGTTGTGTGAAATTTAGATGAGATTGAGTAATTAATTTAATTTTAGAATATTATTATTTAAATTTTTTAATTAATTAAAATCTTTATTAAAACCTGAATTTTGAAATAATAAAAGTTTGATCTTATTTATGAATTTGATTCTTATAAAGTACGGGTGAGTGTAATTTCCACACTAAATAATCCGAAAAAAATCACATAATGGGCTCGAATTCATTTCTAACCCATTTTTCATGTGGGCCCCAATTAAGTGAGAAAAATAAATAAATAAATAATGGTACTTGTACATTTACTTTTACAACCTTTATTTACATTTGAGTGTTTTGTCGAGATTCTTTGGAGTAATTAAATGATGATGGAGACATGTCACTCCACATGATCTCGACACATCATCCAGTGTAAACTAAGGTGTAAATATATGTGTTTATGTAGTAGAGTGATGCTAGATAACATGACATGAATTTGGGGCATTGGCTGCCGCATTCACGACAAGGACAATGTGTCCATTATTAGGTTGATGATGCTGAGGTAGTAGCAATGCCAATGACCGATTGTCTCCTTTATGCATAAGAAAATGGGTTCCAAGTCGGCGAAGTCGCTATAATGGAAAGCATTTCCCTTCGTGTTGTTCAGTCTTAAAGTCTTCCCAGACTTATTTTCAATTCACACTAAATGTGGGAATTTGTATGATTACGCTAATGTACATTGTAGCTCGTGCTGCTACTCATCAAAATTTTACCTTCTTCAACATCAATGTCTTTCATAGAGCATTCAAGGAAATGTTAAGAGCAATATATCTAAGCAAGAAAAGATCACTCATTTTCGATATACAAATTACATTATTGGAAATCTCCCTTGTTATCAAATCCCAGAGTCGTTCTACCGAACCACTGATTCATTACTATATGTACGTCTATCTCATCGCATCCCCGATGATAATATTAGCAGCAAACTATGCTTTTTATGATCACAGCATTTGAATCTATGGCTCCGTATTAGGGAGTTTACTAAGAATAGTGTGTTCTGGCTTGTGATCACACTCATAATCGAGATGAACAAAGGCCCTTTCAACTTCGGCAAGCTCTTCAATCTTTATCTGCAATGATTCTCCAATTGCATGAGCTTCCTTCAGTGGCAAATCCTCTGGAAGCTCTATGTCCACCTATTACATTGTTCAAAGTTAAAACCTTATAAAACTATTTCTCAAATTCATTGTAGACATTTTAATGCAACATTTTTAATTAGACATTCTGATGCGACACAGATTCATTAGGTAATGATCATATCAATCAATAAAACTGTGCCACATTAAAATGTCTGCCTAGAATTACCGTTGAATTTCTTAAGGTTCAAGACTGTTCACAGACAACCCACATGGATTTATCTTACCTCGACGAAGTAGAGAACACCGAATGTGTAAGCACGAACGGTATCTACCCGCTTTATTTCAGTACTGTGCCTTAGGACAAGATATGTGAGTTTCTGCAATACTTCTGGAGGAGCTGATTGTCCCACCAGTGAAACTGCAAAAGGAAGCAACAAGAAATTGACACATAGATGCTGACATCCCACAAAAAATATTCGGATAAAATGGATGAGGAGAAACCTGCATTTTCCAACACGGTTCCTGACCAATTTGAAATCGTATAGAAAGCAAGAATTATAGCTCCAGTCGGATCAATCCACCAGTAGAATTTATCGCCTAAAACCGCAGCAATCAAGCCAACCACATTTGTCACCACATCAAAATAATGATCCTGATGTCATAGTAAAAGAGAAGGGTGAGTACATAGAAATTCGACGCATTCATTTGTTCTTTGGAAGTTATTATTTAGCAAAAGACCTTTGCATAGGCTCGAACAATCTTGTTTCCAGAGCTTCTGCAGTAAATCCAAAGAACGAGTTTCACGCCCGTGGCTGTCAGCATAATGACATACAACCACTCCAATTGATATGAACCCATCTTTTCTGAAGGTTCAGCTTTGATAAGTTGTTCTACAGCCTGTACAAGCACCTGAAAACCTGAAAGAAATAATACTCGAAACTTATGGTTTTCATTGGGAAGATCTATTAAAATCTAATAGCAGACGAGAAGAGGCATCACTGCTTACCGAGAGTTGCCATGACAGCAGCAAAGATGATGATGCCTACTGGTTGCACCCTTAATTTCCCAATAGGATACTTGTAGATATTTATGCTTTTCATCGACAAGTGGGTAAACCATAGTATTCCCCCGGCCATAAGATCAAGCAATGAATCCAGCGTTGATGCTGCAATGGCCAAGGAGCCACTTTGGACCGTAGCATAAATCTGCAGTTCATTCAGGATACTTGATTCAGTAACTGGAAACAAGATGGAGTTGTAGCTCAACTTGATCAAGAGAACACTATGAAAAAAATCTGAACGTGTACCTTAAATGCAAGCAAGAAGATGTTTGCCCAATTAGAAATGTTCATTGCCCTTTCATGTTGCGCTTGTTCTTGACGATCTAGCTCCTCATCAATGACATTGGGAGAATCAAGCGAGTCGACATCCTCAAAGGACCTCAAGGTGGCAAATTGTCTTTCATAGTATTCTTTCTCACCTGATACAAGATGAAGTCAAGACAATAATTGAGAAAGATGAAACAAACACTATATTCGACCCTTGATAGATAACACTCTCCCAATTGAAGCTTGTTAGTTTATGCTTCAAATATATGTTGAGAATGAGAACCATCAAGAACAACAAAATCACAATAAAGAAATAACAACATGAAAGAACTCGCAAGATTTCTAGAGACTCGGCTTCTCGTCCGTCATCGTAGTAAATGATGAAAAAAAGTTCACAAGAGAAATCGTACACCTTATTTCCTCTAACCTCTCCCATTTTTATGATGATGCTAACAAAAACCTTAATGACGGCGACCTATTCATAAGAAAAGTTAGAACAAAAATGAAACTACTAGTGTGAAATTCATAAACTATCTTTAACTCCAATTTGGTTCTGTTTAATCTCAAGTCAAAGTTAACAGTTAATTTTAAGAACACATTTTATGAGACTCACAACTTTTCAACCACACAACTCATTAACTTTTATCAAAATTTACTAAAAATCTGATTTTAGTTTATACCAAATAGGGGCTTAATGAAATTTTAGTCCGGTCCGGGAGGGAGCTTCCTGTCCCCTTTGAACCCCATGACGACCTTCTGTCAATCCGTGTACAGACTTCCCACATCCTTTATAATGAAACTCTACAACTTAACAACGAGGCAACCATATACTCTTGACCATAAATAACCAAGAATGTAGGTTCTTACATTAACAAACTGAATTACCTTAATCAAGTCAAATTTTTGTCCAAGCAAAGCAATCAAAGGAAACAACAATTTACAAATGAAAGTGTGCGCACTGTGACAAAACATGAATACTTTGTGTACCTTTAGTCAAGGCAGTAGTTATAGGGAAATCAAAGCGAAAAGGATCCTCAAGGTCAAGTCCTCTCCTTATTTTCTCAGGTAGTTTAGACAAGAAATCGCATTTAAGAAGATCAACTGTTACTGAATTACGACTATTTTGGCTGTTCAGCTTTGGTTCTTCAACGGACAACAATGGCGTTTTCACATCCATTTAATCTGTTCAGAATTTGTAATTCTATTCAATCAATATTTGGGATGCTCGGATTTCCTCGATAATCACGAATTCCTCATTTTTCTTTTTTAGTTTCCAATTCTAGATAAGAAAAATTCACATTTTTATTATCTCAATCAAATCACAGAACCTTGTTCATAAATCTCAAAATCCCATTTCCGAAAACTTCAAGATTTTTTTTCTAAGACGCTCATTGAAAGAGATCAAGTGAAAACATGAAACATGAACTGTGCGAATAATAATAATAATAATAATAATAATAATAATAATAATAATTTACAATGCTTATGAATTCAAAAGAATCCCAATAAAACTTCATGCAGAAAATCATAAATTCACCAGCTTGCAATGAATAAAAATTAAAAGGGAAAAAGGGTTTGAAATTGTAGAATTATGCAATTTTTCCATATCTAGATTGGAGAGATGCATGCGGTGTGACGCGTGGTTTCGGAGAATCCGAGAATACAGTGCATTTTATTTGACTCTGCATGCCAAATAATTCAAGTTAAAATCAAAAAATAATTTTAATCGGACATTTATTAATTTTTTAACAAAATAAAATCTGATATTTGGTAAAACAAAAAATTTTGGTTTTGAATAGTAAATTTGGTGTCAGATCGTACAAATTCTTGCTTGATTCAAATAATAGTTAATATTTTAAAAATGGTAGGGCCCACAAAGTCAGCACATTTTCTTGAAATTCTAGTGAAAAAAGTAATTTGGAACACAAATTCTTCCACTTCCAACATGCGCCAACCAACTTGGACTTCAACATTACTGTAGAAAACTAAAGGGTTAAGTACACACAATTACAAACATTTACGCTTGAAAATTTTTGTAATCAAGCATTTTGTAACTAATTACACAAGTATCAAAATAATTTTCAAAATCAGGTATTTTTTTTTTAAAATCTGAATTATGTTCTGTAATTAATTACAATTATAACTTTATTTCAATTTGTAATTATAATTAGTTACAATTGTAAATTTAACTACAATTGCAATTAATTAACACCACCACCACCACCACCACCACCACCGATCACCACCTAATTTGTAATCAGCCACCACCACAACCACCTCGAAAATACAATTGTAACTTATGAATTAGAAAAGAATTAGTGTAATTTGTAATTAATTACATTAGTGTAATTGTAATCAGCCACCGTCACAACTATCTTCGTCGGAGCACGTCGAAAATACAAATGTAACTTTATTTTAATTTTGTAATTAATTACAGTTATAACTTTATTTCAATTTATAATTAGTTATAATTGTAATTTCTTCATAAACTTTGGAGCTGAAACCACATCTTGGAGCATCTGGTGTACCCTTCATGAAAAGCATTACGACTGATGAAGTTACCAACTGTTTAAGGCGATCTTCGAGGGAAAATAACAGATTCTACAAAAGTTCTAGTGTTCTACAGGTCTATAATTTTCCCCAGATTGGTCCAAAGCATTTGAGGAAAATCAGGTGGAATTAATTACTGTCTCAAAATCTCCACCTCCTCCTCGCCATCTCAACAATAGGACCACCTTTTCAACACTACAACCAAAACAACCTCAACCAAAGAAAAAAAATCAAACAATTGTGGTTAAATCACGGAGAAATGGAATTGTATTCCATCAAATTGGTTTGCCTTCTCGTAAAATAAATTGATGTCACTGTGACAAAGTCCTCAGCACAAATATGAACTCTATTACGGGAGAAATCGATGAAGCCTTCATCCAATCTATTGAAGATAGACTAGAGACGCAGACATTCTTCCTCCTAAACAGGCTCCAAAACTTCTTCCTCTGTCGTGGGCTAGTGCTCATCCTCTATTTGCGTAGCAACTCCCAAGTTTCTGACCTCACCTTTATTCTAAAGCCTCAACCTGCGGCATGTTGAAGGTGGAGGTGATATCATGTTGCAGTCTGTTGAAGGTGGAGGTGAGTTAGGTGGTTCGTTCAACTCTTGGAGATGGGAGTTGCGCTGGATTTGATGAAACAACAGAGAAAATTCTGCGTTGCAAGTTGGTCCTCCTTTAACGCAGACTAGTTTGCTCTGGGAGGGAATTATAGCATTGGAGAGAGTGGCCATACCGGAGGCTACTGTCGCTACCCCTACTCGGTGAGTTGAATAGCCGGTGAATTGAACTTGATTTCCAAGCCAGGCACGGAACTCGAAATCATTTTTGGAACAGGGAGGGTTTGAGAAGAAAATGTACAGGGAAAGGAGAGAAAGAGAGAGAAAGTAAATGAGAGGGTTTTTATACCTGATTATATAAAATAGTTTAAATTTACCTGATTTTAAAAAATAACAAATTTAAAGTATTAATATGTCTAATTAGCCCAAAACGAAAATTTGCCAAAAAAAATGGTACAAACCGGGGGCCAGACAAGGGCTAAGCCCTTATTTGATGCTCCTCTTTTTTCATAAAAAAACCATACTTCTTTTTACAGTAATCAATCTAAACCATCCAAAAAAGTAAAGTCTACAAATTTTTACTTTTGAAATCACTTTTTAACCACACGATTTTCAAAAATCATTTTTTTTTCAAAAAGTAGGAGCATCAAACAGGGGTAAATCTGAAATGATGTCAAAACATATCTTGTATTTCTAGATTAGATCTAGACAAGAAAGTTCAAATAAAATATTCTCTCTGTCCCACTTATATAGGCTGTCTTTTATTTCTATCTTGTACCAATTATATAGAGTTGGTTTTTTATTGAATATTTTTTTTTTTACTGATGTACCCATATTCCTTGTTTCCTATAATAATTGTTTTGATACTTAAGTAAGGTATTTTGAAAACTTTCTTTACAAAAATTACTTTTTCAATAACATTAAATATATATTTTTAATTTATGTGAAAAGTTAAATCAATATATATAAATGTGACGGAGGGAGTATCAGTTTTATTTTAAATTTATCTTCAAATGTAATATATATTGTTAACCAATACACGTGAAATCAACCATAATCTCTTAAATGCCTCAACGCACATCCTAACTGATAAAAGTTGGAAATTCACAAATGTTGGTAGCACAAAGATAGTAAGTTCGAATCCTCACATGTTAGAATGTGTTTGACACTTTGTCAATCCAATTGATAATACCCAAACAATGGTCAGCTTGGGCATAACATGTGATTTACACCTCCATCAATCCACAGGGCAAGAACAGTGGGCGGTGCCTAAATTGGTATTCAACCTTTTTTTTAGCCACATAATCTCTTAAATAATTTTAAATCTATAACACATAGTTACGTAATTGAGTCCTTTTTTAACAATACAGAATAATTAATTTCAAAATATTATTTTATTTTTACTAACAACTACTTGTCGTACTTTTCCTAACATCGTCATAGCAATAGTTAAAAATGTTGAACTCCAACCTTAGAAGTTCCTACAGCTCTTGCCCTGAGAATTTATAGAGGATGTAAATCGTGAAATGTGCCTCAGTGAAGCAGGGTTGAGAACTCGAAGCCTCATTCATACCATATATATTGTGGTTGTAAGTTGCACTCCGATATGTAACATATTTATAAATTAAGAGCCTCTTTGGTCTAATACAAAATTTTTAACATTTCCCTCAAATTAATTTTCAACTACGTATTTATATGGAATTCATCACTTTTCACATTTTTCAATCTTTTTTAAACCACACATTCTCCCAAAAATTCAAAATTTCTGAAAAACTACCTACACCAAACAATCTCTAAGTTTATGTTTGGTAAACCTTTGCTTATAAATGTTGTTTATAAACTGACATGTTAGAATATTTCATTAGATCATTTTTTTTTTGAAATGTCAATAGTTTTGTCAGATGAAAGTTTCTCAGACAACATTTTTTACTTTTTAACAAAATGGATTAATTAAATATTATCACGTCATCATTTATAAACAAAAATTTACCAAACAAAGGCTTAATTTATAAATAATACAATTTCTTAAATCATTTTTAACTATACACATTTTTTCAAATTACTTTTCACCTTTATTTTACATCGAAAACAACAAGATTTTATTTATTTATAAATTCAAAGCAAGCCGCTGAACTGGCCCAATTAATTAATTCTTAAATGAACCAAAATTGCCGACTTATTTAATAGGTAATTAGGTATACATCAAAATCTCATGTACCATGTTGAGACATTGATTATTGATACCTGCCAAATTGAAGACTCGATCAATAATTATCGACGACGATAGGTAATTTAATATTTTATTGACGATCACATCAATATTATTTTCAAAGGCAGAAAATGATCTCCCTAGTTTGGACCGACACTTTGTCAAGAGTCAGTGTGTCGTGTCCTACAACGACACTTTCTAGATACTCTTCGACACGCATCGAAGCTACACTATATACATCAAAACGAAAAAGACGAAGGGGTGAAACTCCTACAATTAAAAAAAAGAAGATAAATCTGACTTACAATTTTTTTTAATTTAATATTCTCATTTTGATTCAATAAATATACAATATATTGTTTGTATATAAAACTAAAATAATAATAAATTAAAAAAATTTATTTGCGTGTCTTCAGCGTATCGAGTTCTAACTTTTTAAAAAAATCAAATGTCGACGTGTTCGTGTCGTGTGTCGGTGTCCGTTTCTCAAGAAAAGGCAAGTAAAACTATATGCTGCTCTTTCATGAGATCGTATTATTGAATGCATGGGAAAAAAAAATTGAAGTTATGGAGAGGTTGTAGAATTTAGATTAGTCGGGTTAAAAATCTCAATGATATTGTACTTGAATCTAATTTTTCCCATACATCATTCCTTCTATTTTCGTTTGAAAACTAATGAATCTAATGATGTGATCGATGAAATGTCTATGTGGATGGAAGACAAACAACTTTAGAAGTACACCAACTATTCGACAAAATTTTCAAGTTCAGTGACTTGACTATCGATCTAAACATTAATATCTTCTTCAAGTTAGAGTCTATTTGGTAACAGTGGTTTCGAATGAATTTTAAGTTTTTGAAAGAACGTGTAATTTAAAAATAGTTGAAAAGCATAAAAAGTGACGAATTCAATAGAAATGTATAATTGAAAATACATTTAAAGAAAAAATTGATAAAAACTTTTGGAACCGAACGGGCTCTTAGATGACTAAGATGAGCAAAAACCAGGATTTTAACTGCATTTCTTCCTTGGTTATATTAATATTCCCAGCTTGATGAAGATTAAAATCAAATTTTTAACGTATTTTGATAAAAATTGATAAAATATGTAGTTAAAAATTGTGGAACTCGTGAAATATATATGTGAGTATGATTAATTGGTGACTTTAGAGCCTGTTTGGTAATGTGAAAAAATTTGATTTTTGTAGTTTTTTTATGGGAGATTATTCAATATAGATTTTGAATGACTTTTAAAGATTTTAAAGGATTTGAAAAGTTTAGATGTATTCAATTTAGACTTTAGAATCTCCATAAAAATTTTAATGTATTTAATATAGATTTTAAAAGACTTTCTAAAAGTCCATAAAAATAATGTTGTATTGTATAAAGACTTTTAAAAGTCTTTAAAAGTCTCGTGTTATTCAAATTATTAATAACTTTTAAAGACTCCTACGAAATCCTCTATGTACTAACTTCTAAACATAAAGTACAACCACAAAATCTCTTTATTTGTCTTTCATTAACCTCCAAGATTTTGAAAGACTTTTATAAAAAAAAAATCTTTTAAATTGTAATTTTATTTATTCTATATTTTTCTTCTTTCATATTATTTTTAGAAACCTTAAACATTTGACTAAACAAATCATTATTTCTCTTCTCTTCAACTTTTTGTATTTTTTTATTTTAAATATTTTTTCTTTATATTTGGACTCTCTTTTTTTTCATCGTTTTTTTATGAAAATAAATCTAACTAAAATTCCATAAGATCTTATAGAAAAATAATAAATAAATTGTATCAAAATAAATAATAATAAGTAGAGTGATTCTAGAATTTTTTCTAGAAATTTTTTTATGAACATAATACAATTTTTATGTCAATATCAAATGCGATTTTATTTTTCCCCCATTTTTTTAATCACAAATGTTTCTGTGTCTTAAAACTATTTATATTTCTCACGCTGTATTTTTTTTTTTTTTTTTGTAATTCACTTTACATATAATTATTATTAACGATTCATATTCACATCATACGAAAATTAATCTATTAGCGTTTAAGTTTTTCAATTAAAAAATAAAAATCTGTAAAGATTTTTAAAAGTATTTGAAAGTCTTTTAAATCAATTTATAAAAGTCTTTGAAATTACATGAAAGTCTTTTAAATAAATGTCCACGAAAGTCTTTAAAAGTCTATATAAATTCATAAAAGTCAATAAAATTTAATGAAATCCATTAAAAAAAGTTCATTGAAAAAAATCTTTAAATGTCTTTCGAAATCTCAATTGAATAAATTTCTCTTAATTTTTTGATAGATGTGTGGTTTAAAAATATTTGAAAAGTCAAAAATGGTGGACTTGACTAAGAAATGAGGGTTGAAATTGAGTTTGAAAATTTGTGATAAAATTTTCAACTTTAACAAACAAGCTCTTAATTTTCATAAAAAACTAGATCAAATAAGAAGTAATGCGAGATAAAAAAAAGGTGAATTAAGAGATGTATGTATAGAATATATATAATAATACCTTGAAGGAGGCCTCTTGCAGTAGAGAGATCAACATTATCGACAAGATCCTCAGGATCCACTCCACCTTTCACTTTGTCTGGTAGCCTTTGTATGAAATCACATTTCATTCGACTCAAAACATCGTTCCTTCCATAACCGTTCAAGGGTTTCTTCAAATCTTTCTCACTATCCATTTTTATTGTATTAAGATAAGATAAGATTATAGAAGAAGAAGAAGAAGATATAATCATATAATTCAATGGAAATCCAAGCACTATATATATTCAGTTTAAGCAAAGGACAGCTGTATGTGAAGGCAACGTTTGTTTAATTAATATAACTGCATTTATTGTTATTTATTTTCGTACAGTCTGCTGTCTGCTACTTCATTACTGTTGGCTACTGTGTTCACCTAAGATTCCAGTTATCATTTCAGAAATATTACCACGCGTCACGGCTAATGATATTTTTTTAATAGGCTCACATGCAGAGATGTTGCAGTCAATGAAACAAAATATAAAACTTCACTTTCAAATTGATTCAATTAATGAAAGCCTTCGATTAATAATACTGTCAGATTTATAAATTAATTTATTTATAATTTTAAAGTAAAAAATAGTGGTAAAAAATTAAAAAAAAGAAATGTGTGTGATTAAAAAGTAATTTGAGATATTGTGTAGTTTATAAATCAGAAAATACAAGTCACCAAAACGTGACCATAAATAGATATAAATGAGATATAAATAAATAAATACTACTTGTGAATACACTGATTGTAAGATTAAAAATAAAGTTTGATCATGTACAAATAATTTATAAATTTTACTAATTGGAAGCAAATCATTAATTAATTTAAGCAATGTCAAGCTTTTTCTGACTGGTTACCCTATTTTTTGAAATCAAATGTTGTGTCCAATTTCATTCTATTTTTTATAACTCTTTTTTTTTTCCTCATACTCATTTTCAATCACACAATAACGTAATAAAACATTCTTACATCCAAAATTTTCTTTACTTTTCAATTACACATTTTTCAAAAAAAAAAAAAAAAAAAAAATCACTAAAGCCATTTTCTCTTTAATATGGACATCAGACATGAGCCTAGGAGTGAGGTATATTGCTATAAATAATTTCATGTATGTATGTATGTATGTGTTCAATGAATGTGCATAAAGTAGAAATTTCAATTATAATTAACAAATAACTATGAGGGATCGTGGAAACACTACAAGAAAAGTTGTCTTTTACAACATGCGATTTTCAATATTTTTGTAAAATAGATAAATACGACAACAAACAATGGACTTTGCTAAAGATGTAAAATGTAAATTCCCTTTACCTTTTTGCAACGCCCGTAATTTAAAGTTGCACTTATTGCTTTTGCAATATTTAAAACTCGCTGTCTTGACTTCTTTTTGCAATGGTCACAAAATTTCACTTTAAACAAGTTGTAAAATGCCTTTTTTCTTCAATATTAATGGTTATAACCCTTATTCAAAACGAACAGGAAATTAAAACAATCATGTCTCGAAGAAGTATTGACAAGTTATCAGTGCATGTTTGGTGTAAGGAGTTTTGGGTTTTGATGATAAAGTGTGGTTGAAACGTGATTGTAAGTGTGAAAAATATCGAGTCACATAGGAATGTGTAATTAAAAATGAATTAGATGAAAAAGTTGAAAAGAACTGTTGAAAATGGTCCAACTTGGATGAGTCTCTTTTATTTCAGTGGCTAGGTATGGCTTCCTATTGCCTGTGGGAGGTCACGGTTGGTCCCCCTCATTAAGGCCTCTTCATGTTTACGTTCATAGCTAGTATAGGTCAAGCCGAGCCACTTAAAGTGTTATATTTTTACTTGGTTATTAAAAAAAAATGATATTCCGGATAGAGATGCATATATGAGAGATATATTGCATGCTCTTTTATTGATAGTAATTATTGAATATTTATAAATTACAGTTTAAACAAAGTAAGCTAAACTAACTTCTAAAATACAGTTACAATAAAACATATATTCCTCTTAACTGCACACAAATGCAATGATCTTTTTACCAAACACTTGCTTGAATAATATTTAGGGTAAATTGAGTTCGGTATTGAGATTATTTAATTCAATATTTTGTACCTTTTTTAGATTGAAACTAGTATATCGGTTGTGTGCGATGCACATAATTTTGATTATTTTGATTATATGTATGTATGTATGTATGTATTAAAGTTTAAAGTAGAATAGACGACGTGACCAAAATTCGCACATAGTTCCCCGCCAAAATAACTTTCTATATTTGGAAACTTTTGCAAAAATAAAAAAATTGTATTAAATATTTTAGCAAATATTATGGTACATGTGCCATTAATAGTATTAGTATTGACATTCGCGCTATGATATTAATGACATCAATATGCTTTTTTTAATTTTTAAACTGTTTTTTTGTAATAATTATTATTTTTTTATAATTATTGCATTATTATTTTGAAATCGAAAAATATGTAATATCGATGTCAAATCGAAAAATCTCAACGGAAAGTTTAATTCAAGCTAACACGTGAGAGAAATTAAACAGTAAATATATTATTCGTAAAATTGTCTCAAAGGTCAAAGATTAAATTTTTATTTTATATTTTTTTACTTTTTTTCAATATTCCATGCATTATAAATTATATCGTTAAGTCCTATGATACTATCAATAGATGATTAATTTTAGTTCGAGTTCTTTTTCTTATCAAATTAAAACAAATAATAAATATACGATTTTTCGAATTAAATTCAATTAAGTTGTGTTAATTTTTACGTCTTAAGATTTCGATCAATTTATTCATCATTTTGAAATTATTTTTATTTATTTACTAATTATGTTCATTGTCTATTTTTTTATTATAAACTTAAATAGTTACAATATGCAGAATATATATTACATATTTTAACAAATAGTGCATATGATTTTTATTAAACAAATGATCATTAATTAATTTTTATTAAAATATTAAAATAATAATGTAATAATATGAATAAAGAAATTATCAATATGAAGAAATAAAAATAAATTCATGTAACAATATTTATTAAAATGAATGATTATTTTTTTCGGAAAACACTTGAAATTAATAATTAATGCTTAAAAACTTAAAATATACCCAAAAAAAAGTCTATCTTACATTTTTTTTTTTTTAAGAATATAATGAAAAACAATATATAAAAAGAAGAGCATCAACCCATGTTTGGCATCTTTTAAATTTTTAACACATGTTTTTCTTTCTTAATAACACATTTACCAATAAAATATTATTGTACATAGACTCAAAAAAGATTCACTACATTTTATCCACGCAATTTCCTAAAAATCATTATTCATTTCAAATAAAATATTTTTAAACAACATCAAATAGAGGCATAGACAATAGGATCATTATATATGTTTCATTTAGATTTTCATTAATAATTTTTTGTTTAATTTTATTGACATATAATTAAATATATGCATTTAATTATATTCAATTAACTGCATCACATTTAAAAAAAAAATATGCAAATGGTCTCTTGGGTTGAATTTTACTTTTTTGCATGACAAATATTTAGCTTGATTTTCACTTTCATGCATTGTCAATATTGTTTAATTTGTTACATTCATTTAAATATAGGACATCATATATTTAAGTTGTTGAATTATTTTATGTAAATTATAGTATTTGAGGGTTATTGTTTCTATTCATTGTAGTTAAAAAAATTGGACAAAGTTTTTTATTTATTTTATGCAAAAATTGCATTATTTAATTTAAATTTGAGCAATTGTTTAAAATATATTTTGTCTACAAAAAATTTCATGCATCATACAGGTGTAGACAATCACAAAATGTACAAACAATTTAGCTCATGTTTGATACCCATTATTTTAAACCTCATTTTTTCAAAACTTTTTTTCAACCACACATTGTATCAATAAAATAATTCATACATAAATCTAAAAAAATTCCTTATTTTTTAACCATCATTATCCAAAATTTACTATTACAAATCACATTATTTTGAAGGAATGTGTCTCAAACAAGTGCATAGGATTTAAAGAGTCTGAGAATTCTAATTCATTTCTACTTTTAGCATTTGTTGAAGGTTTTAATCATTAATCAAAGCAAATTGTGTGTTCAAATTTGTTTCTATTTTGAAATGATATTTAAAGTAAAATAATTCATATTATTCTTTCGTGCAACGTACGGGTATGATACTAGTATACATATATAAAAGTAGAAGTGATGAGAAAGAAATAAACTAATTTATTATGATTTTGAAATAAAATATACGGTTAACAATTGAAAGAGAAAATTCGTGTGGTTAAAAGTGGTTTAAAAATGGTGTGATTAAAAAGTCAATTTATAAATTATTTACCAAACACTTGCTAAATTTGACGCCCACAACTTTTGCATTATGGATAAACATTAAAACATTTCCGGTTGTCTATCGCCCACAATTATTGACTTCAAGTCTTTTTTTTAGGGTAATTGGTGCAAAACGTCCCTACCTTGAGGGACTAGTGTTGAATCCGGGCCCAAAGAATGGTACAGTAATCCACCAACAAGGGCCCAATAGAGGCCCAATGGACCTTGACCCATTGATAAAGGCCTAAAAGTATCATCTGGGAAGAATGTCGAGGTGGTACGTCAAGCAAACCTCTTTAGCCGACCTGGTTAACGCCTAACCGATGTGCTTTATACTCAGTCGGGGCGCTTTACGGCGTTGACCAGAAGAGAGATGGAGTCAGTGATGGGACACTGCCTTTACCAAGACATGACAGGCGCCCATCCCCTACGAAATGTAGCAATGATTACGGTTGAAAAGTAAGGTTGTCACCTCCATAAGCTAGAGTGATGACAAGTGTAAAGTACGTCACGTGTCGTGATCTGAGATAACAAGTTCCTCTATAAATAAAGCACGATTGTCTCCAAGTAAGGGGTTAGCAATTTCTCACTCTTAACAATATACTTCTCTCACTCCCTTTTCTCTCTTTTACACACTTATATTTCCAGCACCCAATAGATATATTCGCCTAAAATGAGTACTGACTTAGGCATCGAAGTGCAAACGGGAGCCACCTCGGCCCCTTTGCAAGCTGATTGTTTGTCCTAGTGTGCAGGAGATCCCCGTGTTCAAGAGGGAGGAGTTGAGACGTGTTGGTCCAAGGTCCAGCCGGATTTTGTGGTCAACATTTTGGCGCTGTCTGTGGGTAGCCATACTGCTAACCACGAAAACACATGGTAAAAAGCTACACATAGAAAGGTTGGCCTTGAAAAAGGTAAGAGCTTTGAAAGATAAGCTGGTTGGCCTTGAAAAAGGTAAGAGCTTCGAAAGATAAGCTGGTTGGTCTTGAAAAAGGTAAGAGCTTTGAAAGATAAGTTGGTTGGCCTTGAAAAAGGTAAGAGCTTCGAAAGATAAGCTGGTTGGCCTTGAAAAGGGTAAGAGCTTTGAAAGATAAGCTGGTTGGCCTTGAAAAAGGTAAGAGCTTTGAAAGACAAATCCGTTAACCTTGAAAAACTTTAAAATATAAGTGTGATAACCTTGAAACATAAGTTCAGTGACCTAAAAAAAAGGGTAAAAGCTTTGAAACATAAGTTTATTCACCTTGGAAAAGACGTATAACTTTGAGATATAAGTTTAGTAACCTTGAAAAAGGCGGGGATTTTTGAAACAAAAGTCCACTCATCTTTGAAAGACAAGATAGGATTAAGGAATTTCCCTAAACATGAACGAAAGTGATGGTGATGTTAACCCCCGTAGGGGAAGAAGTGGCCAACACAGCGAGGGCGAGGTTCCTTAAGGACTCCATGAAAACGCCAATGAGGAAGTGGCACAACCTAACCCGCCTCGCCGGCACCGAAATCGCCACATGATGCGTGACATGACACGCATGGCGGCTCAAATGCTGGAGATGCAGAAGCAGCAGATAGAACAGACCGGTGCAATGAATGCATTTATGGCCAGAGGGTATGTTATGAACGAACCTGTGATGCCTCAGCAATACCCACAGCTACATTATTCACCATCCGAGGCGGCCACTGCCTCATATTATTATCAAGATCCACAGGCATATGCCGAGGTAGAATTCGAGCCCTCCTACGAGCTAGGCCCGGAGCATGAAGCACATGAAGAACAAAACCCACTCACACCTAGACACAGGGAGGCTTCTCCCACAAAATCCGGCAGTGTCTTCAGCTGAATAGGAGGGTTATTCAGGGGCCAACGACGGGGGCAAACGGACCCAGGTCGGCACAATGCCGTAGAGCCTAGAAATAGGCGGGAGCGATGTGCTGAAGTAGCCTTGTCGCATGGTCAAATGTATAGGGACCAACATGGTACGGGAGCAGAAAGGTTGGCATCAGCACATGAGCCTAGGAATACGTAGGAAAGAAGAGCCGAAGCAGTTCGGAAGAGATCTCGCAACGAGTTACCAACACACGGAAGGCTAAACCATGGCCATGTTTTGCCACCACAAAGGCAAGAGTATGCTCCGCTGCTCCACGACCAATACCATGGTCCAATGTATTTCGGTCACGATGAAAATAGTGAACTGCCCTCTTACGAGTTGGATGACGAAGAGGAAGTAAGTCCCTTCACAGAGGACCTCCGTAGGTGCCCCGTACCTCATGACTTTGAGATGACAGAAATAGCAAAATACTCTGACCGAGGTGATCCTGATGATCACCTGTTAAATTACCGCACCAGCATTGGAAATAGCTGGAGCCACTCCGGCATTGAAATGTAAAGCCTTTGCTTTAACCCTTGAGGGAAGTGCCATACGATGGTATAAAAAACTTCCTCCTGGCAGCATTCACAGTTGGAGAGATATGAAGACGACTTTTAAAAATGGCTTTGTTTCCTCCAGGCCTGGCCAACTCCCGCTCCAACGCCTTCAGGATCTGAGGCAAGGAAGGGACAAGTCTCTGAAAAGTTACCTAGCTAGGTTTACTGAAGAGATGCATATCTGCTAAAATATCACAGAAGCGGAGATGTTTTCCGCTTTAAAAGGAGGGCTAGATATGACCAGCATGTTCTGGAGGGATGTCCGGAGCAGGAAACCAAGGGATTACAATACCCTGGTAGACCTGATGAAGGAAGAGATTGTATCGGAGGAAATGGCTAGGGCTAGAGATAATCATCCCCAAGGGAGATATAACCTTGGATATTCCAATGAAGCGGACCTCAAGAAAGGAGGAAACAAGGATAGGGTCGGCGGTAACCGAGGTGGCGCGCCTCGCCCATTTCCGGGGACAGGATCTAGCTTTGCCGCAGAAATCACGGAAGCTATCCCTCACTTGCACTCTAACACCCCTTCTCAAAATCCTCCCACGGCTCAAGGGAGAGTGGAAAGTGGCCGAAGTGGAAAGCAGCCCATGATTGGGGCTTACTGCGCCTATCACAGATATTACGGTCACGCAACGGAGGATTGCAGGGAAATCCACATGTTAGCTGACCAAAAGGCGCAGGGGAGAAATCGAGGTGACTATCCTCCCGACACAGGGAAAACTCAAAAAACTGGTGGTCAGAAGTTCAACCGAGCTGATAGGAGAGCTCCGTGGAAGAACTCAACTAAGGAAAGAATTGACAATCTTCAAAGAGACAGGAATAAGGGCCAGGATACCGCCTCAGCGCATGCTAAAGATATACGGGAACCACCTGTTCCTGTGGCCGACCTCCCCATTCGTGAAATCGACACAATACTGGGAGGCCCCCACCCAGGTGGGAGCACAAACAACTCCCAAAAGAGGTACATCAGAGAGGCCAAACAACTCGCCAACGTGAATTACCATATCCATTCACATCCTTTAGGGATGCCTCGGACAGAGCCAATCACATTCACCCAAGACAATGCCATTGGAGTACATTTCCCCCACAACGACGCATTGGTTATCAAGGTAGTGGTGGCTCGGAATGGGTTATCACGGATGATGGTTGATGATGGTGCCTCGGTAAATGTGATTTACGGGGTAACGTTTGATAAAATGGGGATCAGCACTCCCCTTATTCCGGTCCCGGATCCAATATATGGATTCACGGGAGACAGCATAACCCCCAGAGGGTCCATAACCCTAATAACTGAGGTGGGGCAAGCACCAACTATTTCCAGAATCCCCATGAAATTTTTGGTTGTGGACAAAATATCCTCCTATCATGGCTCGATTGGGAGACCAGGTCTCATTGACTTGGGGGCTGCAACGCATACGAAATATATTTGCATGAAATTCCCCACGGAACATGGCGTTGCAATTGTAAGGGGAAGCCAAACTGAGTCGCGGGCCTGTTACACGAACGCAATCCGAAAGTTTCAAGATCGAAGCTTGAACATGATTAGCGATGTAGCCATGGCCGAGGCTGCTCCAGACCCTGAAAGATTGGGTGGAGAGCTCTTTGAAAATAAGGACATCACGATGACACTAGAAGAAGACTTGGAAGATCTGGACCCAAGAATTGTAGGAGACAATTGCTCCACCTCGGCAGAAAGGCTAGAATGCTTCAGCGTAGACCCACATGACCCAATCAAGGAATTGCAGATTGGGTTGGATTCACCAATTGAATACAAAGATCAATTGAAGAATTTCTTACTTAAAAATCTCGATGTATTCGCGTGGAAGCATGTCGACATGGTTGGGATTGATCCTAAAGAGGCCTGCCACAGACTCCAGATTGACCCTCGAAGCCCCAGGCATAGGCAGAAGAGAAGACCCATGAGTTCAGACAAATATGAGGCCTTGAAAGACGAGGTCACGAAGCTGTTGAAAAACGGCTTCATCAGAGAATCCCGCTATCCGAAGTGGGTATCAAATCCTGTGTTGGTACCAAAACACAATGGGAAATTGAGGGTATGTATTGATTTTTCAAACTTGAACCAGGCATGTCCAAAAGACAGTTTTCCACTACCCCGGATTGATCAGTTGGTTGACTCAACAGCAGGGCATGAACTGCTGAGCTTCATGGATGCCTACTCCGGGTACAATCAAATCCCCATGTGTGAATCGGACGAGGAGCATACTTCGTTTATAACAGATAGAGGACTCTATTGCTACAAAGCAATGCCATTCGGCTTGAAAAATGCGGGAGCTACCTATCAAAGTGATGAGGTTCGAAGCGCGGAAGAAACGCCGGAAAGTTCCGAACTCAGGTTGTGGTTGGACGGATGAATCATGACCCGATATTCACGACGCGATGACTCGACGATGCGGAATAAAGAACCACGACTTTCGAATCACCACAAGGATTTGCCCAATCTCCTTGATAAGTCTCTGATTTGAACGCCACAAATATTCTCGCGAATATTTGATAAATTCGGGATTAACGCCACAAGATAATCAATCTTGATAAGTTTGGGTTTGTAATGTGAATCCACACATTAAATAATTGAAAAACATTCAATCTCTGTTTTATTTAATCATCAAAGTCTTAATTTACAATGAATCAAAAAGACGTATAAATAAGCAAAATAAAACCCTAATCGCTAATTTACTCAAAATAGAATTCTAATTAAACTAGAATACTAAATTAGGAAAATAACCTAAAAACCAAAATGGAAACAAAATAATTAAAAATCCTATAATTATGGAAATATAGTAAATTTCCGTCCGCATCATTGATTTGCCAATTTGAAGCCCCAAACGATGGAATTTGGCCCTAAAATCAATGGGCTCAAGGGCTTTAGCCCATGAGTTTTGCTTAGTGACCCATTTCTACTTGAAAAACACATATTATCCATCCAATTCCGACATAGTTTACTGGACTGCACTTTTATTTTGGCTTGAATATTTAATTTTCTGTCAAGCCTGCTATGACTCCGATTGTCTCGGGTCTGGAACACATCACAAAGGCTGGTGAATCGCATGTTTTCAGAACAATTGGAAAACACCATGGAGGTGTATGTCGATGACATGTTGGTCAAAAGCATGGTCGCCGCTGATCATATCCGCCATTTATCAGAGACCTTCGAGGTGTTGAGGAAATATCGAATGAAGCTCAATCCAGCGAAGTGTGCATTTGGGGTAGCGTCTGGAAAGTTTCTTGGATTCATGGTGAATAAGAGAGGAATCGAGGCTAATCCCGACAAAATCAACGCTTTGTTGAACATGCAATCGCCTCGAAGTCCAAAAGAAGTGCAAAGCTTAACGGGGAGAATTGTGGCCTTGAATTGATTCGTCTCCAAATCTACTGACAAATGCTTGCCATTTTTTAAGGTCTTCAAAGGGGGAAAGCGATTCCAGTGGACACCGGAATGTGAACAGGCTTTCGCCGACCTTAAAGCATCTTTGGGACGGCCCCCACTGCTATCAAAGCCAAAGGCCGGCGAGCCTCTCTACTCGTATTTGGCTGTATCCAAAGAGGCTGTCAGCTCAGTGTTGATCAAAGAAGAGGATGGGAATCAGTTCCTAGTGTACTATGTGAGCAAAGCCATGTTAGATGCGGAGACACGATACCCAGACATGGAGAAACTCGCCCTCTCGTTACTCACAGCCTCTCGCAAACTTCGTCCCTATTTTCAAGCACACTCAATACGCGTGCTCACCAACTTTCCCATGAGACAAGTGTTGCAAAAACCAGACGCATCTGGAAGGCTACTGAAATGGGCAATAGAAATCAGCTAGTTCGACCTACATTATACGCCTCGGACCGCTGTAAAGGGCCAAGCGCTGGCGGACTTTGTAGTTGAATTCACACATCCCCCTGAGGTTGAAATGGTAGATAACACGGATGACAGCCAAGAGTGGAAGTTTTTTGTAGATGGGTCCTCGGCTGATGGGCGATCCGGCGCAGGGATATTATTAGTAAGCCCAGAGGGGTTTAAATTACACAGCGCAATCCGCTTCGAATTCAAAGCCTCAAACAATGTTGCCGAATACGAGGCTTTATTAGTCGGGTTAAGACTTGCAAAAGCCTTGAAGGTTAAATCCGTAGTGGCCAATAGCGATTCGCAGCTTGTTGTGAGCCAATTCAACGGGCAATTTTCTGCCAAAGAACCTTCTATGGTCGCTTACTTGAAGAAAGTAAGAGATTTGACTGTGCACTTCAGAAAAATGGAGTTGCAACACATCCCCAGAACAGAAAATCCCAACGCCGATGCGTTGTCCAAATTAGCAAACAGCAGTGATTCAGAGTTACACAATCTAATCTCAGTTGAGCACATGTTGACTTCGTCTATTGAGCCAGGACCGGAGATTTTGGCGATTGAAGAAGAGGGGTCCTGGATGAACCCCCTGGTCGCATATTTGAAGCACCAGACAGTGCCAAACGAGTCAGAGGCAGCTCGGAAATTACAAAAATATGCTGCAAATTTCTTGCTCTTGGATGATCTACTTTATAAACGAAGCTACACCTCTCCGTTACTAAGATGTGTAGGGCCGGGACCGAGGAAGGTCAATATGTAATGAGAGAAATCCATGAGGGCATATGTGGCAACCATGCCGGGGCGTTATCGCTAGCCCGGAAAGCCCTCAAACAGGGATATTTTTGGCCTACTATGCGAAAGGATTCCCATGACTTCGTCCGTAAGTGCGATAAATGCCAAAGACACGCAACCATACCACATCAGCCACATCACAAGCTAACTTTGGTAACTAGCCCTTGGCCTTTTGCAAAATGGGGGGTTGACATTATTGGTCCTATGCCTAGAGGAGCTGGTAACAATTGCTTTGCGATAGTAGCAATTGACTACTTCATCAAGTGGGTCGAAGCGGAACCTTTGATGAAGATCACCGAGGCCAACACCACCAAGTTCATTTGGAAAAATATCATATGCCGGTTCGGGATACCACATTCGCTGGTTAGTGACAATGCTAAACAGTTCAAAAACAGAAGCGTCGATGAGTTGTGTGACGATTTGGGAATTAAGAAGCTGTTCTCATCTCCACATCACCCACAGGCCAACGGAGAGGTCGAAGCGGTGAACAAGTCCATAAAAAATACCCTGAAAAGGAAGTTGGAATTCAGAAAGGGCGCATGGGTAGATGAACTCCCACAGGTGTTATGGGCGCTTCGAACCACCTCGCACACCGCTACTGGTGAAACACCTTTCTCGCTGGCTTAAGGAGCCGAGGCGGTATGCCCCATTGAAATCGGAATCCCTTCGCTTCGTCAAATTCATTATGATGAAGTTAGGAACGAGGAAGCGCAAAGGGCCGGTTTAGATTTCCTCATGGAAAAGCGGAATGATTCCCAAGTGGTAATGACCAAATACCATAAAAAGATGGCTCGATACTACAACAAAAGGGTGAAGAGTCGACGCTTTAATATTGGGGACTTGGTCCTCAAAAAGGTTCTCCCTTCAACACAGGAACCAGGAATAGGGACTCTAGGTCCTAACTAGGAAGGCCCTTACAAAGTATTCGCCGAGGTGGTGCCTGGAACATACATGATTGAAGACCTGTCTGGAGTACCCTTATGCAATCCTTGGAATACGGACCACCTTCATATTTATTTTCAATAAACTAAATTCCTCCTCAATGATTGCAACATTATATATGATTTCATAAAACTGTGTGTCAGCTGCGTTGGAGATTACGCTAATTTTTACATTAGACAAACATAACGGATAAAAGGTGTTAAAAAGCGAGGGACTTTTATCAGCCCACACTGCAACCTCTTCGTAAAAATTGAAAGGGGTCCATGTAAATTCGCTTGCATAGGTCCTACAAAATGTGATTTAAGAAACGTTCAAATGATTGTCAAAATCAGATCTAACTGGTACACATAAATGCCTCGAACCAATCAGATCTAAGGGACTATACTCGCCATATAACACATTTTAAAAGATTATAATTTAGCCAAATATTGTCGTATAAACCAAAATTCTTGGTACGTTAAGTTAGTTCATACATACGGAGTGCTCTCTTGGGCGAAGTGTTGAACGGTTTCGCAAAATTGTTAATACTCCCATACATATACTTAGACAAAGCGTTTGCAATCAGGAATAAAGGATGAACATAAAACTCCTCGCACGTTAACGGTTTCAAATTTGAATAAAAAATTTCTCACCTACTGCGACACTAAAATCTGATCTTAGTCAGCCCTCCGATCCCACTGTGCTTACAATTATGAAAGTACCAACAAGTTTAAAGGAACCAAAACGAAATGCAACAAATAACACAAAGCACACAGGAATCCTTCCCAAGTTTTACTACTTCAATAAAAGAACAATCACGTTTTTGCAAGGAACACAACAATGACACAGTTTTTCTCTGCAGGCCTTTGTGACTCTTGCCCAAGTAGATACAAAATTCGTTTGCAGTTGACACCCACAACTGCTAGGGTCAGATTTCAAGTTTCTCCCACCAAGAAACTCCCCCAAATTGTCCATGTGACTGCTATACATGTGCTAATCCGATTTTTCACGTGTAAACAGTTCTAAATACTTGTTACACTTACAGGAAAAATTTGGATAAGTCATTTCATTCATAAAAATTAAGGTATTTACAAGTTGAAATGAGTGTTACAATATCAGGTGCCAGGGCACTTACAAAAAAAAAAAAAAAAAACTAAAACTAACAAAATAATCAGCAGTAAAGCAAAGGCAGAAGAAGATTATTGTGGAGGAGGGACATCTTCTAAAGAACCCTTGTCAGATGCATCCCAAAGGTCGGCAGGAGCATCTTGGGGCTCGGGGTAAAAGGTTTCAATGGAGGACAAGTCCAAGGTCGGAAAAGCTTCCTTCACGTCCCCCAAAGCCATCCTAGCCCCTAAGTTCCCAAAGACCCTCTGCATAGCCTCGTACTCTGGGGTGTCTTCAAAAGTATCCTTGAAGTTCTGAACTGCTTTTGACACTTCTGCGTCCAGAACCTCCTTCACCCTGGCCGCTATGGTACGCTCCAAAGCCTCAGCAATTCTGGAGTCAATATGCTTCTCCAGGGAAGTATAATCTTCCTCAACCTTCTTCCTAGCCTCCAGCTCCCTCCCCAGTTTCTCATTGACCGCCGCCACCTCAGTTTCCAGCTTCAACTTGGCTGCGTTAGCGACGGCCAGGGCCTCGGAGGTGATAGATTGTGCGCGGTTGGAATCATCCAGCTTCTTGCACAAGACCGCCACGTCTGACTCGGAGGCCCGGAGGTCATGCTTCAGTTTGTCGTTGTCCTCCTGGAGGCGCTTCGCATTAGCCCTCTCCTCTTAGGAAGATTTACGGGCTATGGATAGCTGGGCCTTGAGGTCATTGATCTCCTTGAGCATATTGTCCGCGTGCCGGAGAGCAGTCTCAGCATTCTTTTTGTCCCTCTGCGTCTAATTCACAGACGAATCCACCTCGTCAATGAGGGCCAATGCCCTGGCATTCATGGCCTTGGCAGCGAGTAACTTCCGGGACGGACTAACGCTGGAGGAGAAAGCAGACCAGCCCTCTGTCCAAAACTGCTCAGTAATAAAGGCGGCCCGGGCTGGAGGAGAACTGGGGGAGTCAAATAGAGAAGGGCTGAAAGTGACATCTTTGGGGAGAACGCTTGTTTTAATATGATTAAGTTCTCCGGTGTCACCTCATAGGCCAAGCCTGGAATGGGCACAAAAAGCTCATCCTCCAGGTCTTCAATCATGGGAGGCGGAGGTGCAGAGGTGGATTCCTTGCCCTTACCTCTTCTGAGTCTCTTTAGGGGGGCGGGCTCCTCCTTAGCGGCATGTTCAAATATGTCCTCGGACAAAGGAGGTGGTACTGAGGCATCCTTAGCCTCCCTGTCTCTCTTGGATCCGCCCCTGTCAGACCTTTTTCCTTTCCCCTTTGGAAGGACTCCTTTAGGGTCGGCCACCTTTTCTGTGTTAGGCTTCTGAGGGTCCACAGGCAGCAGAGTAGGTGGTGGCATTAGGGCTGGAAGAGGTCCCTGAAGTTGGGCCGTAGACGCCTCGGAGACCTCCTTTGCCACCCCAACTTGCAGGTTGACCAACACCGCCTTCTGTTTCCTTTCAACTTCACTGCCATGGCGAAGTGCAGGAGGAATCTTCGTAGCCATGAGACCCTTCAAAGAAATCTTTGGAAAATCCTTAGGACCTAGCAAGAAAAAGAGGGAAATGAGGTTACGAACAGAAAAAGCATGAGATATAAAAGAAGTAACAAAGCAAACTCACTCATGGCTCGCATAAGACCGTGTTTAACAAACAGCTTGTTTTCCTGAATGACCCCTTGAAAGGTACTCTTGTAAGTGAACAAGCGCCTCACTGCCGCTAGGTCTGCGTCGGGGAGGAGGTGAGCGAAAGTATCCCCTACCATAAACCGATGACATATTAGTAAGAAACCAAGAAAATTGAATGGAAATTAAAGGAGCAGAGGACGCGTGACGCTTAAAGACTCTAAAACAAGTGCAAGACTCACTAGGTATGGAAAGAGTTCGGGGAACGGTAATTTCTGGACTAGGGTCCACAGGGGAACTCTGCCACTCTCCAGCAACCCAGAACCACTGGTTCCTCCAGTTCTTTATTGAGGTAGGGTGACCGGTGATAACGGGTGGATAAGAGCCCCTGGGAGACAAGTAGTATCAATCCTTGACATCCGACCTCACATCCCTCTCCCTTCTAACCGATTTCTTCAAAGTATAGAGAGTGTGAATGATGTACAATGAGATCGGATGATCAGGGTTGACCTCTTGCCACACCAACCAAGTGCCCACGGCCTGTGTCCAGAAATTGGGGGCCAGTTGGTAGGAGCACAGGTTGTAGCTCATAAGTAGTGCCCTGAAGAAGGGGTGCAGGGGAAGCCTCATCCCGCAAGAAAGGGCATCGTAGCATATGGCCGCCTGGCCTGGAGGAGGGCTGCAAGGTCGGAAAGATGGTGTAGGATGCACCAATTGGACCCCTTCTGGTAGCCTGAATTTTGCCGAAGCCCCGGATAAATCAACCCTTCGAATTTCGGTGGCAACCTCACTGCTTTCCCATTAGGGCTGGGCAAAAACCGACCCAACCCGATCAACCCGCCCAAACCGACCCAACCCGATCGGGTTGGGTCGGTTTTTCATGAAAATTGGGTTGGGTTTTTTTTTTTTAAAAATTTTCGGGTTGGGTCGGGTTGCGGGTTGGGTGAACAACCCGACCCAACCCAACCCAACCCAACCCAACAAAAAAAAAGACGTTTTTTTTTTTTTTTTTTTTTTTTAAGTAATGAAACTTGACTTATTTAAATATTGATTGAACATATTTTAATTTTATTAGCAAGTGTTCAATTTATTGTATTTTTGGTTATTGTAGTGTACATAATTGATTTTGAATTAAAGATAGATTCTTGAGTGTTTTTTTTTTTTCAAAAATTTTACTAATTGGGCCAAAGCCCAAACCGACCAACCCGACCCAACCCGACCGAAATTTGGTGGGTTGGGTTTGAATTCGTAATTGGGTTGGGTTGGGTTGATTTTTTATCAACCCGACCGTGGTGGGTTGGGTTCGGGTTGGGCAAAAAACCGACCCAACCCGACCAACGCCCACCCCTATTTCCCATGACTCTGGGTTTGGATCAGGATCGACGTGGTAGCCTGAAACCTTGTTAACTTGGTCGACCCACTCCTCTACTTGAGCAACCTCCTCTGCAGAAAAACCCAATTCTTCCCTATGTGCCCTAAAAGGGGCCCTAACGATCAAACCAAGGTCCTGGTGACCAGAAGAAGGGCCGGCCGTCCTTTCTCTCCTCAGATCCCAATCTTGTTTGCTCCGAAGCTCTGCCAAAGATGCCTCCTCTTCGGATGACAGATGAGCCATGTAAGTTTGATATTTATCTTCTTCGCTGTCAGAATCACTCAAATAGATTATGCCACTGTTTTTCCTATTTCTCCTCTTAACCCGCTCCCTAAAGAAGCGGGAACTAAAAATCGATAAAGAGATGGGGGCAGAAACCTCTGACGGGAACCGCCATTGTTAACATCTCCTGTGAACCCGTTCCCCTAACTCCTTCCATTTTTCTTTTGTTTTAAAGGTGGATCAGACTCAGTGAAAGAAAAGCAAGGAGCAAAAGCAAAATTTTCAAACCCACAACCAAAAACTAAAAATATACAGAGACCAAGAGGTTTACCTTCAGATGACGAATGCTTGAAATCGCGCACTGGGAATGAAGAACTTGCCGGTAAAGAAACTGTGGAACAGTAAAGGCGGACGCTGGGTAGAAAGTCCTTGGGGAGAAAACTCGAAACTTGCAGGAAAAAGAAAAAAAAAACGGAACAAGCTTTCGCTAGAGTATCGCTACGAAGACTCTTAGAAAGTGGTAAAAGGGGAAATAATGAAATGAAGAAGGATTTATAGGGATCCCAACGATCTAGGTTCATCGATTTTTGTGAGCCGTATGATTAATGTGGTTAACCCATGCTTCTTGGAGAATGTTCTAATCAAAGCGCCAGCCGTCAAAGGGAGGGACAAAACCGTTCAGCTACCACAGTGAATACCACGCGCTGCGAAATGCTACTCCCCTCCCATTTTACATATATATATATATATATATATATATATATATATATATATATATATTTCTTGGAAATAGACACCAATAGCCCCCCCCCTGAATTAAATGCGCCGCCTAAGGAAACGCACTAGTACGATCCCGACCCCATTTAGGAGGGAAAATCCGAGGCAGAAGATCGGCTATAATATGGATCTGAACCTTACATAAGGAATTTCATTATCGACTCCCTAAGAAGTTAATGTTGTGAAATCATGGAAAATCCTACACGACCATGAATGATCCCTTCAGATTTGAGGGACTAGTGTTGAATCCAGACCTAAAGAATGGTACAGTAATCCACCAGCAAGGGCCCAATAGAGACTCAATGGACCTTGACCCACGGATAAAGGCCTAAAAGTATCACCTGGGACGAATGCCGAGGTGGTACGTCAAGCAAACCTCTTTAGCCGACCTGGTTAACGCCTAGCCGATGTGCTTTATACTCAGCCGGGGCGCTTTACGGCGTTGACCAGAAGAGAGATGGAGTCAGTGATGGGACACTGCCTTTACCAAGACGTGACAGGCGCCCATCCCTACGAAATGTAGCAATGATTATGGTTGAAAAGTAAGGTTGTCACCTCCATGAGCTAAAGTGATGACAAGTGTAAAGTACGCCACGTGTTGTGATCTAAGATAACAAGTTCCTCTATAAATAAAGCACGATTGTCTCCAAGTAAGGGGTTGGCAATTTCTCACTCTTAACAATATACTTCTCTCACTCCCTTTTCTCTCTTTTACACTTATATTTCCCGCACCCAATAGATATATTCGCCTAAAATGAGTACTGACTTAGGCATCGGAGTGCAAACGGGAGACACCTCGGCCCCATTTGCAAGCTGATTGTTTGTCCTAGTGCGCAGGCGATCCCCGTGTTCAAGAGGGAGGAGCTGAGACGTGTTGGTCCAAGGTCCAGCCGGATTTTGTGGTCAACCAGACTCTCTTGCGTAATTCATCCCCACCTTTGATTTCTTGGCAATTTCATCCCCACCTTCACCTTTTCTGGAAATACACGTCCCTACCGTTAAAAATATTGTTAATTGACCAAAAAATCATCAATTGACCATTTTGATGAAGGGAAAAAGAGTCTTTTTACATTATTTAATTTAGGGTAATTGGCGCAAAACATCCTTACCTTTGGACTCTCTTGCAGAATTCATCCCTACCTTTGATTTCTTGGCAATTTCATCATCATCTTCACCATTTTCATAATTTTAACGGTTAGACGGGCTAGTCTTTTACTCCTAATACTAAAATAATTGAAAATATAAAAATTTAAACCCTCCTACTTTAATCCCGGCTTGAGATCGGTTACATTTAATTTTTTGCATACAGAGTTAAAATTGTACACGAACAAAATGTTACGTGTACAATTTTTTATTTGAAAGAAAGAATTAGAAATACAGAAAAAGAAAAAGAAATGTATTATAGCGTGATTGTAAGGATAATAATTAATAATTACTCACTAATACGATTGTTCTCCGAATTTCTCGGACAGAACTTCACTTATTCTATCTTGTAACCATTTTTTCTGCAAACTGCCAAACATTCAAACACATTAAGGCCTCCAGTATGTCTTCTTTAAGCATTGACCTATATTCAGAAAACATTCTACCACCTGCACTAAAAGCAGCCTCCGATACTACTGTTGATACGAGAGGTGCTAGTAGATCTTGTGTAATCATAGAAATAATCGGGTATTGACACTTGTTTAGTCTCCACCACTTAAAATTGTCAAAATTATTTCTCTCGTCCTCGTCTAACATGTTAAGAAGGTCGTGTGAGAAATACCTAGTTAACTCGCTTGGAGTCTCGCCTAAATTATTATATGTACTAGAAGAACTAGAACCACTAGTAGGAAGTGTACTAGAATTAGAAATTCCCTTCATAGTCATAAGGTAGGAAAGTAAATCACCGGCTTGATTCTGTATCACATTAGGCATTTATGTTATGTTTAGTTCCCTCTAAATTTATTTAAGGGTCCATAATTGTTGCTAATGAAAACAAAGTAGGTACATTTTGTCAATATTTTCTAAACTTAGTCTTCATTGCTACAATGATTTTAGAAAAAATAGGAAATGTTTTGTATTTATTAAAATTATTAGAAATGCAATAAAAATGTTTCAACACTAAAGGACTAGTGGGATAATAGACATCGTATAATTCGTTCATAGCATCGTAAAAGAGTTTCAAAAAAGTTTTAACATGAAATACAAGTTCCCATCATTAGCCCCCAGATCAAAACTTGGGCCATGTGAGTGCACATCGTTGTAATATTCACATATTAAATTCTCGTAACCTTGAAAATGTTCAATCATTAAATAAGTTGAGTTCCATCTATATCCTATATCTGTAACAAATGATCGTGCTGGCCTGGCATAGCATTTTCTGCAAAATGTGCATCAAAAGCTTGTTTTCTGAAAGGTGCTATCATAATGAAATTGCAAGCATACCTAATTTTTTTTCAATTAATTTTCTATAAGTTTAAGATCATCTTGAACTATTAAATTAAAAATATGACACACACAACGAACATGAAACAAGATTCCATTAAATTTAGGATTCATGTGGCTAGCTAATCTATCTATCACGGCTTTATTAACTGAAACGTTATATAGTTTAAAACTACAAACTTTACTATCACAGTTAAATTCTCTAAGAATTGCAAGTAGTACATTGAAAATATTTGTTACATTATATGGGTAATTAATAACTTTAAATGACATAATTCTTTTATTCATTAACAAAGTATCATCAATGTAATGACAAGTAACAGCTACGTAATCTATATGATTATTGTCAGTCCACAAGTTCAAAGTAAATGATAAGTTACCATTATATTTATTTAAAGCATCTATAAAATTTTGTTTTCTCTCGAAATATTTAGTATTGCAATCAACTCGTAAAGTATTTCTAGAGTGGGTTTGTACCGGGTTGGAGATACTTTTGAATGAGATCCGTGAACAGTGAATTTTTTACAATTGAAAGCGGGAACTCACCACTCGATATGAACATGACCATCCCTTCCCAAAGCGCTAGATCTTGGTTGTAGAGTTGATTGGTTTGCTTCAACCGAGCAAACTTTTCGACATCCTTTACAGTGCTTGTTGAGGTGTGTTGTACCCACACCCTTCTTCCAAGAGAAATGTCCACCGCAAGTTTTAAATTGTGCTTTATATATCGGTTTCCCATCCGCGTATTTATCCGTTGTTGCAATCAAATCGAAAAAATTCCAACACTTTGATTTTTTCAACCTTTTTTGGATTTCTGCTGGAGCCTGCCGTCGTGCTAGCGGAGCTGGATCCATATGTACCAGTGACATCTTCATCAAAAATGTCATCAAAATTTAGAGGAGTTCTAGTATTTATATCTTCGATCTCATTTTCCAAATCCACCAAATTGTCGGGAATTGGAGTATCACTGAGACTGAAAAATTCATCAACAAATTGGTTAGAAGAATAACCACGAGATTGTGAGTGTGCCATTAGAAATAATAAAATTGAAAATTTGGAGATGAAATTGAAATATGAAATTTTAGACAATATTGAATATTGTATGAATATTTATAGCATTTGAAACTAGAAGTTGAAGATTGCAATTGAGAGTTGAGAGAGACACAGACTTGAGAATTGAGAGAATATAGACTAGAGAGTAGTGTAATTTCTTGTAGATATAAGATAGAATTGTGAGAATTGTATAAAATTTGTATGAAGAAATGAGGTATTTATAGAGTAAAATTAAAAGAGACAAAATAAATAAATAAATAAAAGTAAAAAAAAAAGGGTCACAAAATGTGATCGTTTGAAGAAAAAAATTAAAAGAGAGACGAGCTCTCACGAAGCTCAAAATGGAGCCGACCCATTTTCGACTCATTTCGCAGCTCGTTGGACTAGTCCACGAACCGGTCCACGAACTTTATGAGCCGAACATGAACTGTCCAACACCCAAATTTTCTGTCCGGTCCAAGCCCAAGTCCATTTTTTCACGAGCCGAGCTGAACTTTTAACGAATCGAACCAAGCCAAACTCACGAACTCCGGAACTGTCCAGTCCATTTTCCACCCTTTATCTTAAAAGATAAGTTCTTCCAAGTCAATTATAAACTTAAACGTATTCCTTTTTTTTGTGTATACATCTACCAATTTTTTTTTTACATTTTTCAGGATGATAGAATTCAAGGTACTACAAAAAGGTGACCTAATCCAAAAATTTGATCCAATAATCAAAGACCGCCATCTATACTGCATAAAACTTGCCTCAGTGATTGACAATAAGGGTTGTTATCTGGTAATATTACAGACTGAAAAATATAAATAAATAAACTTAGCAAGAATATAAAACCCTCAAAATTTGAAAAGATTTCATAATTTATTTTAATCTTGGCATGATAATTTTCAATGCTTAAGATACATTTTTCCGAGTCAACACCGTTGGATCTACGAGGAGAAGAGACAATTAAAAAAACAAAGAAAGTCATTGTAATGTTCAAACTGATTCTCAAGGCAGGGAAAAATGAAAACTAAAATAAACAAAAAGAATCTACTCATCTTGATTCACATGGACTGATTGAAACTTTGATGACACTGAAAAAAATTCATATCCATGAAGGCTTCAAAATTGTCGAGCATTTCGGCTATGTTTTTTGTAAGTTTTCGACCTTGATGTCAGATATCAAGGGTTTTTATGGGAACGGCCAAAACCATGAAGAGAAAGTTTTGATTTCATGATTATCTTAATTTTTTGATAGAGGATTTTTGGAGTTAAGCGTTCTTCAGAACGGAGCGTGAAGGAAATAAATCAGATGGAAAAGAGGCGCATAATGGAAGACTAAAGGTCGATTTTGGTATTTATGTGGGAACCACAATGTTCTAGGGTAGTGAAATTTTAGGCCGGGTATTGTAATTGGATTGGCTCAATTTAAAGGTCGTTTAGTAATTGGGCCTAATTTTGTAGTTTGAAGGGTAGCTTTTGCTGTTCTTTGTTAAATTAAAAGGGAAAAATTACGTAATTACCTAGATGTAATGTATTGTAATTGAAAAATACTTAGCCTCTGTTTGTTAAAACTTTTTTGTTTAAAAACATGATTTTTTATATTTTCTAAGTAAAATGTATGGTTGAAAAATGGAGAGAGAAAATATATGTGGTTAAAAAGTGATTTGAGAAATTGTGTAGAAAAAAAAACATGTTAAAAAAAGTATTTGCCAAACAGAGGCTTGATTTTCATACTACTCGTAATATTACTGAATTTCATTCCATGACTTTAGAAAAATACATGATTCTTATGAGAGAGTGTGTGTGATATTTAATTGACCTCATTAAAAATGAATCCTTTATTTTAGGAAATCTGTTACCGTTTGTTTAGAAGATTAAATTAGGCAATTGCAAATTTCCTAAGATCTTTTCAATTTGGACAGATTTTCCAAAATGGAATAAAATCATGATTGGATACTGGAAAGTCCGTACATTCAAAATAAGACCATGATTGATTGTAATATATTACAAAGTCCTTTGTAATCTTATAGGGCATGTAATTGCAGCACATTAGGAAAATTATACACTGCGTGTAACATATTACGAAGGGTGTTAGATTTAATTACGTTACATTGCATGTAAATCTCACGTCGATTTAATAATACATTACATATAAGAATCTGAATCCTGTAATTTCACCACACAACACATTACATAGTATTTATTTTAAGGAATTGATCTAGTGTCTACAATTGATACATTTTATGGCACCAACTGTAGGTGTGATGTTACCATATGTCCCAAAAAATATATATAGGGACACGTGGTAATATCAAAACACAGTGGACACATTTTATAGTACTCACTGTGGGCATTGGATTGTGATTGATTTGTTTTAATTATATTACAGACTGTGGAACATTTCAACGACGTAAGATTACATTAAATTACAATGCATTTGACATTCAGTTCATTGAAATTATAATGCGTGGAATGTGCTGTCACAATACACTATTGTTCCCTCAATATTACAGTCCATGTAATACACAATTCACAAATTATTACATGTATGTAAATTGTCTGTATTCTCACACCATGAATCTGATCATTTTTCCAGAAAGTGTAATATTCATTACACGTATTGTAATGTTTATTACATATGTGATATGAATATTGCACTTAATGTAATATTTGTTAAAGTATCGTAATCGTTATTTCAATTATTGTAATATCACGATATAGAAGATGATATCCTATATTATTAAACTAATTTAATAATTGTAATTTTCATATTATTATTAGTTGTCTTTAAAGGTAATCACACCCCTAATTTAATATCCTAAATAAATGATAATTACATCCCTAAATAATATGTTTCATAATTTATGAGGTATTTGATTGAAGAAACTAGTGTAGACTGTAGAGTCTAATTAATCCAGGTGTGACTATATTGCCTCCACAAAATTGTTTTCTACACCACAAATTTAAATAATTTCTTTACTTACAAAAATAGACATTAATAAAATAACATATATAACCTTTTAATATTCCAACTTTCACCTACACCACAATCATTACTAATTTTTATCTACAATATATTTGGCTTAAAGAGAGAGAATACCCAAGAGAGATTACGACAATGGCAGAAGCAAAATCCCACGTCCCTGCGCAAGATATTCTTCTTTTTCTTCAAATTGCAATTCTTCCCTTCCGAGAAACTCTATTATTTTATCACCAACAAGTTTTATAGTGGGATGTTCAAGATTTAACTGTAAGGATTTTAATCAATCGTATGGGCTTATATGTGAATTATTGTGTATTGAATAAAATGCTATCAAATTTGGTTAAACCCATATAAAGTGATCTAATAAGGATTTAATATATATCGGGCTTTAATGCATCTAATTAAATGTATGGGCTTTTATGTGTAGATACCAGGCCATTACCTAATTCATGATGGGCCGGATTAGGTTAATTGGCAATTCAGTATATAAAGTCGGTTATGGTCCCTGAATCCTACGTACTGTTCATCTTGTCTGACATCCCATCATCAGAGAGAAAATAAGGACTACGTATCGATTTAGAAGATCCAAACACCGTAATCGTTCATCGTGAATCATGTTTGATTAAGGTACGCTTCCGCTTCAATTATTTAATTCTTGATAATTCAGCATGATGATTTATTTTGGATCATAGATAAATAATTATCTGTGATAAATTTTCTAACAAGTGGTATCAGAGCCAATCATCGTGTTGATTATCAGATCAGTTTCGAACGCATATATGTGAAGCCAAATTATGTATGTATGTATATGCGAAATCAAGTTTCAAAATTTGGCTTTGACTTGTGTCCAATTATTTTGGTTTGATAAACGATTAATTTCATGGTTAAATCTAAGCTTCTGCCATTTAATTTATGCATATATATGGATGTATGTATATAATCATAAACTACCTGTGCCTTATTTGTTGGTTTGAAAAAATATGATTTGAAATCATTTTGGGCATTTGATCATGCATTCAGATTAGGTTGTGGGATTATGGGTTTGGTTCCTACATATATATGACTTCGAATTTGGGATTAAAATCTGGAAATTGCGCTGTGAATCTGTAATATATTGTGTATATGCTTGGATTCGATTTTGTGTATGGCTGAATTGGGTTTTGAATCTGGTTTTGGAGTTGGATTTTGAACGGTTATGAGACGACGACGTCGTCGGCCTGGGCGAGCAGTGCCGGGTCTTGGCTGCGCAAGGATGGTTGCAGCGTCGCGCGCGCGACGCTGTGCCTCTGGAGTGCAGCGCCGGGAATGGCGCTGCGTTGCAATGAGGGTCGCGAAGGGGGCTGTATCCCTACCGGCGGTTGGGCGGCGCTAGGGTTTAAACCCTAGCTGCTGTGTGGTTGATTTTGGAGGCGGGGACTTCAGCCGGAAATTGGAAGTCTCCAAGGGCCTCTTTTGCAATTTTGGGAAATTATGTGAAATTGCACCTCAAGTCCTCCCTGTTTGTTTTGAATTAAAGTATAAATCCTCAAATTTTGGATTTTATAAACTTCAGCCACTAAGGTTATAAAATTATTTAAGTTGGGCCTTTTAAAGTTCTGAATTATGTAATTCAGTCCCTAAAGTTTTAAAATTTTAGGATTCAGCCCCTAATGTTTGAAAATTTTCAAATTCAGTCCCTAAAGTTTTAAAATTTTAGGATCAGCCCCTAATGTTTGAAAATTTTCATTTTCAGTCCCTAAAGTTTGAAAATTTTCTAATTCAGTCACTAAAGTTTCCAAATTTTCTATTTTGGACCTCTAAAGTTTGATTTTCTTTCAAATTGGGACCTAAAGTTTGGAATTTCTCAAAATTGGCCAATAAAGTTTTGGGAAAATTATAATTTAAGTCCTTCAAGCTTAAAATTTTACATAATTGGCCACCTAAGGTTTAAGAATATTGCAATTGACTCTCTCAACTTAAGAATTGCTTTATTCTAAAGTTTTGAATTCTATAATTCAAATCCTAAAGTCAAATATAGATGCAAATCAATGAATTTCAGTTTCAAATCTTGGTACATCGGAATCTTTTAAGAGATATAATATTCGAAAGTAAGTTAGTTGAAGCAACATGTTGCCAAAGAAACCTCTCTTGTGGATATTAATTAACTTTGAATATTAGAAGGTATTTGTGTGTGTTATTCATTGCGAATATTGATCGGCCCAAAGGAAGGTCAATATTTGGCTCGAATTTCACATGCACCTGTGGTGATGAATACGTGGCAATTATTTGGTTTAACGTATGACCAATAAATCGGTCCAAAGAAAGGTTTATTGGTTAACTTGTCTTATTTCCAGTGTTTGATCACTGCACTAAGGGAAAATTAGGTGTTTGTGTGTTATTTCATGCGGATATTGATCGGCCCAAAGGAAGATCAATATTTGGTTCGAATTTCACATGCAACTGTTGTGATAAACACGTGGCAATTATTTGGTTTAACGTGTGACCAATAAATCGGTCCAAAGAAAGGTTTATTGGTTAATATGTCTTATTTCCAGTGTTTGATCACTACACTAAGGAAAAATTAGGTGTTTGTGTGTTATTTCATGCGGATATTGATCGGCCCAAAGGAAGGTCAATATTTGGCCCGAATTTCACATGAACTTGTGGTGATAAGTACGTGACGGTTATTTGGTTTTACGTGTGATCAATAAATCGGTCCAAAGAAAGGTTTGTTGGTTGACATGTCTTATTGTCAGTGTTTGATTACTACACCAAGAGTACCACTTACAAGTCAATATTTGTGTTCAAAGACTAAATATTGATGTTGTGCTAGGTATCTTGTGATGGGCCCTACCATTATTTGAAAGTATGATTTGCATAATAAGGTACTTATGTGAGCTATTTTGTTTAAGTATTCTCTATTCGGTTTCAAATTTTGCTAGTAATATATCTACAAGATCAAACTTAATCCCTGTATTTATGGAATAAACTTCAAGGATCAAAACAAGAACATTAACTTTTCATTGGCTGCATGGATCTAGATCGTGTACTAAGGATTGAGCAACCTGCTCCTCTTACGGATGAAAGTTCATCTAATCAAATGAGGAACTTTGAGAAGTGGGATTGCTTAAATTACGTGAGTCTCATGATCATTAAGTGCGGCATTCCGAAAGCCTTTTGTGGCATAGTATCTGAGGAGGTAAATTATGCCAATGAATTCCTTGCCGAAATTAAGAAATGTTTTGCGAAAAACGATAAGGCCGAAACAAGCACGCTTATGCAGAGTTTGATTTCAATAAAGTATAAAGGCAATGGAAAAATAAGGGAGTACATCATGTAGATGTCTCACACTGCTTCAAAACTTAAGGAACTAAAACTCGTCTCGTCTAATGACTTGCTCGTGCATTTGGTATTGATATCGCTTCCTGCGCAATATAGTTAATTTAAGGTTAGTTATAACTTTAAAAGTAGAAATGGACTCTCAATGAGCTCATTTCATGGTGTGCAAGCTTCTTGCACAATTCAGTTAATTTAAGGTCAGTTGTAACTATCAAAGGGAGAAATGAACTCTAAATGAGCTCATTCTATTTAGTGTGCAAGAGGAAGAAAAGTTGAAGCAGGACAGAACTGAAATCACTTGGCAAACACCTCTAAAGATAAGGGCAAAAAAACAAATAAAAAAAATAAAGTTGTTAAGGGGCTATTAATTTTATAATCCCACACTTAAGTCAATTTTTGAAACGGGAACTGCAACAATTTTGAGGAAGTTAAGTTTGGGGGAAGAAATAAGGTTAGAGATATTGTCCTTAAGGAATAAGTTGAGGAAGGATCGGTTTCGATTCCTACTATTGCTTTTGACAACGTGCAAGTTTTTATGCATGTCATTGATCAAGAAGCATATTCGGAACCTCAACTAGACAATGTTGAAGAACCTCCCATCCAAAATAAAGTAAATTTCAGAAGTACAAACTCAACAACCTCAATAACTAAAGCCATTAAGGAGATCCACGAGAGAAAGGGAAAAATGCTATTCCGGATAATTTAAATAGTATTTTTCCAAGAACATAAGGAAATAATGGAATGGTGGAAGATGGTCCAATCAATTCCATCAGGCCATACAGGGTTCTAACTCTCAAAAGTGGATTGATGCCATAAATAAGGAGTATAAGCATATGCAAGACAATAAAGTTTGAGATCTTGTCCCATTACCATAAGGTACGAAGCCCATTGGTCTTAAATGAATTTTTAAACCAAGAAGGATTCTAAAGGTAATATGGAAAGATATAAGGTTCGTCTTGTATCTAAGGGCTTTACACAGAATAATGGCATTGATTATAAAGAGATTTTCTCTTTGGTTTCTACAAAAGACTCTTTCAGGAAAGTTAGGTTGTTGCACATTTTGACCTCGAGTTACATCAAATGGATACTAAGGTGGCGTTTCTCAATGGCGACATTGATGGGACGATCTATTTGGTGCAATCAGAAAACTTTGTGTTAGTAGACCCAAAGCAAATGATTTGCAAATTAAAGAAATCCATTATGCTCAAGCCAGCTTCTCGTTAAGGGTAATACAAATTTCATCAAGTAATTATCTCATTTGGTCTTGAGATTAATGCTGTTGATGGTTGTGTGTATTACAAGTTCATGGGAGTAAGTATATTTTCCTGGTTTTATATGTTGATTATTGCTTGCCACTAATGATATAGGTATGTCACATAAAATTATGAGATTTTTTGTCAAGGAATTTTGAGATTAAAAATCTTGGTGACGTCTCTTTTGTATTAGGAATTCAGATACACCGGGATTGTTCTCGGGGTATTCTTGAATTGTCACAAAAGGGCTATATCGATAAAGTACTTAAGAAGTTTGGCATGCAAGACAGTAAATCAGGGGACAGCCATATCGCTAAGGGAGACAATTTAGTCTCAACTGATGCCCGAAAAGTTATCTTGAAGTTAAAGAAATGCAGAGGATCCCATATAGTTCAGCTATAGGGAGTTTGATGTATGCTCAAATTTGTATGCGTTCGGATATTGCATACATTATTGGGATACTAAGGAGATATTTAAGTAACCCTGAGATGGATTATTTGGAAAGCAGCCAACACATGGGTTATAAAGTATTTAAAGAGGACAAAAGATTACATGCTCACATACAGAAAGTCGGATCAGTTGGAGATCATATGGTATTATGATTCCGATTTTTACTAGATGTCAAGAAAGTAAAAGATCCACATAAGGCTACATTTATCTGCTGGTTGGAGGAGCTATTTCCGGATGGAGTGCTTAACAGACACTTTAGCTTCTTTCACTTGACAGCACAGTTGTAGCAATTTTTGGGGCATCTAATTATGGAATATAGCTGCGAAATTTTGTCACAAGGCTGCGTATTCTGTATGGTATAGAAAGACCACTAAAGTTATATTGTGACAATAACTCAGCAGATTTATATTCCAGTAACAACAGGAGCTCAACTAAGTCAAAATACATTGACATAAGCTCCTGGTTGTGAAGGATACAGGTCAGAGTGGACACGTGTCAATAAGAGCACATTAGGACAAACTCCATAATTGCGGATCCGCTTACTAAAGTATTACAACCTAAGGTCTTTCATGAGCACAATACTCATATGGGTGTTGTATTTCTTAAGGATATTCGGTTTCAGTGGGAGTTTGTATTTTGGGTGCATTGACACATTTATTGTCCTTTTGGATACAGTTTAAAGTTGAAGTTATTTACAACTGTAAGGTTTCAGGTTTATTATTTCTGAACTTGTTTAAGGATGATTTCACTAAAGTTGGACCAGTTGGAAATAGGCATGTTGAAGATCACATTACATGTAATTTCCATGCTACACATCCATACTTGATCAATGTCATTCAGTTATGTCGATATACGTGACCATTGAAAGTTTAGTTACGATTAATGTAGCGAAAGCCGCTTTGATCCTATGTTGATATAATTGATGGACTGGATTGTTTGGGGATGCATTCAGTAATGATAGCAAAATTCTGAGTACTCATAAGGTTATGATTGATACACAATTGTAAGGTTACACATATAGCCCAAGTGAGAGATTGTAAGGATTTTAATCAATCGTGTGGGCTTATATGTGAATTATTGTGTATTGAATAAAAGGCTATCAAATTTGGTTAAGCCCATTTAAAGTGATCTAATAAGGATTTAATATATATCGGGCTTTAATGCATCTAATTAAATGTATGGGCTTTTATGTGTAGATATCAGGCCATTACCTAATTCATGATGGGCCGGATTAGGTTAATTGGAAATTCAGTATATAAAGTCGGTTATGGTTCCTGAATCCTACGTACTGTTCATCTTGTCTGACATCCCATCATCAGAGAGAAAATAAGGACTACGTATCGATTTAGAAGATCCAAACACCGTAATCGTTCATCGTGAATCATGTTTGATTAAGGTACGCTTCCGCTTCAATTATTTAATTCTTGATAATTCAACATGATGATTTATTTTGGATCATAGATAAATAATTATCTGTGATAAATTTTCTAACATTAACCGCATAATCATGAATCAAAAATCAACAAGCAAGTACATCAAAAAAAAAAAAAAAAAAAAATTCACAAGCAAAAAGAATGCTAGTGGCAGTAGGCTACTACTGAAATGTATGGCTTCATCACCAGTTCATTTTCAGAGGAATCTTTAGGCCCCGTTCTCTTTGCTATTTTCAACTTGTTTTGAGTTTTCGATTTTTGAAAATATCGAAAACGTATTCACTTTGTCCATTTTCAGAAACGCGTTTTCCAAAACACCAAAAAAATATAAAGGAAGCACAAAACGAGTTTATTGCGTTTTGGATATTTTGTGTTAAAAAGTCCAAAACGACCAAAACGCGCGTTTTGGGTTTTTTATTTTATTTATTTTTTTTTTTTGTAAATGTGAGACATTTCCTTCACTTGAAGTTCTTATATTATTTTGCCATTATATATAGATCCATGTTAAGATTTTTTTTTCGTAATTTTTTTATTTTTTATTATTATTATTTTGTTTTAAAAATGTGAGACACTTCCTTCACTTGAAGTTTTTATGTTATTTTGTCATTATATATATAGATCCATGTTAAGATTTTTTTATTTTGTAAATTATTTTTATTTATTTATTTGTAAAAGTGAGACACTTCTTTCACTTGAATTTCTTATATTATTTTGTCATTATATATAGATTCATATTAAGAATTTTTTTTTTTTTTTGGTAAAAGTGAGACACTTCATTCACTTGAAGTTCTTATGTTATTTTGCCATTATATATAGATCCATTTTAAGATTTTTTTTTTTTTGTACATTTTTTTTTATTTTTTATTATTATTATTTTTTTTGTAAAAGTGAGACACTTCCTTCACTTGAAATTCTTATGTTATTTTACCATTATATATAGATCCATGTTAATATTTTTATTTTATTTTTTTTGTAATTTTTTATTTTTATTTATTATTATTATTATTATTATTATTATTATTATTATTATTATGGATAAATGTGAGACACTTCCTTCACTTGAAGTTCTTATGTTATTTTGCTATTATATATAAATCCATGTTAAGATTTTGTTGGTATAGGGTTAAATTTTTGTTTAGCTGAAACAATATTAATGATGGATTTATTGACATAGAGATCTAACTGATTTATTAACATTAAAATTAATGTAATTCAACAAATAAACCATTTTTTACATATAAAATATCACAAAATAAATATATCAAAAAATTACAAAGTAAACGCATTTTCATTTTTCTAATTTTGAAAACAGTTTTTCAAAATTACAAAGAGAACATGTTTTCAGCAATCCCAAAACAAACAACCAAAATTCAAAATTCAAAATAAAATCCAAAACTCAAAATTCAAAATCGAAATATAAAGAGAACGGCCCCTTATATTCCACAAACAATATTTGTCCCTTATAGTCGTCTTTTACCAATCATTAAGTCTCTCTTTACATCACTAATGTAAGCAGATTTTGAGAATGAACCTTTTAACAAGACATGGAAAATGGTGGACTAGGAGTGGTGGGGGAGAGAAGGGAGAAATAACTATTGATTTGGAGTAGGTATATTTATTGTTTATAGTGTACATATGTTTTTCTTCTTTTTAAATTGAATAAAGGGTATATTTGTACATTTATTGTAGTGTATTTATTAAAATTATATTTTTTTGTTGTGTATTTATAATGTGGTGTAGAGAATAATTATTGTGGTGGTAATATAATTACCCTTAATCCAATTAAGAATGAAGATTGAATTTTTTTATTTTTTATTTTTAGTTATATTTTATTGTTTTGGGCATACATATATGTAAACTCTTCCTTATTATTAGCTGTGTTACTATGATATTATGTCAATTAAATTATCAAAATTTTAATATAGTTTTTTGTAATAATAACACTACATTTATTTAATTTAATAATCTTTTTTCTTATTAGTTGTTAATAATAAGAACATCAATATACATTTAAATTCTTTTGTATTAAAATTAAATAATTAATTTAGGTAAGAAAAAGATTTTTAACTACTTGTGTGGAAATCCATATTTCTTATTAATTGCGTTACTTTCATGTCATTCGTGATTTTTATCGTTGTTAAGAATTGTATTATCATCTCTCAATCTTATTTATTATTAATTGTGTTACTATGTTATAATTTGATTTTATGATTAAAAACGTGTGCATTGAATTTTTAAGCCTCGCTGAAAAATGATTTGTGTAAAAGAAAGTATCAAACACGAAGTAAAATCAATATTTAGAGATGGTTACGTTGTACTATGATATTCTGTCGATAATTGTTTTAAATAGTCTATATTTAGAACATTTTTTTGTGGTCTATATTGTAACTTGGTTAAATCCTTTTTTTTTTTTTTTATGATTTTTCAACTCTTTTTTTTACGTGTTATTTTTCACACTGATAAATGATTACATCGTTGATTTAGATTTTTTAATATGTTCTCTATTATTAACTTTTTTTTAATAAATTTTTCTAATGTTCAGGATACATGGGTCTAGATGTTCTGGTATCCCGACCATGAATTGGAACTTAAAGTTGGAATTTCTGTAATGTTGTTAAAAAATATTGATCATACCCAGAGACTGTACAATGAAACAAGGTAAATAATTACGAGGCTTAGAGATCATGTTCTGGTAGGTCAAATTTTATCTGGTAGCAATGCAGGTAATAAGTTCCAAGGATGTCGTTTAAGCTCCTCTGATTTTAGGATACTTGTTAGATATCAAAGAGGTTTTTCAAAATTTGTAGTAACGTGAAATCATCATTTAATGGTGTAACATTTTATTTGCTAATTTTATCTTTTTCACAGTAATTACAATTTATAAAAAAAAAATTTATAAACAATACAATTCTCTCAAATTCTTTTTAATCACATACATTTTATTTCTCCAATTTTTAATCACACGTCTACCTAAAAAAAAGAATAAAAAATGGCGGGCACAGCCGCCGAACAGTTTGGTATGTCATCTATTATCGAGGCATTGGTTTTTTTACCCAAATACATCAGACGGGTCATTCACAAAGCTTTGGGCATTACTGTCCCAACTCTGCGATTCAGTCGGCGGTACCCCACGCCGTTCGAGGAGTACCCTCACCCCAAATATCCGTCATTGCCCGTTTCAGGCTTACACAGTTGACCCAAATGCTGCAGAAGAAAGAATTGAAAGTGTTTGAGGAGTGCGAAGGTGATACCGTGGAGAGGCTTTGCAATGTGCTCATGATGACCCAGGATAGAGAGGTAAAAATTCCTTTTTTTAATGTATGCATTAGAATTTTCTGTTGTAACGTTGTCTTAGTAAGAATTTACCTTTGGGGTTTTTTTTTTACACTGTTCTTGCCTCTTGGGTATTCTAGTAAAGAGCATTTCATATTTCTCAGAATTCCTACAAATTTAAAAGTGATTTTAATTTATTTTTTTCATGGTTGGAGTCTTAGCATCATTATCTGGACTTGGAGGGATGCAAATATGATTTCTGTTTATTGTGCTGGTTGAAAATGCATAGAATACTGTTTAAGAAACATCTGGACAAAATGCTGCTTTTAATCTTTTATTATTCTTTCAAACTTGCAGTTCATCCATGTGTTGGGTATTTGACCCAAGATTCAACAATGGAGACTAATTAATTAGGTAAGAATGGTTGGTGAAGAATTTGTTAGGTATTGAACCAACAATTCAACATGAAGACTAATTGATTAGGTAAGAATGGTTGGTGAAGAGTTAGGTGAGATAAGTTGGTAAGATTGGTTGGTGAAAGAATTTGTTATTCCCAATCCGTCCCTAATCTTTGCCTATAAATAGAGATCAATTGTTGAAGAGAAGAGCAACACAAGCACAATTGGAGAGTGTCAAATATTGTGAGTCAGTGATCAAAGAGAGAAAATTGTAAGCCTAACATATTGTGAAGTTTCTTGTAACTCTTTGTAGTGTAAGTCAAAGGGTAGAAATTATATGTGGTAAAGCTCGTTTGTTGTATTTTCTCTGTGGTTTGTGGGATTGGGTTGGTGAGTGAAAGTCTATATATTTGTAACAATTTAATATATAGTGAAAAGCTTTGGCGAGGGTCCTTGGACGTAGGCATTTTGCTGAACCACGTAAATTTCTGTGTTCGTATTTATTTTCTTGTTTGCTTATTTTATTTTGAACATCGAAAGATCCTGTGAGAAGAAGAAAGGGGGAATCGACGTGTTGAAATTCCCAACACCATGAACCCTTTTTGTTATTGAAATTAAATAGCCTAGAAGAAGTAATTGAGAAATGAGATAAAAAGTTTTGGGATGATCAGGGGTTCATTCTTGACCAAATGTCAAATGGTTCAGTTCTCCTCCACCATGGTAGAATGAGACAGGCCTTAGCTGAGTGATTTGCATGAATTAATATTTTTGTTTGGCTCACTTGTAAGCATAGCGAAAACTTTGGTTGGGACATCATTAATTCCCTCGATGGACGGTAGGAGCATTTAGAAACTTTTGCTTTATCTGGTGTCTTCAAAGGAAAAAATAAATATTGGAGTTCTTCGTTTATTTTTTCGATTCCTGACCACTCATTGTTTTACATGTCTACAGGTGCTCGTACGTACAATCGTTATATTCATTGAAATGGGACACGGGATTGCCTAACAATTTTGACCACAATTTAGTTAAAAAGTATCAAGGAAAATTTCAGATTGTTAAGGGAAGAAATGGATTGGACTGTTTGAAACTTGTAATGTAAACCTCGAGTTTCGAGAAACGCGAGAACGTCAATTTTCTAAATTTTTGAATAAATTTTATTGCGGAAAATGACTAAATATTAAATATCACATTTATTGAATAAAAGTTTAGCGATAATTCAGATGGAATAAAGTAATTCGTACAAATTTATAAAAATGACAATTCTTGATAAAATGAAATAATTATTTCAAAATTTACGACTTTTAAAAAATATCAATTTGTAATTTGCCGTAATTGTCCCATTCGTTATCGTCTCCGAAATCTGCAAAAAATGTTAAAACAACGGGGCGAGCATTTCAAAATGAAATACTCAGTAGATTCAACTCCAATAATTAATTTACAAGATAATTGGACAAGTAATTATGTAAATAATGTAGTGATATTCTTTTCTTATTCATAAGCATCATAAAACGAGTGCAAATGAACACATTCTTTTCTTGTCTCATGTTAGCAGATAAGTTATGACGTTCATAACATAAATTGTCAAATTTATCTCATACGAGATATTCTTTTCTTTTCTCATGCAATTAAGCATATAAAAATCACACAAATCCACATAATCACGTGCAATTATAGTCTAAATCAATTAGTGGAGGCGAGTCTACCTTTAACTTTACGAGTTCTCAAAAATCGGAGCGGGGATAGTACATCAGCTTCTCAAATCACCAACTGCTTCGTCTAGCCAAAAAAGTAAATTAATCAAATTAGTATTTTAGAAATTTAAAGATTTAACGTGACAAAATAAAATTTGAGGGCTAGATTGAAATTTTGAGAAAGCATAGATTTTAAAAGTGTAGGTTCTGAAATGGGCTTCTTCTAAAAGTTAAGAACTGACAAGGAATATTTGAAACTTAATAGGGCTGAATGAAACACATTAAACTATAGGAGCTAGGTAAAACGTTTTTTATAAATTCAAGGACTAAAATAGACGTATCTTCAAACTTGGGCTTAAACATTAAATTTTAAAAATATCAAAATATCATATATATATATATATATATATATATATAATTGTCTCTCTCTTTCTTCTTCATTATTGTTAACAGAGAAGAAAAACAAGAAATGGAGCCGCGACGGGGAGGGGCTCCTCCGTTAGGGGCTGCCGACCGTCATTCGTCGACGGTGGTGCCGCCATCCCATGGCGGCGATGGCGTGAGTGAAAGGGTGGTGAGAAGAAAACTGAAATGGGTTCAACTTAGTGTGAAACCGATAATGGGTTGTGGGTTTTTCCGACGAAGAATCCGACCAATACAAGATGGCGGTCAAGGTACGGTATTTGGGTTTTGTTAAATTCTGGGTTTTGGGTTTTATTTGGGGATTTGGCTTTGATTTTCGAATAGGGGAGTGGAGTCGAGGATGGGTGTTCGATCGCGGTTTGAGAGAGAGAGAGGGGGTTACGGTCGTGATGGTGGTTGGCTGTTGATAATGGCTACGGTTTTTTGCTGTGGTTTGGGTTATGGTGGGGGTGGCTGTCGTGTGGGGCTAATGGAGTGGTGCACCATTGGTGGCCGGTTTGAAGTTCTGTAGGGAATCACAATGGAGGTTTGTGCGATGGTGATGATTGGTTGTGGAAATTAGGTTACTGTGGTGGTCGTGGCTGTGAGGTGTTGAAGTAATGCAGTAGAAAATTACCAGAAAGGTTTGTTTGGCTTGGTGAGTTCGTGTGGGAGGAGAATTTGAGTATATGTTACTGTTGGTTTTGCTGAATTTTGGTAAGTTGAGGGAGTCTTGTTGATCTGGAGAGAATAATAGGAATTGTAATCAGTTGAATGCAGAATTAAGGGAGAGATTTGATAAATGGACAATGCAGATTGCTGGATATGATCAAAACATGTGTGAATTTGAAGGAGGAAAATGTGCGATTTAGGGGAAAGGGTGAGAGAATCAGGGAGTGCAGAATGGTATAACGTGTGGAGGGCTGAAATTTTTTGAAAAATTTGGATTGCTGCGAGAATTTGCAAGATAAAATGTCTGATTTTTAGGGGGTGGATAATAGAAATTTAAATTGAACAAGAATCAAAACTATTGAAATCAGTAAATTTGAACGCAAAAGTCGAAGTTTGGATTTAAACTATTTAAAACTTGGACTATAAAATGAATTGTGGTCTTGGAATATTTTAAATAAAATTCAAAAATTTAATTACGATGAAAATTAATTTAATTTCATTTATAATTTGGCTAGACGAATACTCCTTTAAATTAAATGGAAAAAGTCGTAGCGACACGCATTTAAAGTTCTAAAAATATTTTATTTAGAAAGAAATGAATATTTCCGGTCGCTACATGTAAAGTGGCAGGAAGAATTCTCAGTTTCTAAGTTACAGAAGATCAATGAGAAGTGTGTACCCCGGAACACTGATAATGCTAGTTGTATTGGTCTTGTTGATTATGGAGGATTTCAAAAGGGCAAGGTGGCGCTAGAGTTTCCTAAGAGTTTTCCAAGGGGTTATGGGGCACAGAAGAAGGTTAAGGCATGGATGGATGAGTTTCAAAAATTGCCATATATTTCACCTTATGAGGATTCAAGGGAATTGATCCAACTAGTGAGCTTATGGAGAAAAGGGTTGTTGCGTTGCTGCATGAATTTTTGAGCTTGACTATTTATAAGAAAACTAAAAGGAATTACCTTGGGAGCTTGAGGGAGGATTTGAATCTTCCCCACAAGTTTACTTGAATGTTTACGAGGTGCCCTGGGATATTCTACCTCTCACTGAAGTGCAAGACAACAACTGTGGCATTGAGAGAGGGAGATCGTCGGGGAAGACTGGTGGACCTACATCCTTTTGCTCGCCACAGGGATAAGTTTCAATATGTAATGAGAACTGGGTTAATTTATCGAAATAAAGCTGCAGAATATTTGTCCCAGCTTGAAAAGTTGGTTGATAATGCTGATAATGATGGAGAAGAAGAAATTGAAATGGCTGATGAATGCTCTGATTCAGAAGCTGAAATTGGTTCTGAAGCCAATTAGCATGATATAGTTTATGGAGAAAGGGAAAGAGACACTCTCGAGGTAAGAGACGACAACTATGACACAATTCATTCTCATATCTTGGTTTTGCTAATTAATGAGGATTGCATAGTTGATTGGTTTTTGGAGCTATTTTTTAAACCTACAGCTGATTCACTTTAAAATTTGCTATGCTGTTTTAGGATTTAATTGGACCTGCAATGCAACAAATGCAAGGATTCGATCAATTAAAACCAAGAAAAAATTAAACTAAAATGAAAGAGGAAGAAACTAAGAGATTAGATAATGATTTCCCCCTTTTTGATTTGGTTCAGAAAATCAATCCACCACCACAAGTGCAACACCACAATTTGGAGATTTGTACAACCACAAAGGAAGTACGGGAAATCACAAACCGAAGCCGTTCACGAAGAAGGGCAGCCCATGAAGAGCACAGAAATTTCACGAAGAAGGCACTTGAAACTTCACACAGAAAAAGCACACTGAATACATGGCCAGACTCGGCAATTTATAAACAAAGAGTCCATCCCACAGATGAAGCTTAACGGAATGGAGGAGATCAAGAGGAGTGAATGAGGCTTAACAAAAAAGATAAAGATTTTTCTTGATAATAAGAACCGAAAATGTATAATAGATAATGATAAGAGTTTGTTCGGTTTTATCTCCTTTCCCAACATTATCTCCAAAGTCGGGTATCGAGCACCAATCCCAATTGGGTTGACTCCCTCAAAATACCCGACCAAGTGGTGATACAAACCACGTAGCAATTGTAGCTATGTAACCCACAAAATATTGAAATCAACCCAAGAACGTCAAGAAACCACGATTTATGGATCCAATTAAAATTAATTGAACCAAGAAACCAATACAATCACAAAGATATATTGACCTCTTGATCACAAGTAATATTAATTCTCACCAAGATTTGAACAAACAAGAATAACTCGCAAGTTCGAATTTTATTCAATGAAGAATAAGGTTGTTGAAAGCAAAATAGCCTCTCAATAATAGTATAAAAGTTGTGCATAATAATGAAAATCAGTCAAAACCTAGCTTAAGAGTTTTAATTATACTAGGAAACAAATTGCTAAAAATAAGGAAAGAAATAAAATCCTAAATTTACGCGTATTGGCTGTTACGGCCGTGACATAATTCTTACGGCCGTAAGAAGCTTTCTGTTTTACAGTTACGGCCGTGAGACATATTTTTACGGTCGTAAGTCATATTTTTTAAAAATCATAATTTAACCCGAGGCTGCATTACGGCCGTGACATATGTGAGTTACGGCCGTAAATCCAATTCTTCAAAATTTCAGTTTTTCCACAGTAGACTCGTTACGGCCGTAATTCTTGAAATTTCACAATTTTCTTCGACGGCTTGAATGAGGTTGATCCACTCGTCATTTTGGCTCGGTCCCAACATGGAACTTGCTTCTTTTGATGACACGAACATTGTTTTGGCCATTGTTTCTTGTACTAGCTTGTCCATTGCTTCGTTGACCCTCTTTGTTTGCAATCGAGTAATCGGTCCTCCTTTGATCATCAACGGATCTTTGTGCGGGCTTGTATTCGTGGTCTGGATCACATCAAGTGGGCTACAAACAATTGTGGTGTGGAATACAATATTCTTCAATATTAGCTTATAAAAAGTCTGAAGATAAAAACTGACCTCGATTTTTCATCATCACCGAAGGGGGTTAATTTGGTAACAAATTTACCTAACAAACCTCTACCTTGTTACCAAACTAACCTGTAAGCTTAACAAGGAAAAACTTAACAAGGAAAAATAATAGCACAAAAAAACTTACATACCTGTACTAATATTTAGAAGACTAAAACAGCTTCTAAATTTTATCAAATGAAGCACCTTATTGTCCATATCTGCAGAGTTGTATTCTGAAAGAACTTTCTCAAGTTTTACCAGTTCTTGAGAAACCATATCTCTAATAAAATGTAATCTGACATCAATATGTTTAGTACGTTCATGAAAGACAAGATTTTTACACAGATGAATAGCAGATTGACTATCAGAATATACTGTCACATTACCATCAAGAACGCATAGTTCATTTAATAGACCTTTAAACCACAAAGACTCTTTAAAGGCTTTAGTAGCAGGAATATATTTAGATTCAATAGTGGACAATGCAACAACGTGCTGGAGTTGTGATTTCCAACTAACACATGAATTACACAAAGTAAACACATAGGAAGAAGTTGATTTCCTATTATCTCTATCACCAGTATAATTAGCATCAGTAAATCCTTTCAATTTTAATCCTTCAGTACTAAACTTATATACCAGTCCAACATTACAAGTTTCTTTCAAATATCTAAACAACCATTTTAAAGCTTCCCAATGAGTGGGACCAGGATTAGACATGTACCTGCTAAGTGTACTAACAGCAAAAGCTAAGTCAGATTTACAATCAATCATGCCAAATTTTCTCAAAATTTTCATAATATACGAAGTCTGATGCAGAAATAAAATTGAATTTGACCTATCTCTTTCAATTTCCATGCCTAAGATTCTTTTAGCATTACCTAGGTCTTTCATGTCAAATTCATTACCCAACGTGATTTTTATTTCATTCAAGAATTTCAAGTTAGGGCCAACAAGCAACATATCATCAACATGTAATAATAAAAACACACAGTTATTATTAATACTCCCCTGTTGATAATACAAGTAATGATCAAATTTACTCATTTTAAAACCAATTGTTTGCACAAAAGAATCAAAACGTTTGTACCATTGTTTAGGAGATTATTTTAAACCATAAAGAGAGCGTTTAAGAAAACACACATTATTAGGTTTTAGTTTATTTTCAAAATCTTTTGGTTGATCCATAAAAATCTCTTCATCAAGTTCACCATGCAAAAAACAGTTTTAACATCAAGTTGTTCAAGTTCCCAATTAAAATGCGCAACTAATGCAAGCATAGTCCTAATAGTGGTATACTTAACAACATGAGAAAAGATTTCATTATAGTCTACCCCTTCCTTTTGTGTGTAACCTTTAGCCACGAGTCTAGCCTTAAACCTTAAAGGCTCTCCCAAAGTATTTCCCTCCTTAACTCTAAAAACCAATTTGCACCCAACAATAGACTTGCTTTTAGGTCTTGGGACTAACTCCCATGTTTGATTTTTATCGAGGGAACTCATCTGTTCATTCATCGCTTTCACCCAATTCTCAGCTTGTTTACTCTCTAAAGCTTCTTCAAAAGTATTCGGCTCCCTATCAACTAATTCTTGATAACTAGCATAAGCTAACTCAAAATTAGACTCTAACCTTTGAGGCACCCTATGTGTTCTCCTAACTCGGTCTCTAGCTAACTGATAATCAAATAAAGGGTTTTGTTCTACTTGATGTTCCTCTACAACCTCATCACTCCCAACATTTTCATCCTGGTTGTTTTCTACCTCAAGATTTTGACACTCCACCTCAATTTGTGTAGTGGGGATTTCAACACTCACAGTCTCTAAATCCTCTTTGGATTCGCCAATAGTGTTTTTCTTGTTATTTTTCTCTCACAATGTCACTCTCTAATTTTAGACACGGCATCTCAATTTCATTAAATGTAACATCACGACTTATGATGATTTTAACTCCAGTTTGACTTCTATCCCAAAGCCTATATCCCTTAACTCCTTCAGGATACCCTAAGAAAACACATTTCCTAGCTCTAGGTTCTAGTTTCCCCTCATTTTGATGAGAGAAAGCAACACAGCCAAAAGTTCTCAACAAAGTATAGTCAACATATTTACCATACCATTTTTCATGCGGAGTATCACCATTTAATGCACTAGAAGGTGTCAAATTAATCAGATAACATGCAGTAACAACAGCTTCACCCCAAAAATATTTAGGAATACCATAACTCAACATCATACATCTAACTTTATAAAGTATAGTACGATTCATACGTTCAGCAACCCCATTTTGTTGAGGCGTATATGGAACAGTTTTATGTCTAGTAATTCCACTTTCCTTACACATATCATCAAAATCATTATTACAAAATTCAAGACCATTATCAGTTCTCAGATATCTTATCTTCTTGCCAGTTTGATTTTCAACTTGCAATTTCCAAATTTTAAATTTCTTAAAGCTCTCAGTTTTATCTTTCAACAGATAAACCCACACTTTTCGAGAAAAATCATCAATTATGGATAAAAAATATCTATTACCACCCGTCGTAGGATAAGTGGCTGGCCCCCACAAATCAGAATGAATATATTCTAAAACTCTTGTAGTTTTATGCACAACAGATGAGAAAGATAACTTATGATGTTTATCAAGCACACGGTGATCACAGATTGGCATGTCAGATACACAATCTTTTCCAAACACACCTTTTTCATTAAGCAATTTAAGTCCTTTAATGCTTACATGAGCTAATCCATTGTGCCACTTGTGTGTTTCATCAGTGTTGGCAGAATTAATAGAGGAATTAATCACTTCAGCAATTGTCACATAAATACCATTTCTTTTGATACTTTTACACGTGACCATGACACCCTTAGTCATTTTTAACATGCTGTTTCCAATTTTACCAGAAAATTCCTCTGATTCTAAAGCTCCTACTGAAATAAGATTTCTAGCCATTTCAAGAATATATCTGACTCCACATAATTTGAGCACATAGCAAGTATCAGATTTTAAAGTAATATCACCAATCTCAGCAATTTTATAAGCATGGTTATTACAGAGAATAGCATGACCACTTTCAGATTCTTGCATATTTTCAAACCAATTCTTATGAGATGAAACATGAAATGATGCACCAGAATCAAGTATCCATTCATGCAAGTGTGATTTCACAGTCATATTCACTTCAGTAGGTTCAAAATTCAATAACACATAGACTTCACAAAGTTCATTGTTAGGTGAAGTAACAACATTTGCCTCATCACGTAATTTTTTTTCCTTATTTTTCTCAATATAACAATCTTTAATAAGATGTCCAAGTTTACCACACCCATAGCATTTTCTACCTTTTGTTTTACTTTTTGACCTGGATCGACTTCTACCTTTCTTTTTACTATAGGATGCATGTCCACTTTGGTTATCATATGTCCAAGATTGAGACCTACCTCTCATCATATGGACATCACCACTTTTTCTTTCAATTTTCTCAACTTTTAACTCCAATTCTTTACTCCTTAATGACTCGATGACAATGTCAGTAGTTAAAGTCTCTCCCCCGTATTTAATGGCACTTTTAACCTCTTTATAAATATCAGGAACAACATTTAACAAAATAACAGCTTTATATTCTTCAGGAACTTTTTCACCACAATTAATGATATCTTGCACAAGTTTATTGAAGACATCTAAAGTGTCATCCATGTCTTTAGAAGGATCAATTTTAAAGCTGAAAAAACTTTCAAGTAGAAAAAGTTTATTAGGAGTAGACTTTAACACATAAAGTTCCTCCAATTTATCCCAAAATTCTTTAGTGGAGTCCAATTTATCAACTTTTCGTAAAACAACATCAGACAAATGTAAAATTATAGAAGTGTATGCCAAGTCATCTAAGTCCTTTATCTCATCCGCAGTCAAATTTAAAGGAAAAGTGTTATCAATAGCCTTTGAAACTTTTTGTTGAACAAGAATACCTTTCATTTTTTGTTGCCAGATTGAAAAATCCCCTTTACCGTTAAAGACCCCCATCTCAAAATGATGTGCATACATTTTACCAAAAAATGCACAGAACACAAATTCAAGAATTTAAAAGACCAAATGATACACAGATTACACAAAGTAACCAAGAATAATATTCCTATGGTTTCATAAATATACGCTATTCTAGAACCCCAAGATTCCGTGAGAATCAAGTTCTTAGGTCAAGGGAAGAAACTAGAATAGGAGTTTGGGACAAAGTCTAGGTAAATAAGAGATAACTAAAAGCAACAGAATTCAACAATCAAAGAATATGACAATAATTTCACACAGAAATTTAAAGAACTCAGATAAAGCACGTAGTCCTAGGTTCTAAGCAATGGCTACCAAGTAATGACAGCCTCCAATCCTATTGACCACCCCACACGATGATCTGCTAGTGCGGTAAAATTAAAAGAGTTCCAGCCAATTTACCAGAGCGGACTGTCCGTGTCCGTATATCGAGAGATACGAGTCCCTAGAGTTATTTTTTCAAACCCTAGGGTTCTTGAAACTTTTAATCCCAATTTGAGTTTTACACCACCAAGGAAATTCTGTCCAAACTTAACTGCTGAAACAGAAATTCACAAAACAAACAGCACACAGTTGTTAGAGATAGTAAAATAAAGATTCTGCAAAAAAAAATATAATTTCGCTGGAAAAAAACACGCGCCGTCGCCGGACCGCCACCGGAAATTCACGTGCCACACACCCCGAACCACCTCGACTTGCTGAGTAAGGAGGTGGTCATCGTTTCACAAACCGACCAATGGTTTGGTCGGAATCATGTATTTTTAGTTCGAAAATTTCGAACTTATCACCCATGTTCTTCCAAATTCTGATTTTCTGGACCAAAAAACTTCACCAACAGCTCTGATACCAGTTTGTAGGATTCAATTGGACCTGCAATGCAACAAATGCAAGGATTAGATCAATTAAAACCAAGAAAAAATTAAACTAAAATGAAAGAGGAAGAAACTAAGAGATTAGATAATGATTTCCCCCTTTTTGATTTGGTTCAGAAAATCAATCCACCACCACAAGTGCAACACCATAATTTGGAGATTTGTACAACCACAAAGGAAGTACAGGAAATCACAAACCGAAACCGTTCACGAAGAAGGGCAGCCCACGAAGGTCACGAAGAGCACCGAAATTTCACAAAGAAGGCACTTGAAATTTCACACAGAAAAGTACACTGAATACATGGCCAAACTCGGCAATTTATAGACAAAGAGTCCATCCCACAGATGAAGCTTAACGGAATGGAGGAGATCAAGAGGAGCGGATGATGCTTATAAAAAAAGATAAAGATTTTTCTTAATAATAAGAATCGAAAATATATAATAGATAATGATAAGAGTTTGTTCGGTTTTATCTCATTTCCCAACATTATCTTCAAAGTTGGGTATCGAGCACCAATCCCAATTGGGTTGACTCTCTCAAAATATCTGACCAAGTGGGTTACAAACAATTGTGGTGTGGACTACAATATTCTTCAATATTGACTTATAAAAAGCCTAAAGATAAAAACGGGACTCGATTTTTCATCATCGTCAAATGTGATATACCATTAAAAAATTACTAAATTTATATTTTCAATGAAGTTATTAATAATTCATTAAAATTATTGAAATTAATAATAATTTATTATTTAAATATATAAATTGATTTTACTATTCAAAAAATGTTTTAATAATTTGAATTACTTATGTTATTTTTTTAAATCCTGATAATTACTGTAATAGAGAATCTTTTTTTATGTATTTATATATGTTGATTATGTATAAGTACTAAAATTTTACGAATACTTATTAAAATCGATATTACAGATAATAAGTTCCGTATACTTCACGAGTGAAATATTAGCTTAAAGAAAATCAAAAGGACAATTAGCGATTTACCGTTGGAGAGCAGGCCTACACAAGCCCTAAGGTATGCACCAATCCTAAAGCCCATTAAAAACGAACAAATTAACATGGGGGCAAATGTGTAATTGTACGGTCACCCCTTTAAACAAAGAAGAATTTCTCGTTCTAGGGTTTAACATCTTTTTACGAGCTCCATTGTTCATCGAGTTTTCTCTCAGCCGCACTTCATTCATTCTCGGTATCTATCGATTCTCGCCTTTCAGAATCTTGTATTTGTATTTAATTTTGTTTGGCTTTAAACAAGTTAGTTTGTTGAATTGAAGGTAGATTGTAGTTTCTCTGCGTCGTTAATGGCTCTGTTTTGGATTTTATATGTTTCTTTCAGGGATTGTGTCATTTTATGACAAATCTGTTTTGGTAAATCTTTGATTCCTGACGTATTAAGAAAACGTTAGTTTATCTCTTGTTAGCATTTGAAATTGAATATGCCCCTTTTGCTTCGCGGCTCAATTGAATCTAGAGACAGAATCTTGAAGCGTTAAATTGTTTTGACTGTCAAAGCTTATTTATTTGCTTCTAGTCTATTTAATCTCTTTGGGGAAGGTTTGGAAATTTTGATTGAATTTAATTAATAATGCTGCAAATATTTTTTTATCTTGTTTATGTATCATAAACGTTCTTTTATTTGCTTTTGTTTTTAAATTAAATTCATGCTATCAAATACATATTTTGTTTCGTTTCCGTGTGTGAGAAGTACCCAGCCACAACAAATACGCTTCACTAAGGTTTTGAGGCCAATCCAAGAATATGGTATAATGGTCTTGGAGGAATACGGATAGAATTATTCTTTTAGGTTAAAAACATTCCACTTTATGCTAATTGCCAATTGTAGTTTGTTTGTTATATCGAACCCTAGTCTATTTTTCATATATTATGAAGAATGCTGTTTGTTCTTTTGATAACTTTGATGATGAATATTTGTCTAATTACTTGCTAATTCTAGGAAACTCAATGTTATCTGATATATTTTGTGGATAGCTTTGCTAAATCCTTTTGAGAACTTTATCTTTGTAACTCTCTTAAAACATGGATTTGAACTGTTTGAACTTTAATTATTTGCAGAATGGATTCACAAATCAAGCATGCCATTGTCGTGAAGATCATGGGTAGGACTGGTTCCCGAGGTCAAGTCACCCAAGTGAGAGTGAAATTTATTGACGACCAGAATCGGTTCATCATGAGAAATGTCAAGGGACCTGTCAGAGAGGGTGATGTACTGACCCTGCTTGAATCCGAGAGGGAGGCAAGAAGGCTTCGCTGATGGCTTTATTTGTGCTCGACATTTTGGTAGTTTCGTTATGATATTCTAATGTAAGCTTTTGCGTGGTATTCTTTTCTTGGGACTTCACAGACTTTGGTGCTGTTGGACACTTTTCTTTTGTTTTTCATTCTCATCGGTGTTTTTCTTATAAATCACAAGAATCGAATTGAAGCTGGTTTCCCCATCACATTATGCTGCTCACTTTTCTTTACTCGCAGTTTGTAGAATTATTTGAACCTCGTTTTGCTGCACTTAGTTCGTGTTACCAAAGTCCAATGTTATTGTGGTCCTATTGTTACTACTATAAATAAATCTAGATTTTAGTTTAAGTCAAAATTTAATTTTAATTACATTTTATTATGGTTTTGGTAACTCTTTAGTTACACATTTCATCGACTGTCTATTAAAATTTACTAAAAACTTATTTTTATCTACACAAGCAGCTTGTCACTGCTTTGTGACCGAGCTGCCACCAAATTTTCCTGGGTTTGGAGATTTTGCTGCCATAGGTTGAGTTTAGACTCCCAATTCTTCCTCCCTTCACGATGAAATATTACTTGTCAAATGTACACTTCTTTAACGACCTTTTGCATCCCAATTCTTCCTCCCTTCACAAAATCAAATTTATTGGGAAATTCACTTGTCTCTTTAGTAAAAAGATCTGGTCCTCGCTAGAATAGTAGTATTGAAATGTATCTGTTTTTGGTCCCACTTGTCAATTACGTAGCAGTATATCTTTGACAAATGGACCAATGGCATCATTACGTCTATCAGTTTCCAACCCCTCATTTTCTTCTTGCCATACGTAGGTAGAGTTGAAAAAAAAACCTAAATATGGATTTATTCCCCCATGTTTCCCTACATTCAAATAGTGTGGGAGGATATGTGGGGGAAAAAACCTATTTTTGAGGGGAAAAATGTAAAAGATGGGTCAAATTGTAAAAGAGGGACCAAATTTGGTCTCTCTTTTACATTTTTTCCCTACCATTTTCCCTCAAACACTAATATTGCTCTAAGATTATTATTATTAAAAGAAAGTGTGGTACATGAATATTACCATTTTGGATACTTGAACAAGGGGACAAAAATGGATTCTGAATCAAATTGCACATGTTTTTGAAGATCAATTAACATAGCCAAGTCCAAGTTTGGAGTAATAACTAGTTGTACAAAATGGTTGGCCAAGTCTGAGTTTCTTTTTTAGTATGCATATTAGGATTTAGGTGGAAGGGTGCATAGGGACAATCTACTTTCCGAATTCTAGGCTAGGCTTGAGCCTTTGGCTCATGGACTGAGCCGAGTTGAAATATTCGTGAGTTGACACTTTTTCTTTTTTTCTTTTTTTGTGTAAAAAAGTAAAAATCAAAGGTCGTTTTATTCAAAACCCCAATTATGACATTCCTTCTCTCCCACTTCACACCTCGGAACGCACTGTTCTTATAGAGATAAACGAACTTTCACATCTTCTTAACCTGGCATCTTATTTTATTTAAAACGCCCCGAATCTTCAACCAATTATGTGCTGCAATATAACTATCAGGAGTAAGCGCTATAGCCTGTTTCCAATACTCAGTTACTTGATCAAACCAAGCCTCCGCAGTTTCAAAATCTCCCTGACGAATGACCTGTTCTCCCCGGTCGGAATAGGTAGGTTAATTCCTTCTCTTAGAACCGTACCTAACTCATACGGCTCCACAATAATTTGGTGCCTCCTTTAATCTACCATATCTAACGAATGAGATTTCTGTTGAATCTATCCCATTTTGGGGGTTAATCAAATAGGTTCATTACCAGAGTTTTAAACTTAAATTCAGTCCAAAATGAATAATTTTTTAAACAAATTAATAGATAAGCCAAAAAAGTAAAATGAGAAAGAGTTCACGATCCCAAATGAACCTCCAGTGGAAAAAATGAGCTTTGTATCGGTCATGACTCGCTTTAAAATGTGGCCGAGTCTGATGAGCTGAGCCCACGAAGTGGCGAGCTACTCAGTCGGCTTGTCACCCTTAACTACGTATTTTTGTGACAACCCGTCTCAGAAATTACACGTTTAAAAAAATTAGGCAGACAAAAATCGTTGCCTAAGTTGCTCAAAAGATGTGAAAAATCAATTGAGATATCAAGCAACGGACAGGTATGTTGATTTTTACTTGCATCTGTTTGCCCTTTTGCTCCTTGTGGTCCTCCTTTGTCCATATCATTCCTCTCCAATTCTACCAAGCAACCGATATATATTTATTTATTTAATAAATATAGTGAGACTAAAATAAGAATCTTCTCCTCTGAATGGTTCATTGAATACTATTTCTCTCTTGTCCAAAAGCAACAATTTATAAATCAAAGAAACCTTCAACAAATCAAATAGAAAATTGCAATATTATATTACGATAAAAAAGAAAAGAAAAGAAAATTGCAATATTATCTATAGCCTTGGTGGGACACATGGACCATTCTCCACTTGTAAGTTTATAGAGGATAAGCTTTCATTAATTTCCTCCCAAAAGCTGATTCTCAATCAGCAATCTGAAGTGCAACAAGACATGGAAGGGGTGGCCTAATCTGAATTGGATTCCACACTAAACTCCATGAGAGCCACCTTCTTTGAATCCAATAATTCAACAACATCAAGATTCATATCCCTTTTAAACCCTCAATCAATCATTATTCTCCCATGAAATCCTTAAGAGAAATGGATCTTCAAGACTGGGAACTTCTCCCTGATGATGGATTTCTTGAAATCCACGATGATGGAGGGAAGAAAATCTACTCTAGGAAGTATGGCAGTGGTCCAGCTTCTGTTCTTGAGACCAATTACTTCGTCTGTCCACCTAAATCTAATCCACAATTCGTCGAAACAACTACCAATCAACTTATACCAGTTCCAATTTGCTTGGAACCGACAGTTCCCAAGCCCCGCGATCAGGAGATACCTAAAGAAATCCCGGATGAGATTAAAAACATGCCATCGGCCTCACCGGAGAAGATCGAACCTTTTAATGCTGGATCAGCTTCTGAAGCTGATCAAGACCCGGTTTCCCAAGTTTTCTTCAAGAAAATGAAGGAACCTGAATTTGTCGACATGAAAGTGGAATCACCCAAGTCCAGTAGAAGCGGAATCTTGCCTCAGGTTGATGGTGCTGGCTTTTATCAGTTTGAGGAAGATGAAGAGGCTAGGCCCAAAAGTTGTGCATCAAATGTAAAAGATGATCCAGAGATGGGAATGGATGAAAATCATTGGGGATTAAATATATGGAAATGGAGTTTAACTGGAATTGGTGCTATTTGCTCCTTTGGAGTTGCGGCCGCCACTGTTTCCATCATCGTCTTGGGGAGTCACCAAAAGAGTAAACAGCAGAATCCAAAGCTTCAGTTTCAGAACTATACAAATGACAAGGTATGTACTATGTACCTGTACTTCAATTCAGTTTTACAAACTGAATCCCTGCTTGTGATCTTTATATCGCAGCCGAAAAATTAAACATCTTTGATCAGAATCGATTAATAACATGACCTTATATTTGGTTAACAGAGGATCAAGCAAGTGGTTCACAATGCAAGTAAGCTAAATGAAGCAATATTTAGAGGAGTTCCCCTCACCAGAGCACATGTTACCTTTGGTGGATACTATGAAGCTCTTTAAATAAAAGCTTACTCTTCTTATCAGCATTACTTACATATTCATAAATAATTCTCTGTTTTATTCACAGATGTTGTAGCATAAATTAAATGTTACTATTTCTACATAGGATTGTGTATGGAAACATATTGAGTTTGATGTATTCATCATACATTCCTTGCGGTGATTGGGATCGGTGACTATTTGTGTGCAATTGCTTGATGGGACTAGCAAATGAGGGCATTGAACCTTGCTTTGTGTGTGTTGTGCCATTCTGCTTGCGATGTTGGTGCAATGTAGTAGCAAAATTTGTGCAGGATCGCGGCCCTTTGTCCTAGCCATTGTAGCACGTGTCGTCCAGTGCATAAGGGACACGATGACTTAATATCATTCTCATCTTCCTCGCTCTATTGATGGTTGAAGAATAATAGCGAAAGCACTTGTTGATCGTGGCTTCAATGCATCTATGACCTACCCTTGGAAGTGTCTTATTAGTTATTCATAAAAAATATAACTTTTTTCTAGAGTAATCAATCTCAACCATCCAAAAAAGTCAAGGCCGCAATTTTTTACTTTTCAAACCACTTTTTAACCATTAGATTTTCAAAACTCAACTTTTTATCAAAAACTATTTACATCAAACAAAAGTAGGGATGACAAAATGATTTGTCGGCTCGAGCCACTCGGACTTAGCTCGGCTTGCGGCTCGAGATTTCGAGCCAAAGTTCGAGTTGAGTATTTTTGATGGCGAGATTTGGCTCGACCGAAGTCAAAAAAAGCTCGAGTCTTGAAATTCGGCAAGGAGCTTGGCTCGGCTCGGCTCGTGTATATATACATTTTCAGTAGAAAACTTATGGGATTTTGTTAGAAAAATAAAATAAAATTTAAAAGATTGAGACTCTGCTCGGCTTGGCTCGAAAAAGCAACTCGAGCCTTGAATTTCGACTCAGGTCATTTCGATTGGTTGATATCCCTAAGTAGAAGGGATTAATTTTTTCCACTAAAACACCTCCAAAGGGCAAAAAAAAAAGTGAATATCAAGAAACTTACATATTCATAAGACTTTCGATTGGATTAACATAAAATAGTCATAAGAATTTCTAAACGAAACGATTCAAGTTTCTAGCAAAGTGAGTGGAGTATTTTACTATTTTCTGAGCTCATCTCATCAGATTTCTGTCTGACTTTGCAGATATTTTATTAGCCATCGAAAGGGACTGATTTAACAACTTAACAAATCCAAAATAAATGAAATTAATTTTCGTGACCCACACATACGACTCTAGTGACTGATTTGATGAATCTAATGCACCCACGTAATTAAATTCGTATTCGTCGAACGTGTTCATATACGCGATTTTTCCAACTACAACTACTACCGGTGTGATGCTTAAGTTCATTATTTACAAGACGTAACAAAATTTCGTTCTTGTAGACGTCTCAGGATCGGTAATTTATATCGTATCAAGTCATGAACTCAACCTGCAAAATATACCTAATATTTTCAAAATTATGCAAAAACAAACACGACCGTCATCATTCAAAATCAATAAGAGTTAAACTCATTGAAAATGCATTGTTCGTACCAACTACCAAACCATGATCATAGTACGAGGGTGGTTGGCCTAGCCAGCTCTCATCGTCTAGTTGTTTAGGACATTTCTCTTTCAAGAAAGCAGCTGGGAATCGGATTTCCCTGTGTAGGGTAACCATCCAAAATGGATTCTTGTGGGTTGATACCCTTTGTTAATGGGGACAACCTCGGCTCAAAAACTCACGAATCTAGCGTGGCCGCCTGCAGGAAAGGATGATCCAGATGAATTTTCGTTACTGCTGTCCCAAGAATTGATTAAAGTTGATTGATTCATATTTGCACATTGAATTCAGGCTTGTCCCATCAGACATCCAAGATGATTTTACTTTTGCATGTGTTCGGTAAAGTTTAAAAAAATGTTTAAATCACGTAATTTCTCAAACCTCTTTTTAACCACACACATTTTCTTTTTTCAATTTTCAACTACTACTTTTTATCTCAAAATCATAAATAAACCAATTTATAAACAAAAAACAAACCAATTTATAAACCAAAAACAAACATGTACAATCTTCGCTAAATGAATTTCATCTAAAGAAAATGTGGAGAAGAATAATGCCCTTTTAGACAAGATTCTCAGCTTTGGTTGCCTAATTCTAGTGATTTTTTGCTTCCTCTTCTTCGTTCTTCAATTGTCTGATGTTCTTCCACAGATAGCGCCCACTCGCCATGTCAATGAACACCCAGAAGCCATTCTGAATAATCTAAAAATTCAAGAATTGCAAAAAGTCAGGACGTATAGTATAAATAAATACAAAAAAAGGACTATGTATATCAAACTATCAGGTAGGTAATTTCTTCTATCTCACCTTGACAAAACCAAATTCTTGTTTCCCTGGATTAGTCATAGGCATATTTTCATGAGTTGAATCCACTGATTCATGAGGAAGGGAGCTCACCGTCACCGTCCTCCACGCCAAATACCCGGCCAACGCTGCCGAGAAAAAAACCAGGATGAACCTCAGAGGACACATTTTCTGAAACTCGTATTTCAAAAGTTGGACGTCGAAGCTTGTCAATGGATTCTTTTGTTCTGGAATTTGACTTTGAGGTTTTGATGGTTTGATGATGAAAGGGGATGGATGATCAATTGATCATATATATATCTATTTAAACAAACCTTTTCAACATCTATAGAAAACGCGGTTTTGATTTCAGTTGGCTTATGACTTCACGCTTTTCTTTACCAGGTCAGTATTATATATAGGAGTTGGTGACATCCATCAGCATGCAAGAAATGGTATGCTGGTTACTTTTCAAAACCAGCTACTCCATCATCACTCAATCAACTTTCTAGAAACCCTATTGGTTTAATTTATTTTTGGTTTGTGAAATTTCAATATTGTTGGAATAAATCCCGTGATTGATCCCATCATTGCATCCATTGATGAGTGTATAATTTATTGAAGGAAAGAGAAGTTACTTTGATATGTGATTGATATTATGGCTGGTGATAGCAGAAAATTATGGGATCATGACCTAGTATATAATTGTATTCCTAGAATATCTTAACCTCTATTTATATAGTTGCTTGTATAGTATTGATTATTGAAATATATAGAAATATTATTCATTTACTCTAATTTTATCATGGTATCATAGCTTATTCATGCTCTCTAAACCTTGAATCTCTAAACATTTTTCCAGACTATTAAATTACAATAACAACTCCAACCGATCCTAACTCTACCACAAAACAAGCAGATGGCCTTGACCCATCAATCTGCTATTACTTTCATCATTCAGATAATTCATCCATCTCACTTTCCTCTCAGTTGTTGAACGGCGAGAACTGGGCCACGTGGATTAGGTCAGTCGAAATTGCTCTTTCGGTGAGAAATAAATTAGGTGTGGGATTATTGGCTTAGAACCAAACAAACAAGCTCTTAGAAATACTATCTTGTTTAACATAAACTTGTGTGGCATTTCGAGGATTACTTAAAGTAATCGGGGGCAAAAATAAAAAAAGGGCTTACGACCGTTAAAACCAATTGGGAAATAAAGTTTTTAATAGTTGCATAAATTTGTTAAAATGTTTTTACAAGTTAATTTTGAACTTGGGTATTTTTTATAAAAGGGTGCAACAAGTTTTTTAAAAGAGGTGGTGCATTTTTCTCTAGAAAATGATTTTTCTAGTTTTCTCTCTAAAAATATAACTTGTGGTTTTTCTTCAAAAGAGTCAAGAAAAAGTTTATCTTCTTGATTGAATTGAGAGTGCATGATTTTGATTTTCTCATTGGTATGGTAGTGAGCCTACATTTCGGTCGGTATCGAATTCATTATTTTGGCGTTCTTGGTGTTCTTGGAAATCAAGGTAAAGATCCTACAGTGGTATCAGAGCGAGGAGGAATTACCAAGTGAATCAAAATTTCCGTGTAAAAGTCGGTGGAAAACTGAGCTGAATAACTGAAGTCGACCGAAACCAAGCAGAGAGAAGAAGCCGTGTAATAAGAAATCTGAAGAAATGTACCGACCAAGAAAGAAAACGAGACTGGAGGCCAAGAAAACGCAAGTCAAAAATCTGTAGAAACCGTCCAAGAGACCGAAGGCAAGGAAGAGGCCGAAGAAAAATTGAAAGTCAGTGGAAAAGGAAGCACCGCGCGGTTGAAGGCTGGAAGAAAAGTGCAAATCGACCGGAACAAGAAGCTTGTGACCGAAGCAAGAAGAATAGTTTCTGCCATTTCATCTCATCTCCATCTCCGACCAATCAACCGGAGAAATAACACTACCAGCAGGACCGCACGGTGGAGGAGGTCTTTCTACCGGAATCTGGTCAGAAACCGACGGCTGGCAGCGGCGATTTGGCCGGAAATAGGAAAGTTCAACCGGAGCAAAAAACTGAAATTCCCTCCGGTAGGGAACTCCGATTGAGAAACGGTTTGCGCCATTGGACTCGTGACGGAGAGGAGAATCTTGTAGTGTGTCGGGCAAAATTTTCCGGCGACGGTGGTGTTTTCCGGCGAGGCTCCGGCGACAATTTTTGACAGTTTGTTCTAAAGGACCTGCAGAGTCCATATTCGAAGTCCGTTTCATCAAATTCAATTTGGATATTGGTTGAGGTTTGCAAATGGTTTTTTGCATGATTCTTTAGTTTGATTTTTTGAGATTGAACTGTGCATTGAAGACTCCTATTGTAGTTGTACGAACATTTAGGATAATTTCTGAGCTCGGGGTTTTGTGAACAAACCGAGGAAGGGCTAGAAATTGGGGATTCCTTGAGGTTCGGGTTTGACAAGATTAGGTTTTAATCTTGGGTGTATTGAATTTTACAAGATTAGGTATTAATCTTGGGTTTGATAGGAGGTCTTCTTGCTGACTTGACCTGAGAATTATATTCACGGGGATATTTTGACAAGATTAGGTGTTAATCTTAGGGGTATGCAAGGTTACAAGATTAGGTGTTAATCTTAGGGGTATGCAAGGTTACAAGATTAGGTGTTAATCTTGGGTAAATTCCGCATTGTATACCGGTTTTGTTGCTGTGGTTATTTTACTTGCTGGAATTTGCAAGGGGAGTGATAAGTATCATTCGGTGAGCAACGGTGTTTTTGAAAAATGGTTTCAAGAATGGGATCTAGGGTCGAGCTGGAGAAGTTCGATGGTAAAGGGGATTTCTCCCTTTGGAAAAAGAAAATGAAAGCAGTATTGGTGCAACAAAGGGTTGCAAAGGCATTGGAGGAACAATCCGAATGACCGGAGGCATTATTAGCCAAAGATGATGAAGTAGATGAAATTCAAGAAGTGGCATATAGCACTCTGATTCTTCATCTCTCAGATAACGTTCTGAGGCAGGTAAACGATTCTAAAACTGCTTTAGAAATCTGGAATAAGCTAGATGAAATTTATGCTGCTAAAACTGTTCCTAATAAAAATTTTCTCTTAGAAAGAATTTTTGGTTTCAAAATGGACCACTCCAAAGATCTTGAAACAAATTTAAATGCATTTTCTACAATGACTTTAGATTTAACGAACAGTGGACAGAAAATCGAAAATGATCAATTAGCTATATTTTTGGTAAATTCTCTTCCAGAATCTTTCAAAGAACTTAAAAATGTTATTAAATATGGAAGGGATACCATCACTCTTGCAAATGTCACTGGTTCGATTAGGTCTAAAGCATTAGAAATCAATTTGGAGGAGAAAGCTGTCCATAATGAAACAGCTTATTTTGTTAAAGGTAAATTTGGTAAGAAAGAGTCAAATGCTATGAACTTTAACAAGAATAAGGGTAAGAGTAAGGAACAGTGGAAGGGCAAGGGTAGTGGTAGAGATGGAGATAAGTGCTTTCATTGTGGTAAAACGGGACACTTTAAGAAAGATTGCTACGAGTGGCTAAGGAAGAAAGAGGGGCTGCGGGATGTAGCTGAGAGTAATACTGCTTTTGGGGCTTTTGGAAATGATGATGATCAATTAAGAGTGTTAAATGTGATGTTAGGTGAGCAGAATTAAGAGTGGATACTTGACTCGGGGTGTTCCTATCATATGACCTCCCATAAAGCTTGGTTTAAGACCTATAGAGAGATAGATGGGGAGAATGTGTATTTAGGGAATGGTGAGTCTTGTACTGTGATGAGAATAGTTGAAGTTGTGGTCAAGATGTATAATGGGGTGGTTAGAGTTCTAACTGGGGTGAGGCATATACCTGCTTTATTCAAAAATCTTATTTCTTTAAGCACATTGCATATGTCTAGTTTTCATTATGAAACGAAGAATGATAATATGTTAGTATGTAAAGGCAATGACATTGTGATTAAAGGAATATTGAGAAATAGACTTTATTATATGCTTGGCACAACGGTAATTCAAGATCATTCATGCTCACACATAATTCAAAAGGATGACACTCAATTGAGGGACAAAATGATAGCCCATGAAGGAAATAAATTTCCTTGTATTTCTGTTGCTACTAACAATGTTGCAGGTTTAGCTCCAAATTCACTTAAAAGTGAGTTTTTGGAGGGTAAGGAGTTTGGAATAAACTCAAGTGACCAAGGAACAAGTGGTCAAAGATGTGAAGTTCAAAATGAGCTACAAAATAGTGATTTTGAATCAGTTGTTGAGGAAGTTCAGCAAGAAAATAATGAAGAAGTTGTTGAAAATGATGGAGTTCAACAAGAAGCTACTCAAGATAGCTTGTATGACTATCTATTAGTCATGGATGGTGAAAGGAGGCAGGTAAACTCTAATCCTATTTTTTATTTCATTAGTCTAAAAGAGTGTTCTCTTTTGACAGGTATTAAGGAATCTACAAGTTGTGGAGAAGCTAGGATGATTCAAAGTGCAATGCAAGTGAAGATGTTTTCTCCTGAACCATCAAATCAAAAGGCTTGGAAGGATGAAAGCCTCCAAGAGGACTTTCGAAATAGGTGAAGGTAAATTTAGATTAGGTGGAGGTTTGGTTTAAGCCAAGGTGAAGGAATGTGGGATTATTGGCTTAGCACCAAACAAACAAGCCCTTAGAAATGCTATCTTGTTTAACATAAACTTGTGTGGCATTTCGAGGATTACTTAAAGTAATCGGGGGCAAAAATAAAAAAAGGGCTTACGACCGTTAAAACCAATTGGGAAATAAAGTTTTTAATAGTTGCATAAATTTGTTAAAATGTTTTTACAAGTTAATTTTGAACTTGAGTATTTTTTATAAAAGGGTGCAACAAGTTTTTTAAAAGAGGTGGTGCATTTTTCTCTAGAAAATGATTTTTCTAGTTTTCTCTCTAAAAATATAACTTGTGGTTTTTCTTCAAAAGAGTCAAGAAAAATTTTATCTTCTTGATTGAATTGAGAGTGCATGATTTTGATTTTCTCATTGGTATGGTAGTGAGCCTACATTTCGGTCGGTATCGAATTCATTATTTTGGCGTTCTTGGTGTTCTTGATTTTGGAAATCAAGGTAAAGATCCTACATTAGGCCTTATTGATGGAAGATTCAAAGAGCCTTCCAAAACCGTAAATCCAGATGAATATAACTTGTGGCAGAGAGCAAACCATATGTTGATTTCATGGTTTTCACATTCGGTTTCACCAGAACTCGTGCCCAGTGTTCTTTTTGCCCTTACTGCTAAACATGTTTGGGAAGATATTCGAACTCGCTTCTCTCAAGGAAATTTGCCACGTATATTCGAGATCAAGCAATCTATTGCCTCACACATCCAAGGTACCATGACAGTAGCAAACTATTTTACAAAATTACGTGGGTATTGGGACAAGCTTGATTCATACCACCCCCCATGCTCATGTGATTGTTGTAAATGTGACGAGAGAAAGAAAATAGAGACATATCATAATGAGGATCACCTCATGTAGTTCCTTATGGGACTCGGTGAATCATATAAAACAGTTCGAGGCCAAATATTGCTCATGAAACCGGTTCCAGACATTCGAGAAATCTATAACATGGTGACTCATGAGGAGAAGCAACGAGAGATTGGGAATGGATCCCTCAATGAGAACTTTTCCGTTGCAGCCGCCTATTCTAAAAATGAAGAACAATTTTGTTATTATTGCAAGAAGAACAGTCATACTATAGAAACATGCCATAAACTTCATGGATTTCCACCTGGGCACCCTAGACATGACCCAAATTTCAAACTAAAATATGACCCCAATTATAGATCAAGAAGTAATGAGCCATATGGAAACCGACAATCACAACCTATAGGGAAGAATTACCACGCTACACATGCGACAGCTACCACACCTCTAGCCATGGATAAAGTGGATACCCATCCACATGGACCTGCAAATGTTCCCTCTTCCATCAACCCGGACTTGCAATCTATCTGTCCAGGACTATCCAGTGAACAAATTCAGCAGTTGACCATTGCCATGACCAATATGTCTAAGGGTAATGTTGATGTTTATACAAACACAGAAGGTCTGTATAATACTCCCTCTATTAATTCCATTTTGTCAAATTGTTGGATTCTAGATAGTGGGGCCACATATCATATTACTTCTGATTCCACATCATTTGTTCAAACACACACACCCAAAACATCTCATGTTAAATCACCCACTGGTTCTACCATACCCATTAACTCTACTGGGACAATCTTATTTAATAAAGATATTTTTTTAAAAGACGTTCTCCATGTGCCTTCTTTCCAATTAAATCTTTTATCTACCAGTAAAATTACCAAGTCCTTGAATTGTTGTGTGATTCTATTCCCGAATTTTTGTATTTTGTAGGATTTGGCTATGGGGAAGATGATTGGCTAGGGTAAACAAAGTGGAGGTCTTTATTTCATGTCACCGGTTTCAAAATCTTCTACCGCATGTCACACCAATACCGTCGACCCCACTTCGCATCACCGGCTTGGCCACCCGTCTCCAGCATGTCTTCATCTAATATTTAAGTCCATTTCCTCTTTTAATGCGTCTTTTGAGAATAATTGTGACATTTGTCCACTAGCTAAGCAAACCCGCTTCCCTTTCCCGACTAGTACTATTTCTTCTATTTTACCATTTCAATTAATTTATTGTGACATTTGGGGACCACATAAGCATCATACACATTCAGGCGCTTGTTATTTTCTAACAATTGTTGATGATTTCACTCGTTGCACATGGGTATTTCTTATGACAAACAAATCTGACGCCCCCATATTACTCAAGTCTTTTTATATTTTTATTCATACTCAATTCAACTCGCTAATAAAAATCATTCGGAGCGATAATGGCAAGGAATTTATTTCTTTAAGTTCTTTTTATCCTGCAAAAGGGATTGAGTTTCAACGTTCTTGTGTTTACACTCCACGAGAAAATGGAGTTGTAGAACGCAAGCATCGTCACATCTTACAGGTTGCTCGCGCCCTACTTTTTCAATCTAATGTGCCCATTACTTTTTGGGGCGAATGTGTATTGATTGTTGTATATTTAATTAACCGCTTGCCAACACCCCCTCTCTCCCACCTTACACCATTCAAACGCTTATACCATCAGCCACAATCATATAATCACCTTCGTGTTTTTGGATGCCTATGTTATGCAACTATAGTTCAACCTATAACCAAATTTGAACCACATGCTAACCGTTGTATTTTCATTAGATACCCTACTGGTCAAAAAGGTTACAAATTGTTCGACTTAACAACTAAGAAATTTTTTGTTAGTCGAGACGTCAAATTCCATGAAAACATCTTTCCTTTCAAACATAACATTCCACCTAACATCCCACCATTACCTAATCCAAGCCATCCTCATTTCTATCCCTTAAACACCGACCCAACTATTATAGAACCTAACCCCCACTCACCACTGATCCTTCCAATGCGACTCTATCAAACTCCCAAGTCACAGAGCCACCTGCCTCATCCACCTCACATACTTTAACACCAAATATTGAGTCACTTGAACCGAACCGAACCCCACTCCCACAACCTGACATTCTAGTCGACCTCGTACACAACCGACTTGGCATGCTGATTATTCTATGCACTTCACTTACACCGGACCCCACCAATTCTCAACTCCGTCGTTAGATCTTCCTCGAGGTAAAAGGAACCCTCTCTCTAATTCTTTATCATATGCACGCATTTCCCCTTCTCATTTTTCTTTCCTTCCAAGTATATCTGGTCTCCATGAACCCACTAACTATTCTTAGACAATTCTTGATCCAAAATGGAAAGAGGCTATGCAGGCTGAGTTGGATGCTCTCATTCATAACAATACTTGGCAACTTGTTTCATTACCTCCAGGACATCGACCCATTAGTTACAAATGGTCTACAAGATCAAATACAATTCTGATGGTTCAATCGAACAGTTCAAAGCTCGCCTTGTTGCTAAAGGTTATACACAGATTGAAGGAGTTGATTATTTGGAAACATTCTCTCCCATTTCCAAACGCACGACTGTGCGATGCCTCTTAGCCATTGTCGCTTCCCGTAATTGGTTCCTTCACCAAACGGATGTTAAAAATGCTTTTCTCCATGGTGATATAGATGAGGTGGTATATATGGAGGTTCCACTTGGCCTTCCCCGACAGGGGGAGAATATGGTATGTTGGCTCAATAAATCCCTGTATGGTTTGAAACAAGCTTCTCGTAATTGGTTTGCAAAATTCTCTAATGCTATTCAGAAGGCAGGTTTCGATCAATCAAAGGCTGGTTATTCCTTATTTACCAAATCTAATGGGAACTCATTCACTATGGTACTCATTTATGTTGACGACATAATTGTGACGGCAAATAATGAGAAAGAAATTAAATCCCTCAAAGAATTTCTCCTTCAACAATTTCGTATCAAAGATTTTGGTGATTTAAAATATTTTCTTGGCATTGAAGTCTCTCGATCCCGAAAAGGAGTTTTTATTTCCCAAAGGAAATATGCATTGGATATTTTGAAGGATGTGGGATTACTTGGATCTCGTCCTAATTCATTCCCGATGGAGGAACATTTGAAGTTAAATTCTGATGATGTCGATTTACTACGTGATCCTACCAAATACAGGAGACTGGTTGGGAAATTGATTTACCTTATAGTGACAAGACCTGATGTGATATACTCTGTGCAAATCCTAAGTCAATTTATGCAAAATCTACGAAAACCGCATTGGGAAGCAGCTTTAAGGGTCTTAAGATTTATTACAGGCAATCCTGGTTAAGGCTTATTCTTTCCTTCCTCTACCAATCTCACATTAAAAGCTTACTGCGATTCGGATCTGGCAGGTTGCACAATAACTCGGCGTTCAATTTTGGGATACTGCATATTCTTAGGAAATTCTTTAATTTTCTGGAAGTCCAAGAAACAAGTAAACGTGGCTCGTTCTTCCGCAGAAGCAGAATATCGAGCTATGGCCATGACATGTTTGGAGATCACATGGATATGATACATTTTACAAGATCTCAAGGTCCTACAAAAACAGCCGACAACTTCATTTTGTGATAATCAAGCAGCACGCCACATTGCCATAAATCCTGTCTTCCATGAGCGAACTAAACATATAGATATTGATTGTCACATTGTTAGGAAAAAAACGACAAGCCGGGGTAATTTCAACTTCATATGTTCTGTCACAATCTCAACTTGCAGATATCTTCACCAAGCCTTTGGGAAGTAAACAATTCCAACAATTAAGTGACAAGTTGGGACTTCATGATATTCACTCGCCAACTTGAGGGGGAATGTTGGAATATATCCCGTGATTGCATCCCTTGATAGGTGTATAATTTATTGAAGGTAAGAAAAGATACCTTGATATGTGATTGGTATTATGGCTGGTGATAACAGAAAATTATGGGATCATGACCTTGTATATAATTGTATTCCTAGAATAGCTTGCTAGAATAGTTCAACCTCTATTTATATAGTTGCTTGTATAATATTGATTATTGAAATATACAGAAATATTATATATATATATATATATATATATATATATATATATATATATATATATATATATATATATGCTATGTTTCGTCATATGAATTACCATATCAATACGATATATTATCAAACTTTGTCGTATCGTCATGATTATTTGCATATTTACTAGAAAACGTATGACATATCAATTTGATGTCAATTTTAAATGTTCACGTAGGATTACTCCATTAATTTGAAGGAATTAGAAAATGGGTAGGCCTCTTTACCATTCTATATTAATGGAAGACCCGAGCCTCCGAAGATAAAGGTATATGAATAGTCATTTGATCCCATCAAATCTACAATATTGAATCTCTTACAAACTAATTAATGTAAACAAATAGCATAACCTTCCACAATTAGACGTACATCTTTCTTGATAAATTCATATAATAGATAGGAGCAGAAATTGAAACACTCTAGGGCTACAAAGATATTTGTTAAATCGTTGGCACCTTATATAGAAGCTAGGTTTAGAGGAAAGTACGAGGATTACATTCGTGAAGAACTTCCATCCAAAGGTTAGCGCGGTTAGTTATATAAGCCCAAGTATTAATTACAATGTCTTAACTATCAACTAGACAACTATGAATTGTTTGAAATTGAAACTATTAAAGTTGAAAGCCTCAGTGCAGATACCTAAGACAATGAACCTACTGCAAACCAATTAGCTAGAAAGAAGTGTAATGAACGAGAGTTGTTGAAACTATCATCTTGAAAGAATAACCGACCGAAATAACCATGAGCTATTGTTTTTACAATAAATCTCTAACCAACCTTCTTGCAAGAAATATTTTCTTAACATCATGCGTGTTGGGACTGGATAGAAATGGGAACTTAACGTGGATAAGCGAAATGACTAACATTAAAAGTAATTGAAATTCAATGGTGCAACTAAAAGAATACAACGATGCTATTGAGAGAATATATAAAAAGTTAAAAGAGTCTAAAGTGTGATAAAAAATTAAGCCATAAGTATCATAAAAATTTGAAACGTATCTAGTTATGATATAAAAAATTTGAATAGTATCATAAGTATCATGTTGTTATACTTTAAAAATATCATAATGTTACTTTAAAAATATCATAAGTAGAATACTATGATACTTGTTTAAAAGAACGTGAATTGCATTAATGAAAGTTTCGAAAATATTAATCAGTGACACTTTTAAAGGGCGTAAGTTTCAATTACGATATCAAAAGTTAGGTTATTTCTGCAAATGCCCCAAACTCCTTTATATAAATGAGTTTTCGTACATGTACAAACAATTGTACAAACATACATACAAATAGGGTACGTAGTAAGAATCTATTAACTTATACATCACATCACTTAGAAAATCAACAACCATAAAATAGCCACATTATCGTTTGTACATTTTGTTTATACAAGTAGAAATTTTGTATGTAAATATGCCATTTATTTCAATGGAGTGAATAGCCAACTATAAAGTTGAAAGCATAGCCCCCGGGAGTAGCTCAATGGTTGAAAGGTGAGAGTGAGAAATCTTAGCTGAATTGACAGTTACGGAGTGGGAGTTCAAATCTTATCTTTGGTATGGAAGAGGCTACTTGCATTCGCAGTTAAACAGCAAACTCTCAACACTACTACACTTAAGCACATGAACATCCAGCGATTTACATCTTCTACAAATTCTCATGACAAGGGATGTGGAGGCTTCTAAGATTGGCTCCTAAGGTTAGAGTTCAACATTTTTTAAAACTACACTAACCAAAGGCAGAATAACATCAGCTACGAAGTAACTACCATTACATTTTATTTTATTTTTTTGGGTGAAAAATGAAAGTGACCCATTTGATTGCCTTTTTGTGGGTGAAAATATTTTTTGTTTTGTCTCAATTTTCTTGAAAATATTTTCGTGATTTTCAAGAAAAATATTTTCTTTGAATTTAGTATTCCTTCATTTTATTTGCCATTGAAAATAATTTTTTAAAAATTAATTTTCGTAAAACATATTTTCTTTTCACCCATTTTCCATACTTACTGTATGACGAATTTCGAAGTATTATTAAAAATACTGAAATTGTTACAAATTGAATTTTGATAAAATGAAATCGGACAAGTCTTGTGAATGCAAAATTGCAAAATTCTCTGATTAACGATCTGCGTGTTTGAAGACGAGGGACCACTTGGCTTGATTCCTAAACTTCTGAATTTGTTGGAACACTTGATTTGTAGAGAGTTTGCTTGTTTGACGCTTGAAACTTTTGACTTGGATTTGAACTTGGGATTTGGACTTTGGATTGGACTTCCTTTGATTTGAAGAAGGTTTTGATCTTCTTGGAATTGATTTAAACTTACTTAATTTGAAGAAAACTTTAATCTTCTTAGATTTGGACTTGGTTTGATTTGAAGAAGAATTTGATCTTCTTGGATTTAGACTTGGCTTGAAGGTTGAGAAAATTTCTGTATTCTTCACCTGCAATATATTTTCTCTTACTTTTCTTTTTGTTTTTTCTCCCCTTTTTTCTATGGACCAATGGTCCTATTTATAGAGAAAATTTGTAATCACCTCCATCATTTAAATAAATAAATAAAATGGTTAGTGTTTTGAAAAGTAGGATGAGCCTCATCCATGGGCTCTTTTTAAGTGGGCTTTAGTGGACTTTGTTTAATAGACTTAATTGGATTAAAATAAAATTAAATTGATCTAATCCAATCCGAATAATTTAATTTTTTTATGTCTACAAATACCCCCTCAAGATTTATTTATTTATTTATTATTAAAATAAACAAATAGATAAATCTTGAATTTTGAAATTTGAAATTTAGTTTAAAATTTGAATTTTCAATAGCAAATTTATACTATTGTTATGAATTTGAGATTTTGAAGAGAATTTTTATCCTTGAATTTGGGAATAAAAATCTTTTTTTTGAGGTTGATCCACTTAAAGTCAATCAAATTTTTTGTAACACGAAAAATGCAGAGCCCAAACATTGAGGTTTAAAATTTTGAACTTATTGGACTCTATTAGAACTTATCCTTCTAATCAAAGAGTTTCATATCAACATGAACTACATCTTTATATCTTTATATATATTATAATAACAAAGTTTTCAAATAAAACACCACATAGTTTTCCGCCTTTTTACACTTTTCTAAAATAGAAATTCATGGTTTATAGAGATTAAAAAAAAGTGATTATATATATACATTTCAAAATTGCTTTTTATCTTGAGAATATAAACAGTCACTTTGAAAATGATTTTATCTCATTATTAGTAATGTTATATATTCACCTATTAATTAGTTGGTATTTTCAATATATGTTTATAATTTGGAATTATGATGTAGAGTTTGAATATAAAAGTATATTCATAAAAGAATACAACCACGTACACTTTTAAACGATGTATTAATAATAATAACATAAGTAAAAAAGTATTGCTTTTAAAAAGTTATTATAATAATTAAAACACTAATGAAAAGAACATAACTTAATTATGTTATGAAAGGAATATAATTAAAAATTTAAATTTGTAAAATAATATTAAAAAGTAACATAATTAAAAATGTATGTTGTTTTAATTAATAATAATGCTGTAATAATAAAACAGTATTTAAAATAACGTAATTTAATTATTATGTAATTAAAAAAGAATATAACTAAATATGTGTATATATTGTTTTTATTAAATACATGTTATGCTAATAATAAAATAGTATTGAAAATAACGTAATTAAAAATGTATGATGTTTTACTAAAGTTATAATAATTAATCAGTATTGAAAATAACGTAATTATTAGAGAATTTATTAGTAAAATAAAATAGTATTAAAAAGCACATATAACATAATATGCATTTGTAATTATGTTATATATGCTTTTTATGTCTCGTGCATCGCACGGGGGCGAATACTAGTACTTTATTAAACACAAATAGTTTAGAGTCCATACACATAGTTAAAACTCTATGCACCTCCGTTTACATCATGTAAAAAAAAAAAAAAAAATGGTAGAAGAATTTGGAATTAAAGGGCCTAGACTTTGTGGTGAGACTTGAGAGATTCAAGAAAGCAAAAGAATTTATTTAGCTTTTGAATTGACTTTTGGATTTTGTGCACATATCAAGAAAGCAATCAAAGGAGAAAAGAAAGATACCAATTCTACCATTCGATTACCTTGAAGGTGCCCATTTTCTATGATTATTTAAAAGAATTAAATTGTACAAATCATGCTTTTCTTGTTTCAGTATAATCCATATATACATGAACTTCTATGTCCATTCATGAATATAATGTGGTGATTGAAAACATACAAGATCAAATACCTTCAATTTCTTCTTCTTCTTTTTCCAGCACAATACTCAAAAAATTGTAGTGATAACGCAATTATTAATTGGTTTATGCGTTAATACATAAACCGATTGTTAAATTTGTTTCTGCACAAGCACATGAAACCAAAATTTCATTGGTTTTTTGCCATAATTTTTTTTTTACACACACACACAGATAGCTTAGGTTTTCATTTCATTTCAATGCATTGTTGATGACGTATGCACTTGTCCCAATGTGTTACTGTGTGTGTGTTTTATGCATGTATGTGTTGTGTATGTGTGAGAGATGTGAGTGTGTTTGTGTGTTTGCAACTTTGCGTGCATGTGTTGTGTATGTGTGAGAGAGGTGAGTTTTTGCCCTTTTTGTTATAAAAAGAAAATCCATCCTTTTTTTTTTTTTTGACAGTATGCCGATTGGCTGAAACCAAAAAGAATTGCTGGAAACCAATTAATTTAACTTCAACCGGATTTTTGGTTTCTGCCGAATCCGGCGGAAGTTAAATTAATTGGTTTCGATTGGTCTTTTTGCAAAATCAAGAACCAATAAACCAATTATTTCTTTTTCTTTTTTTTATATAGGAAAATTCACATTTTTTTGTTTGTTTGTTTGACTGGATCTTTGAAAGCGAACAAGCGAATTGAAGGTTGAATTGTGTTTTGAACAAATTCTTTTTCTTTTCCTAAACATGTACTTTGAAAACTTTTTAAATCTTCGGAATGTATCTTTTTACATACTCCCCGCTAAATTTACTTTTACAGGTTGAAGATTTTGAAGACCTGAAAAATATGCAGAATGTATCTTTTTGGATACTCCTCAGCATAATTAATTTTCAGGATGGAAACTTTGAAAACCTGAAAAATATGCGGAATGTATCTTTTTGGATACTCCCCGGCATAATTAATTTTTAGGATGGGGGACTTTGAAGACCTGAAAAATATACGGAATGTATCTTTTTGGATACTCCCCCGCATAATAAATTTTCAGGATGGAAACTTAAAAGACCTGAAAAATATGCGGAATGTATCTTATTGGATATCCCCCGACATAATAAATTTTCAGAATGGAAATTTTGAAGACCTGAAAAATATGCAGAATGTATCTTATTGGATACCCCTCGACATAATAAATTTTCGAGATGAAAACTTGAATTTTTTTTTATTGGTCGATTATTTTTTTCAAGGATGGCAAAACGAAATTCCAAAGACAAGAAAAATTTGAAATTACTTGAAATTAAAGAATTTTATGATCCGGCGTGAAAAAGTCAAATCATTTGCTTCCCCAAAGCTACCATGAAGCTTCCAAACAACTTGACAGGAGACTACAAGCTCACCATCCATAAGCCAATGACATACCACTTCGTCCATACAGTTCTTTTGTAGGGTATGGACATGCGTGTTCTCAGTGTCAGTAAGAGAAATTCAAATTGTACTAGACATCCTTGTTTGTGTCCTCCTTCGCATCACTGTTCAGACACAACATTCATTTCAAAAGCAGTCATTTCTGAGAGAATTGATCGAAGGGAGATCAGATGGGTAGGCCTCTTTACCATTCTATATAAATGGAAGACCTGAGCCTCCGAAGATAAAGGTATATGAATAGTCATTTAATCCCATCAAATCTACAATGTTGAATCTCTTACAAACTAATTGATGTAAACAAATAGCATACCCTTCCACAATTAGATGGGCAACTTTCTTGATATATTCATATAATAGATAGGAGCAGAAATTAAAACATTCTAGGGCTACAAAGATATTTGTTAAATCGTTGGCACCTTATATAGAAGCTAGGTTTAGAGGAAAGTACAAGGCTTACATTCATTCAGAACTTCCATACAAAGGTCAACTAGTTATATAAGCCCAAGTATTAATTACAATGTTTTGACTATCAACTAGACAACTATGAATTGTTTGAAATTGAAACTATTAAAGTTGAAAGCCTTAGTGCAGATGCCTAAAACAATGAACCTACTACAAACCAATTAGCTAGGAAGAAGTGTAACGAACGAGAGTTGTTGATAGTTGTTGAAACTAGCATCTTGAAAGATTAACCGACTGAAATAACCATGAGTAGAGCTATTGTTTTTACAAGAAAACTCTAACCAACCTTCTTTCAAGAAATCTTTTCTCAACATCTTGCGTGTTGGGACTAGATAGAAATGGAAACTTAACGTGGATAAGCGAAATGACTAACATTAAAAGTAAATTGAATTTCAATGGTGCAGTTGAGAGAATTCAGTGATGCGAATGGGAGAATTTATAAAAAGTTAGAAGTGTCTAAAGTGTGATAATAAAATTAAGCCATAAGTATCATAAAAATTTGAAAAGTATCTAGTGATAATACAAAAAATTTGAATAGTATCATAAGTATCATGTTGTGATACTTTAAAAATATCATAAGTAGCATACTATGATACTTGTTTTAAAGAACGTAAATTGTAATAATGAAAGTTTCGAAAATATTAATTAGTGACACTTTTAAAGGGCGTAAGTTTCAATTACGATATCAAAAGTTAGGTTATTTCTGCAAATGCCCCAAACTCCTTTATATAAATGAGTTTTCCTACATGTACAAATGAGTGTACAAATAGGCATACAAATAGGGTATGTAGCAAGAATCTATTAACTTATGCATCACATCACTTAGAAAATCAACAACCATAAAATAGTCACATTATCGTTTGTACACTTGTTTGTACATTTTGTTTATACAAGTAGCAATTTTGTATATAAATATGCCATTTATTGCAATGGAGTGAATAGCCGACTATAAAATTGAAAGTATAGGAGGCGTAATTTAGTGGTTGAAAGGTGAGACTGAGAAATCTCAATTGAATTGGCAGCTGCAAGGTGGGAGTTCGAATCTTATCTTTAGTATGAATGAGGCTCATTGCAAGTACATTTAAACAGCAAACTCTCAACACTGCTCCACTTAGGCACATGAACATCCAGCGATTTATATTTTCTATAAATCCTCGGGACATCGGATGGTAACGGGGCGGGGAATACTCGAACTCGACGGGGACCTGCCCCGAACGTGGCGGGGAATCCCCGACAAAGATGGGGATGGGGCGGGGATGGGGATGAAAAGACATCCCCGAACCGGGGATGGGGCGGGGACGGGGATGATCGTCTTATCCTCATCCCCGTCCCCGATCCCCATCCCCAATTAACAAGTTTCATTAAAATTTTTAAAAGCCAAAAAAAAAAGTCCTATATTATCTGTACAAAAGTCCTATGATGTCAAATTTCTTGCACCAAAAATTTATTACTTATCAAGTTATAAACTTTAAATGCTTATTTTGAAAAAGTTACTGATTATTAGTTATTAACCTTATCAAGTTGTATTTTCTCATCTAATCAAATATAAAATAACGACACAAACAGAGATGAATATATATATATTCGATTAATGTCCAAATAATGTGTAAAGATTATTAGATTTAGAAAATGTTAGGGTTATTCCTGCATGTTTCCTTATATTTTCTGCATAAAATTATTTTAAAACTTGAAAAAAAAAAAAAAAAAAAAACAAATGGAGATGTAAACGGGGATTTTTTCATCCTCGCCCCGCCCCATCCCCGATTAAATGGGGATTTCCCAGTCCCCGCCCCGTTGCCATTCCTAAGAACAGGGACTGTTGGAGCTCCAAAGATTGACTCCCAAGGTTGAAGTTCAACCTTTTTAAAACTACACTAACCACAGGTGGAATGACATCAGCTACCAAGTAACTACCATTACATTCTTTTTTCTTTTTTTTTGGGTGAAAAATGAAAATGACCCATTTGATTGCCTTTTTTTGTGGATGAAAATAATTTTTGTTTTGTCTCAGTTTTCTTGAAAATATTTTCGTGATTCAAGGAAAATCGGGAAAAACATTTTCTTTGAATTTCATATCCCTTCGTTTTATTTACCATTGAAAATAGTTTTTTGAGAACTAAGTTTTTAAAACTTCTTTTCTTTTCATCCATTTTCCATACTTACAACCTAACGGACCCTTATATCAAAATTTTAACTGGGTTTTACTTCATTTCCTTCTTCTCTTCAAATCCTACAAAATTTCCACCTACATTATGCCACCCCCATTTTCCTTCGACGAGGTTACAATGACTTATGGGTGTGTTGTTGAAAGGCTCATCACTGAGCTTTCTTCAATTCTATAATATGTAATGAAATGTCTATTAATATGATAAAAAATATCATATTATAAAAGGTTAAAAGTGTCAAGGTGATAATAAAATTACATCATAAATATCATAAAAATTTAGAAAATATCAAGTTATGATACCAAAATTTGAATAGTATCACAAGTATCATATTGTAATAATACATTAAAAGTATCAAAATTAACATATTATGATACTTGTATTGAAGAAAATAACAAGATTTTTTCTAGTATTAGTCAGTATACTTTTAAAGACGCAAGTTTCACTTATAATATCAAAAGTTGGATTATTTGTGCAAATGTCCCAAATTCCTTTATATAAATATGCCATTTATTTCAATGGAGTGAATAGCCAACTATAAAATTGAGAGTATAATGGTAGCTTTTATCTACACTAACCACAGGCGGAATGACATCAGCTACCAAGTAACTACCATTACGTGACAAATTCTGTATTGTTGTTCTCCCTGGTCTATGCGCCAGTTTACAGAGGTTCAAAAGGTACATTTCACGGGGGAAAACAAAGAACATGATGATCTTTGTTAGAAAGAGAGCTAATTCACCCAATGAATAAAAGTCAATCTCACTCGTTTCAACAGACACACAACAGCTTCAGCAGACAGTACGACCATAACAAATGGATGCAATATAGAGATTTTTGGACCATTTCTCCTGCAGCAGATTGAAATAGATAAGAAAAATAAGCAGCATATCTCTAAGCCATACAATTCAGAAATAAGATGAACAGTGAGCAAGCTACCTTAACATGGGTACTTGGGAAAGCAGACGTGCGAAGAGTTTCTTGAGTCTCGTCCATCATTTTCCGTTTTAGTGTACTCAGTATGAATGCCGCTTGATCATCAGTGGCAGCCATGGAAGTTATTCTATAACCACTTTCCCAACGGCGATGTATTCCCTCGCTCGGGTACAGAAAATCAAGCTCTACAACCTAGCATCAATAAGTCCATGGTGTTATGGATGTTTATAAGCCATATAACTAGGCACGCTGAGATGGCAAAAAAACCCTACCCGACCTGAACCCGACCCGAATGGGACTAAAAAAACCCCCCAACCAACGGAGGCGGATATGGGACAAGTTTTCGCGACCCGGATGGGTTGCGGGCCCTGCCCCGATTAAATTAAATAATAAAAATAAATAAGGAAAAATTAAAAAAATACTGAAAAAATTAAAAAAATAAATTATAAACTGGGCGGCAGGAGTTACCCGTCCCGAAATTTGCGGGGTGGGTGGCAGGTTTTTGGGTTTAAAAAAATTTCATGGGTCAGGGAGACCCGCCCCATTGCCATCACTAAGGCACGGGGAATTCCAGAAGATTTGCTCTGTACAACCATATAATCCGCTTTTACCTGCTCAGAATATCCGGAATTTCTAGACATCACAACCCCCCAGCGACTGCCAGCTGTAGTCATGGACGTGACATGGAAACCTTCCTTCCACTTTTTATTGATCCACTTGAATGGAAAGGATTCACTGACTTTATAGGACTGCTGGGTGTAAGGAGTTCCTGGAGAATTGGTGAATGCAAAAATGAAGCATAAAGAATCAATAATTATGATGTCACCATCAGACTGGCACAATAAATACGAACGATCATATAAACTTTCCTCCACTTGAAAGGAAAGGACTCGACTTCAAGACTGCTGGGTGTAATTATAATACGACGGAGATCATCAAATTGATATGATGGATACAATTGATTTAAAGCCAGTAAACTTTTGAGTCCTTGTCTTTGATTCGATAAAACAAGGCAAAATATCAAACTGCTGATACAAAATGCAGGGGAAAAGATGAAGATGCTACAGTAAACACATACATAGAGGACTTCTTGTTAGTAGACCAACCTTTAGACATAACCACCAAGGAACTTCCATTAGCTGCACCAGCTATTGAACTGATGTAATAGTTTTTTTCCCAGTGTTCCATGATCCAATCCTGATGAGAAACACATGCTATTAATAGGATAGGCCAGGTGCATCCACCCAGAAAGGCCAAAAGAAAAGAAATTGAAACATGAATTTAAATGGCAAAAACAACCTTATGAAGGAAGACAGGTGAAAGCTCATACACCTGCGAAGTGAAACCTGTTCCGGCATCCATGATTAAGGCCCAAAGACTTAATGCCGAAGCCACACAGCTAATATATAGACCATCTTGGTTACCCTTTTCTACATGCTGAAAAAGCCTCGAGTCTGCAACATTGTAGTGATATCTACAAATACAACAAGCTACGTGTCAAATATAAATTACCAAGAGAACAAGGTCAGCAACCCAACCTATACAACTATAGAGCATATACAATTATCGGCTGAGCCACTTTCCGTAAATATACAAATCATTTGTCTGATGTATCAATTAAGGAAAGACAACAAAACAAATCAGCTCTAACAAGTTTCCAGAGGAGCTATCTTCTTCTTGCTAACAAGTTCCAAATCCAATTTCAAAGAAGATAACTCAATATAAGGGCACATGTACCCTACACACTGAACACACAGAAGAAGCATCTCCAACTAAAAGATAAAGATACGCCACACACACAAATTTACAATTTTGAAGGGTACTCGCCTTTTCATGCAACAATATATTTATGGTTAGACATGTCAGAAAATTATGAACCCAAGAGATGGGAAGCCTGGCCTTAAACTCGGACCCATTCACATCAAGTAACAATATTCAACTAACAACTAAAAGCCAACCCAAAATTCAGAAACAGAAACAGGTTTGTGCATCTTATGGAATAAATAATTGCACTATTTTATACAATTGGACCAGAAAAGATCTGCTAGTTCAGTCAGCGTCCATAAGAGGATAGCACGCCAGTTATGACTTATCATCTGATTATCAAAGAAACATTTATTTCGGGCGTCACTTCCAAGCTTAACATTTTTGTTCCCAATATTTTTAGTCAGATTCCTCATTTAGCTTCTCTAACAATCAAAATGTACAAGGAAGCTAAACATTCATCCAAGAATCTGTCGGAAGATAATTCAATTGAGCAGGGGTAATTGAGCAGGAATACATGCACAAAACAGGAAAAGCAAACACAACAATTAGTAAAATATTTTATTAGATGACAGCTTGAGTTGGTTTTCCTCCTTTAACCTAAAATGCAGTTTCTCACATTCGTTGTATAGAATCTAAGAATATTTGATATTGCATAAACATATGCAGCTCATGGGCATATTAACACAGAAAAAACCATGTGAGCAGCCAACGTGCCCACCCACACATTTAACACACAGCCACATCGCTGTGCAATATTTTGTAAAATTCCATGTCAACTGGTGTACAGAAAATGCTAAATACAGACTGTACAGTATTTGAATGTGTATGCACATCTGCTGCGCACATTGACTTAAACACAGAAAAACCATGAACCACCTACATACTCACTGACATTGTGCAAGCACATAGAAAAATCCTTGAGAGAGATTTTGGAAGATTCCACACCAACCAATCTCGCCAATTAAATCACTAAGACAAGGTCCCGTAACAATTAGAGATAACATTTCATTGACTTAAACACAGAAAAACCATGCACCACCTACATGCTCACTGACATCGTGCAAGCACATAGAAAAATCCTTGAGAAATATTTTGGAAGATTCCACACCCACCGATCTCCAAATGCTGATTATAAACACTAAGACAAGGTCCCGTAACAATTAGAGATAACATTTGTGTGGAGAGTAAAGCAGTATGCAGAAAAGAAAGTGAACGTAAAAAGGTCAATCAAGGAGGAATCATAAATTAGGTTCAATTTATATATTAATTATTACGGTATTGCACATAGATTTTCCTGCCAGCCCAAAAACTGTCTTCTTGCACAGCCTTGATAAATTTCATTAATCTTGGCATTGCACATGGATTTTCCAGCCAACCCCTAACACTGTCCTCTTGCACAGCATTGATAAATTTCATTCATCTAAGAAGAGGACCAAACAGAATGGATAAACTTGAAGATACAAAATTTTGGACATCAACAATCAAAGAAGATAAAAGGGAATGGGAGGGGGAATTGAGAGAAAACCCCAAAAAGGCATGTGGATGTGCTCTGATTTCCAACCAAAACAGACAAGAAAAAAAGAAACAAAATGCAATAAGGTAATGAAAGATTCCGCAAGTATTCATGTGATCCAAGTGCAAATATGGCACTTTTCCTATTTAGAATTAGGCTGCGTTTGATAGCGAGAGTGGAATTTGGGTTAAAAAAATGAATTCTAAGGAATTGAATTCCGGGGAATTGGAAGTTTAATGTGTTTGATTGGTTTAATTTTCTAGGTAGAAAAAATGAGGAATTTTCTAACTTTTGTTGTTTGATTGACATTATTTTTCATGGCAAATAAAGCAAAATTTAGCTTTTGTAGTAAAAAAAATATATTTTTTTTATTTTTTCACACATTCGTACTTGATAATAATAATATTAATTTTTGGAAAAAAAAAAATAAATCAATTAACAACAATAAAAAGGATCAAACGCGACGAAAATGGTACGCGATTTTACCTGGAAAATAAATTATCCGATCTACCTGGGAAAATGATTTCCTTAAAATCAAGGAAAACTCGCGCATGAGAGAGAAAGCTGGAAATGGAAATTGCCTAGAAATGGTGACAATCAAACACACACATTTGAAGAAAGTGGTACAATTATTTCCTTTTCCCTGGAAAATGTTTGATTTCAAACGCACCCTTAGTGAATTGGTACAGGAAGTTGTTTCCATAAGTTATCCACAATCCATGAAAAGAAACAACTAACAATCAAACATAGAGCAAAGAAAAGTAAATCCACACTGGCTGCTAAATTATAATGACACGCGTAAAACATCACAAGAATATCACGCCAAACAAACACGTATCAACATTACCTTTGTTTCATAGGACGGCGAGCATTATACACCGAAATCCACTGGGTAGCTGGACTACCTAGTCGCACTTTCTTCTTTGGTTGTTCGTCATCTTCTAAATTAATCGGCAACCTTCCACGCTTCTGGCCAACCTGCTCGTACGACAGATGACAAGTTAAACGTATAAAGGTTTTTGGACATAGGGACATTCACCTATAAAAATTTTACACCAAAGAGTATATTGTATGTATAACCTTTAGAGCTCCATCAATTCTTATTGGTCTTAATGATGTGCATGGTTCTATAAGACCCTCGAATAATGATATCAACTTAGAATAATTTGGTTCCTCGTCAAAGTTCATATTAGTAACAGCCTCAAGAAACCGTTTGAATGGAGCAGGGCAAAAGCAGCACATCAACTCTGATGAAGTAGACATTTTCTTCTTAGAAACTAAAAAACTCTTGTTGTCACCCTGTCATCATCCAAAACCGAATGAAGAAATGGTTAAAAAAGTTATGAAGTTACTATAATTCCTGACATGTTATACAAGCAATACTATCAAATCACCTGATACCCTTGCCACGGTAACCTTCCCTTAATGAGAAATATCAGTGTGTATGCCAGTGACTCAAGATCGTCCCTCCTACTCCCAGTACGACCCAAATGTGCATGCACACTTGCATACCTTACTGTGCCCCTGTATATGGAGTTTATTAATGCATGTCTAGTCAACTTCAAACAGTAAACAAACTAGTTTCACCAACCTGAATATGTCAGGCCTCTGATCATATTCAACATGCTGAGCAGAAGATGCATCTTTCCACCGGGATGCTGCTCATCAACACATTAGCACAGTAGCAAACTCCATTAACCAAAAGGGAAATAGAAAAAAAAAAAGAACAATCAAGGGAAGGAGAAGATATCAGCTGCAAATATGCCAAAAAAGGGAGGGGGGGGGGGGGGAATGGACAACGTATTGCAATTTTACTATTTATGTTGCTCGGACTCGGGCGCGGGTGTAGGATACAGGTACATATCTAGGAGTCTTCTCATTTTAAAATTAAGATATGATGATATGGTGAAAAAGGATCTTAATTTCAGATACGGGTATGGCATACGTCGTGTGTGTGTGTGTGTGTGTGTGTGTGTGTGTGTGTGTGTTTAATGGCAGAGTAGTGTCAAAATAACAAAGAGAAAATGGTTAAATTAAAACAAATAACCATACTATTAAATAAAAATAATAAATTACTACAATACAAATGTTTCATAAAATGATAAAATTCCAATTTCAAGAAAACACAATTTAAAATGAAGTTAAATGTCTAAAATTCATAATATAAGAAGCAAGAATTTCACCAGAAAAATTAAAGGGAAAAAAAAAAAAAATCAATATTATTTTAAAAAATTATAGAAATAAATTTAAATTGATTTCAAGTGGTGAATTTCTTGCTGCCATATCCGAGTGCAAAACCAAAGATTCATTCCATAGGGTACTTCATTTTTGGAAAGTCCGAGCATCATCGTTTACTATACTGCATTTCAAAATGCCTGGTGGTCATCAGTCCTGGTTAGCCATTAGTGATACAAATAAGAGAGTAAAAAACAGCAGTATCATCATACCCAAACCAAGATCAATGAGATATAGCTTTTTCTCATCAGCAGTTCCAGGTTGACCAAGTAGAAAATTCTCTGGCTTCACATCTCCATGCACAAAACTAGGCAAGTAACAGAGTGAAGTATGGACGATAAATAATTCAAAGTGAAAGCGAAAAACAAAACAAAGGAGGCAAGAAGATTCCAAAGATTAATGACATCTTTGTCAAAAAAAAAAGGAATACAGTAGACAGAAATCAGAGATCACAATGGTTTACCCTTTCATGTGAAGCTTTTCAAGAATTGATATAGCCTCCACAGCAACACAAGCAACCATACCGTGAGACATCCTGTTTCAGTGCTCACCGTTAAACAAGGAAAGTAAAATACAATGACGGATATTTTACAATTGCACCCTAAAGATGGTCTATCTGTGCGCGTGTGAGATAGAAGGAGATGCTATATCTTACGACTGGCCTAAAGAATTCCAGACATCCCAAAGACTCGGTCCAAGCATGTCCATGACCTGAAACAGTATCTCCATTAGATATAACAATAAAAATCTCCATACAAAAGGCAAAAATCAAAACTCACCAGGATGTAAAAATCTCCTTGACGACCCTTGTAGTGAACCGACGGTATTCCATAACATCCGTTCAGGTTACTTTTCAATAAAACATCAAATAAGACAAATACCAAGTTGTGAAAGTTTTAAACAGGAAGAAAGTGAGAAGATCCTCAAATTAAACATGTGGTGCTTACTTGTACACCTGCCATTCATATGGAGGGCCATAATTGCAACCCTTACTATTTCGGTGCTCAAGCTTCAATGCAACCTACATAATAACAAAATTCCATATAATTCAGAAAATGATATAAATTGCAGATAACTAAAATGCCATGATAGAATGCAGTAAGATACCTCAATTGCATCCGCTCCTGTTCTTTCAGTGCCACCATTTACCCTTCGACCAACATAAACTTGACCAAAACCACCCTTTCCTAACTTCCTTTCTGTCTTATACATGGGAGAACCACCCACTTGTATCTGCACCAATGACATAATAAGACTAATATAGGAACTCAAACTGAGGGTATTAAAGGTCAAGAAGATCATAAATAGGCAATAAATGAACCAATTGAAATGAGAAAATTCAAAGATTTTCGCCACCCATCCATTCATGAGTATACTAAAGATATTTCCAGAAAGAGAGACAGTACAAAATCAGAAAAGAATAAGGCACAAAATTACCCTTTCAGGTACAGGAGTTGTACTTGCTTCTTCTTCAACTCCCATTATTTTATCTGCACTCCCACCATTCATGGCAATTTCCTTATCTACAATTCCTTCTATTTTATTAAAAACTGGTTCCCCAGCCCCAAAGGCAACAGCTTGAGGAAGAACCTCACGATGAGGCTCCAGGTCTAAATCTATAAATCTAGCTCCCCTGCCTCTTCCAGCAGTTGTTGGCCTAGAGGGTGTCACTGTTAAAGGCCCTTTCCCTACAGCCACTGCATTACCTCTCCCTCTTCCTCTTCGTCTGGGTCTGTTCTGAGTGGGTGCCACAAGATTTTCTTCGTGATCAGGGTGTTGAGGGGCAGGCTGAAGATCACTAAGTCGTTTTGATCTCCGTGCACCGCTTCGCAACTCTGGCATCGTCACCCATGCAAATCACGCCCGCTCAACACTTCATCAGCTGTTCAGAATAGTCAATAACCCAAACAAGAATAAGAAACCAAAGAATGATGGGAAAAAAAGAACCATTCATCCAAAACTGGTAAAAGAGGTCATGGACGATGCTGCTCAAGAATCAAGGATGATCTGTTCTACAAGCAGAGGCTGGAAACAAATCAAAATTGAAATATCGAGACAAAACTGAACTCGCGAAGCTCAAACTTTTCATATGCAAGAAAGAAACACTTAGCTTTAGCCTTGCAAATCACGGACATCAAAAAAGAAAAAAAGCAATAAATATATAAAAGATAGTACTTTTAGTAAAATTCGCCGAAGTAAACATACTTGCACTCTTGCAGACAGATTTTTTCTTGTATGGATGAAAAACATAGATTTTTTGGAAAAAAATAATAATAACATGGGAATGAAAAATAAAATCTTAATGAAGCACATCAACAGCCAAAAAAATAAAAAGAATATGTAGCGCAATTAGTAATCAAAATCAACATGTATCAAAACTTATTCCGGCACCTATAAAAATCCAATACAAAAGACCATATCATAATATACAGAAAAACCCAATAAAACTACTGGAAATGAATCAAACTAATAATCCACGGAAAAAATTAACATAATACCACAACGATCGTCACGTCACGATTGCTACAATTAACCATCCGGAAAACGTTGAATCGACTATTTTTTCGTACATTGAATAAAACAATACATCAAAAGTTAAGCAGCAGCAGATCTTACCACAAAATCAGCAAAAACAGGACGATCGGAGACAAAATAAACTTAAAAATTAAATTCGATCAACTTCTTCATAAAAGGTCGGTGGAGGGGAATATATTAGATAAAACTTTAGGGGATGAGTATTTGTAGTGTGGTTTGTTGTATCGGTGTCTAATGTCTATTTCGATATTTGTACTGATTCTACGGTTCTCTATCCCTACACATTAAAGCCTCCTTTCTTTAAAAAGAAAAAATATCAGAGGGGTATCGTTTGTCCTCATTCTGAAAATCATCCTTATCATTTCAAATTTGGTATTTACGTCCTCATTTCAACCTTTTCCTTAGAGTATCAGGTTGCTAACCATTTTCTTGAAGGCAAGTGTACTCTATTTATAGAATGTGTAATTATCTTAGATTGTGACTTGTGTTATACTTTACACGTGTATTTACCCTAGCTTTTGGAGAAAGCGGATCTTACTTTTTGATAGTAATCATTGCTACGTTTAGTAGGAGATGGGCGCCTACCACTTTTTGATAAAGACGGTGTCACATCTCTGACTTCATCCGTTGTCTCATCACTCATCCGAGCTGTTATTAAGGAGGCCCTCCGTCTAAACATAAAACACTTCGGCTAGTCATAAACCAGTTCGGCTAAAGAAGTTCACGTGTTGTCCCATCTCGACAATTGACTCAAGAAGATATCCTAAGCTTTAGCCATGGGCCGAGGTCTATTGGGCCTCTATTGGACCTTCGCTGGCGGATCACTGCACTCCTTTTTAGGCTTGGTCTCAACACTAGTCCCTCAAATTCGATGTGGTCATTCATGGGCTGATAGGATTTGTTATATGTTTGAAGCACTAACTTTGTTCTGATAGCATTCTGTAATTATGCAGTTATGGGATTGCGGTCTTGCCCAAACTTTGCTATCTGTTACATCCAATATATTTTATAATTATTCTGCCATCTGTTAGCTGGGAATTATCATATGACGCTGCAAGCTTAAGGCTCGGAATGACATTCCTTAGGGGGAGCTCGGATTCAAGGTAAGGCCGACCTTCTATTCCCATTTTACTTCTCAAGTAAAAGTTGTAATTATACTAGCATGTCTCTTAGGCGGCATATTTAATATATAAAGGGGGCTACTAATATCGGTTCTCAAGAAGCAGGAAATGAATGAGAGGTGACATCTCTCCGCGCGTGGCGCCCACTATGGTAACTGAACGATTTTCTCCCTTCTTTTAACAGTTGGCGCTTTGATTAATCCATCTCCCAAGAGACGTTGGTTACCCGTGTTAATTATGCGGCTCAAATACCAAGAGTTTTGGCTTATTGAGTTCCCTATAAAGCCTTCTTCTTCTCATTGTTTCTCCTTTACCGTATTCTTAGAATTTTTGCAGCAGCATTTCCGCAAGAAGTTGCAGCGCCTCTTCCATTATTGCAAGTCTTTCAATATCTCTTCAAGGGTTTTTTACCCAGCAATTCGTCCCTATCGTTCTACACTCTCCATTAGCACGTTCTTCGCTCCGAGTATACAATCTTGAACGTCCATTTTTTAAGGTAAATTTCTTTTCCTTTGTAAGTGCAAAGAAAACTTTTTCATTTCTAATCTTCAAGTGTGGGTTTGAAATTGTGTTTTCCTTTTGGTGATTCTGGCCCATTTTTAAGAATAAATGGAAAGAGTTGGGGGAATGGGTTCACAGGAACTGTTGGCAATGACGATTCCTATCAGAGGTTTCTGCCCATTGTCTTTGTCGGTTTTTAGTTCCCACTTCTTTAGGGAGCAGATTAAGAGGAGGAATAGGAAATGTAGTGGTATAATTTATTTGGATGATTCTGACAGTGAAGAAGAAAATGACCAGAGCTACATGGCTCATCTATCATCCGAGGATGAGGCTTCTTTGCAAGAGCTTCCGAGCAAGCGGGACAGAGATTTGGAAAGAGGAGAGGCAGTGGGCTCTTCTTCCGGTCACCAGGACCTCGGCTTAATTATTAGGGCCCCATTTAGGGCACATAGGGAAGAGCTAGGGCTTTCTGAGGAGGAAATGGCTCAGGTTGAAGGTTGGGTAGACCTGGTAAATAAAATGTCAGGGTATCATGTAGACCCTGATCCAAACCCAGAATCTTGGGAAAGCAGCGAGATTGCCAAGGAAATTCGGGGGGTTGATTTGGCTGGAGCTTCGGCGAAATTCAGGATGTCAAAAGGGGTTCGATTAGTGCACCCTACACCTTCTTGCCGACCATGTAGCCCTCCCCCAGTCAGGTGGCCGTATGTTATGATGCTCTATCCTGCGGGATGAGGCTACCCATGCACCCCTTTTTCAGGGCACTACTTAGGAGTTACAACTTATGCCCCTACCAGTTGGCCCCAAATTTCTGGACGCAGGCGGTGGGCACTTGGCTGGTGTGGCAGGAGGTCAATCCTGACTACCCCATCTCACTGCACATCATCCATACCTTATATACCTTGAAGAAATCCGTTAGAAGGGAGAAGGATGTGAGGTAGGATGTCAAGGACTGGTACTACTTGTCTCCTAGAGGCTCATATCCTTCTATTAGTACTGGTCATCCCACTTCGATAAAGAACTGGAGGAATCAATGGTTCTGGGTTGTGGGGGAGTGGCAGAGCTCACCTGTGGACCCTAGTCCGAAAATCACCGTTCCCCGAACTCTTTCCCCACCTAGTGAGTCTTGTATTTGCTTTCGCGTCCTTACGTGTTGTGCGTCATTCACTTATTATTTTCTGTTCATCTTTCTTTACTTGTTTTTCACACGTTATTGGTTTATGGCAGGGGACACTTTTGCTTGCCTCCTCTCCGAAGCGGACTTAGCGGAAGTGAGGCGCTTGTTTGCCTATAAGGGCACTTTTCATGGGGTCATCCAACAAAATAAACTCTTTGTTAAGCACGGCCTTATGCGAGTTATGAGTAAGTTTGTTTCCTTACTGCCTCCATATTTTATGCCTCGACCGTTCATAGCCATATTCTCCTTCTTTTCTTGCTAGGTTCCAAGGACTTTCCGAAGATTTTCTTGAAGGGTCTTATGGCCAAAAAGATCTCTCCTGCCCTTTGCCACGGCAGCGAGATTGAAAGGAGGCAAAAAGCAGTGCTTGCTAACCTGCAAGTAGGGGTGCGCGAAGGAGGTATCTGAAATGTCCACTGCCCTACTGGAAGGTCCTCTCCTCGCATTACTGCCACCACCCAGTTTGTTGCCGGTGGGCCCCCAACAACCTAACTTGGAAAAAGAAGCTGAACCAAGGAGGGTTACAATAACGGGAAAAGGAAAGAGGTCAAATAGGGGCGGCTCCAAGAGGGAGAGGGAGTCTAAGAATGTCTCTGTGCCATCTCCCCTATCCGAGGATATCTCTGAGCACATATCCGAGGAGGATCCCGCCCCTTTGAAGAGGCTCAAGAGGGGCAAGGAAACCACCTCCGCACTTCCGCCACCAGAGACTCAAGACTCGGAGGACGAGCCTTCAGTGTCTATCCCAGACTTAGCTTTCAAAGTGACACCTGTAGGGGTAGAAGAGCTCAAGCAGATTAAAGTCAGTGTTCTCCCCAGTGATGTTACTTTCAGTCCTTCCTTGTTGATTCCCCTAACTCTCGTCCTGCCAGGGCTGCCTTGGTCACCGAGCAATTTTGGACAGAGGGTTGGTCTGCATTCTCTTCCAGTGCCACTCCATCCCGGAAGCTACTTGCTTCCAAAGCTATGAATGCTAAAGCATTGGCCCTTATTGACGAGGTGGAATCTTCAGTGATGGAGGTGCAGCGGGACAAGAAGAACGCTGAGACTACACTCCATCACGCGGACAATAAGCTGAAGGAGATTAAGGACCTCAAGGAGCATCTGTCCATCGCTCGCAAGGCCTCTTCGGAAGATAGGGTGACAGCCAAGAGCCTTCAGGAAGACAATGAAAAGTTAAAACACGATCTTCATGCTTCCGAGGCAGACGTGGTGTCCCTCTGTAAGAAATTGGATGACTCCAACCGGGCTCAGTCCATAACTTCCGAGGCCCTGAATGCAGCCAAGGCTAAGCTGGAGGCTGAGGTGGCAGCAACCACCGAGAAATTGGGGAGAGAGGTGGAAGCTCGAAAAAAGGTGAAGGAGGACCTTGCCTCTCTGGAACGGCATATGCAATCTAGGATTACGGAGGTTCTGGAGCAGAACGTTATGACACGAGTGGAGAAAGCTCTGAGTGCCAAGGTGTCTGAAGCAATCCAGAATTTTAAAGACACTTTTGAAGAGATGCCAGAGTATGAGGCCATGCAGAGGGTCTTTGGGAATATAGGGGCCAGGATGGCTTTGGGGGACGTGAAGGAAGCTTTCCCAACTCTGGACCTATCCTCCATCAAAGTCCTGTACCCCGAACCTCAAGATGCAGATAAGGGCGATTCCCTTGACGATCCCCCAGATCCTTTGGATGTACTTGGCAGGAACTCTTCAGAAGATGTCCCTCCTCAATTATCCTCTTTTGTATTTGCTTTGGCCATTTTGCATGTTGTATATTCTTCGAATTATTTCAAAATTTAAATGCAATGACGCTTTAAATTGTAAATGTGATGATTTTACTTAGTTTGTCATTTTGATCATTCTGTGACATTCCTCAGTTGGGTGCACAAGTTTTTTTATTTATACAACGTCATTTTTTTTAAGTGTGGATTTTCTAAACGCTTCTATGCGCAAACTCCTTCCAAACTTTTTTCTAAATGCTTCTGCACTCAAAAACGCTTCTGCACACAAACGCCTTCCGAACGCTATACTTTGAATTGTATCAAGATAGTCCCTCAGATCTAAATAGCTTAAGGCATTCATGTTTACTGGTTAGATCTGGTTTTGACAAACATTTGAACATATCTGAATTACACTTTATAACACCTGTGATCCCTTCTCCTTACAATTTGTTAGTTTGGACCAATTCTTACTGATGGCGTTAATGTTTTCAACCAACTCGTAGTGATCGTAGCAGGGGTTTATAAGAGTCCCTTATTTTAACAAAGTTCAAGTATAATGGAGTTGTACTCTCCCATAAACAAAATAATTTAGACATTTTTACTATCCGCTATGTTTACCAATAGCACTTGATGTAATCCTTAACGTATCTCACTCAAAAATTTTATTAAATTATATGGAGACGTTGTGACCACCGAAGAGGGATTTGATTTATTGAAAATAGCGACGAAGGTGATCCGTGTTCCAATGATTACACAAAGGTACCCCGGATAGGTCTTCGATCATATACGTGCCGGGTACCACCTCGGTGGTAACTTTGTAAGGGTCTTTCCAGTTAGGACCTAAAGTCCCTACTCCTGGTTCTTTGGTGGAGGGAAGGACCTTTTTGAGGACTAAATTGTCAACGTTAAAGTGCCGACTCTTTACCCTTTTGTTGTAGAGCGGGTTATTTTTTCATGGTACTTGGTCATTACTATTTGAGAGTCACTCCATTTTTCTAGGAGGAAATCCAAGCTAGCCCTCTGAGCTTCTCCGTTTCCCACTTCGTCATAATGGATTTGACGAAGAGAAGGCACCCCAATTTCAACTGGGCATATCGCCTCGGATCCATACGCTAAGGAGAAAGGCATTTCACTAGTGGCGGTGTGTGAGGTGGTCCGAAGTGCCCATAATACTTGTGGGAGTTCATCTACCCATGCGCCTTTTTTTGGATTCCAGCTTCCTCTTTAGGGTGTTTTTTATGGTCTTATTCACAGCTTCAACCTGCCCATTAGCTTGTGGATAATGCGGAGACGAAAATAATTTCTTAATTCCCAAATCGTCGTACAATTCATCTATGCTTCTATTTTTGAACTGTTTTGCATTATCACTAACCAACGAGTGCGGTATTCCGAATCTACATATAACATTCTTCCAGATGAACTTGGTGGTGTTGGCCTCGGTAATCCTCATCAGGGGTTCCGCCTCAACCCACTTGGTGAAGTAGTCAATTGCCACTATTGCAAAGCAATTGTTACCAGCACCCCTAGGCATATGACCAATAATATCAACCCCCCACTTCGCAAAAGGCTAAGGGCTAGTTACCACAGTCAACTTATGATGCGGCTGATGTGGTATGGTTGCATGCCTTTGACATTTATCGCACTTGCGGACGAAGTCATGGGAATCTTTTTGCATAATCGGTCAAAAATATCCCTGTTGAAGGGCTTTCCGAGCCAGCGACAACGCCCCGACGTGGTTTCCGCATATGCCCTCGTGGATTTCTTTCATCACATACCGTCTTTCCTCCGGCCCAACACATCTCAGCAAAGGAGATGAGTAACTCCGTTTATAAAGTAGATCATCCAAGAGTACGAAATTTGCGGCATATCTTTGCAATTTCCGAGCTGCTTCTGGCTCGTCTGGTACTGTCTAATGCTTCAAGTATGCTAGTATGGGACTCATCCAAGATCCTTCTTTTTCTATTGCCAAAATCTCCATTCCTTGCTCAATAGAAGAGGTCATCAAATGCTCAATTGGAATCAGATTGTGGAGCTCGGGATCGTTACTGCTTGCTAGTTTGGATAAAGCATCTGCATTTGAATTCTCATTTCTAGGAATATGCTGTAACTCCATTTTTCCAAAGTTCACGGCCAAATCTTTCACTTTTTTCAAGTAAGCAACCATGGTTGGTTCTTTAGTAGCGAATTGTCCGTTAAACTGGCTTACGACAAGCTGTGAGTCACTATTTGCCACCACAGACCTAATCTTTAAAGCTTTTGCAAGTCTTAGCCCAACTAAGAGTGCCTCGTATTCTGCAACGTTGTTTGAGGCTTTAAAGCCAAAGCGGATGGCACTGTGTAGTTTGTACCCTTCTGGACTCATTAGTAGTATACCTGCCCCGGATCTTCCATCAGTCAAGGACCCGTCAATGAACAACTTCCACTTATGGCTATCCTCCGTGTTATCAATCATCTCCACCTTTGGCGGATGGGTGAACTCAACTATGAAATCTGCCAATGCTTGACCCTTTATAACAGTCTGAGGTTCATAATGCAGGTCGTACTGGCTGATTTCTATTGCCCACTTCATTAACCTCCCAGATACATCTGGTTTTTGTAACACCTGCCTCATGGAAAAGTTGGTGAGAACATGTATGGAGTGCGATTGAAAGTAGGGGCGGAGTTTGCAAGCTGTTGTGATCAACGAGAGAGCAAGTTTCTCCATATCTAGGTAACGTGTTTCTGCATCCAGCATGGCTTTGCTTACATAATACACTGGGAATTGATTCACATCTTCCTCTCTGATCAGCACTGATCTAACAGCCTCTTTCGATACGGCTAAATATAGATAAAGTGGTTCGCCGGCTCTTGGTTTTGATAACAATGGGGCTTGCCCCAAGAATGGCAAGCATTTTTTAGTGGACTTAGAAACGAACCGATTTAAAGCCGCAATCCTTCCCGTCAAGCTTTGCACTTCTTTTGGGCTCTAAGGAGATCGCATGCTCATCAAAGCTTTGATTTTGTCGAGATTGGCTTCAATCCCTCTTCTGTTTACCATGAATCCCAGAAATTTTCTGGATGCTACTCCAAAAGCACATTTCGCTGGGTTGAGCTTCATTCGATATTTCCTCAAAACATCGAAGGCCTCTGAAAAATGGCGGATATGCTCTGTGGCGACCATACTTTTGACCAGCATGTCATCAACATATACTTCCATGGTGTTTCCCAATTGTTCTGAAAACATACGATTTACCAATCTTTGATAGGTGGCTCCAGCATTCTTTAGGCCAAATGGCATAGCTTTGTAACAATAGAGTCCCCTATCCGTAATAAACGAGGTGTGCTCCTCATCCGATTCTTGCATGAGGATTTGATTGTATCTGGACTATGCATCCATAAAGCTTAGCATCTCATGTCCCGCTGTGGAGTCAACTAACTGATCAATCCGAGGCAGTGGAAAACTATCTTTGGGGCATGCCTGGTTTAAATTCGAAAAATCAATACATATTCTCAGTTTCCCATTCTGTTTTAGTACCAAAATAGGGTTTGATACCCACTTCGGATACCGGGATTCTCTGATAAAGTCATTTTTCAATAGCTTCGTTACCTCTTCTTTCAAGGCCTCGTATTTATCAAAACTCACCGGTCTTCTCTTTTTCCTGTGCCCAGGACTTCTGGGATCGATCTGGAGTCTGACAGGCCACTTTAGGATCAATTCCAACCATGTCATCACGTTTACATGTAAATACATCGAGGTTCTAAAGTAAGAAGATTTTCAACTGATATTTGTATTCAACCGGAGAATCTAATCAAATCTGCAACTCCTTGATTGGGTCAAGTGGATCTACACTGAAGCATTCCAGGCTTCCAACTGGGGTAGAGCAATTGTCTCCAGCCATTCTTGGGTCTAGATTTGCAAAATCTTCTTCCGGTGTCATTTTAACATCCTCATTTTCTAAGGGCCCTCCACCCAGTCTTTTAGGGTCAGGAGCAGCCTCGGCCATTGCCACATCGCTAATCATGTTCAAGCTCCGGTCTTGAAATTTTAGGATGCGTTTGTGTAACAGGCCCGCGATTCAGTTTGGCTCCCCCTAACAGTTGCAACACCGTACTCCGTAGGGAATTTCATGCAAATATATTTCGTATAGGTTGCAGCCCCCAAGTCGATGAGACCTGGCCTTCCAATTGCGCCATTATAAGAGGAGATTTTGTCTACAACCAAGAACTCCATGGGGATTCTGGATAAAGTTGGTGCTTGCCCTACCTCAGCCATAAGAGTTATGGATCCTCGGGAGTTATGTTGTCCCCAGTGAATCCATATATTAGATCTGGAACTGGAATGAGTGGGGTACTAATCCACATCTTATCAAAAGTTACTCCGTAAATCATGTTTACCGAGACACCATCATTCGTGACAACCCATTCCGAGCTACCACTACCCTGATAACCAATGCATTATTATGCGGAAAGTGTACCCCAATAGCGTCGTCTTGGGTGAAGGTGATAGATTCTGTCCGAAGCATCCCAATAGGATGTGAATGGATGTGGTAATTCACGTTGGCAGACTGCTTGGCCTCTATGATATATTTCTTCTGGGAGTTATTTGTGCTTCCACCTGGATGGGGGCCTCCCAATATTGTGTCGATTTCACGAATCGGCGGATCATTTGTAGGCATAGGTGGCTCTCTCGTATCTTTAGCATGTGTCGAGGAGTTATCCTGACCTTTGCTCCTGTCTCTTTGACTACTGTCAATCCTTTCTTTGGTTGGGTTCCATTATAGATCTCGCATGTCAGCTCGGTTGAACTTTTAACTACCTGGTTATTGTATTTTCCCCTTGTCAGGAGAGAAATCACTTCCCCTTCTCCCGTGTGCCTTTTGGTTCGCTAACATGTGGATTTCTCTACAATCTTCCGTTGCGTAGCCATAATACCTGTTGGAGTGCAAGTTAGGGATAGCTTCCGTGATCTCTACTGCATAGCTGGACCCGGTTCCTGAAAATTAGAGATGGCAACGGGGCGGATCGGACCCCGATCCGCCCCGCCCCGAGATTTTTTTGCCCGATCCGGATCCGCCCCGCGATCCGTCAAATTTCGGGTCGGGGCGGGGCGGATCGGTCCACCGATCCGTGGACCGATCCGCCAAAAAAAAAAATTTTATTTATTTTTTATTTTTTTAATTTTTTTTAATTTTTTTAAATATATTTTAAATTAAATCTTTTATAAAAAATTTAGAAAATTTATTTTTTTATTAAATTTTATTTATTTTATTGAAACGAGACGTATAGAGGCCGATTCGGCGATTTAACGGATCGAGTTTTTTTACCATCACTTATTGTAATTCTTTCTTCAAATGAAGAACATGAAAAATGTGTTTTCTTTAAAATGCAAAGATTGCAGGTTATTCCCAAAAATTAAAGTTTGCTACAAAATTTATAATATTAGATTTTTATACATGATAAAAAAATTATATTAAAAAAAAAATTCGGATCGCGGATCGGGGCGGATCGGATTAGCCCCGATCCAAATCCGCTCCGTGAATTTTCGGATCGGGGCGGATCACAAAAATCTCGATCCGTCGATCCACGGATCGGGATTTTTTCGGATCGGATCGGGTCGACGGATCGACGGGGCGGATCGGATTTTTTTGCCATCTCTACTGAAAATGGACGTGGCGCTCCATTTCGGTTACTGTTGAACCTATCCTTATTACCTCATTTCCTGAGGTTCACTTCATTAGGATACCCAAGATTGTATCTCCCTTAAGGATGATTGTCTCTGGACCTAACCATTTCTTCTGAGACGATCTCTTTCTTCATTAGATCTACTAGGGCATTGTAATCCCTCGGCTTTCTGCTTCGGACATCCCTCCAAAACATGCTAGTCATGAATAGCCCCCCTTTTAACGCGGAAAACATCTCTGCCTCGGTGATGTTCTCACAAATGTGCATCTCTTCAGTGAACCGGGCTAGGTAACTTTTCGGAAATTCCTCCCTTCCTTGCCTTAAGTCCTGAAGGCGTTGGAGTGGGAGCTAGTCAGGCCTGGAGGAAACAAAGCCATTTTTGAGAGGGAGTTTTGATGCGAACCCCTTCGGTGTGTTGACCGAAAATTTCCACAACAATTTAATACAAAACCCAAGAAAGCTAAAGCGGTAAAATAAAGGATAAACACCTTAACCCAAGTTTAAATCTAACCCAAAATTCAAGGATTAAACTAACCCTATCCCAATGGGTATCAATCAAACAAATTCCAAGGTGGCGGAAATCAACAACAAACACAAGAATAATAATACTCTAGATTTAGTTGAAGAAATTCCAAAGATAATACAAGAAAAAAGGAGGTTAACCTTAACTCAAGGAGTCTCTCTTAAGACCAAGCTCAAATGAACAACCAAGTTCTCTTAAAATGACAAGAAAATGTGTATAAAAGGTACAAAATGGGCAAAAATGTGTAAATTTCGGAAATTGCAACAAAACCCCGTTTTTGTGGAAATTGCAACAAAAACCCCGTTTTTGTGAAACGGGGTGTTTCGGTTGATCACATGGTCGACCGAAATGGGACTTTCGATCGACCAAGCCTCAGCCGAACGCGACTGAGGCTGCCTTAAAAAATCTCTGCAGACTTTCGGTCGACCGAGATTGGCTGAGTCCAATTTCTTCTTCCTTTTGGCTCCAACTTGATTCTCGGCTTGCTTTTCTTGACTTTAATTACTTGTTTAGCCTCGAATCTTGAACCTCCTTGGCATCGAATCTCGTCATGGGTCCCACAGGCTTGCGCATCAAGGTTTGACTTTCTCGATTCTCATCATTCCCTCCCTCTTGAAAAGGATTCGACCTCGAATCTTGCTTGAGTGCACTGTCGTGAGACTCCTTGAACTTTGATCTTGCAACATTGTGGATCACAGGTTCATGCAATGAAGTTGAACCCTCGTGATTCTCATCATCTCCTCCATCTCGAAAGAGATTCGACCACGAATCAACACCTACAATAAAAATAGAAAATTCAGACACAATAAATGTAACTGAAATTTCATACTCACCGTGTAAAATCAATTTGTATGCGCCACAAAGAACTTGAGAGGTGCCAACATTGCAGGGTAGCATTTTGGATTTTATTCAATCGGGAACCCGTTCTCCCCTTGAAAAAAAACCATTTCCAACCACCCGGATCAAATACGAATCGCCTCCTACCATGGTTGGCATGGGAAGGACATTGTAGGCCAATCCCCTCAGATGGAGGCACGAGCCTCCTACGAAAGGGGTTAACCAAAGGTGCATTCTTGTGCCCACCTAAACCAACTCTTTCTCCAATAAATATATGCATAAATTTCAACAGAGTTAATAGGTTAAAGTCACAAGCAATTTTAACTGGGGAAAACTTGCTAATATGATGAACAATTAAATTGCAAGCAAATTTAACAATCACAAAATTAGCATCAATTTCGTGCAATTGCACAACTTCCTGAAAGAAAATATTAGCTATGTTGATGACCTTGTTGGTTTCGTTATATGCAATCAAATGCGACGTTTTAATACTCCTACCAACAATCACAAAAATAGCATCATTTTCTTTCTTTATTCCAAGTAAACCTACTATAAAATTCATATAATAAGTAACCCAATGTTTACTCATAATGGGTAAATACGTATGGAATTCTTGGGGCAAAAACTTAAACTTATGTTTAGCCATTTTGCAAGTTAGGTATTTACAACAAGTGCAAACATGTTCAACACCAATCTTCAAATTAGGCCAATAAAATTGATCACATAATACCCCTAGGACCCCGTTGATTTTAAATCGCCCCATCAAACAACTATCATGTGCCTCTTCCATTAGCAATTTGCACATGACACATTTAAAAAGAAACAATCCAATTTTCCAAAACAAATAATTATCATGCCCAAAGAATTCATCAAGATATCGCTCACAACATGATTCATAAAAGTTTAACAAATTTGGATTATTAACATGCATGCCCTTAACATGTTCAAAATAAAATGAGGGGGCATCAAGAAATGTTAGAAGTGAAGTCCCATTATCACCAAGACATCTCAATAAATTTCTCCCATGGACTCCCCTAACTAGCAATTTCTTTAGAGAGCAAATATGTAAGTCAAACATATTTTCACAAAATAAGGATTCAACATGCCCATGAAATGTACTATATGCAACATTTTCACACAAGGATTTGGTACTTATGCAATTGGGCACATGCAAAAAGTTGCATTTACAAATTAAGCACTTATCATGACAATGATCCCTACCACATGTTACATTTTCACAAGTCAACAACACACTTATCAAATCTATATCAAGACCATACAACCCTCTAATGTATTCAAAACACAATAACCTTGCATTTAAAGAATTGTTATGAGCATACCTCCTTGATGCGACGTTGGTTATTTCATTTTGTTTACCTCGATTGTACTTGTCGTTGTAGGAAAATGTTTCCAAGAATTTCTTCCATAAGACATACTTTTGGAGTTCTTTGTTGTTTTGATAAGTTGGCCTCACAATTTCCTACAACAAAGAAATAACCAAACTAGGGAGGGAAGTGTTAGAATATTCAAAAGTAAAGAACATTTTGGGGTGATCTTTTCTCTCAATCTTCTTGGTGGCACTCATCACTCCCTCACCTTTTTCTGAGGTAGGAACCTCAACTCTCAGTTCTTCTCTCACCTCTCCTTTTTCTGGAGTCGTGGCTCCAACTCTCAATTCCTCACCTTTTTCTAGGGTCGAGGCCCCAACTCTCATGCTCTCATTTTTGTTTTCTTCAATTTGCTCAATTAAATTCTCTTTTATTTTCCTATTCCCCCTTTCTTCTTTTTCTTTTTCTTTCTCCTTCTCTTTTTCTTCCTCGAATTCTTTCTTGAGCTTCATTTGGTCTTTGCATACTTCTCCCGCGCTCAAAGATAGGATCACAACCTTTTTTTCATTCATTTTGAAGCTACACCGGTTCCTCCTCCTATCAAGATTCACATTTCGCTCACATCGCCAAGGTCTCCCCAAAATTATGTGAGTAGTATGCATGGGAACTACATCACATATCACTTGGTCACAATAGGTTCCAATATTGAAGGCAAGAAGAACTTGTTCACTCACTTTCACTCCCCCATCGTCACCCAACCTTTGCAATACATAGGGATTAGGATGCTTCATAACCGGTAACCCCAATTTCTCCACCCTACTAGCACTTACCAAATTCGTGTCGCTCTCCCCATCTATAATGAGACTACATGCCCTATCCCTCACAAGGCATCTAGTGTAGAAAGTATTTCCTCCATGCTTCTCCCTCTCATTATCATGGGCCAAAAATTTTGGTAGCATAGCATTCATTCCCTTCACTACTTCTCTACTTCCACTACCGTCCCTCCTATGGAATGATGAAGTCTTCATTTGCACACTATCAATATTTTCATCAAATCCATTCCTATCTACCCACTCTCTTCTTCCTCTACCCATTCTCCATTCTTCTTCAACTTTCCCTTCATTATCATCCCTCCTATGGAATGATGGACTCTTCATTTTTTTTATATCAATATTATCATCAAGTCCATCTCCACTTCTATCTACCCATTCTCCTCTTTTCCTATACATGCTCCCATTTTTTTCACCATCCACTTCATCATCCCAAACATTCTTTCTAATTTTCCTATTCAACTTCCCATTTGATTTTCTACTTCCATCCCTATACACAATGTTCCCAAATTTATCCCTCAACCTTCTCCTACCATCCCTATTTTCTTCACCCATACTACTTGATGTACTCTCCCCTCTTGTTCCTAAATTTTCCAACTCACCCCCAATCTTCTCCATTTGTCTAGCCATGGTGGTTGAAAGATTTTGTAACAAGTACTTCAAATCTTGAGTTTGAGTATTGGAATTTGACATAGTGTGCAAGTGTGAAAGTGTTCTCACAAGAATAATTTCCACTGGTGTTTCACTCAATTTGGCTTTTACCCTCTATTGAGCTCACCACTCTTGCATTTTTCTACTCAAAATCTCCTTTCTCAAGTTCTCCAAGTAAGGTAATCAACTAAACCACAAAGTATAATTCTTGTTGAGTCAAGGAAATCACAAACAAAGGAAGAAGAAATTTATAACAAGTAGATACAAATAGCAAGTAGAATTTATGTGCTTGCTAAACTCAAAATGAACAATATTTATGTGGGATAGGATGTTAGGAACACAATTTAGCAATGGGATTGACAAACCACAAATAATAGACAAGGCATAGATGTAGAACAATAAGCACAAAGAGTGTAAATTTTGAATGAGGCAATTTATCAAACACTTTGTACTCAATCTTGAATGTCCTTGAATGTGTATAATGTGAATATATGAATGCCCCCAATAACTCAAATGTGGCAAGGAATGAATGATCAACAATTTTTCAATGTATGGAGCAAGTGATATATGGAATAAAATGTTGATAACACAATCTCAATGATGGGAATTGGATAGCCCCAAGTAATTAGCAATATATGGGTATTGAACAATAAAGCACTAAGGGAGTATTTTTCTTTGGGACAATTGATCAAACACTTTGAGTACACAATTGGAAAGTGTAGGTTTTGTAAGTGTTTGGCTAATGGAAACCCCCAACAAATTCAACAATCAATATACCCAAAACATGGATTCAATAGATAAACATGGGCATATAAATTTTCCCAATTTTTCTCAATTTTTTTTTCGAATTTTTTTTTGGTATAACAACAACAATAATGTAAATGATAGGTTTACCAAATTAGAGCCAAGCTCTGATACCAAATGATGCGAACCCCATCGTGTGTTGACCCAAAATTCCCACAACAATTTAATACAAAACCCAAGAAAGCTAAAGTCATAAAATAAAGGATAAACACATTAACCCAAGTTTAAATATAACCCAAAATTCAAGGATTAAACTAACCCTAGCCCAATGGGTATCAATCAAACAAATTTCAAGGTGGGGGAAATCAACAACAAACACAAGAATAATAATACCCTAGATTTAGTTGAAGAAATTCCAAAGATAATACAAGAACAAAGGAGGTTAACCTTACCTCAAGGAGTCTCTCTTAAGACCAAGCTCAAATGAACAACCAAGTTCTCTTAAATTGACAAGAAAATGTGTATAAAAGGTACAAAATGGGCAAAATGTGTAAATTTCGAAAATTGCAACAAAACCCCGTTTTTGTGAAAATTGCAACAAAAACCCCGTTTTTGTGAAACGGGGTGTTTTGGTCGACCGACACGGTCGACCGAACCATTTCCGGTCGATCACATGGTCGACCGAAATGGGACTTTCGGTCGACCAAGCCTCATCCGAATGCGACTGAGGCTGCCTTCAAAAATCTCTGCAGACTTTCGGTCGACCGGAATGACTTTTCGGTCGACCGAAATTGGCTGAGTCCAATTTCTTCTTCCTTTTGGCTCCAACTTGATTCTCGGGTTGCTTTTCTTGTCTTTAATTACTTGTTTAGCCTCGAATCTTGAACCTCCTTGGCATCGGATCTCGTCATGGGTCCCACAGGCTTGCGCATCAAGGTTTCACTTTCTCGATTCTCATCAAGTTTTTTGTACCATCGTATCGCACTTCCCTCAAGGGTTAAAGCAAAATCCTTGCATTTCAGTGTCGGAGTGGCTCCGGCTATTTCCATGCTAGAGCGATAGTTTAATAGGTGATAATCAGGGTCACCTAGGCCAGAATACTTTACTACTTCTGGCATTTTAAAGTCATGAGGCACTGGGCACCTATGGATGCCCTCTGTGAAGGGGCTTATTTCCTCTTCGTCATCTAGCTCGTATGACGGTAATTCACTGTTCTCGTCATGACCGGAATACATTGGGTCATGGTGTTGGTCGTAGGGCGTTGGAGCGTACTCCTGTCTTTGTGGTGGCAAAACTCGCCCATAGTTTGGTCTTTCGAAGGTCGGAAGATCATTGCGATATTTCATCCGAGCTACTTCTACTCTCCTTTCCTACCTATTCTTAGGCTCATGTGTGGGGGCTAATTTTTCTGCCCCTGTATTATGCCGGTATCTATGCATTTGGCTTCGCGACATGGCTTCTTCAACGTGTCGCTCCGGCCTATTTCTAGGCTTAGCTGCATGGTGTTGACCTTGGTCAGTCCGGCCCTCTCGTCTGCCCCGGAATAATCCCCCTATTCGGCTAAAAATGCTACCAGAATTTGAAGGCGAAGCCTCCCTGCAGCTAATAGGGGGTTGATCTTGTGCTCTTGCTGCTTCATGCACCGGGTCCTCTTCGTTGAAAGGAGCGGACTCTACCTCGGCGTATGCCTGTGGATCTTGATAATAATATGAGGCAGTAGCTACATCAGATGGTGAGTAATGTGGATGCGCGTATTGCGGGGTCATCATGGGCTCGTTTACAACATACTCTCGAGCCATGTAGGCATTCATCGCAGCAGTTTGTTCGATATGCTATTTCTGCATTTCTAGCATTTGTGCTGCCATGCGAGTCATGTCTCGCAACATGCGGCGATTTCAGCGCCGACGTGGAGGGTTAGGTTGGGCCATTCCCTCGTTTGGTTTCTCATGAGGCCTCTGAGGAGCCTCTTCCTCGCTATGTTGGTCGTCTCTACTCCTACGAGGGTTAATATCATCGCCACTTTCATTCATGTTCAGAACAATTCCTTAGTTTTATCTTTTCTTTCAAAGATGAGTGAACTTTTATCTTAAAGTCATAATCCTTTTCCAGGGTTTTTATACTTATGTTTCAAAGTTTCACGACTTTTTCAAGGTTAATAAACTTATGTTTCAAAGTCCTTGCAATTCTCCGCTCTTTTGCAAGAGATTACTCGTCCTTTTTCAATACTTCCTTTCTATGTGTGATTTTTCATCATGCGTTTTCGTGGTTAGCAGTATGGTTTCCCACAGACGGCGCCAAAATGTTGACAACAAAATTCGGTTGGACCTTGGACCAACACGTCTCAGCTCCTCCCTCTTGAACACGTGGATCTCAACGATCAGTTTGCAAAGGGGGCGGAGGTGGCTCCCATTTGCACTCCGATGCCAAATTCAGTGCTCATTTCAAGCAAATATAAGTTGGGTGCGGGAAGTATAAGTGTGTAAAAGAGAGAAAAGGGAGTAAGAATGAAATATTTAGTTAAGAGTATCAGGTTGCTAACCCTTTCCTTGGAGGCAAGTGTGCTCTATTTATAGAATGTGTAATTATCTTAGATTGTGACATGTGTTATGCTTTACACGTGTATTTACCCAGCTTTTGAAGAAGCTGATCTTACTTTTTGACAGTAATCATTGCTACGTTTCGTAGGGGATGAGCGTCTGCCATTTTTTTATAAAAGCGGTGTCACATCTCTGACTCTATCCGTTGTCCCATCACTCATCCGAGCTGTTATTAAGGAGGCCCTCTGTCTAAACATAAAACACCTCGGATAGTCATAAACTAGTTAGGATAAAGAAGTTCACTTGTTGTCCCACCTCGGCAATTGACTCAAGAAGACATCTTAAACTTTAGCCATGGGCCGAGGTCCATTGGGCCTCTATTGGACATTCGCTGGCGGATCACTGCACTCCTTTTTGGGCTTGGTCTCAACAAAAATCATTAGAAAAAAATGAGAGAATATTTTAATTTAATCTTAAAACAATTACCTAGAATACAAATGATTCTAAATAACAAAGAAAAAATTAATATAGAAATATATGAAAAAACTAAAGAAAAAGAAATATTAAGAAAATATTTTAAAGCACAAAGAAGAAAAGAAATGCTAAAATCAATAGAAGAATTTTGTAAATATATAATAATGAAATACAAAGAAGCAAAATATCAATCAAAACTTATATTAGAAATTAAACATATTAAAGGAAGATTCTAATGACAGAATTCCCGGAAATAAAATTTGAAAAACAAATATAGAAAATATTAATCTACCAGTGGGATTATACCAAATAAAAGAAGCTAATACAACTATGTTCCAACCGTTAAACTCATGGGGAGAATCTGATGAATTTCATAACGTGCAATTAAACTGGATAAGTGCCTTTTTATGGCAAACATATAAAAATATAAACATACAAGATAAATTAGCTATTGAATAATTACAATAGTTAAATATACAAGATATGAATATCAAAGAAAAATTACAAAATATTCAAAGTAAACTAACAATACAATTTAAAGAATTAAAAGATATGATAGGAGAAGTTAAAAATATAGATGAAGAAATTCTGAAAGAATTCCAAATAAAATCAAGAGAATTAATTAATCAAGATAAAATTGAAATAATCACATAAAAATAGATAAATTAAATAAGAAAAAATGGCAATGAAAGAGTACTATCAATAGATGAAAGAATCAAAAAATTAAAAATGAAAATAGATGATATGTATGACAGATTATTTAAGGTACAAAAAACCCAAACTACTAAACTAAGAATATAAAATATCAATAAGTGAATTTACTGAAGATCTGAAGATATTAATAAAATCATTAATAAGTGATGTTCAAGAAGTAAAAATGAATTAAAAGAAGTAAGAAATGATATAAATATACTAAAACTAGATATTAGAGAATTCAAAGAAAATAATAAAAACAAAGATAAGAAAATAGACAAAAAGCTCATATAAAAAGAAATACTTAGAATAAGAAAGAAACACTTTGAGCAAGAAAAATTACAATAGAAGCAGGAAGTATGGATGATGAATTTAGAAAAAAAACATATTACCAAAAATACTAGAAGAATAATTAGTATTACAAAAGTCCATATAAAAAACTTTAGAAAAACTAAAAGTTGAAGAAAAAACTGAACAAGATAAAAATGAATAAAGAATTAGATTTGCTTATAGAAAATTTTGACCAATTAAGCCTAGAAAATTTTAATGAATACCAAGTTTTAATACATACTGGAGGAGCACCTAGCCCGACTCCAATAGGAACTTTCAAACAAGAATTACCAGATTCAGATGAAAGTGATGCACCTTATATAGTAAACCACACCGACAATATTATGATAGAATCAGAGACAGACAACAACTTAAAGGGAATAAATATAAAGATAGATTTGAATCAAATAATAATTATGATAAACTTATTAATCATGGAGGAACAAAACTAGATTTGGATTGTAAAATAGATACTAAAAAAACATTATTAACTTGGGCAGATTCAATGATATTATTCTTTTTGTACAATAAAGATAATATGGGAAAATACTGAAATAATGATAGACTTTTTAATAGCATCTTTTGAAGGACATGTTAGGAATTGGTGAGAAGGAATAAGTAGTGATACGAAAGTATTAATAAAAAGAAATGTACAAACAGAACTAATAAAGTCAGAAGGAAAACGTATAGAAAAGTTAGTAGATTATATTACGAATGAATTTTAGGGGAAAATTGGATAAGCAATGTTGAAACAGAATCAATTAGAGAAAAAGATAATGCAAGAATGAGATTAATAAATTTAACAATATGTGTGATATGTGTAAAATCAAATAATACACTTGTGAATTTAAATAATACTATTATGTCCAATTCTATAGTAATGAAAATCAAGAAGTATATAGAGATATGTATTACAATAAATTACCAGGTTCATACGGAATATACTTTAAAATATAATTTGAAAAATTTAATAGAGATAACCCTAGAATACCTAGAAGATTAGGATCAATGATAAAATTTCTATTTGAAAAATTAGCATATATATGTCAACAAATACAATTATTAAAGAAATCAGGAAAATTGACTAGAATATGTTGTGAAGACATGGAAAAACCTACCCAATGGGGATGTAACCCTGAAAGAAGAAAAAATATTAAAAGAAAATATAAAAATAGAAAGTTTAAAAAATTTAAAAACTTTAGAAAAATATATATAAAATATAAGAGAAGATATAATCCAAATAAAAAACAGAAAAATAAAACTTATAAGAAAGACAAAAGTCAATGCAAATGTTGGAATTGTGGAGAAATGGGGCATATAAGCCCTGATTATAACAAAAAGAAAGTTAAAATATTACAAAAAAATATCTAAAAATAGAAAGTGAACTAAGTGAAATATCTAACATTGAAGAATACCATGATCAAGAAGTCTATATAAGTGAAACAGATTCAGAAAGCAATAAATCAGAATCAGAATAAAGAAATAGAAAAAAATAATAACATAGATATACAAGAATATGAAGGAATAGAATGTTATGTATTAAAAGTAGCTTTTGATAATAATAGTTCAGAAAAATACAAAAATTATTTTTAGATTTGAAAGTGGGAAATATTAGACAGAATATGGAAAAAAGAAAGAGTAGCAATAAATGAATATCATAAAATTGAAAAAGCAATAGATGTTAGAACTACTCAAGAAACACATAAATTAAATCTTTTAATAAAAAATAAGGTTACAGAATTATTAACAAAGATCAATAAAAAACAAAGTGAAAAGATCCAATATGTTTATTTAGTATGTATCCAAATAATGTTTAAATATTTGTTTAGAGAATGTGTAGATTCACCTTTGACTGTAAGTCTACATGATGACAGAATAATAAATATAAAAGACAGTCATTTTAGAACAGTAGAAGGAAATTTAGCATATAAGAAACTAATATTTACATGTTACCCAAAATATTGTATATCATTGAAAGACAGAAACTTTAATAAATTACATAAAGATAATATAATGGAACTATGAGATAAAATTATGACTATAGAATATAGAGCATTATACACATTTACTAATTCTAATTATAGAAACATTTATTCTGAAAAATCATATATTGTAATTCATAAAGAATGCAAAGATATTGGTAAAGCTGTGGAACCAGATAAACAAATAAGTTTAGTCTCAAGAAACTATGAGCTTGCTATAAAAAAATAAACCTGAAATTATAGAATTAAGAGAAGAAGAATACCCTAATAATAACATAACATTTGAAGATGACATATTAATTAGAAGATCAACAAGTTTACCCAACAGAAAATAATTAAGAGAAACTAGTAATACAAGGGAAATAAAACTTTATAGAAATGCTGGAAATATGAAAATAGAAGGTGAAAATTTCAATGGAAAATAACATGTAAAATGATCAAATATATTAATTGATACAGGAGTAAGTGAATGTCATATAGCTTCAAACAGGAATAAAGAATTAATATCTCATAAAACTGATCCGTATAGATATATAAATTTTGATGAACAATTACATATTACTGAACTTGAAGTTAAAGTACCAATAAAAATAGGAGGAATAAATCTCCTAGTATCATGTCATATAGATAATAGTATGGTAAATCCTCATATAATGTTAGGAATGAGTTTCCTAAATAGATTGAAAGATTATAGTATAAAACGTGAAGGATTATATATAACTTATAATGATCAAACTATACTATGTAAGAAAGCTAAATAAATGAATAACCAAATAAGTTTTCCATTAGCTGTTTATATACAAGTTATCATTGTTGAAACAAATATAACAACATGTGGATTAATTGACACAGGAAGTGATATAACAATATTCAAAAGTTTCTTAATAAAATCATGAAATACTAATGGAAAGATAAAAATTACAGTAGTAATAGGAGAAAGTACTCAAATAATTAACAGTTATTTTAAATTTAATATAATACCTGAGAGTAAACAAATAGTTGTAAATAAAATATATAATTATAACAAATTAAAATATGATATATTACTAGGAAATGACTTTATACCACAATTTCAATATTATAAACAAAATAATCACATGATAATGTTACAAACATCTTGTGGACATTTATTAAAAATATCAAGAGAATTTAGACCTTACAGAGTTCAGCTAACACAACGTGGTGATAAATGAGACAAAAAATAAATTACACAAAATGAAATAAAAAATAAAAGAATAATGAATAAAAATGTCATCAAAACGAACATACAAACAAGTATGGAAAAAATCTTTGACCAATTAGAAAAAATTTATGGAGAGAATCTATTATTATTTTAGAAATCACATCATCCAAAAGCTAAAATAGAAGTAACAGAAAATGTTATTATAAGAGTTAGGCCAATGATGTATACCATACAAGATACATAAGAATTTAAAACTCAAATAAAAGAATTGCTTAACCAAAAATTAATCAGGCCTAGTAATGGATTCCATAGTAGTCCAGCTTTTATGGTAATAAAACATTCCGAACAAAAGATAGGAAAATCTAGAATTGTGATAAATTATAAAGAATTAAACAAATATACCAAAATTGATGGATACTTTTTACCAAATAAAGAAGTACTAATAAACATTGTAAAATGAAAACAATATTATTCTAAATTTGATTGCAAATCAGGATTTTGGCAAGTAAAAATGGAAGAAGATAGTATTCGATATACAACATTTAGTACATCCCAAGGTAAGTATGAATGGATGGTTATGCCATTTGGTTTAAAAAATGTACCACAAATATATCAAAGAAGAATGGATAACATATTTAGAAAATTTAATGAATTATTAATTGTCTATGTTGATGATATATTGATATGTTCTAATAATAGAGAAGAACATAGAAATCATTTGATAAAATTTATAAATGAATGCAAAAAAAAAAAAAGGAATTGTTCTTTCAAAAAATAAAGTTATAATAGAAAAATAAGAAATTGATTTTTTTGGATTATCAATAGATAAAAGAGGAATAAAATTACAAACTCATATATCTAAAAAAATAGAAAGTTTTTCAGATAAATTAGAATCTAAAGAACAAATACGAAAAATTTTAGGATGTTTAAATTATGTAGAGAGATTTATTGAAAATCTCTCAAAAAAGAGATATAAAATTCATATTTTACTTAGAAAAACAAATACCAAAGAATAGAGTAATGAATACACATAATTTTTCAAATCACTAAAGGAAGAATGTAAAAATTTACCAAAATTAAGATTATCAGATGAAAAGGATAATCTAATAGTTAAAACTGATGCCTCAGATAAATATTGGGCAGCAATATTAAAAACAGATCTTAATGAAATTTGCAGATATTCCAGTGGAACGTTTAACCTAGCAGAAATAAATTATACTACCCATGAAAAAGTATTGTTGGCAATTATCAGAGGGATAAAAAAAATTTCATTATTTTTATTGTCCAAAAAATTAATTGTTGAAACTGATAATTCTCAAGTTGCAGGCTTAGTTAAAAATAAATTACCACCAGAATCTCAATATAGGAGGCTCCATAGATGGCAAGCTTATTTGGCATTTTATAATTTTGATATAATTCATATTAAAGATGTCAATGATTATCTTTCAGATTTTCTAAGTAGGAATATAGAATTTGCATATGGATGATATTAAAGAATCATTGATGGACGTCAAAGTGCGAATGAACTTCCTCATAGAGGAAGCTGAGGATATAAAAGATGGAATTGAACAGATGGCAGAATACCTCCAACAAAATGTTAAATTGTCGATGGAACTTTCTGTCTCTCATACCAAATATACCAAACAATTGAGCGACGACATTAGTGAAATTGAATCACTATTCGAGTCTTTAAATACCAAACAAGTTTTACCAAATATACCAAACAATTGAGCGACGACATTAGTGAAATTGAATCACTATTCGAGTCTTTAAATACCAAACAAGTTTTACCAAATATACCAACAGGTACAATTCAAATAGGTACATCCTCTGGAAGCGGTGTGGACCAAAAATAAAAAGAGATAGAACCAAGTCCAAGCCCAAAGAAGGTGGTCATAAATGAAACAAGTTCTCAAAAAGTAACAATCAATGCCAAAGACGAACATACAAGGGTAATTAAAATTCGAGCTGAAGAGGAAGACGATTCCCCTTTTTTACCAAAAGAAAACAAATATAAATCTACTGTCAAAGTTATATTATGAACTCCAAGAATGTGATTGTTATTACATTTTATCTGGAGATCATGTATACCCACGATTGATCATTACTCAAGGATGAGATCCCGTTATGACAAAAATGGTAGCAGATTATGGATTTTTGAATCTTATCTACCCAAGGAAAGACTTAAAAGAGATTGAAAATTTTGATGATTTATTAAAAGGAGAAATTTCAAAATTCTCACAAGGAAGACTTATATATTTAAAATTTTATTCAATCAGTCTTGAAATTGATGGAAGGATGTATTATCCTACTGAGCATATTATCACGATTGGATATGTTGCTCGAAATTTTCAAATTGAAGTTGAAAAAAATATCAAGTCTGTACCAAATATTACAAGGTCATGGTTCAAGTTCCGCAGAGTGTTAGGGATAAAAGTCCTCTATAACATTGCAAAAAATTTGTATGAGAAAAAATTCAAATGCTTATATCAATATGAACAATGGACTCTTGTCACTAATGGAGGCAAGGAAAAATTAACTATCCTAAAAGAATACATTGACAAGTTTGATAGACGCCAGATCAATGGAAGCTTTACAACTCTACAAGAGTCATGTATAGTCAGAAATTGCCCCCACATGCCAACAAAATTGATGGACAAGTTGAAGCTACTTGATAAGATGGAATCTGCTTTAATGAAACAAGGCAGTACAATGTAAGGGCAATGTGAAGACTCGAAATGATAGATAGTTTATGTGTCCATATGATGTAGCAATGTGAGGATAGTGGAGGGATATGTGTCCCTATGATGTAACATAAAAGTGTAAATTATTGAGTCTGATTATTAAAATCCATAATGTAAGCAATGTCGAAATTGTATTTCATGTAGTATTATAAATAGAAGCCTTTAGGCTAGGAAAAGACATAGATCACTTGAACACTCAGTTTGTGAGAAAGTAAAAAAAATCTTCTGTCTTTGAAAAATTCTCATCTTGTGTCAATCTTCATATTATCAATAAAATCACAATCTACATATCAAATTATGATGAGTTTCTAAATTCGTTTCTTCTAAGTCTTATTTCCAAAAAGAAGATATATTATTAAGAAAACTCCCTACACTATGTCCTAAAATATTTTTTATCTAAAAAGTTATACAGTGAAGGCATATATCTAGGTTTAGCTAATAACCCGTGAAGGTAGGAGGCCATTGAAGGGTGTGAACAGAAACCGATAAGCTTGAAAGTCACTAACAATAGAAGGAAAATACAAAGGTATTGAGAACATGAAAAGATGTTAGTATTCTTAATATATCTATCTTTAGGAATTAGGAGGAAAAAGAGCTTTTAACATGACAGAATTTAGAATTATTAAGTTTAATTATCAAAACAGTCTTTATAAAGATGAATATCATAGCATAATTGAACATTTATTCATGCATAAACAATTTACTAGGCCAAATAATGAATTAAAAAAGTTATATTATATTCATATGCCATGTTTTTTAGTTATCTTTCCAACATTAAAAAGATTATTAGGATTAGAAATTACAAAATCAATTATTTACTTTTGGCTTGATAATGATAATACTGAAATAAATAAGGAATTATATTTAGGATATGTGTTTAGTAGCGATAATGATTATGATCTTATAATAGATTATGACAGTGATGGAAGAGATGAGTCTTTCTTTACTAGTTTTTTAAAATTTTAATCTCATGAATGACATAAATTATATCATGAAAAAACTCAGATCTAAGAGAGGTCCATATAATGTTAAAAAGAATATCAAAAGTAAAAAAAATGTATTAAATATGAGAATGAAATTGATAAAATAAGATATCAAGAGCAACTCTACGCATCACAATAAATATTAAAAAGTTTTAAAGAAAATTCGATATAAAACTTTGCTAGAGGTACTGTAAGATCTATAATGATACAAGATATAATTGATAAATTAGAAAAAGTGAAAGCAAAATATTTCAAAAAATAATATACCATTTGAACTAAGCATAAATATCATGGCTGACATAAATATTATCAATTCTCAAACATTGATTGAATTTTAAAAGTTACTTGAAACTTTATAACTACTTTATACTTTTGTGTTTTACAGTATATAAAATGTCAGGATATACTATTAAAGGATTAGATAATTTATTAGAAAGAATAATTGAAAAAATAGATAACATTATATCTCAATTAATAGATATGAATGAATCATCTGAACAATATTATATACTTTCAGAAAATCATGATCAATATATTATAGATTATTTTGATATATTACAACTTAAAATAAATTTAGAAAATAAAATTATGACAAATACAGTCCAAACATAATGCCATGATATACTATCAAATGAATAGATAACCTTGTAGAAAAATTACAAGATAAAATGGAAGATATTAAATATCAAATGGAAAATGAAAATATATCTTCTTAAAGAATATAATAAACTTTTAGAAAAATACGAAATATATTGCAGATTATTGTATTTTATTAGACCAAAGAATGAACTTATAAGCAAAAAGTTTGTATAACAATTTATTAACTTGAAAGTTTAAATTATATGGAGACTTCACAAGCTTCAACTTCTAATAGTAATGATCATAGACTGTATTTAGAGGACAATGAAATTTCAATCTTATTAGCTATTGCTGAAAAATCTAAAAATATATATTCTGTTGGACAGTCAAAATTGAAAAATATATATAACGATATTGATTATGCTTGCCTAAATAAAATAGAATTTGATAATGTCGAAACAGCTAAAAATATAAATAGAGTTTATAAAATTATAAATGAATACGAAGATATAGAAGAATAAGGTTCAGAATGAATAATATTAGGATATATAATTAAAGAAGATCATCTCAAATCTTTTGATAAATTATTACAATATAGAATATTTCTAGAAGAACCTAAACGGTTAAAAAATATAAATATAATTAAAAGTACTGAATTAAATCAACCTAACTAAGTTAAGAGACATATCTTGCAAAGTAAATAACTAACTTCATTAAGGATAATATAGACAATTTACCAAAAATGGCCTTTTTGAAAAGTTACATGTTTTAAATGGCTAATTCAATGAATTCCCTGTTAGTCTATTTATTCTGATTTCATTTCTTCGTAGTTTGTAGGTTTGCCAAAGTTTCTGTTTGTCCGTGATTTTTTTTGAGCAGATCTGAGTGCTTGTTTATCTAAAATCTTGAACGATGTACTCCTATAGTGATTCTTAGGCTAGTTAGTTTGTTGTTCCTGTCTGTTCTGTTTTAGGTGTTTAGGTTTATAAATTTATTTTTTTGTTCCATGGATTTTAGTTATTTACCAATAGTTGTGTCCTTCCAATTTCACAGGCATGATCTAGCCGTTGAGGTTCTTAAATCTTGGTGTGAATAGACTCAAGCCTTGGTGTGTTTTCAAAATTGAGGTTTGTATTTTCTTCATTTTATATCATTGTTCTTTGGATTTTCTTTGTTTAGGTTTTTTTTTGTAACCAGTGTTAATTTTTGCAGGATTCTGCTTTTTCCTTCTCATATTATTGAGGTTCTGATTTTGAGCCCCTCAAACTTGAAGGAATCTTGCATGTTTATATTTTTTTTGTGTTGGTGCGTTTTTCTATATAAAGATTTGTTTCATTTTTGTGACTTTTTTAGCATTTTTTTCCCGTGGATATGGATATCTTTCTTTCCTAGGAACAGATGTTCTCCGTTTATAATTTAGGTTGTTGAATTGTTAGATCAACATCACTGCCCATAAAAAAATATTTGGTTTGGGAACACTGTTCAAATTATTGATATTGAGATTGCAAGGTTTGATTGTTTTTAAAATTTATTCTATATTCATTTTTTTGTTGACGTTGTCTATGAATTCTTAGGTGACTTTCTGTTTGTATTTTATTTTATATTTTCATTTTTTAAAATGTTTTATGTTTTTATTTTTATTTTCAAATTTGCTGAAAACACGTTTGGTTTGTCATTTCTGAAAACTGTTTTTGAAAAATGAAAAGTTGGAAAACCCGTTCTATTTGAAATTTTGCAGAATACTACTTAAATTATTTTTAATTAATTTTCCTGTAGAATACTACTGACTCAAAGTCAAATTTTCTTTCACATTACACTAAAGACATGGTTACCTGTAACATATTAATGTGAGCACTAAGAGTCTATATTAACACAGCTTGGTCAGGTTCGAGATTTGAGGAAGCTCTGGTTCTATTAAAATCCAGAAAATGTAAGTTCTTTCAAAATCACCAGAGTCCATTTATCAAGACATTTTTTAAAAATATAACAACAAGAATTTTCACTTAATTCTTTTTTTTTTAATGTTATTGAATTCAATAAAACATTATTTTAGGCTTAATTTCAAGTTAGGATAATAAAAAAAAAAATTATTTAGGCTTAATTCCAACATAGGATAATTTTCCAAAAAAATAAAATAAAATAAAAATTTATTTTAAGCTTAGTTTCAAAAAAAAAAAAAATCCCAAAATTCGTTTTCCGCGTTTTGAACATTTTTTTATTGAAATACACTCAAAATATCCAAAACGAGGTTTTGAGCATTTTGTGTTTTGTATACAATTTTTTTTTCCTAAAATACGTTTTCGAAAATGATAAAGAGAACGAATTTTTAGTGTTTTTGAAAATAAATACAGAAAACGATTTCAAAACAGTAAAGAGAACAGAGCCTTAGGTGGCGTTCTGTTTGTATTTTATTTTGTATTTTCATTTTCGAAATTGTTTTGTATTTTGTGTTTTCATTTTTGTTTTCAAATTTGCTGAAAACGCGTTTGGTTTGTCATTTCTGAAAACTGTTTTTGAAAATGAAAAGCTGGAAAACACGTTCTGTTTGAAATTTTGCAAAACACTATTTAAACTATTTTTAATTAATTTACTTGCAGAATACTACTAATTCCAACTCAAATTTCCTTTCACAATACACTAAAAATATGGTTACATGCAACACACTAATGTGAGCATTGAGAGTCTATATTAACACAGCTTGGTCAGGTTCGGGACTTGAGAAAGCTCTACTTCTATTAAAATTCAGAAAATGTAAATTCTTTCAAAACCACCAGAGTCCATTTATCATTGCATTTTTTGAAATATAACAACAAGAATTCTCATTTAATTTTTTTTGTAATGTTGATATTGAATTTAATAAAAATTTATTTAAACTAAGTTCCAAGTTAGGATAATTCTAAAAAAAATAATTTTTTTTTTCTTTATTTAGGCTTAGTTCCAAGTTAGGATAATTCTAAAAAAAATAAAAAAAAAAATAAAAACTTTATATTAAGCTTAGTTCTAAGTTAAGATAATTCTATAAAAAAAAAAAAAAAATTTCCCAAAACGCGTTTTCCACGTTTTGGACATTTTTTATCGAAATACACACAAAACGCTCAAAACGATGTTTCGGGCGTTTTCCGTTTTGTGTACAAATTTTTTTTTGTTTTCCAAAATGCGTTTTCGAAAATGGTAAAGAGAACGCGTTTTTAACGTTTTCAAAAATAAAAACAAAAAACGACCTCAAAACAGTAAAGAGAACAGGAGCTTACATTTTAGGTTGTAGTATGTGCTCGTCTTCTCCATCGTTTTGTGGTATTTCTTGCCTTTTTTGTTTTGAAATGCGTACTAAGTTCATGTAGTCATTTGAACTTGAATGACACATTCTTATGTCCCTTCTCTGTCTTTCTTTGATTGAACTTATATTATCAATTATAAAATAATATGATACATATAATTTTGGTGAAAGTTCAATTTTGATCTAATGCCCACAGTGGACGTCATATTTATGTGATTATTGTGGTTACGATATTGTCACGTGTCCCATTATATACATATTTTAGGATACATGACAACATTACACCAACAGTGGGTGCCATAAAATTTGTTATTGTGGGCACTAAATCATTTTCGGGTGAAAGTTTAATAAATTGTTATAGTTACAATATGTGTAGAACGAAGTATTAAACTCTAGAAATCATTTGTTTTACATGTTCTAAACAGGGACGTAGCCAGGATTCAAATCTTTCGAGGGAGAAAATACGAGGGGGTGGAGGGGGACAGGCCCCCTCCCGAGGGTTCGGGGGCGGAGCCCCCGATTTTTTTTTAAAACTAAGAGCATTGAAAACGACGATTTTGAGTGTCAAAATAGGCAAGTTAGATTTACTGACCAAAAAGATAATCAGTTTGTCGATACAAAAATAATTTGTCCATCTATGTATCTAACGCTATACAAATTGAAAACATGAACGTTAGATGAACATAAAAAGACAAAAAGTAAACTGCCTAATCTATATAACAGATGGTAGAAGTGACTTGGACATCTGAAATTAGTCTCTCATTGTTCTCATCATTTCAAACTCATCAATAAGAGAATCTAATGAAAAAATATCAACAATCTCCTTCTCTATATACACAAGTATGATACTGGAAAAAAAATCACTTTCCATTCTATTACGCAACCTTGTCTTAAGACTTTTGTATTGTTGAATTTTAAAGTTTAAGTTATTGGGTCAATATTTATCAATTAAAAAAAAAATCAAAATTTTGCTGGGACGAATCTAAAAAATACATTACAAATTAACTAGGAATAATGGACGGACGGACGGACGGACAATGTTGGGGGGCGGTCGCCCCGTGCCCCCCTCTAACTCCGTCTCTGGTTCTATACATAAATTTTTTGTCGGTCCTTGTATTAATTATACTTTAAAAATCAAGAATTCTTAGGTTTCTTTTATTATGTTATCGCCCATAATAGGCAATACTCCTAGAATTATTTGACCGTTGAAATATTTTGTGAAGTGAACTTGTATACTCGTGTTAATCAACTTTTGTTTCTTGTTAAACTTATTCTCTATTTATTACTTTAGTATCAACTGATTTTATGTTCTATTTGAAGCAGTACCACATTTTATTTTCTTCGTCGTATTTGTAATAGTGAAGGTTTTTATATTTGTTCCTGTTACAGAATTTTTGGTCACTTGTGGTGGATCCCATGACACATGAATTATTTTCCCTTGAAGGGGATTTTTGTCCAAGCAGGTTAGGTGTTTCCACAGGAATTTGAACTCTTGACCTCATGATATGAAGATTGTAAGGACATCCCTACTACACACAGATGACCAAAAATTCGTAGGACCAACTAGAGCAAGTTGTTCTAATGGTACAATGAACGCTCTCACAATCCTCATATCATGAGGTCAAGGGTTCATATCCCTGAAGACGGGCACAGTCCGCTGAAACAAAAATCTCTTTAAATGGGAACAATTCGTGTTTTACGGGATCTATTACAGGTAACCAAAAATTCCATAACACTTTATTTAATTATTTTGTTATTTTATATACTCTTAAATTGAGTTTAATTGACATACCTTTTTGTATATTTATCTTTTATCTACCACATAAACTATGTTAATCTCTATAAAATAAAGTGCTTTATATGATTAATATGCCGAAAATAAAATAGACTCGTACAATTACAATATGGTGACATGGACCAGCTATGTTCTTTAGTAACTCCTAGTAAGTTGAGCACGTGTTGCATGCATGGTATAGATATACGTTGCATGCAATTTAGTCATTATTAAATGTTTTGAGTTTATTAAAAAAAAAAAAAATCGGGCAGCTAGCTGCTCAAAATTGAGACGAAATTGGCACTGAGCTGCCCTTATCCCCCTACAATAGAAGAGCTGCTTTGGTATTTACTGTTCAATTTTGGTATGTTGGTTTCACACGATGAAGTCAACAATTATTCATTCAGATTAATTACACATCCTTTTCCCAACCCACACACAAAATATCTCTGCCCAGCTCTGATAAAAAAAAAAAAAAAAAAACTCTCCCCAGCCCTCTCCCCTACTTCATCGCCGATGACCTCATAGTTAGAATCTCTCAAGCTCCCTTGCAACCCCATCTGAAGCCCCAACTCTCCCAGCCTCCCTCGTCGAGTTCCTACCCATCCGAAGCTGCCTTCTTCCAACCCACACGCAATCAACCCTTACAATCAACCCTTTTTACTGGTTTTTTTCCAAAAATTTCACTTTCCTTTTCTCTTCTTCTCGATTTCCAAAAACAAAGGCACCGATTCAAATCGGTTTCGCCTTCTTCTTCAGCTGGTGGGATGCCGATGATAAATAATCTAAAGGTACTGTTGTGTCTCCATCCCTTTCCCTACAACTCCATTTCTTCTACGGGTCTTCTCTTCTGGAAATCGGTGCCACTCCTTCAACCAATGAAGGCAAAAAATTATGCTGGACGTCCACAGTTTTCTCTCTATCCCCTTTCCACTGATTTTTTCTTTGGCTCCTCCTCTGGAAAACTAGCAGCACTCCATATCTAGGATTTGACTTCAACAATTTAAAGGTAATATAACATGTTTATTCTATTCCTTCACTTTTGTGGGTGAATGCAAAAAAAAAAAAAAAAATTCTAAGTTTTGTTGGTTAATTCTTCGACAAATTCTCGAGCCTCTACTTTTTATTGTGGCTTCCTTGTCCGGATTAGAGATTTTTACAGTTCAATCCGATTTTGATTTCAGTATAATTTGGCTAATTACTTGCATATGGAACATAATGAGGCAGAAAGTAGCAAAATATTGTTTTCTAAAGGAATTGGGTCTGATTTGTTTACTCTCTTACTTATTATTATTGTTATTGTTTTAAAAAAAAGAATCAAGTATTTAACATCCTTCACGTTCATATTGAGGCTTATACCTCATGGTTAAGTGATGTAACATGAAGTTGTAATGAAAGTGTTTTGAGTATTTTTTTTTTCACATTTGTGTTGAATGGATTCAGTTTAGTTGTAATTGTAATTTTAGTTTGACAAGCTGAAGGAATTCATGTAATTTATAGAAGTTTGTTTATTAAATATTTTTTCTAATGACATCGTGCAGGAAGATCTATGGAAACAGGTTCTTCCAATTGGCATGGAAGTTAGAATTTAACAATTTCTCAAATAATAAGCAGGTATGAAGATTTCATGTGCAATTTTTATGGTCCTCAGTTGATATTTTATATCTACCTGAAGTTTTTTTTATCCATTTTTTTTCATTTTTTCAATTGCAGCGGGATCAGTTGGACATGGTGTATCAATACAAGTGGAACTTCTCAAATTTAGAGCTGAGTTGCCCAATGTTAGTTGCCGTTATTTAAGTTTAATCAATGAGATTTATGTTGAACTATCCTTTGTTTTTTTATCTTCAACGCCAGTAGTCATTCTAGATAGATCTTTAGAAAGCAGAGTTATGAATTTAACGAGAAGTTCTCCGGGATATTGATGCTAGCACTTTGTGGTCAATGGCAGGTTGCATTTAATTTGAAGAATCTGGGCTGTTATACAATCAAAAGATCTATCTCTTTGGATGTACAGAGCGTAATTGGAATTTAAAATTTGACTTCTTCCTTTGCTCTTTGTAAAATCATATACATTGCGCAATTTGAATTTATTGTTATGTTTGATTTAATAAATTAAATATCACATAGTGCATAACGAGGTAATTCAGCTGGAGCAATCTCTCTAGCTCTTCTTTAATACTTGAACATTTTTGTCTCTTTCTTCTAGAATTTAATGATAATTGAATATAGTATTTGTCATTGGTTTCTTTTAACATTTTTTTGTTTAAACTCTCATTCAAATTTTTTTGGAGATATGATCATTCTTCTTCCTTGGACTTTTGTAACTATTTATATTTATTTATTCCTGCAACACAATTGTTCTCTTTCGAAGGTCAAGGGAAAGTTACAAATGATTACTTTTGTGGTTGCTGTAAGTACTCAAAATCTATAAATATCGATGAAACATATTCGCAGTAGAAGATTTGCTCCAGATTCTGATTCTAGATATCATCTTAATATTCCAACTCGTGATAAGGTGAATATATTTAATCATATGACTGAGCTGTTAATTTCTAATACTTGTAATGATCATATAAAGATTGTCTGTAGACCCAGAAATTGTTTCCAGTAAAGGTTCACTCATTTCTCTCTTTGTTTGACACATATCTTCCTTTCCTCTGCTACAGGCAATTCAGGTCATGGACAAGAATCGAGTCTATACAAATTACTGGAAATCACGCCCCTAATGCAGATTTCTCAGCACTCTCATTTGAGAGACAACTGCAGTAACTTTATTTTGAAGTCTGAGCCCTTGGATGATCAAGAAACTGTGAGAATCCTCCCATTTAATTCAGTGAAGGTTAATACTATACTCATTGGCCTTTTTAAGAAATCAAAACCCAGAAGAATTGCAAGCATTGTACAGTGTTTTGAATATCAATAATCCAACTAATGATCTAAGCTTAGTGACCAAGCTTCTTAATGAAGAGATTCGCAAGCGACAAGATGATTAACTCCCCTTCCTTATGACTAGAGTTGCAATTAATTTTTTTACTCTATAATGTCCAAGTCCCAGTTTTATGTTGCAGTACATCTTTGATCTTGGTCCATCAACGATAGTAAATCATTGGAAGAAACTTTGAATGATTTGTGTTTCTGATTATTTCAAAATTAAGCATGTAAAATAATATGAAATAACCACTAAAAGTGATCATCATTTCTGTCAATTTAAAGATTTAAAGCCCATACTTATTTATCTCCCAGCCACGTGCGGATGTGAATCTTGTTGTTCAGAAGGCTGGGCCATTTCAAAAGGCTGAGATATGGTGTGCTTGAAGCTGCTGTTCAAACCAAGGTGAAAGAAAGGTAATCAGCATCTTATAGTTTCAGAATGTTATTTTATCTGATAGCTCCACCATGTGATTACGGCTATCTTATAGAAATGTTATTATCAAACAGAAGACTTATATTGATGTGTGATAATACAAGCTATGCAAGGTGTACAAAATCATATATGAACAAGACACACAATGCAAATATTTCAATAATCACAATTGGTGGAATCTATCTGGGACGTTATCCTTGCAAAACTAATGAGTTATTTAAGAATTTAGTAGAATGCATCCAGCAAGGAACATTGATTATTTAACACAAGTTGGTTCCAGCTTTCAGCTACATTGCCTCAAGTACTTTTTATGGCTGTTGTATTTTTAAATGAGATTATCTTGCCCACTTCTACTATTTCAATCAATTCATCGACCATTTCAAATAATCTCAGTCATTACTCATAGACATTAGGTCATTCTTTATCTATGAAACCCGATTTACTTTATGAATTGCATTTCCATTGCCATTGCATTTTAAAAAGTTTTGTTGCCAGCTACTCTCTTTATAGGAAAGAAATAGCTTTCACATCATGATGATGCTGAGATCTCAAAAGTGTTCTTTTCACAGCTATTTTTGCAGTGATGACTGCAGAACTTATCCGTCCTGCAAAAAAAGAACGTCGAGGTGAGCCACATAAGCTGAGGTAATCACTTTTTTATCTTCTTACATTTTTTGGAGCTATGCACAATAGTGAAATTCATGCCTAACATAGCTTGCACAAAAAAAATGTAAACATGCTTTAATGTGACATTTTAACGAACCTTATTTTCTCTTATTCACGCAAGAGACTCGACTACGAATCGTTTCTCGTACAACGTACGAATCGACACTAGTCTATATATAAGGGAATTTCAATTTTTAGTTAGACGTGCATATTTTGTCTCATTTCTACATTTAAGGTTAGTTTACATTTTACGTTTAGTAAATATTCATTTATTTTTTAATAACGTTAAGACACGACTATTATACATTTCCTCTTTATAAATATTTATTTTGTTATTATGTTTCCAAATAATGTCTAATTATTGTTCCATACTTGTTGACAACGAGTGCGACATTGATGGGACTAAGGATGCTTTGCTTGTAAATAAAAGGGATTTGCTCAATAGAAGAAGAAGAGAATTAAAAACAAAACGTAGGGAATTGGAAGGGAACACAGTAAGACACGTCGATCGACTTAAACGACTACCACAATCAACATGTCGATGTTTTACTCTTTTGTTAAGTAATAATGGTCTTGCCTTTTAAGTCAAATAAATTAAAATTTCTGTTTGACTTTTAAGTGAGTCCTGTTAAATGTGAATAATTTAACGTTACAAAAGAGGACACACTATGATATGTAAAATTGGAGTTCCAAGTAAAAGTGACGGAGCGGATGGTTTTTTCCTGAAAATGGTGAAAATTAACGGTGACACAATAGATATTCTTGAAATTGGTTGAAACTAATAAAAGAATGTATGTCGAGGGCAACGTTCTCCTTTCTAATCAATGGCATGAAGTGGGAATAGGAGTTCAAGATAGAAATTTCTCAACGTTGGGTAAAATTTTTGGAGGAAAATATACACGTATGATTTATATAATAGAAATTCTTTACATAGAAGTAAAGAAACTTGTAAGTGTTGGGGGACGTTGCCATCCCCCGCCCCCTAGGGCTCCACCACCTGCTGGCTGCTGCGAGGTAATTTTGTAAAGATGTCCATTGTCTACTTACTTGCATTATGCATATGACATCTTACTCTTCAGTTGCACCACCTTAGAGGGTTATAATGCTATCACATACATATCTTGAATTGGTATGAGAAGCAGCTTCGGGTCAGAAAGTTAAAGAGGCATGCTATATGTACAGAGGTACAGGGGTTGTACAGAGAATTTTCCAAAAGTTAGCCTCTCTTTGGTAAAAAATTGTTTATAAACGTACCCATGACGATATTTCATTGGTCAATTTTTTTTTTTTAAAAGTCAACACTTTCTGTTGGTCAAATATTCTCGTTCACCATTTTTGACTTTTCAAAAAAATTGACAAACCAAATGTAGACGCATCTGTATTTACAAACAATTGTTTATAAACAGTTTATCAAACAGAAATATGCTGAAATTGACCTTCACTTTCACTTATAACCAGTGTTCTAAAATGCGTAATGCGTTGCGATGCGTCGAGGTCAAGAATCAAGAATTACAAGTTTAGACGTGTCAATGCGAAGAGTAAACGTCATAATGCGTTTCGTTTTTTTAATATTATTTTAATTATTTTTAAGATATAAAATAGATTTTTATGTGAAAAATATTTTTTTTACATAAAATCTAAATACACAAAAAAATATAAATATGTAATAACAAAATTATTTAATTTTAGAATTACTAATTCAAAAAAAATATAGATTTATTATTGTTAATATTATTTATTATACTATAATTTATTTTAATCCACAAACAAAAAGATAAAAGTAATAATTAAATAATTTATTTGAAGAAGAAAAGTTTAACAAACAAATAAATGATTAAAGAAAACAATTAAAAACAAATAACCAAAAAATATATATATATATCCTATAAATTACCCATCCAACATCGGTTGTGATGTGGGATGGGAATCTCAACAACCCTTATAGTTTAATATTTATTTTATTGGTTGATTGGTTGACAACAACCGGTTCAATTGATTGGACCGGATTTGGACCGGTTTAATACCGGATTTTTTGAATTTTTAGCCTTTTTTTATACTTTTTTTTTGGTTTTGGACGCATTGTTCCCCGCATTGGGGCAATGCGACGCGACTTCAAGCCGCCTCGCGCATTAGCGCGCCTAGGCGCCGCATTAAGCCGCATTTTAGAACACTGCTTATAACACGAAGGAAGACATCCAAATGGATTCTTTAGGATTGACCATGCTGCAAAAATATGGGGTTACCCTCGGTAATTTGTCACGACAAAAAGAGTATCTTCGAGGGGGTCAAGGAGAGCGTGTAGTAAAAACTACATATGTGGCGACAACAATTGTTGGAGGAAAATATGTATGTCCTCATTAAAGCTGTTGCGCCATTTATCCCAACCTTTAAGGTGATAATGTTCAAGCTTTGGAAGGACAGCGCAATGAAATAAGGAAACTAATCATTTCTTTCTGGTGGGTGATATTATGATGGAAAGTGATAAGTGTATTTTATATACTTATTTGTACGTCAAAAGTGGAATATTATGTTACCTTTTGGGAATAAAGTCTACTTAGTTTTTGTTTTATTTGTTCACATTCCAGAAAAGATCTACTTAGTTTTGTTTTATTTGTTCACATTCCAGAAAAGATCCCATTGTTGTGGAAATAAGGTAAGTAGTGAAAAATACGAGCATTTGGATGACTTTTGGGGCTAAAATGCACAAAGTGGAAGCATATGAGGACAATCGGGAGTGCTATGTGAACTTGAGTTCAAGAAAGTTAAGTAGGAGGACCCAATTGCAGACAATTGTTGATTGGAAGTAGAATTGAAAAGGTTCAATAGTATGGTGCCTAAATTGTCACAATTAGAAGGTGAAGAATCAATGTGGAATAAAAGTACATGAACCTACTTATACATGCTGAAAGAGGAAAACGCGTCGGGATATTTTCTACCACGTGGCCATGCCTAATGAGACTGGTGGCCGCGTGTTAAGAACTGAAATAACCAAATGTTAAATTGGTGGCCTACATACACAGCCACCACATATCTCACCACGCGGCCGCGTGGTGAAAACGCGGCCCAAACAAAACAGGTTCATGAGGGATTTTCCTATTTTCTTCCCTAGTTTTAACAAACCAAAGGGGAACGTTTTGTGGGAGTTTTGCCCAACTTTTATTCTACACAAAAGAGGTCTTTAATAGCGGATTGATTGGAGATTAAAGGGAGGTAAGAGCATTGAAATTGTAAAGATCAACAAGACGAAATCGACTATTGATGCAAGATTCCTTTTACTTTGTTTTCTTGATAGCTTCAATATGCATTATTATATTTTCTTCGTTCTTTATTGTTTTGTGATGAAAAATTAAGTTATTAGTTGGGACAAAGTGACAAACAATGGATCTTAGTTAATTATTGTTAGTTTCAGATTTCAAGTTTTGCACGTATGTTGAATGTGTTAATTTTATTTTGTTCTTAATGCTTGAATAACTTGATCACTTATTCATAGATTTATGAGATGTTTTCATAATTCGAGAGGTGAGTTAAATAACTTAGATGAAGGAATAAAATTTGGTAACGTAATAAACGATAGAGATATAAGTTTATTGTTTTTATGATCATTAAATGAATCCTTAAATTTCATGCACCTGATTTTTATGACCCGCTGTATGAATTACACGGTTGACTGAATTAGGTAGATTTGATTTAAATACATGAGAGGAATTTCATATGCATTAGTGAATTCGATCGAGTATATGAATAGGAAGAAAACTTGGATGAATGGAATTAATGGTGATGACTATGGTGAAATCGTATGTCCCAACATGTTTATTTTATCATCACTTAAGAAAATCAAAAGTTGAAATCTTTTAGTTCAATCTCATAGATAGTTTAGTTTAACATTTTATGTCAATTCAAAAATATCACAATTTGACTGTTCAAATAGAGTTAAGAATTAATAATTTCTATACTTAATTACAATCTTTATGGGATAATAAATCGGACTCAAAATGTCCACTTTATTACTTGATTGCGATATCGTACACTTGCGATTAAAATCACAACAGAAAGAATAAGCGCAAAGCTTTTTGAGATTATAAGTTGGTGGTTTTGTGAAATACGTGTACTTAAAAAAATGAATAAAAGTTGTGTTTTCAATTAAATATGTGATAAACATAACTTTGGTAAGAATTATTGTGCAGACAAAGAACAAAGGCGGTTTGGGATTCCAAGACCTTTATTTCTCCTCTAAACCAAGCACTTGTTGCAAAATGAATGTTGATGATCCTCTCTAATCCAGATTCATGTGCGATACGAACGTTGATAGTGCATCTTTCTTTTCATGCATATGCTAGTAGCTTATAGATTAAATGATAAAAATCTTGTCAATTGCAATGGGATGATTATAAAAAAAATTCAAGAAGTGTAATAATGTGACAAATGATTTTAGTAATCGTTCATTTCAAGTTGGCAAGAAAGTACATTTACAATGGCGTGTACAGCACACGCCTTTGTAAAAATGCGATTGTTATCAATTAAAATTGATAGCCAGGGAAACCACAAGAAAGTCGGGTGACAACTAAAAACTCGTAATGACGAAATCGTACATCTTTTATGTGAACCATATAGAGATAATTAAACCGTATGCAAACCTCAGGAAGCAAAAGTGAGCATTTACAAAGTACGAGGACCCGCAATAATAGTGAAGATCTTTTTTTTTATTCATCACGTCATTCCACATCGACAAAAATAGTTATCAAAGCACATATGAATAGAAGTATAAAGCATGACTTGTAACCACTAAATGAATGACACGTTAACTATAAATAAAACATGAGCAGATAACAGAATCAGTTAGAAGTCAGTCAATCAACATTTGCTACGTGTCATCAACTGAATCTTTATATTGATCAATCTTATTTATTCTTGTAAAAATGTAAAATCTTATTGTTGAATAATCCGCAAAACACAAAGTAATCGAGATTAATCAATAATACAGTGGAAGTAAACAATATGATTAGCAATGTAACTGAATCAATACATAAACAATATAATTATGCAAGTAATGATAACTTCCTTTTTTCAGCGAATTAGCCGACTGCACAGGTAGAAATCGAGGGCTCAAATTTCAGTCCAATCCCCACAATGGTAACACCACTACCCGCCTAGAGAACACTCCAAGACAACCCAAAACCGGCCAAGAGACCCACTGCCAAACACACCCCCAACCAAACGAAATCAGGCTGCACAGAGGAACCACAAAGGAACCGAACACAAGGCTGCACAGAGAGACCCAACAATAAGGCCCAAACCGCAGGAACCAAGCACAGGAGCACGAGCCAACAACCACGAAGGAGAGAGCAGCGAGCCACACAGGTTGCGGTTTACACCGCAGCAAGGCTGCACAGAGCAACCACAATAAGACCCAAACCGCAAGAACCAATCACAGGCAACCCTCAGTCACAACAGCAAGAACCAAACAAGGAGGCAGCAAGAACACTGTCACAGTTCACAGCAAGGGCCGAACACCGAACACGGTCCACAGCAAGGACCGAACTAGAGGCGCACAATACAGGAGGCGCACAGAGAGCACACGGTGGTGATCACCACGATGGAGGGAGTCGGTTTCTCACAAAGAGAATAAGGGAGGGTGTCGTTTCTTCACATAGAAGAGAGGGAGGGAGTAGCCGCACCGAGAGAGTGAGAAATGTCGAGTGTGATCTGTAGAGCCAAATGGGGAGGGTCGGGTAGAAATAGGTTTAGGATTTAATTAGGGAAGCCCTAATTAAAATGGGTCGTCTCCGAAGCCTACCCATCGAGCAACAGGGTCGTGACCCAATTAAAACCTCGACGTGGGTAGTAAATCTCTTAGCGTGTGGGCTGCCTAATTGTGGAGATTGGGCAATACTTCGATCATGGGCCGAGGGCATACGAAGCTTAAAATCCGACACTATTTATTATCATTGCCCCCGAGGTTTGATTGGGACCAAAAAATCCCAACACTTATGATTGCAATTTTCCAGTAAAAACAATTATATAACTATATATACTAGCTAGTAAGCGAGAAGTATAATCACGTGAGAGAATCAAGTTTGATTTGATAAATCTCCTGCTGATTTACTTATATTTAATGACAATATCAATATTACATCTTTCAAGTTCTATATAAACCAAATGAATTGAGCCTACAGAGAAGTGAGAACCACAAAAAATGTTAAAGACATCATTTTACTTCTATTTCTTCATATGTAAATTACATTTTTTTCATCTTAGAATGGAATTGGATTCATTCTGGTGATGAAAATTAAAGACATCATTTTACTTCTATTTCTTCATATGTAAATTACATTTTTTTCATCTTAGAATGGAATTGGATTCATTCTGGTGATGAAAACTCTCGAGACGTAAGACTTAAGATCGTTGGTCATTGCATATCACATGGTAGAAATCTTTGTTTCTTTAATTTTTGCTTACACTACAAAAGCTAGATGACAAAGATTCTCTAGTTTTTTTAATGCTGTTTTTATAGATTCTAGCATTACCTTAAAACTGATTTTTGTTTATAAAAAAAGAACGTGATATTTTCGTGGTAAAATACGTGGTTGAGAAATGATTTGGGGAAATGTGCGTAGTTATAAAGGGACTTGGGAGAATGTGTTATTTATAAACGGTTTACCAAACGGAGACAAACGAATACGAATCTATTGATGGTATACTGTGAAACAATAGATCATATTTTATTCAAAATTTTACAGATAAAAAGAATTCTTTCTTACATTGCCTCAGTGGAAAATTCTGATCCTGAATAGGAAAAAATAATATAGTGTGTTTTCTAACGTAATAATTACTGTTTATAAATCAATTTAAATAACACAATTTCCCAAACCATTTTTTAACCATCCAAATTTCTCTCTACACTTTTCAACCACATATCTTACTTTTTAAACAGTAAAAAAATTATTTATAAACTATTACAGTGTTACCAAACAGAGCTGCAACACTGACACCATCTTCTCCACCTTGTGCAGGAGCATTTTCCCATTTCTTCCATGGCCTCTCGAGCAGCAGCGGCAGGAGCATCTTGATTCAGATTGGGGACATCTGCAAAATCTTCGTCAGCCCTGAATGATGGTGGTGCGATCTGGATGTGGTCGCATGTCATGTCCAAATAGGGGTTGATTTGAGGAGCTCGAGATGAGCTTGGCTTCGAAGGAGAAGAAGATATAATTGAATTATGGTTCATCAACTAGATGGCATCAACGATTCAACATCACTTGAAATATGAAAGCTCTTGAAATTATTTATTTCAATGATTGCTTTAGCTTTTTATTGTAAACATCATGAATAAACAGTTGTGAACGCAAATTAAACTAAATAAGAGCATGTTCGGTACTGTGAAAAGTTTTGATTTTTTAGTATTTTTAGATTTTTTGATGGATGTGTGTTTTAAAAAGATTTGAAAAGTAAAATATTGTGGACTTGACGAAGAATGAATGGTTGATATTGAATTTGAAAAGTTGTGGTAAAATTTTTACCTTTTCCAAACAAATTCTAAATGTTGAGACCTTACTTCGAGTTCAGGGTGAGATCGGTGGAATATGAAATCCATAGTGACTTGGAAATTGGAATTAGTTATGATCATTTTCTCGCACTGCGACAATGTTACTCGAATGTATTGGTTGAGCTATTTTAATATTTGTTACGATGTTTGTCTTGAAAATTGTGTTGTCCGTGGATATGTTATGTGCGTTTATTGTATGAATGAATTCCATGGTTTTTCTTCATTGTTTGACGTGTCTAAACATTTTATACAAATTCAACAAGCAAATTTTGGGATGCGTTCGACTTGTTGTTTTTAAATTGTTTTTAGTTTTTCAATTTGCAAAACATTCAAAAATTGTTTGGTCATGTATTTTCTAAAATAAGGTTAAAATGCAGTTTGAAGTTTTGACTATTTTTAGAGAAAACTCTCAAAACACAACACATTTAACTTTTTCTTTTTAACTGCATTTATTATTTCCTTTTGTTTTACTTTTGTGGTGGAATGTTAACTTTAAAATGTATATATTACATCATAATATATTAAAATAAAATTATTCTATTTTATCAAATAATCAAATTTGATAGATTAAAATCTAATTAGTTTTATATATTTTTTTAAAAAATCAAAATGAAAAACTAAACATATTTTTAATAAGCTTCAAACTATTACCCTCAGAATAGAAGACTAAAATTAACTCGTTTTAAAACAGACTAGTATTTTAACCCGTACGATGCACATGAATCTATTTGTGATAATGATTTCGATCAAAATTTTATGAAAATACGTTAATTATACAAATAAAAACATAACATTTTACTATAAATATTATCGAATTTAAAACTTTAAAAAAGACAAAATTAATCAAAATAGAAAATGCAACATGTACAAAACTTATCAAAATTGGGAATTCTGATCTTTATAGAATTTGTTCTTTTTCTTTTAAAAAAATATTTTATTTATTATTTATTTGTGTTGTTGAACGTTCTTCTTTTAATAAGTTATTTTTAGCATTTTTTTATATGTTAAAATATTTTGAAATAAAATAAAATATAATTAATTGTGTATTTAATTTTATTTCCAAATGAGTAAATGTTGTTTTATTTGTAATATATATATATATATATATATTGAAAATTTGTGATCTTTGAAATAATTATTAAAATCTTAATTAAAATCGGTTCGACCCAATTCGACATTCTGACCCTTAACCTATTGTTTTTTTTTTTTTCAGGTAAAATGATTTCAGGTTTTTTGAATACTGAGTATTATATAACTTAAATGATATAATTAAAATGAATCAGGAATTGAGGAAAAGTAAAAAATGTAAAATTAACTTTTACATTTGATTTTTGAGACATTTTTACGGACAAAATATTATGGTTTGCTCTCACTTATATCTTGTATTAAACTTCTCGTGAAGATTTTCAATTTGAGACCTATATTACATACATATTTCTCGACTTCAAAATAATACAATAATTATTACAAAAAAATAGTTTATAGATAGTATTATAGAACATAAATCATATAATTTAAAATGAATGAGATATTGAGGAAAAGTAAAAAATATGAAGTAAGAACTTTTACGCTTGATCTTTGAAACGATTTTATGGATAATATATTTTCAGTTTGCCCTCACTTGTTATCTAATATTAAACTTCTTGCCGAGATCTTCGACTTGACACTCATATTTCATATTTTTTCAATTTCAAAATAATAGAATAATTATCAAAAGAATAATAACTAATACAAAAAATAATTTATAGATAATATTATAGAACTTATATGATATAATTTAAATTTAAAATGAATGAAATATGGAAGAAAAGTAAAAAAATATTAAAAAAAATTTACATTTGATATTTGAGACGATTTTATGGACAATATGTTTATAGTTTGCTCTCACTCGTTAGCTTGTATTAAAATTCTCGTTGAAAACTTCAATTTGACATCTATATTACATATTTTTCGACCTCAATATAACATAATAATTATTAAAAGAATAATAACTATTATAAAACAAAAAAATAGTTTATACATTAAAATAAGTTAAAGCTTTAATGTCGTTAATATTATAACACGAATTCTAATGTCATTAATGACACGTGTGCCATAATAATTGTTAAAATATTTATTAAATTATTTTTTATTATAAATTTACAGATTTAGAAAATAATTTTGACTCGAGTAATGATAAGTATATTTTATACACTTATTTATCTATTAAAATTAGGATATTATAATATTTTTCTTGAATAAATTCTACGTAATTGTTATTATTTACTATTATTTCAGGTTTTATCACAAAATCAAGAAATGTGAGGAATTGAAGCAAATACATAATAGTTGGATGAAAAGTGGAGTTAATTGAAGACGTTTTAAAACTCAAGGGTTTAATTGCACAATTGAAGACTCAAGGACCAACTTAGTTTATTTAAAAGAATTGAGAGGCTTAAATGATAATTTATTTTATTTGAGCTTAGGATTGGATTGTGTATATATTTTATATATACATATTGCTGAATTTTTTGAGCAGAGCCGTGGGGAGTTAGAGAGGGGGATGGCTGCTACAATGAAAAAAAAAAGGGAATGAATTAGCATTAATGAAGGTCAAACCAACAAGTTTTTCTTGGATTATGTAGACACACAGACTTCTTTGTTCAAAAAAAGGGAAGACTAGCACGCAACAGACGGAGGCAATTATATATATATTTACAAACTTCTTTCATTCCAATTAGTGGTCGGCTAGGAATTAGGTGGTTGGATTTGGAGGGCTCTATTGGTTTAAAGAAAGAAAGGTGGCTGCTACAAAGTGGGTGGTGAGATATACATTGGAAAGAGACCAAAAAGTTTGGCTGAACCTTGGAGATAAGAACACGGCTGGAGGTGATATACATATATACTTACGGTGACTTTGGATTGAGGAAGAGAGAAGTGGTTTGGCTTTGGTGGAAGAACTCGACTGGTATTAATTCGTGATGCCAATTTTTCAACACTTCAAACTCCGGATTTTATTTTCATTATTTATTGCTTTTTATTTCAAGAACATGAGTAGCTAAATTTTATAATCGGGATTAACGATTTAGATTTAATGTTTCTTGTTTGATTTTAATTCTCAAGTTGGTGCTTTGATATTTATGTATTGATTTTATTATTGCGTTTAATGCTTGAATTGCTTGATTACCAATTCATGAATGAATGGTTGTTTTCATAATCTGAGAGGTGAGTTAACAATTAGATCACGTAATAAAATCCGGCAATTTCAACAAAAAGATAGAGATATGAATTTGTGGTTGCATGTGGTCAATTATGAATTCTTAGGAAATTTAATGCATTTAGCTAAGGAGAACTCTGACCCGCTGTAGAGATACATGGTTGACTTAGTTAAATAAGTCTAATTTGAACTCGAGAGAGGTAAATTAGATATATGCGTGAATTTGACCAAATACAATTTTAGAAAACAACTTGAGATGAGAAATTAAGTTAGAACATTATTTCAAAATCGTTAGTCCCGATATTCATTCAATTGCTAGAAATACCACCATTTTGTTTCTTGTTTTTATTAATTGTTTTTAATTTAATTTTCTATTTTTGTTTTAATTGCATTGTTTATTTCATTGATTCTCAATTTTATTGTCGTTTTTGGATTGTTTGGTATTTTATTTTCTTAATTAGTTTTTGTTTTAGTTTAGGAATTCTATTGAATCAAAGTAAATCGATAACAAATAAATAGTCCTCGTGGGATCGACAACCCGGACTCAAAAGTCCATTTTTACTACTTGTTAGCGATATCGTACACTTGCGATATTATTTTCCCACAATAAGTTTTTGGCACAGTTGCTGGGGACTATTTTAATTTGTTATATATTTATTTTGATTTTAGTATTCTTAGACTTTTAGATTTAGTTTGCCTTTAATTGCTTATTATTATTTTTTTCTTTTTCATATGATCTTCTTGCTTTTCTGTGTGACATTGTTGATAGTGATAGAAGAAAAGCTAAGAAATCAAGACATCACGGAAGGACAAGAGCTATATGACAGAATATAATACTTTTGCCGACGTGGATGATGAGTACTTGCGCTTCGAACTACTAATGACCCAATCGATCATTATTAGGGACCCTTTGGAAATTTAAACAAGTTCAACATGTGAATACTGTGGAGCAATCCATAATACTGCAGATTGTATACTGCTGGCCACATCAGAGGAAGTGAAGAACTTTATAAATGATGATACATGTCTATTTTACAAGGCCGAAAAATACAAGATACAACTGCCAAAGATTCATTTGACAAGGCCAAAGGAGGACGAACCAGTGGAAATTAATAAAGAAGAAATAAAGGAACAATCTGCACCATCAAAAGAGGAAGATGAGCATGTTGAGAATGAAGAGTTAATTTTAATTGAGAACATAACAGTCGACAAGGGTGTAGCTATCAAGCAATCCTTGTACTCAATTGATTCTCATAAAATTGATTTTGTGATAGGACCTGAAGAAATGATCGAAATATACATAGTTGAGTTCGAATCTAATGGTAAAATTATCTATGATTTTGAACAGAACAGCATAAAGATTTGGAGCAAAAGTATGAATTGGAGCAAAGGCAACTTCAACAAATATAGCAGATTATCAAAGTCATTATTTCGAGTGCCTTGAAGTCATGTTCAAAAGTCGAGCTTTAGACTATAAACGGAGCGCTTATTGGGAGGCCACCCAATTTTCTTTCCTTTTCATTTATTTTAATTTATTTAAAGCTTTGCATTTAAATTTTTAGGCAGTACTTCCATTTTTATTTTTTTTTCTTGGAGTTTTTGAAGTAAGCATCCCTAGCACCAACCTCTTGATTTGATCTTCAAGTGCATTTTTAATTTTAATTCATATATGATCCATGAGTCAACAATGTTGCATCGCATTGTGTCAAAGTCATTAATCTATCATATCAAAAACAAATCATATGCATGATTTTGCACACTTTGACCGTGTTTAAAAATTCAAATTTTTTTCTATGTTTTAGTTGGGATTGTTTGTGTTGATCTATTTCAATTGTGTGTATGATTCTAATATTGTTTATCTTTTACTTGCGAGGAACACACCACTTGTAACACTTCCAACCAAGCATGGAAACACAAGAAACGGGTCGAAATCGTCCAAGCAAGTTCAAAACCAAGCTTCACGTTATCACATCGCTCCTCTAAACCTGGGAAGTACCTAATTCTTTTTTATGTATTGTTATCAATTTATATATCATTTCTTTTACATTGAGGATAATGTAAATTTCTAGTTTGGGGGGTGGTATCTCATTTCTTCATCTTGTTCATTCGATACCTTGTTTTTGGGATTCATAAAAAAAAAAAAAGTGAAAATTTTGAAAATTTTTGTTGATTTATTTATTACTTATGACATGATTTGAATTGACTTTTGTGCTTTAGTTAGAAAATTTGGGCAACATGTGAACTAAAATTTTTCTTGACATTCATCAATGTAAGAAATTAATCAAACTTGAGCACATAGCCACTTTCGAATAATAACTTGTGTAGGGAGATGCTTGATACTTGTAGGATAAACTTGTGCACTTTGAACATAGAATTGACTGAAAAATCCCAAACCTTAAGAAATTAGATCTTAACCTGAAATGTAGAACTAAACTGGTCAAGAAACAGTTTGAGGGTAGAAAGGTCAAGTACAAGTATGCATTGACAAATTGAGGGTCTGAAGTTTTTAATGATCCATGATGCGAACCCCTTTAGTGATTAAACCAAAAATTCCCACAACAATATTGTATCAATCCAAGAAAGCTAAAATAGATAATAAATGAGAAATCTTGATCCAAGTTTAACCAAACCAAAATTCAAGGATTTACAAACCCTAGCCCAATGGAAAGATTAAGACAAATACCAAGACTTGTGGAATAAATATCAACAAATACACAAGAACAAACTCTCAATATATAAGTTGAAATAAATTCCAAGAAAAGTTACAAGGAAAGAAAGGATTTACCTCTCTCAAATGCTCTCAATGGAGTCTTCAATGTTCATCCAAAAACTATCTAGGGTTTGGGCTTTACAAAGTATATACAAGAAATGAAAGACAAAAAGTTTGGTAAATTACACAAAAAACCCCGTTTTTTTTTTTCATTCGGAGGACTTTCGGTCGACCGAAATTACCTTTCGGTCGACCGAACTTATTTCGGTCGACCACCTGATCGACCGAAATGGTAGTTTCGGTCGTACGTTGGTCAGCCGAAACCGCCTGCAGCTAAGCCTCAAAATCCTGCAGAGTTTCGGTCGACCGAAGGAAACTTTCGGTCGACCGAAAGTTCCTGATCTTCCAAAATTAGGCAATTGACCTCGATCTTGCTCTCTTCCATGGGAACTTGATTTCGGAGCTTGAAAATGAGTCCCGCCATCGACTCTTGGACCTCTTTAGCCTTGGATCTTGTCATGGGCCCCACCGGTATTCGGAAAGAGGGTTGACCTGTTTGACTTTGACTCGATTGACTCCAAGAATTCTCATCATCCCCTCCCTCTTGAAAAGGATTCGACCTCGAATCTTCACCTGCATCAAAAGGGGATAAGTCAGAGACGTTAAAAGAAGCCGATACATTGTACTCACCAGGAAGATCGAACTTATAGGCATTGTCGTTGATTTTCTCTAGGATTTGGAAGGGGCCATCACCACGTGATTGTAATTTCGATTTTCTTTGAGTCGGGAACCGCTCCTTCCTCAAATGCAACCACACCCAATCACCGGCCTCAAATGTCATTCGTTTTCTACCTTTGTTGGCACTGGAGGCATATTGTTCATTCTTCTTCTCGATTTGTAGTTTGACTTTCTCGTGGAGAGATTTTACCAACTCCGCCTTTCTCTTCCCATCTAAACTACCTCTTTCATCAATAGGTAACGGAATCAAATCCAAAGGTGTTAGAGGGTTAAAACCATAAACAATCTCGAATGGAGAAAAAAAAGTAGTAGAATGAACACTTCGATTGTATGCAAATTCAACAAAAGGTAAACACTCTTCCCAATTCTTTAGGTTGCCCTTAAGGATGGTGCGAAGAAGTTGTGTTAAAGTTCTATTAACCACCTCAGTTTGTCCATCGGTTTGGGGATGACAAGTTGTTGAAAACAAGAGTTTAGTTCCCAATTTCCCCCACAAGACCTTCCAAAAGTGGCTAAGGAATTTAACGTCCCTATCCGACACAATGCTCCTAGGAACCCCATGGAGTCGTACTATTTCCCTAAAGAATAGGTCGGCGATATGAATGGCATCATCGGTTTTATGACAAGCAAGGAAATGGGCCATTTTACTAAACCTATCTACAACCACAAAAATGGAGTCACTACCTCTTTTCGACCTAGGCAATCCCAAAATGAAGTCCATAGAAATTTTCGTCCAAGGTTCACTAGGGACAGGTAGGGGTGTATATAATCCATGTGGTTCTACCTTGGACTTGGCCTTCCTACAAGTTATGCACCTAGAACAAATTCTCCCAACATCTCGACTCATTTTAGGCCAAAAGAAATGTTCTTGTAAAATTTCCAAGGTTCTCCTTACCCCAAAGTGACCCATTAATCCCCCGCCATGGGCCTCCCTTACCATCAACTCCCTCAATGAGCAATTTGGCACACAAAGTTTACCTTCCCGAAACAAAAACCCCTCATGCCTATAATACTTACCAAATCCAACCCTCTCACATGATATAAATATACTAGCAAAATCCGCATCATGCGCATACAAGTCCTTAATGCTCTCAAAACCCAACAATTTAGCACTCAAGGTAGTAATAAGAGCATACCTTCGAGAAAGGGCGTCGGCTACCACATTCTCCTTACCTTGTTTGTATTTGATGACATAGGGAAAAGTTTCCACGTACTCCACCCATTTGGCATGCCTCTTGCTCAACTTCCCTTGCCCCTTCAAGTGCTTCAATGACTCATGGTCGGTGTGGATGACGAACTCTCTAGGCCACAAATAGTGGTGCCATGTCTCTAACGATCTCACCACGCATAGAGCTCCTTGTCATAGGTGGGGTAGTTCAGGGCGGCTCCACTGAGCTTCTCGCTAAAGTAGGCAATCGGCCTTTTCTCCTGCATCAAAACTGCTCTAATACCTGTGCCTGAAGCATCACATTCAATCTCAAAAGTTTTATCAAAATTAGGCAAGGACAAAACCGGGGCGGTGCACAATTTGTTCTTTATTTCATTAAAGGCATTTTCTTGCGCCTACCCCCATTTAAACCCAACATGCTTTTTGACAACCTCGGTAAGTGGTGAAGCTAGGGTGCTAAAGTCCTTGACAAAACGACGGTAAAAACTAGCTAACCCGTGGAAGCTTCTTACCTCGGTGACACTTGTGGGAGTGGGCCATTCCTTAATAGCTTTGATCTTCTCCTCATCGACCTCTATTCCCTTAGTACTAACTACAAATCCAAGGAAGATCACACTCTCCATGCAAAAATTACACTTGTTAAGGTTAGCATACAATTGTTCTCCTTTCAAAACCACAAGTACACTCCTCAAGTGTTCAATATGCTCATTCAAATTTTTGCTATAAATCAAAATATCATCGAAGTAAACTACCACAAATTTCCCAATGAATGCACGCAAAATATGGTTCATTAATCTCATAAAAGTGCTCAGTGCATTAGTGAGACCGAAGGGCATAACCAACCACTCATATAAACCATATTTAGTTTTAAAAGCGGTTTTCCATTCATCTCCTTCCCTCATCCTAATTTGATGGTATCCACTTCTCAAGTCGATTTTACTAAAAATGCACGAACCATGCAACTCATCTAGCATATCATCTAACCTAGGAATGGGGTGTCGATACTTTACCGTTATGTTGTTAATGGCTCGGCAATCGACGCACATTCTAAAGGTTCCATCCTTCTTGGGCACTAGTAGCACTGGAACGGCACAAGGACTCATGCTCTCACGAACATATCCTTTACTCATCAACTCCTCAACTTGTTTTTGGAGTTCCTTGGTCTCCTACGGATTGCTTCGGTATGCCGGTCTATTTGGAATGACGGCTCCAGGGATGAAATCAATTTGATGCTCGATGCCTCTAATGGGTGGAAGCCCACTAGGCATTTCCTCCGGAAAGACATCCTCGAACTTCTGTAACAAAGAAGTAGCTAATGTGGGGAGGGAAGTGTGATGGTCATCAAGTGTAAGGAGGGACTCCTTATAGACCAACAAAAGAATTGAATGATTTTCTTTTAAAGCTCTTTCTACATCACCTCTACTCGCATAAAAATTCATTTTTTTCTCAATATCTTTTGCTCTCTTTCTTTTTTCTTGCATCCCCTCTTTTTTTTTTTCACTACCTTTTTCCATTTTTTTTTTCACTTTCGTTTTGCCCCTCACTCAACTCCATCTTTTTTTTTCTTCTTTTTTTTTCCTCCTCCTCCTCCTTCTTGAGTTTCAATTGGTCCTTGTAAACTTCTTCCGGACTCAAAGGTAGGAGTGTCACGGGTTTTCCATTCATTTGGAAACTATACCGATTTTTCCTACCATCATGCAATACCCTCCTGTCATATTGCCATGGCCTCCCCAATAATATATGTGTAGCTTGCATGGGAACCACATCACAAAGTACCTGGTCCTCATAGGTCCCTATGTTGAAAATAAGTAATACTTGCTTGCTTACTTTCAACTCACCATAATCACTCAACCATTGTAACTTATAAGGACTAGGATGTGGCATTAAAGGTAATCCCAACATTTCAACCATACTAGTGCTAACCACATTGGTGCGACTCCCCCCATCAATGATGAGACTACACGCTTTGTCCTTCACAAGACACCTAGTATGGAAGATGTTCTCCCTTTGCTTAGCCGCATCATCCACCTTGGCTTGGGTGTTGAGAGACCTAATGGTGACTAAAGACTTGGGTGGACTAACAATTCCATCCACCTCTTCTTCCTCGTCATCACTATCTCCCCTACATGGCACCCCCTCTTCGTCCTCTTCATCTTCCAAGTACCACTCCCCATTTTTGATAATCATCACTCTATTGTTAGGGCACTCTTGAGCATAATGCCCCCGTCCTCTACACTTGAAGCATTCTATATCCCGACTCCTAGAAGTGGTAGGAACAACCTTTGATTTATCCTTGACGAAGCTAACTTCCTTTCCCTTGGAGGTTTCAATATTGTCCTTAAGTGGTACCTTATCAACATTTTCACTCCCCCACTTAGACTTCCAATTGGAACTAGGACCTCCCAAGAATTTTTCTTGCCCCTTTCTTTTAAATTGCTCATTCTTCTTCAATTGAGCCTCCACTTTAATAGCCATGTGTACCAACTCCTCCATCTCAACATAATGGTGTAATTCAACCACATTGGCGATCTCCCTATTCAACCCACTCATAAATCGAGCCATAGTGGCTTCTCTATCCTCCTCTATGTCGGCCCTCATCAAAGCTTTTTCCAACTCCTTATAATAATCTTCAACACCCTTTGTTCCTTGAGTAAGGGTTTGTAGTCTTTGATAGAGTCCCCTATAGTAGTGACTTGGTACAAATCTTTTTCTCATAAGACTCTTCATCTCATCCCAAGTATCCACACTACCCTCGAAATTCCTTCTCCTAGTGAGTAATAAATTATCCCACCAAGCTAAGGCATAGTCGGTAAACTCCACTACCGCTAACTTAACCTTTTTATCCTCGGAGTACCTATGACATTCAAAAATCAATTCCATCTTCCTCTCCCATTCTAAATAGGCATCCGGATCACTCTTCCCATGGAAAGAAGGAATTTTCATCTTAATACTACCAAGATTACCATCCATTCCATCCCTACCCCTAGGGTTCCTCCCATGACCTCGTCCTACTCCCCTCACATTCCTACCTCCTCTATTCCTACCCATGTTCCAATTTTGGTCACTACCCCCTTCACTCTCCAATTCATCATCATCAACATCATCATATTCATACTCATCTCTAGGCCTTCTCCTATCACCCCTCCTAACATTATCATCCATTGGAGGTGGAACTTCCCTCCTAGTCTCCAACCTTGCTAATCTACCTTCCAACCTTCCCCCCATATCCGCCATAGTAACTGTGAGAGCTTGTATCATATCCCTCAACTCTTGAGTTTGTGCATTAGAATCTTGTCCACTCGAAGTATGTGCATGAGCCATGGAGTGTAAGTGTGCAAATGTCCTCACAAATTATGTTCGCTCGTGTTTCACTCAATTAGGCTTTTTCCCTCTAATGAGCTCACAACTCTTGCCTTTTACCACTCTTCACTTTTTACTCAAACTTCTCAAGGAACGTAATTCAACTAAATTGAGAATTTAATTCTTGTGTAGCACAAATTCCACAAACAAAAAAGGAAGCAAATGAAGGATTGACACAATAGCAAGTAGAATTTAGTTGCTTGCTATTATACAAGGAAGTAAGGAATTGAACTAGACCAATAAGATTTTCAAGGGTATAGTCACAATAACTTGATGTAAGACACAAGGAACTCAATTAGGAATGTGTTTGGTAGTTGAATGGTAGGTTTCAATATGAAGACACTCTTTGAAACATTTTATCAAACACTTAGGATGCAAGCTTTGAAAAGTTTGGAATTTTCAAGTGTTTGTTCAAATGTATCCCCAATAACTTTCAAATTGATGATAACAACAATGCCCAATATGTAGGAATCATGAAATTTTCATGGGCACTAATTTTCCCCAAATTTTTTTTGTAATTTTCGTTTTTTTTTTTTGACTATCAAGAACAACAACAATAAATGTAAAGATAGGAATACCAATTTTAGAGCCAAGCTCTGATACCAAATGATGCGAACCCCTTTGGTGATTAAACCAAAAATTCCCACAACAATATTGTATCAACCCAAGAAAGCTAAAATAGGTAATAAATGAGAAATCTTGACCCAAGTTTAACCCAACCAAAATTCAAGGATTTACAAACCCTAGCCCAATGGAAAGATTAAGACAAATACCAAGACTTGTGGAATAAATATCAACAAATACACAAGAACAAACTCTCAATATATAAATTGAAATAAATTCCAAGAAAAGTTACAAGGAAAGAAAGGATTTACCTCTCTCAAATGTTCTCAATGGAGTCTTCAATGTTCATCCAAAAACTATCTAGGGTTTGGGCTTTACAAAGTATATACAAGAAATGAAAGACAAAAAGTTTGGTAAATTGCACAAAAAACTCCGTTTTTTTTTTCATTCGGAGGACTTTCAGTCGACCGAAATTACCTTTCGGTCGACCACCTGATCGACCGAAATGGTAGTTTCGGTCGTACGTTGGTCAGCCGAAACCTCCTGCAGCTAAGCCTCAAAATCCTGCAGAGTTTCGGTCGACCGAAAGTTCCTGATCTTCCAAAATTAGGCAATTGACGTCGATCTTGCTCTCTTCCATGGGAACTTGATTTCGGAGCTTGAAAATGAGTCCCGCCATCGATTCTTGGACCTCTTTAGCCTTGGATCTTGTCATGGGCCCCACCGGTATTCGGAAAGAGGGTTGACCTGTTTGACTTTGACTCGATTGACTCCCTGGATTCTCATCAATCCATCTTTAGTGGAAGGGGTTTTAATCAACATGTATAAACCATGTCCAGCATAAAAACAGAAAAATGCTGAAGGTCTTATTCTGCTCTTCAAAAGCCTTTTTAACTCTAGTAATTAAATTCGAGGGGTCTTTCAAACCTGGTATCCTAAAGTCGTCTGACTTGGGAGTCATCGACCTAAAGCTCGCTACAGGGGTCAACTAGAAAGCAAGTACGAAGAGTGGACTTACACATAAGACACTAAAACATCTTTAATTTTTCTATTTAAGCCTTTATGACTCGGGTAATTAAGTCTGAGGGGTTCTCTGAACCTGGTACCCTAAGCTCAACTGAGTTGGGAGCTGTCGACCTAAAGCTCGCTACAGAGATCATATAGAAAGTCAGTATGAAAAGTTCTGCACAAAGATGGTAAAAGACAAGGATATTAAAAGAAAAAGTCGTCCATACAAAATATATATATATAAAAGTAACTATGTGTATATTATTTTTGACATGGACTATATTATTATATATAAAAAGATAGATATACAAACCAATGGAAATATTGAGGTACCCGCTAATTGTTTTACAATTAAATATTTTCTTACTTGACTTGAAATCGTGTATATCAGTTGTGTATGTGTGTTACAAGTCGAGTCATAATCCTTTAATCTTTTTGCATAATGGAAGGCTATAATAGTTGTTTTGTTTTTGTTTTCTTTTTTTATTTTGACACTGAGGTCCTGTATTGAAATAGAGATTAATTAATAAATGATAGTTTTTGAGAAACATATACTTAATAATGTTACTATACAAAGTTTTCGAAATATTATGAAATTTAATAAAGCACAATCGCATTGAATTCGGATTCTTATAACATTTTTAATATTCTTTTGTTATTACCTTATTTAAAAATTATATATTTTCCTTTTCTTTTATTTTCAATTTGATTTACACATCGTTCTTTTACGCAATGATTACAATTTATAAATCCATTTATAAACAATACAATTTCCTAAATTACTTTTTAACCACACATATTTTCTTTCTTTAATTTTTAACCACACATTTACCTAAAAAAATAAAAAAAAATAGCGGCCTAACCGACTTTTATTTTTTGTTGAACTATTTTACCTGGTAAACAATTCCTTCACGTGACGCATACGTTTTCATACTAATCTTGTTCAAATTCAAAGCCATGAATGTTGTGTTGCCAAACAAAGGTTGAAAATTCAAACGTTGCAATAAAATTCCAAGTTAGCCCTTTAAAAGTTTTCTTTTTTCCAAATCAGTGACTAAAGTTTTCTAATGATTTCAATTTGGTCAGCACTTTTAGTTAGATTAACGTGAGATTCTAAGTTCATACCATTAAAGCTAATTCATTTGTCATTGAAGCCTCGACAACGCTAGAATGACCAAACCCTAAAGTCCATTTTCGTCTCAATTGATTACACATTTTGGCATGTGTGACATCAATTGAAAGAAAAAGATTTTGTCGTCTTATTGTTAACATGATTAAGGTACTACGTGACATTTATATTTAATAAGCGCACTTGTTTAGTCATGTTTGGCCCTAATATTTTTTATACTCATTTGTAATCATACATTTCATGGAATTCGCAGTTTGTGAACTCATCAATTTTTATCAAAATAAAAAATTGATTTTAAGCTAAACCAAACAGGGCTTAGTGGCTAAATTGGAATTGATAGAAAACTTTAGTGACTTGCGTGTATTTATTTTAAAGACAAAAATATCCAAAGATAAATCTTTCAATAGACAAGTCAACGGTCAACGGTACCTAAGCATTCATAAACATCAATTTTCAGTTTCAAGTTTTCACCCTTTCTTCACCATTTGCCATTTGTCAGATAATACCTGCAGAATGATGATCCTCTCATTCAAATCTAAACCAGAGTCGATTTTGGAATTTTTCTTATGTGTAATCGGAATAACAATCTCACTTTTTTCACCTGCTTATTCAAGGTGCAGTAGCACCTGCGACTTGGCGTTAGGCTCCTACTACGTGTGGCGAGGTTCAAACCTCACTTTCATGTCCCAAATCACACAAAATTCAATCCAAAATATCCTCGACTACAACCCACAAATCCCCAATCAAGATACAGTTATAGCCGGTTCACGAATAAACATCCCCTTTTCTTGTGACTGCATACGGAACGAGTTTCTGGGCCATGTCTTTACATACGCTGTGATTACGGGAGACACTTATGATATAGTTGCGGGAACTTACTATGCGAATTTGACTACCAGGCAATCACTGGAGCAGTTTAACAGTTACCCGCCGAATTTTATTCCAGATACCGCAAGGTTGAATGTCACGGTGAATTGTTCTTGTGGGGATAACGAGGTGTCTGAGGAATATGGGTTGTTTGTTACCTATCCTTTGAGGCCTGGAGATAACTTGGAATCAGTGGCCCGGGCAAATAATCTGAGTTCTGATTTGGTGAGAAGTTATAATCCTAGTGTGAATTTCAGTGCCGGGAGTGGGCTGGTGTTTATCCCTGGCAGAGGTGAGTTCTTGGCTTCTTGCTGCTAGAGGAGGTTTCAGTGACGAAATTTATCCGGATATATATTTTTTTAATATATATATTTAGATTTTAGGTTGTTAATTATTAATTAGTAGACTTCAAAGCAACAGAGTTTTTGAAGATTGACTTCTTTTATTGTGCTTTGGGAAAGTTCAGGCGCATTACATTTACCCCCGCTGACAAATTAAGTTTATTTCTTAATAGTAATATGTGCACCTAATAGATGGATGCTTTATTATTGAGCGATACAAACGGACGTCCACGTAAAAATTCTTGAATTTGGTAATGTAAGTCGAGAATAGGACAAGTACCATTTTATCTGATGCAGCAGCCTTTCTGCTGATGATCTGATATTTGCGCTTGAATCTTGATTGCTCGAGGGAGGAAAACTATAACTCCAGTTTTCTGCGAACATATAGGATTCGCCAGAGGCATGCTGTGGGGAACCGATTAGAGCTTAAAGATTAGTTTTTTTTTTTGGATTACCCTATATCTTTCTCTCCATATTTGTGGCTTGTATATGTGGTTGTGTTTTGTTTGTTTTTCTTTTTTCACAATGGGGCTTTTTCTGTGAAGAGTATCTATTCTTGTTTACTTGGGATTCTCATGAACAGATAGAAGTATCAGTGTTGCTCGAAATTTTTGACATCTAGTAGTGATGCTAATGAATGTCCATGAAGTAGCAGAGAAATGACATATTGTAATGTCATATTTTTTTTATTGTTTTCGAGTATTGATTGGTTTAATAATTTTCCTTATGTTTTAGTATGAGGTAACCTTAAGAGCACGTTTGGGAAGTGTTTTATAAACAATTTACATTATAAATAGAAAAGGAACCCCCCCCCCCCCCCCCCCCAAGCCATTTCATTTTGGGTTAAGAAGATGTGAAAGTGCGTTTATATCTACAAAAAGCATGCATCGTGTCGGTCCATTTTTGGTCTGCCTGGCTCCTTAAAATCACTCACTACAGAAATGAGTAATGAATAAGTGGATAGTACTTGTGGGTTCCTTGAAATGTGTGTGTATAAATTGGCTTGAGTGTTTATAAGCAATTTTTAAACATGAGCTTAACATAGGCTTAGAGAATGATGACAATTTTGAGGGTAACTATTATGTGTCTTGCTGCTTTGTGTTGCCCTAACTATTTTCTCTAATTTATATGCAGATCAAAATGGAAATTATCGCCCTCTAAGATCAAGGTATCTTTTGTAATTGATAACTTATTGAAGCAAATTTATATTTCATTTTTCATCACTTCAATTTCTGAGTTTCAATATGTTTTCTTCTTTCTGCAGCACAGGTGAATTGGACTTCTCATGCTGGTTTCAATATCATCCCAATGATTTTCCACTTAAGAACAGTAACCAGACTCGACAATTGAAATCTCCATTCTTATGCTCACATTAACTTCCTTGTAATTAGGATTATCGAGTGGAGCTATTGCTGGGATAGTGGTTGCTGGAGTATCTGGGTTACTGTTATGTGCAGGTTGTTTTTATGTTGGATTTCACAGAAAAAAGGTAGAAAAGGTTGGATTGCTCTCAACAACATCTGCTGATCACTCTCAGCAAGCTGGTCATGGTACTTTGTTGATCCCTCTTCTTTTCTCCTCTAACTTTGTGCTCCTCTGGATATTACGCTTATATTGATGATCAACATTTCATTTCCACCTCCAAAAGGGTACTGGAGTCATATTTACTCCTACATATTATTGAACACTCTCATTTTTTATCAAGGAGATAAATTTCATGCAATACACTGATGTACTATAATTTTACAGACTTTGCTTAACCCCCGGTTAGTACAAGATCATTATCCCACAATAAAAAATTGTAATACATAGACAAGGTAAACTTGGTTGGACACTTTTGAGTGCACATGATGGCACCGAAAGCTCAAGCTAAAATACTGATAATTGCTTGTTCTGAATTAGACAAACCTTGAACTATTAAACTGTTTTGCCCTTAGATAAAATGTCAGGTTAAAAAGGTATGGAAATGAATCTTGTAGTTATTTTTTTGAAAATTATAGATCCATCCATTATAATTTCTCGCGGAGTTTACGAAGAAAACCATTTTTAGATTTCTGGGCACCACATATGAAATGTTTTGTTTTTGACAGTCTCTTTAAGTCGACCCCTTTTGACTTTTTTGTACTCTACTCGTAATCTCGTATCATTTTAAGTCATACCGGGCAGCCAATGGAGTTAAGCAAACCTTAAGGACTGGAGGGCCGTAATTTGCTTCATCCTTTTAAGTTATACCGAGCGGCCAATGGAGTTAAGCAAACCTTAAGGACTGGGGGGCGTAATTTGCTTCATCTACGATCTGCGCAACTGTCCTGGTATAAGCTTACATTCCAAGGGGGGTTTATAATAATTGAGTCTCTCTGCTGCAATAATGTTATGTCCTACTTAACTAGTTTTACAGAATCCATTCATGTTTGTGCAATTCCCTTTGAAGACTTTGTCTTTTTCCGGTTGGTATTTCTTAAAATTGACAGTCATTGGCCATGATCAACGATAGCATATCATGGCTACTGGAGAAGGCTCTCCTGAACCAAGAAAAAAATTGAAATTGAGCCCCTCAGAATCAGTTGATTAAGGATTCTCTTTGTTAGGATTCGTGGTTTTTTATCATGACATTACAAGGAAAGCTTGACATTATTCATCTGCACTGGAAGACAGTAGAAAGCATTTGCAAGTTTTTAACTTATTTTCTGCATTTTACTAAAAAAAAGGTTTGATGTTCATACATTACTTAACTGGTTATTTATGTGTCTCTTCATGAAAGCTGCGGATTCTACAGGTGCTCGTGATGGCCCTTCTCCAGGCCTTACTGGCATTAGTGTTGACAAGTCTGTTGAGTTTTCATATGAAGAGCTTGCGAAGGCGACTGATGACTTCAGCATTGCTAATAAGATTGGTGAAGGTGGTTTTGGCGCTGTTTACTATGCTGAGCTCAGAGGTGAGGTACGTAGTATGTTAACTTGTTATATTGCATATAAAAAATGACAATGCTCGCTTAAATTTCTCATGACAAAATGTTTGTATTCTACTTTTGGTTTTCATCATAGGAATAAAACGAATTATCTGTTTCTTATGTGCCTCATTCCATGTCTATATGTGGGCTTGTTGAAGGATTTATTATGTTGCTGAGTGGCGATGGTTATCGAATTGAAAATATAGAATTGTTTGTGTGGCTTTATATTCTACTCGCGACTGGAGTTAATTATGAAAACTTGAAGCCATATTAGTCCATTTTGCTTAGGAAAGTACTGCTAATCTTATTTCATTTTCCTTCACCTGTTATCCTTGAGTATCTCCTATTTTTTAATACTCTAGAAGGGATTTTTCGTAATTCAGGATTCCTATTCCTCAAGGCAGTTCTTGCTTGGACACTCGTGATTGTCGTTATTTGGGAATATAGTTATTTTTTTTCTTACGGAGTTAATAGTGAATTCTGCTGCTTGTTACTGTGCTTGAGAAATCCGATCCTAAAGTTAGATGGTTTTTCAATATAATCTATTGGAAAAATAAAATTGGTGTGGAAGCAATTTGAAATTCTTGTAGTAAGAATTATGTAAAGAATAAAGAATAATATTGGTATAATCTCGCTTTGTATGTTTTGATTTATGAATGAATAGATGAAATAGTGTACAGTGCCTTTGTATATATAGGCAAGATTATTCTCTAAACCTGTTAATTTAAGGAAACGGATAAAAGGAAACAAATTAAAATCATGTTCTAAACAAAGAAGAATAAAAGACCTATCACAATTAAACTAGACATAGTTAAATAGATTGGAAATAGAAATAGAAATAATAAAACTAATCCCAATCCTACTCAATATTGGTTATGTGCTACATCAAAAATAGTTCTAATAACCGAAGAAGGAATAAAGTGTTGATTCGTTGAACTCCAGGGGTTCTTTATGTGCTTCGTGATACACTGCACCTGGAGACACAAATACACTTCCATACCTGCTGGTTGATCGCTTTTCTCTATCAATTCATCTCTCTCTCTCTCTCAGACATATGTATTCAAACACATTGACTATTATTGGAAAAGCCCATTCTAATTGCTTTTATCAACACGTGAAACATGTACTATAACCAATTTAACTCGGGTTGTGAGCCAAGGTCTACATTTTAATTCTTCTTCTTATCTACCACATTATTGCCGATGAATGCGTGCATTTGTGGATTTTCTATTAGATGAAGACTGTTCCTGACTGGTTTCTTTGTAAACTTGAAGTTTCAGATGACCACAATGCTTACACAGAAGTCCTTGCCCAGGGGTCCTATTGAGCTATTTCATAATGTATACAACAACATTACCATGGTCTAGTCATCCAGCTTCCTTACTGACTGCCTAGACTCTCCAGCATTTTTCAAGAATTTACCTTCCTCTGGTTCTAGTCTTGCAATTGATGCGAGTGTCAGGTTAAGATTAACTTACTAACTTTACTTGATAAGTCATGAATGGGGAGCTGCTTCATATAGCCTCCATCTGGGATTTCAATTTTTTATCCTTAAAATTTAACTTTTCAAAGTCAAATATTAATTTTAACCATAGATTTCGTAAAATCCACTAGTACTACCCACTTATCAACCACTCATTTCTTAAAAAGTATAATTTAGCAAAATAAAATGAGACCCAAACCGAGGCATAATTTCTTCCTCCGAGTCACCCTTCAAGACTACATCTTTACATCTATCTAACTGTAATAAGGGTCAATGATGAAAGGCCAGAAGGGATCTAAACGGAGATAAATCCATAAGTCTTAGTGATGAATTGGGAGTTGCTTCATATAATCTTTTCCTCAAGTCACCATTCAACATTGAGTCTTTACATCTAAAGTGTAATAAAGGTCAATGACAGTAGGCCACAAGGGACCTAAACAAATGAAAATGCTGTAATTTTGCTATTAATTTTTGGTTTCAAAAGAATTACAAGTTTCAGTATAACAGTCTCTACAAATTGTAATGTCTGATGTATCATTATGGATCTGGTTAGTCTTTCCAATTGGTATGCTTGATTCTCTCATCTCTTGTATCCATTTATTCATCCCAGGTCAAAAAACTGAAATGATCCTTACCTACTCTTAACGGTCAAAGGGAGCTTCTTTGTCCTGAATTCTTTAATTGAGAATAAATCAAATCTTTCCAAGTCGAATTCAAATGCTTCCTATGTTTTACTAATTAAGTCCCGAAAGCGATTTATTTAACACATGAAATGTCGTTATTCATGATATTGATGTTTCAGTCCTCTTTTCCATTACTTAGAAAAAGTTAGCCACAACTTCAGGTACGAATATGCTATCTGAATGATTCTAGTTCCTTATTAGGGACTTCTTTGGGTACATAAATCATAAGGCCCTTGGGATGAAGCTTTATCCATAAGATAGTATTTACTTTGAGGGTTTGCCTCTTTTTCCCCCTTTGTTTCCTTTAGCGTAAATAGAAAAATCGCCCAGCAATAGTTGTACATTTGGAAAGAGGAACAGGATCCTAAGTATCATATTCACACGTAGAGCAAGTATATCTGCCTTTGAGGTTTTTTATTTAAGATGAAGGGAAGCTTCAAAAACTTAGGGACTTGAGGAGAAGAACATTATTCAAGGAAATAACAAATGTCATGAGGTTGATGTCATGATGGCTTTTATGGATAGATTTTACCCTTAAAAAGGGCAAGATGAGGCCTTCATTGGCCTTGGAGGGTGTAGCTAAGGAGAAAATGGTTCCTCTCTTCAGATGGATGCACCACTAGTTGACATGCATAGACCTGTAAATTAGTGCGAGTAAAATCTCTAAAATGACTTCATGTAGGGATCAGTTTTAGATAAAATTGACTATGTAGGAATTTGGAGTGGAAGAGACTGGATTGACATTAACACCAGAAGAATAAGATTTGTGGTATACAGGACACCTAATTGGATGCACATTGTGTATACAAAATGGATCCTCTAAAAGACATTAAATTACCCAAACTTGAGTCTAGCTTCTGCAAATTGTTCGAGAAAAACCTAGAGCAATACTGAATTGTCAGTACCTGTACTTATTCAAGACAAGAAGAAAAATGAAGACAGTTAGCCCCTGTTTGGTTCTAATTAAAATCTGGTTTTAATCTCAATTCAAAGTCAACAATTAATTTTAACAATACATCTTATGGGATCCACAACTTTTCAATCACATATCTCATCAACTTTTATCAAAATCTACTAAAAATCTAATTTTAATCTATAACAAACATGGGCCAAGATTTGTAGTAGAGTTAACGCCTTGCAGCAATTATCCATTTTTTTCACATCTTTGACAAGAACAAAATCAGAGAATTACTGTTAAAAGAACAATCTAGTAAGCTTATTGACTAACATGAGATCCGAAGGAAATTGAGCCATTGGAGACTAATATATTGAGCTACCTATACCACTAACGAAAGCATAAGCAGAAATGCCATTTTCCATTGGAACTATGTGATGCTGTGGCGTAATGAAAGTGAGAAGCACTACTAGGTATAATTTTCACATGATTAGCGGTCATTAATGGCACTTCCAACTTTTATAATCTAGGTCCCCGTTCTAGTGTTTTGGATACCACAATGAAGCTAAAGAAGAAATTATTTTCAATACTCAGACAATCATTTACATTGTTACCCTCAACAATTTGAACTTGGTGAATTACCAATGTCTAGTATGTGTAAAATTCTAATATTGTTATCAATTTTTCGTGTGCCAAATTTCTTTGCAGAAAGCTGCAGTTAAGAAAATGGATATGCAAGCGACAAGGGAATTTCTTGCCGAGCTAAAGGTTTTGACGCATGTTCACCACCTTAACCTGGTACCATCCTCTTTTTTAACTGCAGACTTTTCCTTATGGATGCCGTTTCCATGATTTTTATTGCTTTCTTGCATGCGAGATGGCAATAAAAGTTCCTGCTTTTAATTAGTTTCTTCTCGTGTTTTCTTTTTTTTTTTTTTTTTTTTGCAAATTATTTTCTTGCCCTTTATTCAATTGCATATTGGGCTTAGCCTTAGTCTGTTTTTTATATGCACACGCACGCAATTTCACACATTGCATGACAGTAAAATCGTATTATTCCTTATGTTATGGAAAAAAACAGTGTGTATGGACTTGTATTAGAACTTGAGATTGGCGTGAGTCCTGTGCTTCGTTCCATTCATCCGGGAAATGTTTTTGTACACTTTATACAATTGCAGTCTGCAGATTCTCAATATCCTGTCAAGTGAATCTTTTACTTTTTAATGGGGAATGAGACTGGAATATATGATATTCTTGTTAGGCAGTCCTATCCATGATATGCGTTGTTCTGCTAATACTAGTGATTTATGAAAAATTGCCCATAGCATACAATTTTGCTATTGTAGTATTGTAGGTTTTATTCATTTGACCTAACTCGAAATCTCAAAATTTTTGTTTAGCATAAACAGTTTGAACTTCAGAACGGCCATTTCACTCTATGTGGCACTAGGAGATAAATAATTAGAATTCACAGTTGTAATCTTGCCAAGGTTTTTCTTGGTTTGCTGCTGAATTCAATTTTTTAAGCAATAACTATTTCCATATACGAGTTCTGCTGTTATGGTACAACTTGTGTCATTTTTAACCATTTTGTTTGCGTAGCTGATATTTGTTATCCATTTTGTTTGCAGGTGCGCTTAATAGGATATTGTGTTGAGGGCTCTCTCTTTCTTGTATATGAATTCATTGAGAATGGGAACATAAGCCAACATCTGCGTGGTTCAGGTGCACTGAGTTATAAATTATCTAGGTGATGCAACAATTATGCATTCATAAATTGTCTGTTTTATCATCATATCTTTCCAGACAGGGATCCACTGCCATGGTCAAGTAGAGTGCAAATTGCTCTTGATTCGGCAAGAGGCCTAGAATATATTCATGAGCACACTGTTCCGGTGTACATCCACCGTGATATCAAATCGGCAAATATTTTGATAGACAAGAATTTCCATGCGAAGGTAGTACAATGGCCTCAGATATGATAGTTGAACATGTAAAGTATTTTTCATAACCGCAAATAATAGATAATTTGGACTGCAGGTTGCGGACTTTGGTTTAGCAAAACTAACTGAAGTTGGAAGTAATTCTTTGCCAACGGGACGTCTTGTAGGCACATTTGGGTACATGCCGCCAGAGTAAGTCTCCTAATACATACCATGGTTATTTATATGTTACAAATTCTGGTAGCTGATATAGAAATCTCATCCGGGATTGGCGACGTTAAACAATTTCCATCGTATTTTATCTGTTAATAAATGTATCATTTTGTGGCTTGAACATCTAAATGCTTTTGAGATATTGACATACTCGCTAATTAGTTTTTTATTTAATAAAACGTAGAAACTTATCCACCGTTTCCCAAACTGTTTTCTTGTCTCTCCTATGTTTTTTGATAGCATGACTCCTGTGGTGCTGAAAATCATCGAATTACCTCCAGATGAAAGGGCAGTTATGAGGGACTTCAGAAATTATAGTGGGGTTGTTGCTGATTTTTTGAAACTTGCAGAGATCAATTGATAATATGAAAACAAATTAAGAAAAACTGTTAGAGATGTATTTTTCGGGATTATAAAATTTATACCTGCTGATTGATTCTGTGTGCATGCAGGTATGCTCAATATGGTGAAGTCTCCCCTAAAGTAGATGTCTATGCTTTTGGAGTCGTCATGTACGAATTAATCTCAGCCAAGGAGGCCATAGTTAAGGCAAATGGTTCTTCTCTTGCTGATTCAAAGGGACTTGTTGCTTTGGTAAGTTGTACAATTTCTTGTTTTGAATACAAGATTTCTGCTTGTTCGATTATTTAGATACCAAAGATATAGTTTTCATGGCCTGATCCTTTGGTGATTATAGTTTGAAGAAGTTCTTAATCAGCCAGATCCAAGTGATGATCTCCGCAAACTCGTTGACCCGAGACTTGGAGATAACTACCCCATCGACTCAGCCCGTAAGGTGCGAATTATATCTAAACCGCTGTTTTTATTTATTTATTTTTATTTTTATGGAGCACCAAAAACTTGTCTATTTTGCTTTTAGATGGCCCAACTTGCCAGAGCTTGTACGCATGAAACTCCTCAACTTCGGCCGAGCATGAGATCTATCGTAGTTGCATTGATGACTCTTTCGTCTACAACAGAAGACTGGGATGTCGGATCTTTCTACGGAAGCCAGGGTCTCGTTAATCTGATGTCGGGAAGGTAGAAAGCAAGCTTGCATTCTCATGCATGGTTCGTTACATTTTCAGTCATGGCTTGAAATCGGAGAACACGAGATTCACGTGTTGTATATTTTCTGTATATTACATTTCTGAGTTGATGTTAGTTCAATAAAGCTTTTGAGTTATAGTGGTTTATTTGAATATTAGTCGTATCGAAATAAGTGATTTTTAAATTGTGAAATTGGTTATTCAGTGATTCGTATTATAATTTATTTGGAATACACTCTTCAAGAATTTCAAATTTAAAATTTTTAATCCAAGAATTCATCAAGAACAATATTTATGTAAGTATGTAACAGTGTTAAAAATTAATTGTAAAGCGAAAGAAAGTGGAAGTCAAGCTTCTGCAACTACAAGCCTAAGCGGGTCTTGGTGAAAATTATTTGAGAAATAGCGTAAAATGTGATTAGGTGAAAATTATTTGAACCCTAATCTTGGACATCATGATTGTTCATTTGCTGACTAGTAATGTAAACCCCATTTTGGTTTAGCTAAGAATTAATTTTAGTAAATTTTGAAAAAATTGATGAAATGTATAGCTTAAAATATGATAAAAGTTGTGCCGAAAATTTTTACTATTACTTATTAGTGTTACAAATATTAGTGATTCTTTGTTTGATTAAAGTTGTGTTTATAAACAAAGAATGTGTGTTTTGAAAAGTGGTTTGGAGAAATGTGTGATTAAAAGATAGTTTTGAGAAATATTTTGTTAAACGGTTTACCAAATGACATATACGTGTAAAAAATTATAAAGTAAGAGCAAATTAAATGAACCTCTCTTGATTAATCGACTATTATAGAGACGCTTGATCATTAATATTGACCAACAATTAGAATTATATCATTTGGGGCTTCGAACGAGGTCGAGATTTACTCAATCTTTTACACAACATACCATACTCCTAGAGTAAGCTAACACAACTATCCATTCCTCATAGCGTATATGACTATTGTGTGGGACTACTAAGAGGAATTAAACTAAAAAATAATAATAAAATTCTCAAATTAAGTAGTAAGTAGTAACTACTTAGAATATAAACTAGCATTAAAAGTTTTGAACACTACAAAGGATAAAAGAAAGATAACAACTTGAAGTGATATACTTTGAGATAGAAAAGCATTAATTCTTCTTCAACTATACACCTTCTTTAGATAGATGGGCTGTCTTTGGATTGATTGCTAAAATATGCTTCCACTTTATCGTCAATTTCCTCGATCTAGAATTTCAATCACCAAATAAATAAATAAATAAATAAAAATTAGAAAAAAATAATGACAACTTGCTTAAAAAATTATAATATTCTTTAATTTACTCCTTAAGAGTTGACCCATAAAACATTAACAATTCTGTATATTAACTCTTGTTAACAAATGGAAAAATGATAATAATATACGTTATAGATGATATCTTCTTTGACACGGCGACACTCTCCATTTGCTAACTAGAAGTCTAGAACTAATGTAAGCCCCCATGTAGTTTAGCTAAAAAAATAGATCTTTAGTAAATTTTAATAAAAATTGGTGGAATGTATGAAAATGCGATAAGGGTTGTGGGTACTGTCCAAAATGAGTTTGAAGAAAAATAAATTTTAGCGTGTGAAATATGTAGACGACAGGTCTAAATTCTTTGATAGGACTTTTGAAATGTCAAAAGTTGCGTTTGAGATTAAAAGAAGTTTTTTTAAATGCATTTGAATAATTCTCTAGAAGTACTTTGTTCTACTATAAAAGTTTTTAGAAAAATTCAGCTTAAAATAATTTTTTCAAAAATCTCTTCTATAAAAAAAAAGTCCAGAAATGCAAAGATATATCCTAAACGTATAATTAGCCAACACAGTTCTGCTTTCCTCCCTTGACAGGAAACCATCACACTTAGGGGTGGGCCACATACGAGGGATCGGTGACCCAGATGGGTTTCCCGATCACCATGGGGAAGTGATAATTTTCGTTAGCCAACAATGTCATAGTTGGCATGCAGGAGCAGGACGACAGGTTTGATTATTTCCCTCCTATCTTAAAAGAGAGAATGAATATACTATTCACAATTGTCCCATCCATTTTCACACTTGGTGGTTCATTACTATTCATTAACTGATTTTTTTCAAACAACTTTTTTTTTTCCCTCTTTGAGGGAATGAATATACTATTCACAATTGTCCCATCCCTTTTCACACTTGGTGGTTCATTACTATTCATTAACTGATTTTTTTCAAACAACTTTTTTTTCCCTCTTTATTTTATTTATTTATTTTTATCTTAAAAGAGGGAATGAATATACTATTCACAATTGTCCCATCCCTTTTCACACTTGGTGGTTCATTACTATTCATTAACTGGTTTTTTTCAAACAACTTTTTTTTTCCCTCTTTATTTTATTTATTTATTTATATAATGTCACAAAAAAATGCAAGAAAATCTGAGTGAAGACGAAAACAATATCAAGAAGATAAATAACACATTTTTTTCTATTCACGCAAGAAAATCAAGAGGATAAATTGTAACTTTTATGTAGTCTTAATTAATTGTTATATGATACTATACAGCCTTCTATAATTTAATATGTCTCTTCTGCTAATAATTCTTTATAGAAAAAACATAATATGATTATATTAGGATCCAGTTAATTCAATGACGCTAAATAATACAACAACGATACATTTTTCGTACGGAGTACGACTTTTCAATAGTATTACATAAATGACACTATCAAAAAGTAGGAATATCAATACTATTTCACGTGCATTGCCATTTATTATTATTGAGATGAATTGCATGCCATCCCTCTTGGCACATGCTCCCAACTTTTCTTTTGAAGTCCAAAGGATATAAACTTAAATAATTAAAGGATTAATAGCACAAAACGTTCCTACTTTTGACATGTATTGTGCAAAATATTTCAACGTTTTGATTTTTGACGCTGAACGTCCCAACCTTTATATTTTCTTGTTGGAGACGTCCTTTTGATTATATTTAACGTTAAATGAGGGACATTTTTGTCCAATTTCATTTTTAATTCATTTATTAAGGGTAATTGGCACAAAACGTTCCTACATTTGACACTCATTGTGGAAAAAGTCCCTACCTTTATTTTTTTGGCGAATAACGTCCCTACCTTTAGATTTTCTTGCAGATTAGTCTCCAAATTTTACTTTTCTTTGAATTTAGTCATTCCGTATTTGATTTAAAGGTCATTGTCTTCAAACGTGTATAACTTTTGATCTACAACTCCGAATTGCACTCTCTTTTTTTGCGTTGAACTCCAAATTCAACAATCTTTCTTATGATGTATCATGTGCTCATTTATTAAACATTTCTTTTTGACTTTTGTATTGTAGATACTTATTTTGTTAGGGCATCATTGATTAACGTAAATTGATTTCTGTAAATTTTATTGAAACAGTGAAATTTTAATTTTAGTGTGTGTTCGACGGCCAGCGGAATTTATAAATTGGATTTATTTGACTTTTTATTTTATTTTTTTAAGGTAAAATGTCTGGTTAAAAATTGGTATGTTTAACCCCTATTTGAGCCATATTATAGTCTCAAATCACTTTTTGAATAACACACAGTTTCTTTCTAATATGGCTCAAACAGGGGCTAAACATACTAATTTTTAACCAAATATTTTACCTTAAAAAAATAAAATAAAAACTCAAATAAATCCAATTTATAAATTCCGCTGACCGTCGAACACACACTAAAATTAAAATTTCACTGTTTCAATAAAATTTACAGAAATTAATTTACGTTAATCAATGATGCCCTAACAAAATAAGTATCTACAATACAAAAGTCAAAAATAAATGTTTAATAAATGAGCACATGATACATCATAAGAAAGATGGTTGAATTTGGAGTTCAACGTAAAAAACGGAGTGCAATTCGGAGTTGTAGATCAAAAGTTATACACGCTTGAAGACAATGACCTTTAAATCAAATACGGAATGACTAAATTGAAAGAAAAGTAAAATTTGGGGACTAATCTGCAAGAAAATCTAAAGGTATGGACGTTATTCATCAAAAAAATAAACGTATGGACTTTTTCCACAATGAGTGTCAAACGTATGGACGTTTTGTGCCAATTACCCTTAAGAAATGAATTAAAAATGGAATTGGACAAAAATGTCTCTCATTTAACGTTGAAATATAGTTAAATATAACGAAAATGACGTCTCCAACAAGAAAATGTAAAGATTAGGACGTTCATCGTCAAAAATTAAAACGTTGGGATGTTTTGCACAATACATATTAAAGGTAGGGACGTTTTGTGCTATTAATCCATAATTAAAATATGTAGGGAAAAAAAAAACCAAAAACAAAAAAAAGTAGGCAGCTAAATAATAAATATTTAAGCTAAAACCAACCAACCTTATCCATCAAATCTTCAACTTTTTGAGCATCCTTTGCTGTTTCTTCAGCCAGATCTTCAACCATATGAACAACATTTTTCAGGGCACCTTCAGGGAGTGCCTCAGCTATATTTTCTGCCGCTTTATCGACTTCCTCTGCCACCTTCTCTACCCCGTCGGCTATTTTCTCCACCGTCTCCGCCGCCAGATCCACCTCCTCTGTACACGATTACGGAAACTAATCACTATTAAACTCGAGATTTCATTGATATTGAAAATGTTGTTCATCGATCCTTACTTGTCAACGTTAATAACCTTTGGGCCAAAAAGGGAACTGTCACCATAAATCCAGCAATCCCGGCGATCCTATCACGACATTTTCAAAAGATCAGATCAATTTTAAGTACAAGACGAATTAATTAATGATAAAAATTTCGGTAATTACCATGGATTATCAGAGGGCCAAAAAGAAAAAAGATGATTCCCTGCTTCTGGATCTGGAACAGCTTCAACAACCAGCTCCCTTCTGCACGAACTACAACTCTCAACTCGCAATCAAATTGCTCGATGGAAGTAATAAAAAGTTAAAAACGCTATTGCGTACCTCTTTGATGCTTTGTTTCTTCGTAAGGTTTGAATATATTTGAAACTCTGATCGCCTAAAAACGAGCCTTCATTCTTCTGATTTGATGCTGTTGGATTATAATGTACTCGATAGGAGCCCAAAGGCTGAAATCCTTTGCAGATATTGGGTTGAAGAAGACCTGGAGAGCTGCAAGGAGAGGCCATTGATGGATTATTGATTATGCTGAAGAAGGTCAACAATGGCGTAGGTATTTAATATTTTGAGGCTGAGGGTGAAATTAACCTGGAACACGATTAATTAACGTGTGTTTATTATTATAAAAATATATAAATAAATGATTTTAATATATTATAGTTCATATTGTTGTTCAAAGCCTAACATCGAATGACAACGATAATATTAATTTGTCCACTTCATTCATTATCGATGGTTAATTGTCTATATATATATATATACGTATAAAGATAATTTTGAATTAATATGAGAGTGACAAAAGCAGATATGCTAAAGCTAAAAATTTTACCACAACTTTTCAAACTCAATTTCAATCATTCATTCTTAGTTAAATTCATAATTTTTTACTTTTCAATCATTTTTAAATCACATCCATTAAAAAATAATAAAAACTACAAAAATAAAAAAAAATTCACATTACCAAACATGCTCTCATTAATCTGAAATGTGAATCGAGTGATTGTTTGTATGTGAAATTAAAAAATATTAACTTGAATAGTCGAGCATTGATATGTTTCCTTTTTTTCAATATTACCGTCACAACAAAGCCACATTTACAAAACCACATTTCGGTGAAAATTAAGATGTTGTTTTGACAAAGTTTTTGGTAAAAGTCATAACAGATTTTAATAAAAGTTAATAAAACACATGGATCAAAAGTTGATATCATCAGATGAAAAATGTATAAAATTTTAACAAAATTTCATGAGATAACCACTATATGAATTTCCCTTTGAAGACAAAAATTCATCCACAAAAAAATAATAGACAATATCTTCTATAAGGACGTGCAGTGACGGATGCAGAAATTCGAGTGAGCTCGGACGAATCTAGTTGAGCACGAATTTCAGCCATTGTAGAATTTTAATGAATGGTCTCAAAACTAACATAATCGCTTCAAGATGGAATTGTCTTCGATATATGGGTATTGCAGAACTCTGTTCTAAAATGCTCGCTTACGTTTACGTTTAGGCACGCTTAAATTTGTAGATTTACCTTTACGCTTCGATATGCTTCGCGCTTCACCCCCGCTATTCGCTCCAGCATTGTCAGGTTTTTCGCACTTCCTTAAGCTTGAAGCTCGACTATCGCTACTTTGTCACGCTTTACGTTTTTTAAAACATTGTTGCAGAATGATACTCAATACATGTGTTGGGAATTAAACTTTGATTCACTATTCTTTAACCTACAAGATCTTTTGATGTTTAAAATAGAATAAGCAAACAAGAAAATAAAGAACAATAATGCAGAAATTTCGGATCGCCAAAACCTTTCACTATATATTAAATTGTTGCAAATATATAGACTTTCACTCACCAACCCAATCCCGCAAACCACAAAGAAAATACTAATAAAGAGCTATTATCTAATCACAGATTTCTATCCCTTGAATTATCACACAAGAAGTTACAAAAAATTACAAAGACAAGGCTCACCAATTGATGCGAACCCCCTTGGTATTTAACCAAAAATTTTCACAACAAATTGATTCATCCCAAGAAAGTTAAAATTAGTAAAAATAAATCTTAACTCAAGTTTAATTTAGCCAAAATTCTAAGGAATAAACCTAACCCAATTGATAGAAATAAACAAATTTCAATATTGATAATCAATCTTAGCCCAAACTCATTATCCCCAAAATTTCAAGAAAAATGATTCTTAACCCAATGAAAATGAATAAGTAAATTTCAAGACTTCTTTCAACAACACAAGAATAATTATACTCTAATATAATTGAGAACATTACCTCAAAGAGGCTTGATAAAATGAGAGATTTAACCTCACAAATGTCTTCACATGAAGGAGCTTCAAAATGAACTAATTTCTTCTAAGGTTTGAAGAGAGAAATGTATTTATAGTACAAATGAAAGGAGAAATAAAGAATCCCGAAAATAAAATGAATTCTCACGAAATTCTGGGTTTAGTATGACTGCGCGACTGTGTGGCTCACGCTCGCATGGCCGCGTGGTTCTTGCTTGAATAGTAACCCAAACATATTACCTTTCATATATATATATATATATAAAAAAACTACCTTCCTTCACCAAATTGGCGCGCCCAGCCTCCAGATATTCCTTGCGCACGGTCGTGTGTAGTAATTCTAGCTCTCGTGATTTTTCGACTCCAACTTGATTCTTGGCTCCTCTTTTGGCTTCATCACTTTATTTGGCCTTGAATCTTCTTCCAAAATAGCCCATAATTGACCCGAGCTCTTCGAACATGCACTTCAAAATTTGTTTGGCCTGGATAATTAATTTTCCTCATCAAGCTCACTATGATTCTCATCAAATCCTCCTTCTTCAGGATGATTCATCTCAATTCATTGCACCTCTTGCATCAAAAGGGAAATCCTTGCTTCCATGCCTCATGATCAGCAAATAGGACCTTGTAGCTTGGACTAAATGCAAGGATCGAACCATGAACTCCTTTGAACTTATGTGGTGTGGTCTAAAGACTAAAATGCAATTATGCAATTAACCTGCAAAATAGATTTAAGCAAAATGGGGTGGGGATCATTAGTTTCTTCATGTGCAAGATAGGGATCCTGGTACTCGTGATATACCACCTCCAACTCCCCTTTTTGAACCCTAATTAAGTTCTTTTCTTCACCACCTTCATTCTCCTCTACTTTTTGCTCAACTTCCTCTTCAAAAATTGCATTTTCAATCACATCCTTTAAGTTTTCACACTCAACCAACCCTTCCACATTTTTAATCTCAACACCCTCCTCTATATTTGTAAGCTCATGTACCCTTCATCAATTGATCAACTACATCAAATTTTATCTCTCCCTCCTTCTTAACATCCTTATCTTGGGCTACTTCTTACAATTTAGCTTCAACCTCACTATCACTCCCCTTTTGCATTCCAATATTATTTTACTATCCCACGCAATGAACTTTTCTTCTAAAATTTTCATTTGCTTCTTAAAGTCCAAAGTAGGACCATTCTTCTCATAGGATGATAGAATCTTCATTTCAACACTACCAATATTTTCATCTATCCCATCCCTACCCTTATGCTTCCTTAGATGACCTTGGTCAAACCCCCTATCAAACTCCCTATCACATTGCTCTCCTCTACTCCTACCCATGTTCTACTTTTGTTCCATACCCCCATCATCATCAAACTTATCCCTAACTTTTCTATTACTCCTTGGTGTTGGGATTTCTCCCTTTGCCTCCAATCTATCCAACCTTCTTCCCAATCTTCCTTTCATTGCCTCCATTAGCCTAGTATAAGTGGTGGAAATATTTTGCAACATCTCACGCAAGTCTTGAGTTTGGGAATTGGAGTCTTGCCCACTTGGAGCATTTCTATGAAGCATGTTGTGTAAGTGTGGAAGTATTCGCACAAGTAATGTTTTCACTCGTGTTTACACTCAATTTTCAAGCTCTCAAGAAAAGTAATCAACTATAACGAGAAAATTCTTGTGAAATATAAAACCACAATCAAAGAAGAGACATAGGAATCGATGGGCACAAATAGCAAGTGAGATTTATAGCTTGCTATCACAAAGAAGATGTAATATGGATTTATGGGTCAATGTGTTGGAGTACAAAAATTCATAAAGGACTTGGCAAAGAACAAGGAATTACTAAGGATTAATTTGTTGTTGAGAAAAGTGGTATCTATTAATGAAGTCTCCTTAGAGACAATTTATCAAACACCTAGTACTCAATTCTTGAATAGTGTAGAAATTCAAGTGTTTGGTAAATTGAAATCTCCTAACCAACTCAAATGTGATAACAATCCCACAATATAAGAATCAAGAAATATTCATAGCATACAAATTTTTCATTTTTTTTTTTAATGAGAAACAACAAGAACAAGAAATGTAAAGATAGATTTACCAAATAATGCGAATCCCCTTGGTATTTAACCAAAAATTTCCACAATAATTTGATTCATCCTAAGAAAGCTAAAATTAGTAAAGATAAATCTTGACCCAAGTTTTATCTAACCAAAATTCTAAGGAATAATCCTAACCCAATGGATAAAAATAAACAAATTTCAAGTTTGATAATAAATCTTAATCTAAACTCATTATCCCAAAAATTCAAAGAAAAATGGTTATTAACCCAATGGAGATGAATAAGTAAATTTCAAGATTTCTTCCAATAATACAATAATAATTATACTCTAATATAATTGAGATCATTACCTCAAGGAGGCTTGATAAAAAGAGGGTTTTAACCTCACAAATATCTTCCACGTGAAGGAGCTTCAAAATGAACTAAGGGTCCATTTGATAGCGGAAAAAAAAAATAATTCCATGAAATTGAATTCCTGGGAATTAGAAGTTTAATGTGTTTGATTGATTTAATTTTCTAAACTGAAAAAGTAAAGAAATTTTCAAGTTTTGTTATTTGATTGATATTATATTCCATGAAAAATAAAGCAAAAATTTGATACTTCAATCAATTTTTTTAAATATTTTTCATACATTTGTATTTGATAATAAGAATCTTAATTTCTAGAAAGTCAACTAACAATAACAAAAATGACCAAACGAGGTGAAAGTGGTTTTCCTCCTAAGGTGGAAAACCAATTCCCACCAAATTGCCAAGAAAACCAAATCCTTAAAATCAAGGAAAATAACAAATTTCGAAAGAGTTGGAAAACGAATTCCATAGAAAATTAAAGGTGGCGTTCTTTTTGTATTTTATTTTTGAAAATATTTTATGTTTCCTGTTTTTATTTTTATTTTCAAATTTGCTGAAAATGCGTTTAGTTGTCATTTCTGAAAATTGTTTTTGAAAATGAAAAGCTGAAAAAACACGTTCTATTTGAAATTTTACAGAATACTACTGACTCAAACTCAAATTTTTTTTCACAATACACTGAAAATATGGTTTACCTGCAACACACTAACGTGAGTATTAAGTGTCTATATTAATACAGCTTGGTCAGGTCTGAGATTTGAGGAAGCTTTTGTTCTATTAAAATCCAGAAAATGCAAATTCTTTCAAAACCACCAGAGTCCATTTATCAAGACATTTTTTTTGAAATATAACAACAAGAATTCTCACTTAATTTTTTTTTTTTTTTTGTAATGTCGATATTGAATTTAATAAAACTTTATTTAGGCCTAATTCTAAGTTATGATAACTCTAAAAAAAAAATTAGGCTTAGTCCCAAGTTAAGATAATTCTATTAAAAAGAAAGAAAAAAAAATTTATTTTAAACTTAGTTTCAAGTTAGGATAATTCTTAAAAAAAAAAAAAATTAAAACGCGTTTTGAACATTTTTAGTTGAAATACACACAAAACGTCCAAAACGAGGTTTTGAGCGTTTTGTGTACAATTTTTTTTTTTTTTCCAAAATTCGTTTTCGAAAATGGTAAAGAGAACGAGTTTTTAGTGTTTTCACAAAATAAAAACGAAATACAACCTCAAAACAGCAAAGAGAACAGGACCTAAGTAATCAAAGGTACAAAAGTTGGAAAATGAAAAACATTTTCCATTTTTCATGAAAAATCTTTCATATCAAACATGGCTTAAGTTTTCTAGGGTTTGAAGAGAGAAAGTATTAATAGTTCAAATGAAAGGGGAAATAAAGAATCCTGAAAATAAAATGAATTTTCAAGCACACACAGCAATGGCAATGGGGTGGATTCGACTTTAATCGCAGGTCGGGGTGACCCATCCGCTAGGCCAATGACCCGATTTTTTTTGTTTTTGTTTTTTTTGGTAAAATTGGTTATGAAATTTTAGGTGTCAAACTAGTCAGAGTTTTTAAGTTTGAACTTTTAAAATAATATGTATATATTTAAAGGAAAAATAAATCAACAAACAATATAATGGTATAGTTATTGTGTATACTCGTGTTCCTAAGTCTCATCAAGGTTCAATTCTTCTTGACCTCATTATATTTATTTTTTAATTTCTCATTCCAATCAATTCCCAAAAATAATAATAATCCTTGTTTTCGAGACTAGGTGGGTCTGCCTCGAACCCGCCTCGAAATACTCCGCGAGCGGGAACCCGTTGGAGTGGGTAGATTTCTGGGCGGGAAGTCTTGGGTCCTCCGGTCTCTAGTCGTCCGAGTTTTTGTGCCTTCCCTAAAACACACAGCCTTCTTCGCTGAATTGGAGTGCGTGGTTGCCAGATATTCCTTATGCACGGTCGCGTGGAGTAATTTCAACTCTTGTGATTTTTTTACTCCAACTTGATTCTTTACTCCTCTTTTGATTTAATCACTTTGTTTGACCTTGAATATTTTTTCAAAATAACTCATAATTGACCCAGAGCTCTTCAAACATGCACTTCAAAATTTGTTTGGCTTTAATAATTATTTTTTCTTATCAAGCTCACTATGATTCTTATATCACTAATTTCTTCACTATTTGATCACAATAGAACATTCTATGATGTAAAAATTAATTGGCTCGTCTAACACATATATAATATTTATAAGCAAACATAACCTAAAACACATGTAGAATTCATTTACAAAGGAGTCCTTTTCCCCTTTTCACATAAAAGAAAAACGGCAGCACGTGTATTTCTCAATTAATGGATGCCCTAATGGGCCATTAACCATTAATCCATGTTTAATAAAAAATAGTCTTTGATTTTGGGTCAATACCCAACAACGCGATCAAGAATCGGGACCATAAGATAGGAACCAATTGATAGTTAATAAAGAGAAAATACAAGAAGCGGTGAATAATAAAGGAGAGGAGCTGATCAACAACAAGGTCAAAAAACTTGGTTGATAAATGAAACAGTAGGATAAAAGAATAAATAAATTATATACCAACTTCTCTACGTGTCTCAGACCAAAATTGAGGTTGAAATCTGTACAAAAACGTGTTCTCTTTATAGAAAAATATATCATTGAACTGGCGTAACATTGTTATCCTCGCTATCTCTGACTGTCATCCAACTGTCTTCCCAATTCCAGTTAACCATCAATCCTGAATTCATCGACAACTGTTTCAACCTTTGATTTGGAGGATTTAAGGTACCGTATGTTCGACTCGGAGTGTACGGAGTTTCCGATTCATCGATGAAGCTCCAAATGGCATGATCAAGAATGCTTGTTGGTGATCCAGCTGTGTCTTTTATTAATTTCTTTACATTGGATAATTCCTCAAGAAATGGATGTTTAACGAGCTGTGTAGCTGTCCATCGCTCTTTCGGATCCCTTCTTAAGCACTTATTCAAGAAGTCCTTTGCTTTATCCGAAAGGAAGGCTGGAAACTCCGGTAATTCTTCCGACAAGGCGATCCGATAAAGTAGCGACGATAGATGGCTAAGATTAGGCCAAGGCGAACCGCCGGTCGCCATTTCAATAATCGTGCATCCTAATGCCCAAATATCAGCTGGAAATCCCTGCTCCTCCCCTCTTGCAACTTCCGGCGCCATGAACGCCGGCGTGCCTCCTATCGACGCTTCTCGATCATCCCTTATTCTCTTGGCACAACCAAAATCTGAAATTTTGGCACCATCTTCTCCTATCAGAATGTTTCTCCCCTTGATATCACTATGCACTATACCAGTTGAATGAAGATACTCCAATCCTTGGACAATTTGGCTCGTGTAGTGACCGATCATGGCTTCGTCGAGCCGGCCGCCACACTTGTGAATGGCGTCCACCAGCGTACCGTAACGAGCATACTCCATCATCAAATCGAACATGATCATATTGTCGTATCGAGTAATATCGGACCCTATGTAACCTACCACGAAAGGACTATTCAAAGTGGACAAAATCATTTCCTCCCTTTTCAAGAAGCCGGATTTCGATAGCTCTACCGATTTGACAGCAAACACATCCCCCGAACTCGAACTGGCTATCGACACGGTGGCGGTGGCGCCGCGGCCTATAACGTGTCCTCTGCTCCACTCCATTTCGTAAAATTGAATGGAAGAAGAAAGTTTAGATGAGGTGTGGCTGCTCATGTGGACGAGGGATATTTATATGAAAGGTGTGTCCAAATTAGTTGGCCTCGATCACCTTCGATAGCTCTCCCTAGAATATACTATTCCTCTAACGAGAATTCCATAACGTGGCAAACTGTATGTGGGAAGAAATTAGACAACTGGAGTCAGTGAGCGGCAACTATTTGTATTTGGCAAAAGGGCCTTTCTTCACGTGGCAATATTTTAATAAGTACAAAGTACGTGGAAGAGGGCAATACGTTAAGCCCTTATGTTTGGTGGATGGATAGGATTGGATAATTCAAAATTGTAAATATTCAAATTTGGGGGAAGTGGGTTCACCAAACTAACAAGTTAAATTTTGACTTCTGGGTATTCCACTTTTTGGTCGAAAATTAAAATTCACGTACAAGAATTAACAAAGTCAAACACGGAGTAAGTAGTTATGGCGAGACTCGATATTTGAATTAAATTTGTTACATACTAATGAATTGGTGTGCTAAAATCATTTTTCTCCTCTGAATAGTTTGGTATGTGCTCGAAATTATTGTAGGCAATTTAGGACAAGTTCAACTGAATTTTGAAGTAATGTTAGTTAAAGAAAATTGAATTATTAATTATTAGTTAGTGTTAGTTCTAATCCATGATAACATACATACCTTCTAGATGAAAGTAAAGAATGGATTTTGGAATCTTAAGATATAAAACATATGGAAATGAGTTTTTTGTTGCAGTAGTTCTTAACTTGTAAATCAAGGTTTTAAAAAGTTGCTAATATGAATGAAAGATTAAAAGATGCTTTAAAAGAGCTAATGATATGCAATAATCAACTCTTACTTTTATTCAAATTTGGATTACGTCTTAAAATGTTAACTTCGTTTAGAGAAATATAAATCATGGCCTTCTATTTTAATCGAGATGGGATTTTATTTACTGCATCTTAGGTAAGATGACGGTTTGTTTTAGAAAAATCATTTTTTAAATTAGAATATTCGTTTAGAATTTTAGATCGAACGGTACAATTACACCTATTAAGTTTTAACGAAAAGAAAGGGAAAAATAATTATAGGAATCTAGAAAAAAATAAAAGTGGTTTGAAATTTGGAAAGAAATGGGGTGGAGTTGGTTTGAAGTACAAGTTAAAGTGATTCAAGAAGTTGTAACTAATTATACCAAATTGAAGACAAACCACTTTTCCAACACACTAAACAACATTACTTGGAATTTAATTAGTTGTAAAGTAAAATGGCAAAATGGACCACTTCATTCACTCCATTTGGATTCCTATTCATATTAGATTTGTTGGTAGGGCAGATTTAGAGCATCTAATCTTACATTACATTACATCACATTAATTAATCTAATTTAAATATTACGGCCGAGTTTAAAGATTATCACGCTTCAGACTGCCTTTGTTTGGTAACACTGTAGTGATTTATAAACTGATTTATTTATGATTTTGAGGTAAGATGTGTGATTGAAAAATGAAGAGAAAAAATGCAAAAAGTAATTGGAAAATTATTTGGTTTATAAAACCATTTACCAAAAGGAAATAAAAGGGATTTTGTTATTCAAATAGCTTGTTGGTTGTTAAGTAGTACTCTTTTCAACCTCGATGTTGTTTTATTAAAAATAATGAAAAAGGGACACAATCAATAATGTGATAATGCCACGCAACTGTCAATTGAAAACTTTTGAGTGTTAATTAGGAAGAAACATTTGTGTGAAATCTTATGCATGCAACACTAATATTTTTTTAATTGTTGAGTAATATAACTACCTACCTATGATTATACTTTATTTTATTTATATGTTGATAAAGAGTTTTATATTACTGTAATTTTAAGAGAACCAGTTATAATTATGCTGAAGAAAGAATCCATTGTAAAAAAATAAAAAATAAAAATAAAATCATATAAATATTTGATAAGTTTCTCTTTCAAAATTGCTATAGGTTTCAAGATCAGCATTTTTTATCTTTAAGCATAAATAAGATTCATTGTTTTGTGATTTACTAAACGGAACATTAATTGTAGTGATGTTTGTTGGGTGGATTTTGTGAATAGTGACGCTAAATAAATATAATGATGGTTTTGTAAATCCTTGCCGAATATTGGACAGAATAACGGCAAAGAAAAACACAAACAAAAAGAATAAGAGAAGAAGGGACAAAGTCGAGGCAAGAGTTGGACTCTTTGTCCTTAAGTCGAATTTTGCCCCACAACGGTGCCTACGGATTTCGGCAATCGACTCCCAAGATACAACGGCTACACTTGTGTTTGTAGCACTCTAAAACACAAGTACAACGAATCAAAATTAGGCTTATGTACTCCAAAGATGAAATGAAAGAATATCAAAACAAATGAAATGATTTTGATTTTGGAGAGAAGTGAGGATGATAGATGTTTTGCATATCAAAAAAGTGAGGAATAAGACACCCAAATGGTCCTATTTATAGACCATGAAAGGGTGTGGACGAAGTGGTTGAGGCCCAAACCATGTACCATTTCCAAACAATGCACCTTTATGAAAAGGTACATTCTGGCCGGACAACCGTGCGGTTGCACGGTTATAAACCGTGCGGTCGCACGGTTTTACTCAAAAAACCGGATATTATTTTGACGTGTGATCGCGTGGTTTACTAACCGTGCGGTCGCACGGTTTTACTCAAAAAACCGGATATTATTTTGACGTGTGATCGCGTGGTTTACTAACCGTGCGGTCGCACGGTCAAACATTTTGACCTGATTTTCGTCATTTTCCGTAATTTCTCATTCATCCAATATTGGTTTTCGAAATGCCAAATATACCCTTCAATACCATCAGAGATTGTGCGCCCCGAAGCGGCAAAGTGGCAAACAATTTTGCCTAAACGGATTGAGTCGAGCTTTTGAGTATTAGGCCGAAGTCGACACAAAATCACTTTAATCGATTTTCAATTCTCGATTTATTAACCAATATCCAACAATATTCTTAAACTATAATCATTAATATTAGTTATTGTAACATTTATTTTTATTTTTATAACAAGTAATATTATTTTCAAAAAAAAAAAAAAAAAAAGTTAAAACAACTATTTACTACTAATAGTAAGTACGTGATTTCCACATCTTATGTATATGATGAATGATAAGTTTAATATTTTTGAACTACGTAATTAATTAAAAAATTAAAGTGACGTAAGGTTGATGTAATATTGTTTTTATTAAAATAATGAAAAGGGACACAATCAATAATAATATGATAATGCCACGCAACTGACAATTGAAACTTTTTGAGTGTTAATTAGGAAGAAACAATTGTGCTGAGATTTTATGTATGCAACACACATTTTTTAGTTGTTGAGTAATATAACTACCTACCTATGATTATACTTTGTTTTATTTATATGTTGATAAAGGATTTTATATTAATTTTAAGACAACAAATTATAATTATGCGGAAGAAAGAATCCACTGTTAAAGAAAAAAAAAATCATATAATTATTTGATAAGTTTTTATTTCAAAATCGCTATAGGTTTCAAAATCAGCATTTGATCTTTAATTACAAATAAGATTCATCGTTTTCTGAGTTTATGTTGGAAATTATTTTAAGAATTCAAGAAATTGGTCAAATGTTGAAAATCGACTAAAGTGATTTCATGTCAACTTTGATCAAATATTCAGAGATGATCCAATCTATTTAGGCAAAATTGTTTACCACTTCGAGGCGCGGAAATGAGAATTCAGATTTCTCTGCATGTATTGAAGGATATATTTGACATCTCCAAACCAATATCGGATGAATGAGAAGTTACGGAGAAACACAAAAAATGGTCAAATTTTTTACCATGCGATTGAACAAACCATGCGATCACACATTGAAACATTTTTGTTTATTTTTCGATTTCACATAAAGTCATGTGATCGCATGACTTATAACCATGCGATCGCATGGTAGTATGTACAGTCACGTCCTTTCGAAGAGTTGCATGATTTGGCTCCACACCACTTCGTTCCCAACTCTTTATCATCTATAAATAGGACCCTTGTGATGTCATATTCCTCGTACAAATGATATGCAAACATAGATATAATTCTATCTTCTTCTCTTAAACAAAATTCTTGCATTCTTGTTGCATAATTTTTGTTTTTCTTTTCACATTTATTTTTGGAGTACAAAGTTGTTATTCTAGATGGTTGTGCTTGTGATTTGGAGTGCTACAAACATAAGTGTAGTCATTATATTTTGGGAGTTGTTGCCATAAACCGTGGGCACCGTTACGAGACAAATTTAACTTAAGGACAAAGTGTTCAATATTTACCTCGACTTTGTATATTTTCATCTTTTTTTTCTTTTTCATGTTTCATTGTCGTTACTTTGTCCATTTATCAATACATATTTTCATATAAATATTCTATTATTTGGCGTCCTTATACACAAAATCACCCAACAGCTTAAAACGGGACAATAATTGTAGTAATGTTCTTTTATATTACTAGTGGGAAGAACGTGCGTTCCACATTTTATAAATGCAAAGGATGCATGATATGTGGATCAGATTTGAAGTAGTAATGCTATTTTTATTAAAGAGTTGATGTATCTATATAAAGTAATGTCTCATGTCTCATTTTAATTATTTTTTTTAAGGGTTTTCAATTTTCTCAAAATAGACACCCTAGAACCAGACATTCGTTGCGTCATAGGAAAACCCATCAAGAAAGCACTAAACCCATGTTTGAGAGAAATTTTAATCTAATTTTTTGTCAAAGTTAAATTCAACAATTAATTATAATCACACATTTTGTGGGTTTTACAATTTTTTAACTCTATATCTCTTTACTTTTATCAAAATTTACTAAAAATTTGATTTTAATCTCCATCAAACATGGGCTAAATTTATAATCTTGGAGAAACCCAACTAAAATTGCATGAATGGGCACATTAAAAATAAATATAAATAAAAGAATCGGCAATATATTCATACACAGGTCTTCACGGAGAGATGAGGTCTGAAAACTAATTAATTCAAATAGCATTGAAACATATTATTTTATAGTATATAGAGACTAGAGTGAAGAAAATAACAAAAAGTTAATAGCCAGTTTGATAAGCTTGTTTATAATACATTTTTCAAATCATTTTTTAGTACATAATTTTTTCATCGCATATTTTACTTCAAAAATATCAAATTCTCTCTCTTTCTCTCTTTTTTTAAATAAAAAGAGAAAAGTTGTCAAAGAGAAGCTGGGCTTTTAATTCATATCTAATTATTTGCCAAATAATTAACATGGGATTCAGCGTATAACAAAAATGGTCATTTATCTATAATTTATATCTATAACTATAATATCTTAAAAGTATGGATGGGTGAAAATCTTTTGATTTCTCATTTTATCCTCACATTTTTTTCCCCTAAAAAAAAAAAAAAAAAAAAAAAAAAAAAAAAAAAAAAAAAAAAAAAAAAAAAAAAAAAAAAAAAAAAAAAATCGACCCTGAGATTTTAGTTTAAATTTATAGTCACTGTTTGGTGATGCTTAAAATCGAATTTTTGATAAATTTTGATAGAAGTTAATAAAATGTGGTTGAAAAGTTGTGGGTTCGATGAAATGTGTGGTTAAAATTAATTGTTAACTTTGACTTGAATTAAAATATTATTTTAATTAATTTCTCCCAAACGAGAGCATAATATTGAACTTTTTTTCATTATAAAAATACGCTAGATCCTCACAAATTAATTTTATTGAATTGTGATCCCCAGATTACAAGAGTTTCAAACTTGGAGTGCCAACTTATAGCAATCGGTGAAACATTGAGAACCTCGAGCGCAATTTCTATTATGAAGGCCTTAATGTGGACCCTTTGATTTGCATCAGACGGCTGTGAGCTGAACTTGGACTTTATATTGTGAATTGGGCAAAATCTGGAAAGAGACTTTCTCTCTCTTGGAATACAAATTCTCTTGCGCGAACCAGGCCCCTTCTTCCTCTTTGTCTTATATTTTTTCTTTGCGCCATTGTGTAATCAATTGTAGAATTGATTAGGTCATCTAGTAGACCATCTTGAGGGCAATATTGTGCTCTGTTTGGTGCGGTTTATTTGCGAGATTAAGGGCTGATTGTTTAGTTCGGTTTCTTGAGAAGAACTTGTGCGCTGGTTTTGGTTGCATGAATTATTGTATTTGTAACTCTCTTTGGAAGGAACTTCACCTTGATCTCCAAATTCCAATCTCTAACTCTCTTGGTTGATATAGGCTAAGTGGGTGAGCTCGATCATTACAATCATCCCTCGGTACGAGCACAAAAAATTCAGCCATAATCAATTTTTAGCATTGATAAACAAGATTTAAACTTACAAGTAGATATTATCTTCGTTCTCATATCAGATGGGTTTCTATCAGTATGTATTTTCTCAAGTTTAAATCACCCGAAGCAATTTTCTCTCTTACAAAATAATACTTAACTTCTATGTGTTTAGATCGCTCATGATAGATAGAATTTTTACTTAATAGAAGTGCACTCTGACTATCAGTGTATATTACAGGAGTATCTTGCAGAAAATTAAACTCATTTAAAATGCTAGTTAACCATATACACTCCTTAACGGCTTCGATGATCGCCACATACTCAGCCTCTGTACTAGACGGAATAACTATGGGCTGCAGTTGGGATTTTCAGGTAATACAATTGTCTCATAACGTGAAGAAATAAGCGGTAGTGGACTTTCACTAGTCTTTATCACCAGCAAAATCAGAATCCACGTATCCTTTAAGAGTCACTCTATCTACCCATTTCTCATAAACTAACCCAACACTCATAGTACCAGTTATGTACCTCAACAGCTACTTTAACTCAGCTCAATTGGGCTTCCCATGGTTAGACATAAATCTGCTTAAGAAATTTATGGCATAGGCCAAGTCAGGCCGTGTAGTGATCATGGAAAACATCACAGACCCTATTGCGTTAGCATAAGGAATGTTTTTCATCTCTTTAAACTCAGCTTTGGTCTTAGGAGACTGAAGCGATGACAAGTTCATATGTGCAGTAAGAGGAATAGAGACAGACTTGGCATCTTTCATAAACTTGGTTACTACTTTCTTCAAGTGACCTTCTTATGTAATAGACAGTCTGTTTTCAGTCCTATCCCTCTTAAGGGTCATTCCAAAGATTTTCTTCGCACGTCCTAAGTCCTTCATATCAAACTCAGATTTTAAAAGGTTTTTAAAGGAAATTTTTTTAAGATTCACGAATAATTTTTTCAATTTTAAACAACAATCCAACACTTACGAAAACAGGGCAGCCAAGTAATTACAACATGTACAATTCAAAAATCACAATTTATGAACTAATCAAGAAAAAACAGATTATAGCACGCCAGATAAACACAATTACTATATGCCCTAATATCAACTAATACTACGAATTAAATTCTTAAAATGGTGAACTGAAACAATCTCACCAAATATCCAAGACAAGTAAAACATGTTCGAGAATGGTCACATGTTGCAGAATCGGACACTGCCTCGATCAACAGAGGTTGAAAATTATCTGAAAATTGCAAGAACTAAATAAAATCAGTGCAATATCAATTCAACAATACAGTAATTCCACAAAATCAGAAAAGCCCTAATTTTCGTGAACCCTAGAAAAAATCAACAGAGAACTCGAAAATTACAGTAGTGGCTCTGAAACCAGTTGTAAGGGATTTTCGTGCCTATTTCTGTGACTAATGCGGATAACATGTAATAAACAATCAAGAATCGAAAATGAACGTAAATCAAAGAAAGAAACAACCTCTATTTGGCGACCCAGTTCGATGAAATACACCTATATCTAGGGGGCTCAGGATCGAACACTTTCCACTAGCAAATGGGCACGAAAATCCCTTACAAATTTTAGTCTATGCGCAGTTTTTTCACATTTTTCGCGACTTATTATAAATATTTTATAAAGAAATTACTGATTTACCTAATATTTTATGATATCAGATTACTTCTTAATATATCACACTCGGTTTATTTATTAAGCTGAAATTTTAAATAATTGTCTAATATATATTTTGAAGAACATGACAAAAATTTTTATAAAATATTAATATATTAAGAATTGAAGTCAATTTACCATTTACTATTATAAATTGCGTCAACTATTTTTAAAAACAGTATTAATATTTAAAAACATTACTTTAAATTCACAAAATACATATGACGTGTAAAGTACGTGTTTACCACTAGTACATTATAAAATGATTCTCATCAGAAAGAATAAGCATTTATTCTTTAATGCAATTATTACAATTTATAAACAACGCAATTTCTTAACCACTTTTTAACCACACAATTTACATCAAAAAATAAATAAATCAATTTATAATTGCTACAGTATTATCGTAAAGAGCCTAAAAAGGAGTAAAGAAAATGTGACATGATTGGAGAGAGAGAGAGAAGAAGAAGAAGAAGAAGAAGAAGAAGAAGAAGAAATTCACTTCAGATTTAAAGCAACCCTAGAAACGACAAAATGTTTTGGGCAAATGGAGCGCAAGAGAAGGGGGAAATAATGAGATTGGAGGCGAGAATAAGGTGAATTTTAAATTTTGAGTGCGATGACTAATGAGTGAAGAAGAAATGGTAAGCTACGTCCCAAAATAGACTTTTAAAATTGCTAATTTATCTATTTATTCATCATCTACATCTGCGGGTTTTGCTAGGTGTGTTTGATGCATTGGTATTTTTATTCTGGAATTTTAGGCTAATTGCTATATTGTATTTCAGAAGTGTGAAAGTAGAAATAAAGGGAATTGCACATCGAGTTAGTGAATAATTTTTTTTATTACAGTAATTCGAAGAGACAATAGACTTTTTAAAATTTTGGGTATTAAATTTTATTTAACATAATAATATTAATATAGACGAATTAGAATCAACTACTATTAATGGGATGATATACTTAATCACCATTCTTGGATATTCATCTTCTTACATCTAGTTTCATTCAATTTTTGCTTTCTTGGCTTTGTTTCAAAATTGTTGGTCTTCCAAAATGATTGTCGTAAATTAAAATATGATGTTTATACTTTTTCAATAAATTTTCTTTATGGGTATGTTTGATCTAGCAGAAATATCGAATCTTAGGATTGTACCATGGATTTTTGACTGATCCAATGACATAAATTTTATAATTTTTTTTTTTTTTTTTGGTTTTGGTTTTTTTATTTTGTTTTATTGATTTTCTATTTTTTTTTTTTTTTACGTTGGAAGTTTTTGCCGCCGAATTTTTTTGTTTTCGTTTTAATTTTTTTTAATTAAACCTCGTTGTTAAAATTAAATATCGTGAATTGAGACAATCTTACATTACAACATTGCGAAAATAAAATAATACAATTAAATTTCAATGATTCATTCCCATGATCCGTATACATCATAGTCGAAGAAGTTGGGAGATTAGTAGGTATTCATCTGATTGGGATGATAGGGTTGTGCCTGAAATGAGTTTTGTGAATAGGATTGTATATGATATGTTGTTGCCTCATTTGATTCCTGTGAGTAGGGATAGGGACGATAGACATTGTCTTCTGCTGACAGCGCGTCTGGACATTTTCGCTTGTCATGTCCGGGTCTACTACAGATTCCGCATATTCGATTTGCTTGCTTCATTGATTTTTCCTTTGAGGACTTTATTCGTTTTCCATTGCCCTTGGCTCTTACAGATTCTGGATCCCTGACTGAAGTATCCCCATGTGTGACTTTGCATTTCCTTAGTTGATGATGAGGTTACTCCCTCTGTCACAAGTAAATCATTCACTCTAATTTTCATGTCTCTTAACCCGTTAAGCACGTAATCTGTAGAGATTTGAAATAGCGGTGCATTGTCAAATAGATTATTTGATTCTGCCCTCATTGTCCCAAGACGTGAAGGAATTGACATTTGTTTGTTGAACGAGGGTGGTGTGTTGAAAACTGGACTGGATTTTGCGTAAGTAGAATCTTTGTCTTTCTCGCCGAAGTAGATCGGGGCTTACTTGTGGTACAAACACGTCACTTTCGCTCTCCATTTACTTGCCTAATTATGAAATAAAAATGAAAAACAAAATTTTTTATTGCAAAAGTACAGAATATGGAAGTAATTTGGTGTTGAAATTTTGTGGAGAAATAATTTTATTGCAAATGTGTAGAGTGTGAAAGTAATTTGATTTTCAAGTTTTGTGAAAAACTTGAACATATATATAATGTAAAAAAATTATAATTGTAGGAAAAAAGAAATATATATATATATATAATGCAACAGTCATTGGTCACTTACAGGTGACCGTTTTGATATATAATGCAACAGTCACTGGTCACCTACAGGTGACCGTTCAATTACAGAAAAAAATAAATAAATAAATTTGATGACAAATAGGGGACTCCCACGTGGATATCATGTGGGGTTACCCCCACAGGATATCCCGTGGAAGATCATAATTGCATTTCCCACCAAAGCACTTGGGTTTCTTCCATAAAAAAGGTACTCGTTAAACGGTTACCTGTAGGTGACCAGTTGAATTACAAAAATAAATAAATAAATAAATTTGAGGACAAATAGGGGGCTCCCACGTGGATATCTTGTGGGGTTACCCCCACAGGATATCCCGTGGAGATCATAATTGCATTTTCCACCAAAGCACTTGGGTTTCTTCCATAAAAAAGGTACTCATTACCATCTTATTGAGTTCATACCTGATTTACTAAATAAGGGGACATACATTATTTTTCAATTGCTTTTTGTGTATCCTTGAATTTGTCAGATATATGTTTCAACGATTGATAGTCTGACTTTTGTTGGATGCATTTACATTAATTTCTCTTCCATTTTATTCTTAATTCTTAATTTTATTTCATATTATTAATAAAAGATTAATATGAATTGAGATGAAAAGGGCAAACTTGAGAAAAAGGAAAAAATATAAGAATATATTAGACAATCAAAAGTTTCTTCTATTTTGGCCCTTTTAATACATGTAGAAGATAGATGTAGATAATCATCATTATTAATTATTGTAACATTTATTTTTGTTTTTATAATAATAAGTAATATTATTTAAAAAAAAAGTTAAGACAATAATAAACACGTTTTATGTATAGAATGTATGATAAGCGTAGTATTTTTTAAGTACTAATTATTTTAAATGAAAAATTAAAATTGTAAATTAACTGCAATATATAATAAATTAATATTTTAATGAAAATTTTCACCGAATTGCTCGAAATATATATTAAAAAATTGTTTTAAAAGTCAGCTTAATAAAGAAATCATGTATCATATATTAGAAAGTAATCTGACATCATAAAATATTGAGTATATCAAAAATTGATTTATAAAATATTTATGATAAGTCATAAAAAAATATATAAAAAAAACTGAGCATATAGACATCAAACTAATTTAGGATCAAATTTTTATAATAAAAAAAGTCTAATGTTAATAATTGATAATAATTGTATTTAATAAAATAAATAAATATTAAAGATAATATTGACCGAAAACTTAAAAAATAAGGATAAATGAGAAATCAAAAGTCTGTCTCGCATCCTTACTTTTAATATATTATAAATGTAAATTTTAGATGTAGATAATTTTTTGTGTGGTGGTGGACGAGGGTTGCAGGAGAGAAGTGGTGGTGGGTGAGAGCTTGTTTGCAATTTTATGAAATAGGATTGAAATTATACATCAAGTCCTCATTTTATTTTGAGTAAAAGTTAGTCCCGACTCCTGAGTGACTATTATCGTAAGTTTTCAAAACTTCAAAACGTTAGTATTGAACTTTAGTGACCATTTTGAAATTTCTCCCCGGATTTGGACTTGCAGTTAAGAAAGCGGAAAAGTAGAGCAACAAGATGCTGGAAGAAGAAGAAAACTTTCATTCCCACGGAAGAAAGAAACCATTGGTCCCTTTGAAATTGAATTCAATACTCGTAGTTGAGTTCGTTTTGAACTATCCCATACATACATACATACATACATATTCGTAGTTGAGTTTGTTTTGAACTATCCCATACATACATACTGAGAAGATTGCAGCTGGAGCAAGAAATAGGAGGACTGCCACCTTGAGTTTCAAACTTGTCTATTATCTTCTTTTTAAACAGTCAATAAATCAGTAGAAACAACCATTTGCATGATGATATCGACATAGAACAAAGTTTTCAGCACATCAATCGAATTGCATAATACTTCTAGAACACATATTAGTACTTGTTCAAGATAGACACATTTTCTTTTTTCCCTTTTTATTCTGTGTTTTTGTTTAGGGGATGAAGATTTTGGACAAACCAGAGAAGGGCAAACTTAAGCAGCTTCAGCAAATCCAACCCTCATATTCCCATAGTCGAATACAGTATGATACTGACCCATGAAAACGTCGCCCAAAATCCTGCAAAGATGTTGCCGATTTTGGAATCGTTACAGCAATTTTGAAGCAAGATGGTCAGAGGGAAAAGCATAAATTGGGGGAGCGAGTGAGCGACACATATATAAAAAAAGGAAAGAAGATTACCACAGAGGACCGCGAGGAGGGGGAACGTCCAAGGCTGTAAATCCACTGATGCACTGAGCTACATCACCTTCACCAACTTTAAGTACATACTGCCAGCAGCAACAACCATAAACGTCAAGGAAGAATATTTAGTGTTTGTTTGCGAGAAATTATTTGAAGTGAAAAATAACTATTATATAAAAAAGAAAATGTGGTAGAAAAGTTGGTAAAAATTGTGTTCCATGAAATTTATGGTTGAAAATGAGTTTCAGAAATGGGGGCCAATGCAATAAGAAATCTGTCAAAACGAGCCTCGTGCCTCAAGGATGTGAACAAATTATCCTCCTTATCTATATACATAATTTTATCACTATAGGCAGTGTCACTCTTGTTTCTTTGTACCCATATATATGAGATTTTGTAGATTTATAACAAATATGCAACTCCATGAAGAGTTACAACAATCCATTCATAATAAGCTATCAAGAGTTCTTCAACCGTGTGCATATGTCCTTTAGGCCTGTGATGCTCGGATTCTTCACTTTGGGTGAAGTACCCATGTTGACATGACACGAGTACAGGATCTGGGTCGGATCCTAGTATGAAAAAGTGAATTTTTTTTTAATTATTATTATTTTATTTTATTTTCTAATTGATGAACAAATCTAAAACATGTTAAAGAAGTCCAATTTTAATGACTACGAAAATAAAATCATAAAGTATTTTATATAAAAGTAAAAACTTAAATTTAAAAATATTTTAATATTATTTGAATTTCAAATTGGTTTCTAAAATATTTTTTATTAAATAGTACATATATATGTTGTACTCACATGCCCGTGTCCAATTTTTGGATCTTTTTAACTGAATCCCCGTATTTTAGGTTTTAGAAAAAGAAGAATTCGTTACCCATACCCAAGTCCGAGCATCATAGCTTTAGGCGCGTATTTTAATATTCATTTGGAGTATGGAAATACTATACAATTTTGCAATATATAACTCACCTAGCTCACCCTCCAAAATGACAATTGGCTACTACATTTAACAGTTAGATCTATAGGATAAGAAGTTATATCATGATCAAATTCCTGATCTCATCCTATTGGACACCGACTTAAGTACAATCCCACTGCAATCTGCATGGTACTAAGAGAGGCAGTACTTAAGAATTATAGAATGAGTGATGGACAAAGTCATAGGGGACAATTGGACCACTATACATTTCAATAGGATGGATTTCACATTGAAATGCTTTCTCCCAATGACATAACTTTTGAAAACAGATTTGTTTCTTAGCATTTAATGTGACTTTTAGATCCTTTTTGGATGACTATTATTCATAAGCGCTTTAAAGATTAAAAATGATAAATAATCTAACAAGTTTCTCCTGAATTATTTCTAGTTTCTAGTTTCTGATTTCAAATTTCTTTAGTTGTACCGGCACACTGAAAGATTATGGATACCTGTATTACAAGATGATGCAACTCTTAAAACATAGAATAGCATATATAACGTTAAACTGGTAAAGGTAAAAAAATTCCACATACCTGCTCTGGGACAAGATCAAACAATTTACCACCTATGGTAAAGGTAACATTGGGCATGGAAGAAAGGCTATTGCAGTCAACAGCTGATTCTCCCATTGGACTGGGCAGTCGATCACAGAGCTGTAATTGAAAATACAAGCTTGGTAGGGAGGGTCATATATTATTGAATAATATTAAGAAAGAAATACAAGCTAATCGTGTTTATTATACTTCCACTCCATCCAGTATTGTACCAAACACACACTGAAGTCTAAAAGCCTTAATGTGTAAGTCACTTACCTCATTGATATAGTCCATAATTTTCTCTTCAGATTGATTCCGTCTGAGTTGATTTTGCATCCATACAACTGCCATCTCACAAGCAGTACACATCTCATCGTGAACACCATGAGCCTTTTTGTTGTTCTTGTCCACCACACTCTCAATAATCAAGCTGGACAAAATCAAGTTTCAAATTAACTTTATATACAACCACTCAAGGTATCAGAAAAATCAATATGATAGTCATGCAAGAAAAGCTAAAGTATAAAGCACTACAACAGAGTGAAAATTTAGTACTTGATCAATGTTTATATTATCTACTGCTTCTCAAAGAATGTATAATGGCATGAAATCACTAGGCCTCTGTTTGGTAACTTGCTTATAAACAAGTTTATAAACTATACTTTTTAACCACAAACATTTTTCCATACCACTTTTCAACCATGCATGTTACCTCGAAAACAACAAATTCTTTGTTTCTAATCAAATAACTTCTACAAAACCGAGGCTAGATTATAGTGATGTCTAACATAGCTGATAAGAAACCCAGGGGACAATTTGAATCGAACCTAATATCGCGAGTACCATCAGAAGAACATAACCCAATTCTGGAACAAATTTTCTGGGGTCCTGCCTGTAAACACCAACAAGAAGTACAAAATTCAGGTTCTCAGACTAACTGTAAACAGAAAAGCATCACCAGATAGAGGTGAAGCATTACATTCTTGGATAATTTGAAGAAACGTAGTGAAATTAGATAAAGAATACACAGTTCTATACCTCCGATAACAACAATTCAAGTATGGTTTTCCCATACTGGGCAACAACAGACTTGCATTCCTGGCTTACAACCCCTGAAGCTCCAATGGCATGATTTATTTGAGCAATAATAGTCTGAAAACATGATATACAGTAAGTCAACCATGCTGGCATATGTACAGATGAGATGCCACATATATTAGAATTTAGCACAATCAGACAAGATTAAGCATGTTTGGGAATTGTTTATGACATTTTAAATTATAAATAGATATAAATGAGTTGTGAATGAGTGGAAAGTACATGTGGATACCTCGAATGTGCGGATAAAAGTGGATTGAGTGTTCATAAACATGAGCCAAACATAGGCTAAGCATAATAAACTTCAAATGCACGACTCAACCAAGAATGTAACTGAACGGGAAGGGCTAAAGTTAGATTTCGTAATGGAAAACCATTAATATAACATAATAAGTTTACATCCTAACCAGGAATTAAAACCATAAGCTCCAATAGTTTCAGAAAACATTTGGAACAGTCATCTGGTTTTAGCTAGTGTTCACTATATTTATGCACTTTACGAATAACTTCTAATTCAGTTTTACAAACCAAAGTTCTTTTTCGCTTGTAGACCCAGAGTGCTACCACTAGATTACTTGGATTGCTTTTTCAATCACATCCTAGACAAGCAGGGACATTTTTCTGTTTCCTTATTTATTTATGAGATATTCTAGTTTCTTTTTCATTGTAAAGGATATATTAGGATAAGTCTTTATAGGGGATAATGGATATTATGGTAGGTGGTTTTAACTTTTGTACTTCGTTTTTTTCTGAACCCTATAAAATTATAAATAGGATCTTCATACTTGCAATTCAAAGGACTGATTATAAGAAAATCTCGGTTCCTGTCCCCATATTCTCTCAATTACTTGTACTCCGACTATTTCCAGCAGTTCAGTTAATCCTGTGCAAAAAATACTCAACACAATGCAACTCCAATTAAATTTTAGCATCAAGATTCTCTCCTCTTAGTCTACGCCCGTTCCCATCCTATGTGAAGCGACTAAATCAAGTTCAGGTGAAGGAAGTATGACCGCCTTACCGACATATAATGGTATAAGCCACATATAGAAGTTTCGGTAATATTAGACAGTGTTCTAAAAAGCGTGAAGCGTGGAGTCTGAGAGTCAAGCTTTACAAGGTAAAGCGGGAGTAAGCGTTAAAAAGCATTTTTCAATTTTATTTTATTTTTTAATCAATCTAATACATTAAATAATAGAAAAGGCAAAATTAGACAATTTCTACTTACTAAATTTAAACTTTACACCTACAAAATTGTTAACAAAAAGATAATCTCAAATCATATCAAAACCACAAAAAAATTATCCAAAAACGAGACTCTGTTGTTTGGTAAAATGAAACACCAGTAAGCATATCCATTAAGCTAGCATGCACAATGAATCCAGTAATCATTCAAAACTCTCAAATGAGGTATTTGCTTCACACACCCAATTGGTGAACCTAGATAAGCTAAAAATATGATACTGCAATGTAAAGCAAGATTCACAATGAGATGAATTTTGCCAACAAATGGGGCAACAAGGAACTAAATTTTTTTGTGGCCAAAAATAAAACTTCAACTAGTCTAACCTTACCTCAACAAGATCCATATTTACGGACAAAACATGTAGTTTTACTTCTGTTGATATTTTTCATCGATCAAATGACATAGTTCAAAGACTTCAACCAGCGTGAATATTTAAAAATATAAAACTACAGCCAAATTGTGTAAGTTCTCAGCCAAATTCAACTCAAATAATCCGATGTATAAGTGTTGAATATTCGGAAGTCTTAGTTAGGGAAATTTAATTTTAGGAAAGATTTTAGGGATAAAAGGAAAGATTTGTTGTGATTTTCTCCTATGATTTTGTTCCATTATTTTAGGTTAGGATTAAGCTAATTAGTCATTTCCTTTCTTAGACTTGTTTGTATATATATGCTTATATTGTACCAATTTTAATAATGAGAAAAATCTTTATGGTATTAGAGCGAGGTTCTCTGAACCCTAATCCCTTCAGGCCGCCTCTCTGGTCTCCTCTTCTCTACTCCCAGGCAAATCCTATTTGGTTAGTATTTATTCAATATTTGGAGCATAACAAAATACAGAATGGATTCATCACAAACATCCAACATCACGATACCAAAATTAGGAGGCAGTTCTGAAATTCCAAACCCTGGTGGCAAGTGATTCTTCTCCTATTCTCATCACAGGACACAAATTGAATGGCCATAATTATTTGCAGTGGTCCCAATCTGTGTTGTTGTTCATTTTTGGTAAGGGAAAGGATGAGTATCTCACGGGAGAAGCAGCCATGCCAGAGACTACAGATCCAGATTTCAGAAAGTGGAAGATTGAAAATAGTATGATCATGTTTATCAATTCCATGAATAACGACATAGGCGAAAATTTCTTGTTGTTTGGGACTGCAAAAGAAATATGGGATGCAGCCAAAGAAACTTACTCCAGCTCTGAAAATACGTCAGAACTCTTTCAGGTTGAATCAGTACTTCATGACTTTAGGCAAGGAGAGCAATCTGTTACTCATATTTCAACACACTCACACGGTATTGGCAGCAACTTGACTTATTCGAGACTCACTCATGGAAATGTTCGAAAGATGCAACGACGTACAAGCAGATTGTACAACAAAAAAGGTTGTTCAAGTTTTTCTTAGGATTTAACAGGGAGTTGGATGATGTTCGAGGCCGAATCATGGATACTAAACCACTGCCCAGTCTCAGGGAAGCTTTCTCAGAGGTTAGACCAGAAGAAAGTAGGAAGAAGGTGATGATGGGATCTAAGGAGCAACCTGTCTCAACGTTAGATACATTTGCCCTTGTTGTCCGATCATCTTACAGTAATGGTGGAGATCGTCAGAAGAGGGAAAGGCCTTGGTGTGATTACTGTAAGAAACCAGGCCATGACAAAGAGACTTGCTGGAAACTCCATGGCAAACCAGCTAATTGGAAACCTAAGCCACGGTTTGATAGAGACAGCAAAGCACATGTAGCTTCTAACTCTAATAGTACTCATGTTCCCGAACCTAGCCCATTCAGCAAAGAGCAAATGGTTTTGCTGCAGAAACTGTTTAGTCAAGTTGGCAGTGGTAGCATTACTGGAACTGGTTTGGTTGCTCAAACTGATTTACATACAGCCTACACTGCCAACAGAGGAGGAATGAGACCATGGATAGTCGACACTGGTGCTTCTGATTACATGACAGGAGATGCTGCCCTTCTCCAAAATTACAAGCCAAGTAGTGGACACTCATTTGTCCGTATTGTTGATGGTTCAAAATCAATTCAACTCTAGAATTCAGGTACTCAAGTCAGACAATGCTAGGGAGTACTTCACTAGTAGTCTCAATACCTACCTGCAAAACCACGGGATTATCCACATAAGTTCTTGTGTTGACACCCCTCAACAAAATGAGGTGGCTGAACGCAAGAATAGACATCTCTTGGAGGTTACTCGGTGCCTTATGTTTTCCTCTAATGTCCCAAATTATTTCTGGGGGGAAGCCATTCTCACAGCTACCTATTTGATCGATCGTATGCCATCCAGAGTCCTTACTTTTCAAACTCCACGTCAACTTCTTCTGAAAAATTTTCCTCACACCCGTGCAGCTTCATCTGACTTACCACTCAAGGTATTTGGTTGCACGGCATTTGTTCATGTGTATCCCCAACACCGTAGCAAACTTGATCCTAGGGCAAATAAGTGCATTTTTCTAGGGTACTCTCCAACTCAAAAAGGGTACAAATGTTATTCTCCAACCAACAAAAAATTTTACACCACCATGGATGTCTCTTTCTTTGAACATCTATTCTTCTATCCACCCAAAGTCTGTACCTCCTATCCACCCAAAGTCACCAAACTCTTCTCAACCCGTGCTTGTGCCTACTGACCATACACAAGACACGTCCACACCTGTGCCTGTTCAGTCATCAGTACAACCTACAAATGTTTCTTCTCCCGTGCCAATCCAATCTCTAGTACCTGCTCAATCTGTGGCTCCGCAACTTGCTAATGAGAATTTTCGAGTCTACATCAGGAGAGAAGAGAGGAGCTAGAGCAAGGATCACAACCAGCATGTGGCCAGGATATTGACTCAATTTCAAGTCCACCTAAAGAAAACATAGGTATGGAAAGGGCTGGAGATGAGCCAATTCCCAGCATTGATGACTCTACCATGCCGATTGCATTAAGGAAGGGTGTAAGGAGATGTACAAGTCATCCAATTGAGAATTATGTTACTTATAAAGGGCTATCACCATCTTACAGAGCATTTTCTACTTCTCTTGATGATATTCAAGTTCCCAGCACAATACAAGAGGCATTACAAAATTCAGAATGGAAGAAGGCAGTACAAGATGAGATTGATGCGCTTAAGAAAAATGAAACATGGACTATTACTGATTTGCCAGTTGGAAAAAGGCCCGTGGGGTGCAAGTGGATTTTCACTATAAAATACAACGCAGATGGATCAGTTGAGAGATTCAAAGCTCGGTTGGTAGCTAGAGGATTTACACAATCCTATGGGATAGACTACTTAGAAACCTTTGCTCCTGTTGCAAAGCTTGACACTATCAGAATTCTCCTCTCATTAGCTGTCAACCAAGATTGGTGCTTGCAACAACTAGACATAAAAAATGCCTTCCTAAATGGTGACCTTGAAGAAGAAGTCTACATCGAAATCCCACCTAGTCTTGAAGGAAGTATGGCAAAGAATCAGGTTTGCAAACTCAAGAAGTCCTTGTACGGCCTTAAACAATCTCCCCGAGCCTGGTTTGACAGATTCACAAAGGCTGTTTTGAAGCTTGGCTACATACAGGGTCAAGCTGATCATACTCTGTTTGTCAAGAAATCTCACGCTGGGAAAATTGCTATATTGATAGTCTATGTCGATGACATTATTTTATATGGGGATGATGTGGAGGAATTAAAGAATTTGAAGAAGTATTTGTCAGAAGAGTTTGAAGTTAAAGATCTTGGAAATCTTAAATATTTCCTTGGAATGGAAGTGGCTAGATCAAGGAAGGGCATTGTTGTTTCTCAAAGGAAATACATTCTAGATCTTCTTAAGGAGACTGCTATGCTTGGATGCAAACCAGTTGATACTCCTATGGACAGTCAGAAGAAACTTGGCACTGAGAAAGCTCATTAGTCATTTCCTTTCTTAGACTTGTTTGTATATATATGCTTATATTGTACCAATTTTAATAATGAGAAAAATCTTTAATAAGACAACCTATTTCTAATATTATTATAAAAATGGGATCCAAATATCTTAAAAATAATGAATCGAGGCGTAGAAAAGCATAATTCGTGAAAGTTTGATGCCAGAAGAGTTGACAGGAAGATGACCAGATTTAATGGAAATAAGAACTTTTTGTTTAATCATTAAAACAACAAGACAACTAGAACAGCCTCTACGCTCATGAAACCACCGTTCCCAGCTAACCTCTTTGGGCATCGTGAAACCACTGTTCCCAGCTAACCTCGGTCAGACCTCTGGTCATTGGAAGCAGGGCATCTAGAATAGCCTCTACGCTCGAAATCAGCTCTTCAACTGTATGTAGAGGATCTACCAAGAGTTTTCGGTTGATCCATCTCCTTCTGAATTGATTGGATTTGCTGATTGAGAAAAGAAATTGCAGCAGACTTAATGTTAAATTTCCTGCAATCGGAGAGGCTGGTTTCGTGTTTGGGGAAAATCAGATATAATGTAAATGCCCAGTATCCCACATCGAAAGATTAACTTTAAAGTTTGAGAGAATAACTCTGCATAATGGGTTGTTTAGGACAAATGCCTTCAACTGGATTGGGACGTTTAACAGCTGCCCTACCACTCTTAAGTTTAAATTTTTAAATTTATAAATAAAATTAAAAAATATTGACTCAAATGAGCTTTTTTGGTCAAACTTGTGCATTTGACCGCGTTTTCAGCGCTTTCCTTCAAAGCACAGCGTGGCAATCCCGTGTCGCGCTTAGAGCGCGTGTAGGCGATCGTAAATCATGCATTTTAGAACACTGATATTAGTAGATGCAATGCAAACCACTCTTTTTTTTTTCTATCCACATCAGCATTTCGTATTGAGGTTATTATCTCAGCAACAATGTCTCTACCCATGGTGAACTAAAATTATGGGCTTTGGGGGATTTAGTTGGTGGAGATGTCAACGAAGGGGCCAGTGCTCGTCAAAAAAACTCAGTTGCTCCATCTTTATTTCACTTCCACGACCCTTATTGTGATTTTTGCAGTAGGCAAACCTAGATCCCCAAGACTTAGTGACGCGATCCCAGTCGGGGAATCTCGTCGAACACGCGGAATAACGACAATTAAAACCTAGGAAAGATCTAAATCAGATCGACACAAGACAAACAACGAAAAATAAGGATAGAATGACGGTAAAACCTTGACCCGACAATCACGACGCAATTTATGGCGATGCGGATTGAAGAACCAAGATTGGTGAACGCCACAAGGACTTGTCAATTTCCTTGATAAGTATCGAATTTGGAAACGCCACAAATATTCTTGCGAATATTTGATAAGTTTGCTGGAAGAACGCCACAAAGATCGGATCTTTGATAAGTTCAAGAAAAGGGAATAAACTCAACCTCTCAATTTTGGAGAATCCTCTCACAAATTTTATTAATCAACTCAAACTTGTCTGTTTTTACAATGAATTGAAAAGCGTATAAATAAGCAAAATAACCTAGCATCTAATTTACTCAAAATAGAATTCTAATTATGCTAAAATTCTAAAATAGGAAAATAACCAAAAATAATAAAAGGAAACAAAATAATTGGTAAAATTCCGGAAAATCTGGAATCCTGAATTACGGCCGTGAATATATATCTTACGGCCGTAATGAACATTCTGTCTCAATTTTCAATTAGGCGTTACGGCCGTGATCAACATGTTACGGCCGTAAAATATTTCAATTTCATTTTTACGGCCGTGACAGAATTCTTACGGCCGTAATCAACGTTCTGCTTGTTTCTGTCTTAAGGATGTTACGGCCGTAAAAATGGAGGTTACGGCCGTGAATCAGTTTCTGCCTTATTGTTTGATTTCCTGCCTCGGCTCGACCCCAACACGGAACTTGCTCCGTTTTGCACGTAGATCACTATCATATTGCCGATGGCTCGACTTCGCCCTTCGATACCTGGTCCGGATCACATCATACTCCCTCTTGAAAAGGATTCGACCTCGAATCCATTTTTGGTCGACTTTTCAGACTCCTCCTGTTTTTCCGGGCTCGTTGATCACGTGTAAGCTTTGTGCAATCCTTTAGACTTTTGTGCTGATTATTCTGGCCAATAAATTTCTGCCCCGTCTTAAATCCATGGCTTGATTTATGTCCCTGCAAAACAGATTTTAAAGAACTGGGGAGGGAATTGTTAGCTCGGTTAAGTGCAAGGCGTGGATCCCTGTACACCAACCTATGTGCAAATAAACTCAATTTGAGGGTGGACTCTCTTTTCTTTTTGCACTCATTCTCTCCTTTTTCTGAGGTCGTGGCCTCAACTCTCTTGTTTCTTTTTTCAAACTCACTTTTGATTTTTAATTGATCCTTTTGAGCTTCTTTTGGAGATAACGGAGCAAGTGTAAATTTCTTCCCACCCTTCGCAAATGAATATTGATTCTTAAACCCATCATACACTACCCTCCTATCATGTTGCCAGGGTCGCCCCAACAATATATGACCAACATGCATAGGTACCACGTCACAAACCACCTCATCCTTATAACCCCCGATGGCAAAATTGACCCTAGCCTGCTTATTTACCTTAATTTCCCCCGACTCGGTCAGCCATTGCAATTTATAAGGGTTTGGATGTTTCATCAAGCTTAAACCTAATTTATCAACCAACATTGTACTAACCACATTAGTACAACTTCCCCCGTCAATCACCATACCACAAACCTTTTTGCCCACCAAGCACCTAGTATGAAAAAGATTATCCCTTTGCTCACCAATTTCATCCACCCTAGCCCTAGCGCTAAGGACACGCCGATTAACAAATGATTCTTTTTCAGGATAGGTCAATCCTTCCTCATCACTACTACTAGCTCCAACATCCACTAACTTAGGCATTCCTTTAAATTCATCCTCGGAACTAATTTCACCATTATCACGTAAGAGCATTACCCTTTTATTCGGACACTGTGATGCTATATGACCCATACCCAAGCACTTAAAACACTTAATATTTCTATCCCGAGTAGTTTGAGGGTCAGAAATATTTTTACCTTTTGTTGTAGGCTCCTCCTTTTCTTTCGGCTTATGTTCAACGTTGGATTCCTGCTTCGGTTGTGATGTAGGATAAGATGGTGAGTGTCTTGCTGCCCCCTTTCGCCTTAGCTGTCTTTCCACCTTCATGGCCATGTGCACCATGTCCTCTAACTCCACGTAATGTTGCAGCTCAATGACATTGGCTATATCTCTATTTAGCCCACTTAAAAACCTAGCCATCGTAGCTTCCCGATCCTCCACCACATTAGCCCTAATCATCGCTACCTCCATATCCTTGTGATAATCCTCTACACTTCTCGATCCCTGAGTCATACCCTGCAGCCTATGGTAAATATCCCTATAATAATGAGTCGGCACAAACCGCTTCCTCATTATAGTTTTTAATTCACCCCAAGTCTCCACCGGCTCCTCAAGGTTCCTCCTCCTACCCGTCACTAATTGATCCCACCAAATATTTGCGTAATCGGTGAATTCAATCACGGCTAATTTCACCTTCTTCTCCGAATAATTATTACAATCAAAAAGCCGTTCGGCCTTTGTCTCCCAATCCAAGTATGCCTCCGGATCACTCCTACCCTGGAACGATGGTATTTTCACTTTAATTTTCCCAAGGTCGTCATCAACATCACCTCTACCCCCACGATGCCTCCTAGCATCCCGACGCTCCCTATCATGCCTTCTTTCGTGCATATCTCCTCTATCCCTCCTTCGCATGCTTCCCAACGATATACTTCCACTTTCACTACCCATGCCTTCATCATCCATACCAACCTCACGCCTATTATTTCTCCTAACCCGAGAACCATCATGAGATTGATCCCGCTCGGCACCCCGATTTTCCATCTGTGCCATAAGCCTCTCAAACTGCGCCCTCATTGCTGCCATATCATTGTTACCCTGTTCATTCCTTCTGTTCACACCCCTGGGCTGTTTTCTGTCTCCAATAGAAGATGAAGATGTGGAAACCTCTCTATCAGACATTTTTAGACACAAACAAGGAAATTTGGAATATTTGGGAATTTTTGAAAATTTTCGAAATTTTTTTTTTTTTTTTTTAATAATCTGCCAGAGAATTGGACTACGAGTATGGCAGAAAAAACGGAACTGAATTTGGACGAAAAACGAAGAAGAAAAATACTTTTGAATTTTTGGGAATGATTCTTATAGATCAAACTGGAAAAATTTATGACTGACACGAAGAACGCGAAGAACACGAAAAAATCAAGAAAAATCAAAAAACGCAAGAATCTGAAATAGATCCAAGCTCTGATACCAGATGACGCGATCCCAGTCGGGGAATCTCGTCGAACACGCGGAATAACGACAATTAAAACCTAGGAAAGATCTAAATCAGATCGACACAAGACAAACAACGAAAAATAAGGATAGAATGACGGTAAAACCTTGACCCGACAATCACGACGCAATTTATGGCGATGCGGATTGAAGAACCAAGATTGGTGAACGCCACAAGGACTTGTCAATTTCCTTGATAAGTATCGAATTTGGAAACGCCACAAATATTCTTGCGAATATTTGATAAGTTTGCTGGAAGAACGCCACAAAGATCGGATCTTTGATAAGTTCAAGAAAAGGGAATAAACTCAACCTCTCAATTTTGGAGAATCCTCTCACAAATTTTATTAATCAACTCAAATTTGTCTGTTTTTACAATGAATTGAAAAGCGTATAAATAAGCAAAATAACCTAGCATCTAATTTACTCAAAATAGAATTCTAATTATGCTAAAATTCTAAAATAGGAAAATAACCAAAAATAATAAAAGGAAACAAAATAATTGGTAAAATTCCGGAAAATCTGGAATCCTGAATTACGGCCGTGAATATATATCTTACGGCCGTAATGAACATTCTGTCTCAATTTTCAATTAGGCGTTACGGCCGTGATCAACATGTTACGGCCGTAAAATATTTCAATTTCATTTTTACGGCCGTGACAGAATTCTTACGGCCGTAATCAACGTTCTGCTTGTTTCTGCCTTAAGGATGTTACGGCCGTAAAAATGGAGGTTACGGCCGTGAATCAGTTTCTGCCTTATTGTTTGATTTCCTGCCTCGGCTCGATCCTTTCGCCTTCTCGGCTCGACCTCAACACGGAACTTGCTCCGTTTTGCACGTAGATCACTATCATATTGTCGATGGCTCGACTTCGCCCTTCAATGCCTGATCCGGATCACATCACTTAGTTCTTACATGTACCAGCTGTCTTGACTTTCTCCCACGGAACACACAATACACTGTGTCCATACAAGACCAATCACATTATGCAAATCCATAATCAGATGTACTTAGACAAGTGTATTTAAATCACATGTAGAAAGCACAATCTTGCAAGACCAATCAAACAGCTACAACCAACTCATGAAATTTGAAATTTGGAACACTCTTAATTCATAAGATTCAGAATTTTTCTGCCAGTCAAAATGAATGCAGAGCATATGTCAACTTCCATGACATTGCAACAGGGAGATATATTACCTGAGATACCGGAAGTTTAGTCTTCCACTTACACCCCCTCACCCAAGTTTATATGTGTAGATGAACGTAAAATAGAGTAAAGACAAACCAAAAAAAAAAGATGATACCACTCCCTATTAATCATGGTTGAGCTGTGTGCTGACCATAAAATACACGAAACATGTAGGGAAAAACAACTGAGAAGAGTAGCTTCCAGGAACTCATCTCAACCTTGCTACCAAGTACGTTAGGCACTTCGAAAATGCAATTTTGAGGAACTGCATATTTCATATATATATCAGAGACATCAGAAAACTGAGTTGTGTGTCAGAAATTAGATGTCACGCAATTTAACATTGACAATGATCCCAATGCCTAAGCAAAAATTTAGAAAATTTCATCAAACCCCAAAATGAAATAGGAAGGTAAGCAAACATTTAGGAAATTTCATCAAACCCCAAAATGAAATAGGAAGGTTGGAATTGCCTACATAAAATATGCTAAATAGATATCTCTTAGGCTCCTCACCAGACATTTATATGATATCCATCTGAAAATGCTTTGAGAAAAAGCAATGGAGTTTAACCATATTCCAGCACTCAAATTTCACAAGTATTATTCTACAATGCTATCGAAGCATTAAACGAAAATAAAATTATAAATGCATAATAAAAATAGAATTTTTTATAGTGGTAAAAAATTACACAAAAAAAAATAAAAAAATGGCAGAATAAGATAGTCTGTGATTAAAGTAAATGCCGGTCTAATCAACAAGTCCTCTTTATTTGACATATAACTAGATTACATCATTGTTAAATAATCTATCAATCACATTAACGAAAAGAATCTCAAGTGAACTGCTATAGATTTATTAGGTCAAATGGAATACATACTGTTGGTCCTGCCAGCAATGAGGTTCCAGAGTCTGCAATTGCTGAACAACCACCAGAACAAAATCCTGAAAATCAGAAATATTACTGATCAAACGACTATATAATCATCTAAATTCGGAAACGAGAAAGAAGTAGAAGTTCCATGAAATCACCAGTTGTCTCTTTCCCAACTAGAATGTCACCCATATCAAACTGAGAATGAAGTCAGACAAGGGCAAGGTTAAACAAAAAGTTTGCTGACATGATACAGTCTAAAACAACAAAGTTAGGAGGAGATAGCACCTGCCAATAACCCTTCCGAGTCACAGGGACATATGTGTGTTCACCCCTGAAATGATTAGAATCAATACCACCAAAAACAAGTTCACCCCCATCTTCTTCGTCATTAGCCTTGCGGTTGAACCAGAATGAAAAAACTTGGTTTTTCACGACACCTTGATTTACCATATTGTACCTATAAAAATGCAAAATACCAAGTGTGAAATAACTTGTAGGAAACACACATTTATTTATATATATTAGAAAATCAAAGAGAATTCAATAAGACCTTATTATTGGTTAAACCTGTTTGGGCACTCACATAGTGGACATACACTAATTTTGGTCATTCATCCTTTTTGTTGCAAAATTAGCACTAAACTTTCAATGATGTCAATACCAACTAAAAGAACGTGCACGTGGAGCGACTAACGAAGTAATAAAAATTAAAGTTCAGTGCTTATTTTGTAACAAAAACAAACAGTTAACAGAATAGGGCATACCAATAAGGTAATAAGTTGACTAGTTGTGTGCCCAAAATGTTTTTAACCCATTAGTTTAATAACTTTAGTGATCTTCACGTTATATAAACACTTGCACATCATTGTATAGTAAAAGAGAATATAAATAAAAAAAATTCATTCATGGCAAATTATTTCTGGTCCCATCTTCAAAAATTCAAGTAGTGAAGTAGTGCCATGGCTGAAATGTCCTACTGACCCGATTCAAATTAAAACTAATTTTGTTCTCTTTGCTTTGTGTTTCTAAGATGGATTAGACAACACTCGACAATATTAAATGAGGGGAAAAAAATAAAAAGCTAAACTCCAGTCTATTAATTTTTAAATTGGTCAGAGTTAACAATAATTGGATATGCATGATTGTATGTTACTTATTTTAAAGTTGTTCACTATTTTACTTAAAGAGAGTAAATTATTACTTATATAAATAAGAAAAGAGAACGTACTTGAAACAAATTATTTAAACTAGCCAAATATATTATCACTGCAGTTCCTCCACGTACAAAAGTAGTTACTTTGTAATCTTCAACTTCACATTTTCAAGCTACTCTAATTTTCTTTTGGGAAAATATAGAGTTAAACCTGTTCGGGCAATCAACTTATGGACATACCCCATTTTTGCTCTCTAATATTGCACTTGTTTGGTTTTCATTAAAATTCTCTCTCTCTTTTTTTCTTAACAGTATTCAATCTCAACCATTCATTAAAAGTCAAGTCCACAATATTTGACTTTTCAACCAAATTTCAACAATCTATTTTTCTAAAATTAACTCATTATTTTATTTTTTATTTATTGGCAAAATTAGCTCTAAACTTTCATTTATTAACCTGTGATTCACTCCACATGCACATTCCAGAATTGAGTGGAGCGACTAACGGGATAATAAAATGAAAGTTCATTTCTAATTTTGCAACAAAAAAGAAGAGTGGTTAAAATAGAGTGTACCCATAAGTTGAGTTCCCAGACAGGTTTGTAGCCCAATTATTATTCCTAATGAAAGACACGTACACACTATTGCAGTGTCATATACTAAGCTAGCAGTTATCTGCAGCAATGTAGGTTAGATTATTTTAAATTAAGTTCTCAATGCATTCAAATCAAAGACTAATTCAAGTACCAGACAGGAACAGCATTCCCAACCGATATCTCCTGAAATCCAAGGCCAAGAATGCCATCAAACTTTGCTGCCAAGAAGGTGATGCCTGGCTCTTTTGTCGCTTCAATGAAATCCTAATGCAACAAAATTTTGAGAGGCAATAGATGAATAAACTCAAAAACAAAATTTTATTTTAGTTCAGACATACCTGATCCTTGACAACAAGATCACCAAGTTTAACATAGTCTTGGCTGAAAAACCCAGATATAGATCCAGTTCCATAATGAATTGCAGCAGATTTTCCTACACCGATGATAAATCCAGAAATCGTCTCAAACTAGTTCTACAAGTAACACAACATAAATCTTTCTATGATGATAATGTCCGTGTTAATTAAATGTTTTACTAGAGAGGCCACATTCAAATATGCAATGAGTGCTAGTGCATATCAGCAGTTGTCCGATATTTTTCTCTATCTCCAGTATTTCTTTTTTCACTTATCCGAAAAGCCTCAACGAATGTAGCGAAACTACATTAAAAACATATTATATGAGCATAAACTACTACTAAAATAAGTCAACTGTCAATTAAAAGGACAACAACCATTAATCGGATTCAGAGGAAAAAAAATCCATCAAATATTTGGTACTAAATGATATTAAGATTGAAATTTCTATGAAGAAACTAACCTAAACAAAAGATTAGTAGGTCAAAAGATTAGTAGGTCATAAGAGTATCAAAGATTTCCGAAACTTGTAAAAGGAAAAACCACCATAATCGATGAAATGAATGAGGCGTAAACAATCAACGATTAATGCCATAATCAATGACATCAATGAGGCATAAAAAGTCAACAATCAATGTTCTAGATACTATTGCATGACCAGTCAGCATAATAGGAGTAAGAGCAAGAAATATGAAAATATTTCGAGTACCATTCTTTTTGTATGTACTTGAATGGCTTGACTTGTACTTTGAATGGAAGAAACACGCAACCTGCATCCATTAGCAAAAAAGTCAAGCACCGGAGAACGTTGGCTACAGTCATTCAGAAAAGAAAACCTGGAAGGGGAATTTGAGGGGTAGATAGAGAGGAGAGTAAGACTTTTAGTTGTAGAAGCAAAAAGGCTTTGAAAAGAACTCACAGAAAAATAACACTTTGCTGAGGGCACCCAAACGTTAGAACTTCCTGTGTCAAAAATCACAGTAAATTTCTGGGGCGGTGTTCCAATACCAATCTCACCAAAATATTGAGCATCCAAATAGTTCTTTAGAGAAATGATATCAGTTTCTGAATCTCCAACATAACCACGAAGATTATAATTTCTTCCAAAACCACCCTGCTTTGAGTCAGTGCCTTCGGCAAACCGGTTAATCTGATCTAATTTCCTCTTCTTTAGTCCAATTCGTAACAACCCACCATTGGATGCAGAAATTACAGTTGAGCATAGAGCAAACAACACAAAAAGTCCAAACAAACTGGCTCTATATCTTTTACCCATGTTGCAGAACTGCAAAAACCATGTACAAAAGATCATCTAATAATCCTGAGAAAAGGGAAAATAAAAAACATAAATGAAAGGGGGGAATAACTAATTTCACTTCATTTTTACCCATAATTGCACCCTAAATAATAAATAGATAAATAAAAGTAAAAGTCTCACTGTCCCAGTACAAAGTTCCATCTTCATATATCATATGGGTCACTTCCTAGTAAGCATTGGATCGTTTTGTATGCAGAAAACTATACACGATTTTTTCGGATTAGTTGATTTTTCCAATACCCAGAAAAGTTTATGCTTTATAAAAGCAGCAGCAAGATAAAAAGATACAATTGACATAAAACCTTCAATCTATTACGAAAAAATATATCTATAATAGATCTTGCTTCACCAAGAAAATGAAAGAATTCTTTACTTGAACTTGATCATAAGAGGAAATGGGTTGAATTCTACTCACCTGAATTGAAGCTACAAAAGTCTTGGAAAAACGCAAATCAAGTCAACGATGAGCATATTTATAACTTCATAGCCATGGCAGTTTGACGGGCCAAAGTATCCAATTTGAGTTATATTCACATTCGGTCCTTAAAGTTCCTACAATTCTTCAAGTTGGTCCTTAATTTTTAATTTGTTTCAATCAGTCACTATATTTCCTAACCTTTCCAATCTAGTCATTTGTTAAAAGTTTTCAATGGTAAAATTAGATGATAAAACTCAGAAGCCCATTTTTCTTTTTAAGTAATATATTACAACTAATTAAAATTTGATTTTAATACCACAAGTAGAATAGAACGTGAAATCAATTTGAAGAAATATGTTAGTTCTTAACTCTAAACTAATAATAAAGTGGGCAAAAGAGTCCGAGTTATCGTCACACGAGTTCATGCATTATGGCAAGGGAATGCTTCAAAAGTTATAATTCACGACACGAGTACCATAAACCTTGTATAATACAAAAATCAAGTTCAAGATTTCACCCCAAGCCTACTCCCTTGGCCCTTGGGTCCATTCCGTTTCAAACATGTTCATGCATTATTTATGGCAAGGGAATGCTTCAAGATCGGCTCGAACACAGATCATTCAGTTCAGCTCTAACATCAACCTGATGTTGCAACCACTTTGCCAAAAATTACAGTTCGCAGTATAAATGCAATCTACTTATATTATCTAGAATCAAAATTTACCTCAAACTCGCTCCATTTGGAATATGCTCCTACATTACTCTTCCATTTGCTTGATCTATAGACTCGTGTTCCTTTCATTTTCATTTTCAGGTGCTATTCAAAATTAAGTTGAACTTGATTAGAATGATCCTCTCATTAGGGGACCGTGAAAGTTGCATCATGTAGTTTCACAACGGTTAATTGTGCAATGACATGTTAATAAATGTAAAACAATGTGATCACGTTCTCCTTAGCTTTTTGCAAAATATATTATTGGGTAAAAATAAAGTCACAATAAGAGCGAGTATGGGCAATGTTAGAATTACAATAAAGGGTGAGCTAGAATATTTTACTCAGGATTTGGCATTTTGAACTTGAAAAATAGTTAATAAGATAAATGTTCAATAAGGTATGGAATGCTATATACATCGTCAAAGTAACTTTATAAAGAGATTTGATCTGTTGTTCACCATGAACAAAATAAAATTTGTCCACGGCCAGTAAAAAATTTTCAAGTGTCCAACATTTTAAACATTAGACACTTGAAATTTTTTTATTGACGGTGGACAATAGATCAAAATTGACTTTATAAATATAATATTGTATTCTTAATTCAAATATTCATAATAAATTTCACTTGACGCAAGGGTATTTTTGGCTGTACTTGTGAAAGCCATTAGTTCTTCAAGCAACTAAATATGTTCAACCATAAGCAATAGTAAAATTCAGGTGCATCTCTTTCTAAAAAAACACACTTTTGGCTTACTATAATTGATTTTAAAGAAATTGCTATGGCTATATCAATAATCCATTGTGTTCTATGTAGAGTACATAAGGTTTGGCTTAACATAGTTTGGAGCCAAATTCAAATAGACACCATAGTGGTCGATAAGCTAGCAACATAGTTTCACATATAATTTTCCCCTAAAAGTTCTGCATACATAAACGGAGTCCGTCAAGAGAGTTCTTGTCTTGAGTGTTACAATATGAACTCAACGAGTGCGCCAAATTGCATTTCCATTGTTTGAAAGTCGAGGAACGACAACAGGTGCACCACGGACCTTATCAAGGGCAAAGGTTATCCTCAGTGGTCGGCCTAGAAATGCCTGAGACCAAAACTATCTTAAATATACAATGTTGTCTAGTAAATAAAAGCAAGCATCCCTTGCAGAAATATTGGAGCATTGAGCAAACTCACCTTTCCATCCATGGCATCTTTCGCGCATATGGCCTCATCTTCTTTTGAGAAATTTACAAAACCAAAACCTCTTGATCGACCACTTTCTTTGTCGTACATTATCCTCACTAAACACAAATGGGCACCAATTGTTCAGTACAAACAGAACACCAGTGTGAAACTTATTCAGTAAGAGATTAATTTTTGCATTCCATTGTTTGGTAAACTTGTTTATAAAATCACATTTCCCCAAATCACTTTTAACCACGCACATTCACGAAACCACTTTTCAACCACACATTTTACCTAAAAAAATTCAAATTCCTCATCTATAAACAAAAATCAGCCGCCAAACAGATAACATTCGCTTGTACTCAACTTCTACGAAAGGAAAAACGAAGTGTAGTTCTGGATTACAAAAATTGTAATCACCACTCAAATAAGGTTACAATTGATTTTGAAATAAACACATCCTACATTTACTTGTATACCAGTATTCAACTCTATATGACAGTAAAGAAATTTCAAATTTTAAACATTATTTTTGGCCACTCAAAGAAAATCAAACAATCAACATCTATAAGATGACGGAAGTGTAAACCCAAGAGTACCGGTGATGTTTATCAGTATGATGATGATCTTTCTGTTGAGATTTGTGCCCAAAAGCGTTAGGAATTTACTGAAATGTAATAAATGATTATTTATATTTGATACAATATTTGACGTTTATTTAAATAAGCAATTCATTATTATATATAAGCCGTAACGAATGGCCTTCGATTGTTTAAAAATAATATAATATTAGTACTTTCGAAGTGCATAAGATTAATATTATATTTCAACCGAGAATAATTTAGTCCTAGACCTTGAATAAAGATAGAAACTTTATTTTATTGATGTTCATTTAATTATTACTCTAATTATTCATAATAGGCGATTTATCTTAATCGTCGCTACTAGTTGAGTCGTGAGTAATAACATCGATATACTTCGAGATAAGTATACTGGATTGGACCATCGTGAAATTAATTATCTAGCATGACCGTGCTTAGGAATTGAAATTTCACATGTGTTGGAGAAAATTTCAGTTTCACAAACTTTAAATTTCAGTTTCACGATTGAATATATATATATATATATATATATATATATATATATATATATATATATATATATATATATATATATATTGAGTTGTGGTTAAATTGAGATTAATGACAGCTTTGAATTGTGTTTAAATGACATCAACTTTGTTGTCCTATATAAGTAGCCATCCTCTGCTCTCGGTGGACACAACCACAACACACAAGTGAAAAAAGAAATCCAACTTCTTCTCTCTAGTTTCCAACAACCTCATTTTGTTCTTTTCCCTCTTTTTCGATAGGCGATTAACGTAATGCAGCGTGAACCAGCAACCGATTGTATCCTAGGAATCGAACACCGATCAAAACATCATGCACTCCGATGAGGCGACAAATTTGATTTAAGGAAATTGTGAATACACACTCCTTCGATTTGGTTTTATTTGGTTTGATTCTCTAATATTTTTCTCCTACAACATGACTATCATATGGATTGCCTTAATCTATTTTGGATGGTATTTATTATGTAGCAATCCTTAGGATCTTTGATATATCATAAGTGATATCAATCTTTGATGTGATCAATAACTTCGTGTGTTGGGAGTCGAAGGAAAGTGAAATCAGTGAATTAATAAATAACGCATTGCAAGAGGAATCCGTTGCTCTAATTGTAGAGTTAAGGAGATTGCTTAAATATTCTATATGCGAATATGATTTCAGGAATCTAAATTTAGTATTTAACAATCGTTGTTAAATAGAAATCATAGAAATAAGAATATTGATTTAAGCAAACTGAATAATTAATTAGGTGAAACGGTTAATTGTATGCCTAATTAATTATCGATTTCAAACGGGGACAAACTATTAGATTGATAAGTCAAGAGAATAAATAATTATGAGAAATAAATATATATTGCTTCTATGATTATTTTATATATTTAGGAGTTGCAATAATTCGCCTATAGTGTTATGAGCGAATTGTTAGATAATTAAATTGAACGGTTATTAATTGGCATAACTTGATTTAATTATTGAGAGCCTATAATATATAAATTCAATTGGGTCCCCTATAGCCTAAATAAGAATTGAAGAACTAACTTGTAAAGAGTTGGATAGTTCTTGGATTGCGCCAATAAAAAGGGATAAGGATATAGCTACTTGTAGGATAAGTACAAAACTCTAATCCGACAAAGAAAAGGAAAAGAGTTAGTTATATAACAAGTATGAAACTCTAATCCCACAAAGAATAGGAGAGGAGTTAAAACTCTTCTCCTATATATACATATCAGGGGATAACCAAGAATTATTCTACATTCTTTTTTTTGTTATATTCCCTAATTAAATATTAGAGTAAGAATTTTTATTCTACTTGGGTAAAATTATATTCTTGTGTTCTTGATCTTTTGATGTCCACACATGCACCAAAGCAATCTTGTTCTTAAGAGGAATATTGGGGAAGATTCAAGGATTTGAAGCTGGAATGATTATTTTAAAGATTGGAGTTCATATTATCTACTGGAAGGTAGACCATTGCGCACCTTCAAGGCAGTTTAATTTATTTAGTAATTAATTAAATTTCAAGGCCTTTTTGTTTACAAAGAAAATTAAAAAAAAAGAAAATATTTGAACAATTTCTTGGAATTGATTTCCAACACCTTCTTGATTGACGGATCCTAGACGAAGTTCAAACTAATCATACTCCTCGATATCACAGTATTAAATTGTACTTTAAGCCAAAAAAAGGAACTAAGATTTTATATATGTTCACCTAACGATCACTGAGGCATTCAATCAAACATGTAAGAGAAGTGCTCTGATTTTACCTTCAGTCACCTCTCCAAATGAAGAAAAAGCATCCCTGAGTGATTTCTCATCCACTGACCATGACAACCCTTCATTTAATACACCAACATTATTATCATTCACATATACTATGTCTACAAACAAAACTATAGAAATGATAACGCCAGAAAAACTGGTACCTCCAACGAAGAGTTTATTGTTAGGGGGAGGCAAAGAATTTGACGACTGGTAAGAACAAAAACGATGCCAGTTATTTGAAGCTGGAAATGATGGGTTTTGTAATTGGAGCGCAATTCTTTTGGCAACCTGCGGTAAAGTTGTCATTGGATTTTAACCACCTTAGTTGTCGAAGGATGCAGTTGTATAGAATCCCTTCGATTTTGTAGCAATGAAACAAATAGAGTGGACTATATTTTGTGATCATGAAACAAATTTCATAGAATATGGAGTCTGGTGGAAGAATTTGTGAATAGTGACGTCAAAATTGTTGGAAGAATTTGTGAATAGTGACGTCAAAATAAGTAGAATGATAATTTGTAAATTCGTGCCGAAAATTGGACAGAGTAACGGCAAAGAAAATATAAACAAGAAAAAGAAGAAGAGTAGGGACAAAATCGAGGTAAGAGTTTGACTCTTTGTCCTTAAGTCGAATTTGCCTCACAACGGTGCCTACGGATTCCGGCAATCAACTTCCAAGATACAATGATTTCACTTGTTTTAGCACTCCAAAACACAAGTAAAACAAACCAAAATTTGGTGTATGTACTTCAAATATGAAATGAAAGAAAATCAAAAAACAACAAATGTTTTGTTTTTTTTTATTTTGGAGAGAATAGAGGATAATATATGTTTTGCATATCAAATTGTGAGGAATAGGACATCCAAAGGGTCCTATTTATAGACTATGAAAGAATGTAGACGAAATGGTTGAGGCCAAATCATGCACCCTTTGATAGTTTATTTAGCGATAGAACTTTACTAATAATAATAAAGATCAATTGACAAGAATCTTGCTTCTATCGATGTTTAATTATGATGTTTATAAATGAAGATTTGCATTTTGGTGTCATTGCTACCTTCGCTCTACCCCTTATTCATCTGAGATCACTGAGCTTGTGGTAAAAAATACGATCTCCTTCTTCGCAAAATTATTGATTTCATACTCCTAGGGCTAGAATGCAAGGTGCTGCCATTTCTAAAAATCGTACTTTAGTTTAGTCTCTAATATATTTGATGAAAAATAAATTAAAATCAAAGTCAATAATTAATTTTTGTCACATATTTTTTGAAATTAGTAATTTTTCAATCACACGTTCCGTTACTTTTTACCAAAAACTAGTTAATCAATCGTGCGATGCACGGGAAGAAACGTTTGGATAAAGATAATTCAATATGAAATTAGATAAATCATTTTCATAAAATAAATAAATTTCGCAAATAAGAGATAATATCATCATTTATTGATTTCATATGACTACAAATTCTGGAATACTTCTTTGTACACAACGTTGTTATTTGATTTTGTTGTTCTTCCTTTCTTATCACAAATCAATATCTTTAATCTTGAACGATTTGTCACCCTAGAAATCACAACATAAAGTTATCCATGTGTAAGCACCAGCCGTTTAAGAAGAAGTTTCACATGCAAGAATTATTGTCCCTGACTCTTATTGATAGTCATGGCATATGACACCTTCAATAGAAATTGTCTTCTTTGAAATCTAATAAGTATCCTAGAATCAGAAGGGTTCAACGATAACATTATTGGAATAAAGAACTTGTGTCTTGCATTGATGCCAGAAAAAATTTGACCTTTTAGAACATGGTCGTCAAGTTTTGTAAGTATCAACCTTGTTCCATTACTCAATCCCTGTGTATGATCAATATTTCTCAGAAAGAACTTGTGTCCTCACTTATCTGTTGCAAAGGTCCACCACGTGGCGCAATAGTGATATTCATGTGTCCAGGTAGTGTGTCAAAATTCACCAACAATCAATTCGGCAATTTCATCGACAATAGAAAAATCATATTGGCCATCATTGGTCGCTCACCAACCAATAAGTATAAGTCTTAAATTTGAAGTGTTTCATCAATCATCTTTTCTCAAACCGACCTAAATTGCCTTAACAATTTGTTGTATTTGTCTAGCATATCCTTCGAATCAGAAACTATTAAATCATGCAACATAGAATCACATGATTCACTCCTACCCGGGGACATTAAAGGACATAAATTAAATTTTAGAATATCACAACAAAATTATCCGTAAACAATATAAATATAAAAGCAATAAATACATACTACGTACCTCACGACCATTTTTCTGCTTTCAACCTCATTCACATTGTCAACAATGAAAAGCGAGCAAATTGCAGAGCTGAACCGTCATCAGACAATAGACTCTCAATCTTATGGCAATTTTGATCGTGTAATCTGAAGATGGGAGGCCCTCTACCATCATTTAGCTCATTATTTCTTCCCCCATAGAAGTGAATGAAAACATCATATTATATGTCTGAATGTTCTCAATGAAATTTTTAATCCTGTCTCCCTGTCATATAACAAATATTTCAAAATTAGAGGTTGATCTTCCATAAGAGAAATATTCACTTTCTCTTGTATACAACAAAGTAGGGGTAAACAAATAAACCGTAAAATCGAATTAAACTGCAACAAATGGTTTGGTTTGTAAAAATTCCAAACCACCTTAAACAATTTGGTTTAGGTTTCAATTGTCAAAATCGCGATTTCATACAGCCAACCCGCCAAATTTTAAAAAATAAAAATAAAGACAAATGTTCAATTTAAAAAAAAAAAAAAAAAACAATATACTTTTTATTGTCAACAAATCAAAATTGAGGAGACAAAGATTAATTTGTTCAAATCCACAATCATTTGGAAATAATTTTTCCTCCTACAATTCATTATCATCATTCAAGATATTTTCTTAAAATAAAATTTTTAATATAAGAGCTAACGATAGTTTCTTCTATATAACAACAAAGTAGGGGTAAACAAATAAACCGTAAAATCGAATTAAACTGCAACAAATGGTTTGGTTTGTAAAAATTCCAAACCACCTTAAACAATTTGGTTTAGGTTTCAATTGTCAAAATCGCGATTTCATACAGCCAACTCGCCAAATTTTAAAAAATAAAAATAAAGACAAATGTTCAATTTAAAAAATTAAAAAAAAAGCAATATACTTTTTATTGTCAACAAATCAAAATTGAGGAGACAAAGATTAATTTGTTCAAATCCACAATCATTTGGAAATAATTTTTCCTCCTACAATTCATTATCATCATCCAAGATATTTTCTTAAAATAAAATTTTTAATATAAGAGCTAACGATAGTTTCTTCTATATAATTATTTTGTTTGTCAACATGGATTGATTCACAACAAAGCACTCAATTAGAAACTTAATACTATTTTTGAGCTATTTTCAACTCGAAATTTTAGATGAATATGTGTCTTTGAGCTCGCTTCGAAATATACTAATTTATTCATCGACAATCCGTGATTTCAAACCGCACCAAATCGCAAAAAATAGTTTGATTTTATTTTGTTTAAAAAATAAAATGGTTTAGTTTGGCTTGAAAAAATTCCAAACCGTTTTCAATTGTTTGGTTTGAAATATTATTAAAAATCATGTTCACCCCACAACAAAATGAGAATTTCGAATTACGACATGTTTTATAATGCTTATTCACTCTCTCCTCGCACCAAAAATTTGCTTTGCAAAATAAATATTTAAATGTAGGATCTCCAATGTCCATGTACTCTGAACAATCAAACAATAGATGAAAAAGTTAATAATATAGATCATGCTATAAAAGATAAGATTTATTGTTTTGACCATTGACAATGAAAAACAACACGTATAAGAAACAAATTCGATAATCATAAAAAAAGAAAAAAACTAAAATTGTGATTGACAAAGATGCATCAAATTCATGATATTATAAGTTTTTGCAATTTTTATACAACGTAATTATTTTTTGATGAAAATTATAATATAATATTGATCATCTCAATTATCAGTTAAGTTTTGGAGACAATTTACTTATTGTTGTAAAAATTTAAGAATCATAAATATTGAATTAAAAGTATGATTATTTAAAATAAAATTTAATACAAATTGATTAAATATTCGATATAAATATAAATGAAAATTCGATATTAGATTTGTATGACAGAATGAAATTATTCATCCATAAGATTGATACCAATAAAATATCACAATTATTAAAAAAAATTATTTACGTATTAAATGTAACTTTCTATAAAAATACTAATTAAGTTAATAGAACGCAATACAAAGGAGCTCAAATTTTTAGATGTACTAAATAACTAAAAAAATAAGATTATTTATAAAAAGTTTTATACAATAAGATTTATTTAGTATTAGATACGTGATACAATTTCGATATAATTTTGAACTGAAAATTTTGCATTGAATTTGTATGACTGCACACAAATACTTATTTGCAAAATTCAAAACATTAAAAGATTAAAAAAAATTATGAAAAGAGAGGTTTAAGCACAAATAATCAAATATAAATAAGTAAAAAAAAATCTCCATAAAAATATTTAAGTGGAAGTAGCAGTGTGAACACAATAAAAGTTAAGTTTTGATCTTTGAAGTGTGAAAGCAATAAAAATTGAGTGTGAAAATAAATGAAATATATAATATATAATATTGTATAAAAAAAATCACAAAAAGTTGTGTCAAATTGGCGGGAGGAGTCGATATTAGATTTGTATGACTAAACGAAATTATTCATTCATAAGATTAATACCAATAAAATATCACAATTATTGAAAAAAATTATTTACTTATTAAATGTAACTTTCTATAAAAAAATACTAATTAAGTTAATAGAACGCAATACAAAGGAGCTCAAATTTTTAGATGTACTAAATAACTAAAAAAATAAGAGTATTTATAAAAAGTTTTATACAATAAGATTTATTTAGTATTAGATGTGTGATACAACTTCGATATAATTTTGAACTGAAAATTTTGCATTGAATTTGTATGACTGCACACAAATACTTATTTGCAAAATTCAAAACATTGAAACATAAAAAAAATTATGAAAAGAGAGGTTTAAACACAAATAATCAAATATAAATAAGTAAAAAAAAAAATCTCTATAAAAATATTTAAATGAAAGTAGCAGTGTGAACACAATAAAATTTGAGTTTTGATCTTTGAAGTGTGAAAGCAATAAAAGTTGAGTGTGAAAATAAATGAAATATATAATATTGTATAAAAAAAATCACAAAAAATTGTGTCAAATTGACGAAAAATTCTCCTCCTTTAATATTAAGCCCCTGTTTGGTGGAGATTAAAATTAGATTTTTAGTAGATTTTGATAAAAGTTGATAAGATGTGTGGTTGAAAAGTTGTAGGTTCCACGAAATCTGTGGTTTAGATTGATTGTTGACTTTGACTTAGATTAAAATTTAGATTTTAATTCCTACCAAACAGGGGCTAAGTAAGATAAAATATTAGAAATTTGATTTTAATTCTCATTAAACAAGGGCTTAGTTTTTGAAAATTTTCATTTAATATTATTTTGGATAAATTACATTCAACGTCACCAAAGTCCTTGTAACAATTTTACCCCCACTACCTTTTATGACAATAAAAATAAAAATCAACATGTATCAATTCACTTAGCACTAGTTGGTCAAGGCTTCGATGATTAATATATTCCTCCACTTAGTACCCCTCAAAAAAATAAAATATAGTAGTAATAAACGTAAACATATGGTGAAAATGCACAAAGGCCGTACCTAAGAATACAAATAAGGGACACCTTTTGTCCCGTTTTAGGAAGAACACTTGCTTCCACTTGGAGACACTTGATTCTTGAAGATCCTTTGCTATACGGCCCTATGATCACATTTTTTGGAGACTCTTGCTCCATGTGGGAACTTGTCCCTCTGTGCAACAAGTCGAGGGATTTAAATGTCATACTAGTGTAAATTTGTGCGCTCCGAAGCAGCGAAATGACAAACAATTTTGTCTAAACGGATTGATCCAAACTTTTGAGTATTTGACCGAAGTCGCTTTAGTCAGTTTTTTCGATACTTAATCAATTTCTTGATTTATCGATTTATTAACCATTTCCAACAAAGTCAAATTGAATTAAAAAGCTCAAAAGCAATTTTGGACATATCAATCTAAATTCCACAATTACAAATTGTAGTAATTATTAGATCCGATTGAGGGGTTTTAAAGGTCAGAGAGTCAAATTGGAGTCGGTCCGAATATTAAAATAATATTTAAAAATATTAAAGTTTAAAATAATATATATCAAATCGGTGTCTAAGTTGATCGGGTCATTGATCGAGTCTGACCATACTAGGTTTTAGGGGACACCTGACCCGATTTTTTGGCCGGATCTCAAGTTTCATGATCGGTCCGGCCGACCTGCCTGGTCCGAGTTTGAAAATAGTAATATTACGTCCCTTATTTGGCCCCTATTTTTTGAAAAATCAAATTTATTCAACACTCAATCTCAATCATCCATCTTAAGTAAAGTCCACCATTTTTTACTTTTCAAATATTTTTTAAACACGCATTCTCCCAAAAATATTATTCAAAATCACACTATTCACAATTTAAGGGGGCCAAACACACACCATATTATATCAGAGTCCTCACCTCACTTTACAAGTCAGTTTTAAGGATGAATCATATTCAAAGTGATTATTACAATTTAGCACCGTCCTAGAGGATCCTAGTTGCATACGGAATGACCTGAGTATGTTTACTTCCACTGATCGAAAAGATCCTAGACGCATCAGTAATGAAACGTGAAAATACCTGAATCTATTTCTTGATGCTTGGACTTGACAATCTGGATCTGTTTCTTGACTTGTATTATTTTGGCCTCAACTTTTTTTAGAAAATCTTTTAGTACCCCTTCATCACCTTCTAAAACGCGCTTCTTCTTAGGGCATCTTGGTATAATTTTTGGTGTTAATCACTATTTCATTTCCAATCCATTGCACCAAGTTTTACACCAAATGAACAGTATAGCTTTTATTTCATTTTTTTTTTTTAATTTGCAACATTTAAGTTAATTGAAAAATGATTCTATTGATTATTCTTTCACAACATAAATTTATAAGAAAATTATCGAAAATTTTAATTTTCTTCAAATATTTTAATAAAGCATAATATTTGACATTACATGAAAAAAGGTACAATTAAGATAAAAATAAAAAAAACATAAAATCAAACGTAACATATTACTATATTTAACGAGTAATTAATTTTCATGCTTAAATTTATTATTAATTACGAAATTAATACAATTATTTATGATAATTAAATTGACAGCCAAATAAATATTCATTCATCAATTAAATAAAAATACAATAAAGCTAAATTAAAAGGGACATAGAAGGAAGAAAAAATATTTTTAGTGTATATCTAAAGATATTTTTGGAACAAAAAAAGAAAAAAGAAAAAATTGGACGGCATTTTCTACATCAAATCTACAGTGTTGCACCAAATTTAGTGCAACACTGTAGCAAGCACCAAATTGGTGTTCCATTGGAGAACAATTCTAGCAACATTCGGTGCTAGATTGGAGATGGTCTTACAACCATGATCATTATGTTGCTTTTCCGACTTCTTTTTATTAAGACAGTCGTTTTTGTACAGGTCCATCACCTCCCTTAGGGGTGGGCGTCGGGTGGTTCGGTTCGGGTATCTCAAGAACCGGAACCGAACTATACTTTTTCGGTTCTTACAAAATGGAACCATTCGGTTCCATTGAATCACAAGAACCAAACCATTCGGTTTTGGTTCGGTTTCGGTTCTAATTCGGTTCTACAATAATAATTATTTTTCAAGAGCCTTATCGAGGAGCATCAGGCCTCGGGAAGTGAGCCAATAACTTGAAATAAACTTATACCGAATATACAAAGATCAAGGATTTCGAAAATCATTTCACCCTAAGGAAAATATTGGATTCTCTATGAAACGAAAGATATTCATAAACAAAAATAGAAAACAAATGGCCTAAAAGGTTTTTCAAGCATGGCAATATAGTACACTTGTGGGATGAATCATGAGTTTTAAATGCATTATTATTAATTATTTTATATTTGTATTTAAATATTTAATTAACTACATCATGATCATTTACAATTTCGCTTATTAATAAGTTAGTTTCATTCAATTTTCATTTATTAAGAATTTAAGTCCAAGTGTGAAGTTAAATGTTACAATGAGGTAGAGACGTAACAAATTTCATAAAAAGAAATCAATCATTTTCACTTTACCCAAAAAAATTACAAATTCTTTTGATTTTTAGTTTTAGAACAACCAATTAAGACCATAAAAAAATAATAAATAAGGATCAAAGACCGGTTCTAACTTCGATTTTCGGTTCTAAAGGCGGAACCGAGAACCGAACCGAAAACCAATCGGTTCTCGGTTCCAAAACCGATTTCCTATTTTATTTTTTTAAAACCATACGGTTCCCGTTTTTTCGGTTCGGTTCCGGTTCGGTCATATCGGTTCCGGTTATTTTGCCCACCCCTAACCTCCCTTACATCGTTGTGATTCTTAGGCCATGTTTCGATCTTCCCATCATGGCGTACTATCACAGTGCAAGCCTTGACATCCCACAAAACAGATAATTCCATTGTCTTCTTCTTTATACATTTTTTTTCTTGTCAAGAATGCCTTCTTCTTGGCCCTCAACGCATCCTTCTTGAAATATTTAGTTTCAGGCCGGGAATGATTGTCCGATCCACCATCATCATCGGCCATGATTGTGATCTTTTTGTATGTAAAGTATTCAGACTGAAATTGTGAAATATTACAGTGAAAAGAGAGTGAAACGGAAATAAATCAAGATTGAGACAAGAGTAATGTAGTTGAAACAGAGAGAGATTAAGAATGAGGGTAGAGTTATGTAATCAAAACGAAGAGAAATCTAGAAAAGAGATGTTGTACCAAAGATTTTAGTTTAAAGAGGGAATTTCAAATTGGTTGATTTTTGGGGGTTCAACTTGGAATCCGAAAAAGAACCCTTGGAGTTGCCACGAACTTTAGAACTTGTATATTATTTATTTAGGGCATTTTTTGGGTCGGGTTGGTGTTTAATTGGATTCGATTTAAAGGGTGCCCAAAGGGTATTTATGTAATTCCATCACATGCATTTGACCTTTCAATCTGGTTAAGGTTTTGCGTCAATTTGAAGTTGGAATCATCATCACACACACTGGGTAAATGAATGATGGAGATTAAAATTAGTAGATTTTGATTAAAAAAAATGATTAAATATGTGTTTGAAAAATTGTAAATCGTATAAAATGTGTAGTTAAAATTAATTTTTAACTTTGATTTAAATTAAAATTTTAATTTTAATTGATAACAAACAAAGCATAATTTTAATTTTTTGATATATTTTTTTACCTCGTGTTCGTTTGCAATTTCTTTTCTACAATTAATGATTTTCCTCATAATTTGTATAGCAATCATTCATTAAATCCCTTATAGAAGTATACAATTGAAATCATGCTTTGTATTTGATTCAAACAAGTCGAATGGTGATGTAACTACGAAAGCACCTTCAGAGCCAGGGAAGAAGCCCGCTTAGGCCCAGTGGGGGTGGCCCCCACTGGGAATTTAAAAAAAAAAAAAATTGAGTCCTCTGTCCACTTCTGTTAGTGATATTTTTCTAAGCCTACAGAAATATACAGATAAAATATTTGCTGTTGAATCAAAAGTTTATTGCCACATTTTGTGTTCCAGAGCTAATTGTCGAGGATCATGGTTTTTAATCATAATGAATCTATCGTCCATAGTTTTTTATAGTATTATCATTTTACTATTAAATTGACATCCCTTTGTGATTTTCTCACGTCTATTCTACAATTAATCCGGCCTTACCATTTGAAAAAGAAGAAAAGAAAAAACACTTGAAGCCACTTTTTTCATGTAGAAACTTCTGGTATTTAAACATCAATCCTTGCTTTATAATCTGTGAGAATATTAACTACTCTACTTGAGTTAGTGCAGTCACAATGATGATAAGTGCACTTTAGTTTTTGATTTATTAGATGAAATTTAAGTTAAAATTTTCTGATTAGGTGGATGAAATTAAAAACTAGCTTAAAAGTTTTGGTTTTTTACAAACAAATTAGAATTGATTATTGATGATGTATTGTCATATTTGATATTCGAGATTACCAGAATATGGAGATATTTTTGAAAATTGATAATGAAATTATCGTAAAACATTTTCAGAGTATGAAAAATGTATAAAGAACAATTGTAAGCAACTTTATTCGTATATGTATTTATTATTGAACTTTTTTACAATCTCGGTTTTCGAAATTTCTGACCCCCACTCAAGCAAAATCCTGGCTAATCAGAGCCTTTTCCATTGAGAAAGGAAAAACTTTTTAAGGTATAATAACTCTTTATAAAAAATATATTCTCCATATGGACTGGTTCCAAAATTGAATTCAGGAAAAATAATTTTGGATATTTTGCTGGGATCGCTAGTGGAAAGTAGAGTTCTCTAGGCAATTTCGCCAATGTTTGATAATAGCATTTTTTTTGGTTTATAAATCAATTTATAAACTGCACAATTTTTCAAATCACTTTTTAACAATACATATTTTTTGTAGATTTGCCTTTTATTTCCATTTAGTATTAATTTCATCTTGGGACCTATTTATGGATTTGATGTTGTTTATGCTTTCGTGCTCGATACCTATATATATGACTTGTTGCTCCCACACGGCTGTTGTTTGAAGAATTGATTGTTCAAGACCAAAAATAGAAAGAAAGCACGAAACATTAGTTTGAAACACAGGTCTAATGGGCATGTACTCGTGGAGATTTTTCTTTCTTTCTTGAAATATAGTACATGTGAGGGAAGAATTGGAACTGGTCCTTGAACCCTTGACCTCGGTTGTGGAAGCAACAATTCTCGACCAACTAAGACAAGGTGAATTGGTCATACTTGTCGGAGACTAAGAGTTGGGATGCTAGTTGTGTAAGTTTTGTTGTGAATTGTTATGGACATAGCTGTAACAATAATGGCACCACATTTTCATTTTCCAGCTATCAACTTGACCACATCTTTTTTTATCGGAAATGTAAATAAATAGATCAAAAATCATGATACAAAATCGCCTGGCTTACCCGGGAAGAACATATTGAACCTGCTAACAAACAACAAAGTAGGAAATAAAATAAAACTTGGATGCAGTCAAGAGCCCACAAGAGGCATCAAGTCCCTACAAGGTACCTAAACAAAAAAACGTCGAGCATACCCATGAAAATCGTAGGCAAACCCAGAGAGATAAGAAACAAACACAAAATATGGCAACATGTCACAACAAAGGTGCAAGGCACGAATACAAAAAACACCAAGCATACGCAAGAGTGGAATGGGAAAAATATGTGGAGTTCGGATAAAATACATAAATACCAGGCATACCCGGGAAGAACAATGCTACAAGAACAGGGCCTGTCAGACAGACCCCTGTCTGAGTAGCATTATTCTACCTGGAAAAATGATGAATCAAGTTATACATGTACACCGGGCACACCTAGGTAAACAAAAACATAACAAAACTACAACTCAAAATTAGCTAGATCCGAAGAGCAAAAGCTTCATAAAGATTCAAAACGTGGGGATACAATCAAGTATCAACCATATGGCTATGGTAGTAAATTCTTGTGGTTCGTTTAATGGGCCTTCCCTTCAACTGCTTATATATTTCCATTTTCAAGTTCTTTGCTAAACTGGACATTGTGCAAGTCTTCTTAGATAAGAGATAGGCGATTTTCTTTAAAGGTTTTTTGTTCTTTGCTCTTCAAAGAGATCGAAAAAACCAGGGGAGTAATGGATGTGAATAAATACTACATTATTTATTCTATTGACTGAAGTAGTATATATACACATTACAATCTAAATCACTGGATAAATCCTAATCTCTTCCTATAATCATGCAGTGGTTACAAGTAATGAAATCAATACTCCTATAATTATGCAGCGAATGAAATAAATACACAATCAGGAATAAAATCAATTAACACACATCATGTACACGGATCTTTATCATGCCCCCGCAAGATGGAGCATTGCGATATGATTCCAATCTTGGTGGTCAAAGGTTGGAAGCGAGAGTGGAGAAGTGGTTTGGTAAGTGAATACGTTAGTTGGTCAGCACAGGAAACATGGGCAACTCGAAGAGAACCACCTTGAACTCGTTCCCGAATGAAGTGATAGTCAAGAGCAACATGTTTCATGCGAGAATGGAACACCATATTTGAGCGTAGATAGGTTGCACCAACATTGTCACGGTAGATAATAGGTTGTTGAGGAAGAGAGACATGAAGCTCAATGAGTAGAGAACAAATCCAACAAATTTTAGCAACTGTAGTAACAATAGCACGGTACTCAGCTTTAGTAGAAGAGCGGGCCACTGTTCTTTGTTTTTTTGAACTCCAGGAGATGGGATTCGACCAATATAGGGAGAAAGGCACTTGTGGAAGTAAAGTCGTCATTGTTTCCAGCCCAGTCGGCATCCGAAAATGCATGAAGTGATAATGATGAGTTGTAATAGAGAACAACACCACGAGTGATAGTACCACAAAGATACCATAGTAGGCGCTTTACTGCATTCCAATGACAAATTTTTGGGATAGTGTTTGAATTGTGATAACTTGTTGACCATGTAAGCAATGTCCGTGCATGTAAAGGATAAGTACTGGGTTGCCAACAATAGCTCTATATTCAGTTGGATCAGATAGGGATGATTCGGAGTGAAGAGTAAGAATTGGAGTAGTGGCTAGTGGCGTGGACATGGGGCTTAGCACCAGACATATGAGTGTGAGTAATTAGGTCAAGTAAATAACGTCGCTGAGAAAGAAAAATGCCCAAATGATGTGGAATGACCAACTCCAAGGAAATATGAAAGTGGACCAAGATCCTTGAGAGAGAATCTGTTGAAGAGAAGATGAATGAGCTTTTGTACTGTTGTGGCATTGTTTCCAATGATAATGATGCCGTCAACATAGACTAGGAGATATATCATGATGCCCGAAGCATTGTAGACACGCAGTGAAGGTGGATACATATGGATTGTACATAAATCGAGAATGAAATTATGTAACACTGTTTGATTTATAAACTGATTTATTTATGATTTTGATGTAAAATGTAGTGTTTGAAAATTGGAGAGAGAAAATATATGCAGTTAAAAAATAGTTTTGAAAATTGTGTAGTTTATAAATTAGTTTATAAACCAAAAAGTACGGTTACCAAACGAAGGCGCCCAGTCATCCAGCTTAAACATTTTGTTCATTCAGCATTTTCAACATTAATAATAACGATATAAAATATATTACTAACAAAAAGCCCTCCTACCAATAACAAAAAAGTGAAAAACCATTTCCAAGAAAAAGCTTCTGAAACGTCATCTCGTCCAAGAAACATAAAAGCCTATGTTATGATTATAAAAAATAAAAATAAAACATAAAAGCCTATGTAAAGCAAAAAGTAAAACTTCTGACACAGTGCAGATTTTTCATTAATCTTTTGAATTCAAATTCAAATTCAAATTTAGTCAAAACCTGTTGAATTTTTTCCTTTCCAAGCTTAGGCTGCGTTCTCTTTGGCGTTTTCCAGCCGTTTTCTGTTTTCTATTTCCAAAAATGCGGAAAACGAGTTCTCTTGCGCCGTTTTTCAAAAAAAATTCGAAATGTTTCCAAATTTTGTAAAGGATTCACATTTTCCGTGTTTTCTGGAATTATAACTACAAAGTGAAAACGCGGAAAACGCGCATTTTCACATTAAAAAAAAAAATTAAAATAATCAAAAAATTTGAAATTTGTCAAAAATTTTCATTTTTAATTACATTATTGGTTCCTGATTTTCAAAACTTGTCATTTTAATCCTCAAATTTTGAAATTTCTTTCGAAAATACCCTCATTTATTTGTAACTTAGGTCCCTCAACTTCATATTTTCTTGCACATTAGTCCGTAAATTTTACTTTTCTTTCAATTTAGTCCTCATATTTGCTTTAAAGGTCATTGTCTTCAAACATGTATAACTTTTGATGTACAACTTCGAATTGCACTCCGTTTTTTGCATCGAACTCCAAATTCAACCATCTTTCTGATGATGTACCATGTGCTTAATTATTAAACATTTCTTTTTTACTTTTGTATTCTAGACACTTATTTTGTGAGGGCATCATTGATTACCGTAAATTGATTTCTGCAAATTTTATCGAAACTTAAGTTTTAAACGTTATGAGTACTCAGAGCCGGCCCTGGGGTAAGGCTAGTAAGGCAACCACCTAGGGCCTCCACTTCCAAGGGGCCTCAAAAAAATTTTTTGTCCAAAGCTCACCTTATTCAAAAGTGCACAACACCATGATCCAACTAAAACAAAGAACTCAGCCGCTCATAAACACAAACTCACAGCACTCTCTGCGGTAAGATGGAAGATCTGGAAGTAAGTTTCCATGCTTGAATTTCTAATTTTAATATTTTATATTCTTGTTTGTTCAAATTTGTTTATTGATTAACTATATAAAATCATGATAAGTGCATTAGATTTGTAATCTTTAAAAACTTAAAAGTTTCAGAATCAAACATGTTCTGTGGCTTCCGGCTTCGCCATTTTCAAATTTTCAGATTTTTTGGTTTTTTCTTCAATTCTTTTAGCCTTTGGGTAGCATTTTAAGTTTTAACCATTTGCAGATTTAAGTTTTTCTTCGATTATGTGAATTTTAATTAATTTCCATTTAGATTTGTTAATTTGAAATAGTTCTAAATTAGCCAATTTTTAAGAATATATTTTCAATTTTGTAGTTGAACGAACTCATTTCTGTCATTATGTGGTCTGTGTATTATATAGACAAGTGTTCGACAGCTCATTAAACTGATTATAAAGGAAAATAAATTAAACATTGTCAGATTTTTAACTTTGATGTATGTTGCTTTCAAAGATGGATGTATTTAACTCATATTTTCTTTTATTATGATTAGTTATCTACCAATTAATTAGGAGAATCATTGATTCATTACTCAAGTTTTTAATTGAATGTTGCGTCAAGTTGATTATTGAATCTTTTTACTTTGGAGAATTCATTATTCATGCTCATGAATCTGGTTCTGTCACTCTTTACTTATAATTATATCTGCTAAATTTGATTTTGTATTGCTACATTTTTAAAATAGTTAAAAAAAATAAGGGCCTCAAAATAATTTTTTGCCTCGGGCTTCTATATTCTGAGGGCCGGCCCTGTGAGTACTTACTGGAAGGATGTATATATATGAAGTATTAAATGGAACAATTACTCTAGAAGGGCAAATTGCTACCAAAATGTGGAACGATTACTTTAGAATGATAACATGAATTTTTGAATTTTTTTGGCATAACCAAATTGAGTGATTGAGGATATTTGTGCAACTCAATTATGACATCTTTATTTCATTTATATTCACAAGCAATATAATTACAAGTATACAGAAATAGTTTTTTGCAAAATTTTAAATAGAACGTGTTTTCCAGATTTTCATTTTCGAAGACAGTTTTCAGAAATAACAAACCAAACGTGTTTTCAGCAATTTCGAAAAAGTCACAGAAAATGGAAAATAGAAAACTTTTCGAAAATGAAAACAGGAAACTGAAACACAAAGAGAATGTAGCCTTAGCTGCTCGAAAAAACCCTTCGGGTACCCTTTCTTTTGTCATTTCTTTTAACAAAAAAATCCCAGAATATTTTTAACACGAAAAAATCTGCTAGAAATCCTTCAAGCCCTATATTTTGCTTGCTCATGACTCAAGAAAAACTCATATGCTGTGAATCTGAAAATTTTGAGAATGATTTCAAGGAAGAAGTTGAAGACACTAAAAACAGAGCCGCCATGAAGGCATTTATTGCCTACTTGCCTACCATTTCTACAGTCAAAGTAGCTTATGCTGAGCTCCAAGTGACCCAGTTTTTTGTATAATAATGAAGCCATACAATCTGCAGATCAAGCAGTTGTTGATGAGTTAAAAGCACTTTCACAGCTTAAAAACAGTTTCGTGAAGAAAAACACGGTCTCTCTCCTCTATCCAAAAATTCTCGCGAAGCTTTTCTGATAAGTTGCCGGTCGGCGCCTCTTCCTGTGTCCGGTCACTACACTCAGTCGGCGTTCACTGATTTTTACTTCACATTTCACTCAGATTTCACGGTCGGCCACTGGCTCCACTGTGCTTCCCAACTTGTCTTCACCATGCTTTTGCTTCACTCCGATTTTTCCTTGGTTCTGGTCAGTGCAAATCTCTGTCTGAATTCACCGCCTTTGGTTCCCCACTTCACCGTGTTTTTGATTATCACCACTGATCTTTTACCGTCATTACCGTCGAAATCGTGCGACGAGGCGTTCCTACCACTGCAGTCATGAATCCATATTTTTCACAGGTATGCTTTAGGCCACAATTTTATTAATGTTCGAAATTATCAACAGTAATAGGTTTCTGTAGCGACCTGGAATTTTCGTTTCTTTCTACCAAAATAATTTTTAAAACTTTAAATGCGCGTCGCTACGACTTCTTCCAATTTAATTTAAAAGAGTATTCGTCTAGCCAAATTATAAATGAAATTAAAATTTATTTTCATCGTAAGTAAATTTTCGAATTCTATTTTTAAATATATTCCATTGTCACAATTTTATTTATTTTTTTTTCTATCTATCCTAATTAAAATTTTAATGATTGTAAAAATCTAAAATTTCAACTCCAGCCCTATATGGAATAATTCTGAATTTCCCCAAAAATCCATTTTTCCCACACGATTTATTCCATTTTCACAACCCAATTCATGACCCTTACCAATTTCAATTTTTGGCAAATTCCAGCAATCCACCTCAAATCTGCATGTATCCAAAACTCTCCTCTTGCAACCCCCTCGATTTCAGCACTCAGTGATTTCAAACTCCTGCATTCCTTCTTCAATCACCAGGCTCCCTTAACTCCCCCAATCAAGAGATTTCAATTTGCAGCCTTCCAAAATCTGTATCCCTTTTCAGCCCTCAATTCCACGTCCAGCTCCCTGCGATTCATCCTCAATTAGCAATCAATCCGCAACCTACCAATTTCAGCAAAACCAACAGTGACATATATCTCATCTTTTCATTCTACACGAGCTCACCCAAGCCAGACCATCCTCCTGGTAATTTTCTACTGAAATTCTTTAGCATCTCACACCCCTTCAAGCACACACCACGCACATCATCAACCACCTCCGTACCCAGTCTCTCAAACCACTGCCCATCGACACTGCTCCTCCCATATGCAATCAGATCATCAAAACCGCCACTGTAATCCACCGAACCACCACCATCATCAAATCCCAATCAAACCTAAATTTCCACAACCAACACATCATGATCGGCCACCATCATTCACCGCACCGGATCGACCACTGCCCAACCTCGATCCACACCATTTTGTCCCAAATCAAATCCAAAAAAAAAACCAAGATAAAAACGCTACCCATAACTTACCTCAGCCTTCACCGGTGTTTCGCCGGAAAACCACGAACGCAGCCCGGGTTTACTTCGGTCCTTCGCTCCCAAAATCAGCCCAAACTCCATTTTTCTCGCATGCCTAGGTTCCCTGCTACTGCTGCTTCGCACCGGCGACATCATCGCCGGCCTTGCGCCGACGATCGACCAGAGAGGAGGGCGTCCGCCCTCCCCTCACGCTCCGTCTCTCTCTCTCTGTCGTAACATAGAGAGAGAGATAGGAGTGTATGTATATATATATTATATATATAATCTTGTTTACAAATTGATCCTTTGAGTCCCCGATTTTTGAAAAAGTACTTGTTTCAGTCCTTAAGTTTTGAAAACATTTATTTCAGCCCCACAGTTTGATATATATCCGTTTCAGCCCCTCCTTTTTGAAATGATTTTCAATTTAGTCACGAATGTTTCTATAAATAACGAATCAACCCTTATTTTTGTAAAAGTCTACTTCAGTCCCTAAAGTTTTATTTAAATTCTAATTAAATTTCATTTAAATCTTTATATTTATTTTTAGTTACTTTAAATTTAAGTCTCGAAGATACTAATTTAATTTAATTTTCTTGGCTAGACGAATCATTTGGAGAATTTAGAGATTGACGTACTTCCCGCTCCAATTTTTGAGAACTCGTAACGTTAAAGGTAGACTCGCCCCCACTAATTGATTTATATTATAATTGCACGTGATTATGTGGATTTGTGTGATATTGTATGCTTAATTGCATGAGAAAAGAAAAGAATATCTCGTATGAGATAAATTTGAGAATTTATGTTATGCACGTCATAACCTATCTGCTAGCATGATTTAAGAAAAGAATGGTTCATTTGCGTTCACTATGTGATGCCTATGAATAAGAAAAGAACGTCACTACATTATTTGCATGATTACTTGTCCAATTATCTTTTAGATTAATTATTGGAGTTGAGTCTACTGAGTATTTCATTTTGAAATGCTCACCCCGTGGTTTTTAACAATTTTGCAGATTTCGGCGACGGTGGCGAGTGATGGGCAATGGCGAAGAAAAAAAAAAAAAATTTTGGATATCATTTTGAAAGTCGTGGATTTCGAAATAAACAATTTCATTTTATCATGAATTTCCATTTTTAATAAGTTTGTAAGAATTATTCCATTTAAATTGAATTATCGCTAAACTTTGATTTATTAAACGTGATATTTAATATTTAGTCATATTTCCGCAATAAAGTGTATTCGAAAATTTAGAAAAGTGACGTTCCGGGCTCCACGGAACTCGGGGCGTTACAGCGTGGTATCAGAGCGGGTCTACGTTTCTGTAGACTTACAAATTTTGAAAAGAAAATTTTTTTTTTAAAAAAAAAATAATAATAATAATAATAATAATAGAAATAATGTTTTGACGACTTTTTGCCATTGCCATCATTTTCCCGCCGACTCCGAAGGTAACGAAGTTTAGTATATTGATTTATTTCGGATACTTAAGAATAAATGTTTTGAGAATTTGACGAGAAAAGAAAAGAAAAGAAAATACGAGAAAGAATTAGACAACTAGTATCCGAATTAATGAGAAAGAAAGAAACGAGTTTTGGAGCATAATGGGAATTAGTACAATTTAAGAAAATTTTCATAAAATATTTCGTCCCTAGATTTAAATAAATAATAAAACCCTAACTGGACTTTGCATAATGGATTCTAGGCATGGCACCAATTGACGGGATATCAAACCACATCCTTCGTTTTTGCGCCATACGTCATGACGCTATAGCTAGTGGACTTAGGCTGACTGATGCTCAATCTATTAGCCGCCTTTTGACTACATTTCCAGAATGTCAGCGTGAACTAGCGATCGATTTTTATAATGACGTGAAGAGATGCCTAGGAGAGGACGTGAAATTCCAGACTGTCTGCGACGAATTTGTAATGCGGTGGGACCGCTACCTAACCCATGCTCCAGCGCCAAAAATAATTATTCTATCAGATGACGAGGGAGAACCAATTGAGATAACCGACGCCGAGTCAGGCATATATGACTACACTCCTGGCTCACCAGGGTATACCCTTGACTCACCGACTATGACCCCGGGCGCACCAGATTATACCCCAGGCACACCAGGATCGATATCTCCTATGTCACCACCAAAGATGTAGAATATATAACGGTTATCTTAATTTTAGTCTAGCAGTATTCCCATTCCCAGTATTGGCAGTCCTATGTCTTGTATCCTCAATCGAAGGAAATTTTAATCATTAATGAGAATATTTTCAATTTTCGTTCATATTGGAGTTGAATTTATTACAACATTTGGTATAAATTTTATCAGAAGTTACAATACACTCCTTGTTTTCATTTAAGGGAATGGCTAGACGCGTTAACAGGAGTATTATGGACCGTGCTACATCTGAGCAACAGAACTCAGGACAGGGCCCCACAGCCCAATCCAGTATCATCAGGGATTTACTTTTGGCTGTGCAAGATTTGAGGCAGGCCCCAACAGGTTCCGCAGTGCCAGTTATTGAACAATTCAGGAGGTACCGTCCGCCCACTTTTGACGGCGGGGATAATCCACTGGCCGTGGAGGAGTGGTTACAGGGAATCGAGAGGATTTTCAAGCACATCTCTTGCCCTGAGGACAAGAAGGTTACTTGCGCAGAGTTTATGCTTATCGGTAGGGCTGGCTTTTGGTGGGAGTCCGCATCACGGACTCGGACCGAAGAGGAACAAGCAGCGTTGACCTGGGAAGAGTTTAAGGAAGAGATCAAAGACAAGTTCTTCCCACAAGCCCTCCGAGACCACAAGGAGACAGAATTTTTACAGCTAGTTCAGGGTGAGATGGACATCACTGACTATGAACGGAAGTTCGAGGAACTGTCACGGTATGCTCCACATCTAGTGGAAACCGAAGTTAAGAAGGCACGCCGATTTGAAAGAGGTCTGCGTTCGGATATCAGGCAGATTGTTGGCTCACATGAACTGCCCACTTACCGGGAAGTTGTGAAGAAAGCTCAGGCCGTGGCTTTTGCTGGTGCAAAGATTGGCAACCAAGGAAATCGGAACAATCAAGGGCATCAAGGTAAACGGAAATGGCATGGTCATCATCAGAACAGGAACCAGAATTTCAATAAGAGACAGAATACAGGACCTAGCAGAGGTCAGGTGACCAGTTTCCCTCCACCATGCCCGAAGTGCCAGAAGACGCATAAAGGAGAATGCCTCTTTGGAAACAAGGTTGTTTGTTACCGATGTGGCCAACCGGGCCACTTTTCTCGAGATTGCAACACAGCACCCGCTCAAGGCTCGGACCAGAAGAAGAACATTGACCAGAACAGAAAAGGGAAGGCTAGGGTATTTGCCATGGACGCCGTTGAGGACTCCGACGTGATTGCAGGTATACCATTTCTTCAACATTCATATACTTGTATTACTTAATTTCCTGTATCATGCTTTGCTCAAATTAATAATATGAACGACGATAACAGGCATTTTATCTGTTTCTGGTATTCCCGTATACGTCCTAATAGATTCGGGTGCTACACATTCATTTATTTCCGACTCATGCTTAACTAGATTGAATTTAGTGGGTGAAATAACTAGTAGCATGCTTGAAGTGAGCTTACCGTCAGGAGAAATTCTTGACACTAATAGGATAGTCAAGTCTGTGCGAATGGATTTCGATGGGATAGTGTTTGAGGCAGACCTGAATATTATTTCGATGAAGGATTTCGACATTATCCTAGGAATGGACTGGCTGAGTGCTAACCGTGCCGCAATCATGTGCCATGAGAAGGAAGTAGTATTTCGAAAGAATGGGGATGAGGTGTTCAGATTTTTTGGTTCGAAGGTTAAAGCACTTCCTCGCCTTATCTCGGCTATGCAAGCTGAAAAGCTAATTGCCAAGGGAAACTGTCAAAGTTATCTGGTTAATCTCCAAGGAAAACCTGCCGAGGAAATCAAATTGGAGTCAGTGCCAGTTGTGTGTGACTTTCAAGATGTATTTCCAGAAGACCTATCTGGTACTCCGCCTGATAGGCACGTGGAATTTGCTATTGACTTGGTGCCAGGAGCTGCCCCTGTTTCGAAAGCCCCGTATCGTATGGCACCGAAAGAATTACAAGAATTGAAAGTCCAACTGGAAGAACTGCTAGAGAAGGGCTTTATCAGGCCAAGTGTGTCCCCGTGGGGAGCACCTGTGCTATTTGTGAAAAAGAAGGATGGCAGTATGAGAATGTGCATTGACTATCGGGAATTGAACAAGTTGACGATAAAGAATAAGTACCCCCTGCCCAGAATCGAAGATTTGTTTGATCAATTAAAAGGAGCTGCGGTATTTTCAAAGATGGACTTAAGGTCCGGTTACCATCAATTGAAGATCAAGCCTGCGGATATACAAAAGACAGCGTTTAGGACTCGATATGGACACTATGAGTTCACGGTGATGCCATTCGGTCTTACGAACGCACCGGCAGTATTCATGGACTTGATGAACCGGGTTTTCCATCAGTACTTGGATAAGTTCGTCATTGTCTTCATTGACGATATTTTGGTCTATTCCAAAGATTCACAACAGCATTCGGAACATTTGAGGATTGTGTTGGAGACGCTACGGGCAGAAAAGTTATATGCCAAATTTAAGAAATGTGAATTTTGGCTTGAGAAGATAGGCTTCCTGGGTCATATTGTCACAAACAATGGCATCGAAGTTGATCCGTCAAAGGTGGAGACAGTGAGTAATTGGACTACGCCAGCGAATGCAGGTGATGTGAGAAGCTTTTTGGGACTAGCTGGATATTACCGACGATTTATAGAGGGTTTCTCTAAGATAGCGGGTCCCATGACTCAGTTGACACGGAAGGGTGTAAAATTCCAGTGGACAGAGCAGTGTGAACGAAGCTTCCAGGAATTGAAGAATAGACTGGTTTCAGCTCCAGTGTTAACAGTGCCGGATGGATCCAAGGATTTTGTGATATACAGTGATGCCTCGAAACATGGTTTAGGATGTGTGCTTATGCAGAAAGGTAAAGTAATTGCCTATGCTTCGAGACAGTTGAAGCCATACGAGAAAAACTATCCGACGCATGATCTAGAACTGGCAGCTGTTGTACATGCTCTTAAGATTTGGCGACATTACCTATATGGGAGTAAATGCGAGATTTACACCGACCATAAGAGTCTCAAGTATTTCTTCACTCAGAAGGAATTGAACATGAGACAACGTCGATGGTTGGAACTGGTGAAGGATTATGATTGTACTATTCTTTACCACCCGGGTAAGGCTAATAAGGTTGCAGATGCACTAAGCAGGAAAGATGTGGGTCAATTATCAGCTTTGGGAACAGTACAAGAACAGTTGATTCGGGATTTTCAGAACTTGAGAATCGAAGTGAGAAACAAAGGAATCCAAAGTTTTAGCCGATTGACAAATTTGACAGTGAAGCCAGATTTGAGAAACAGAATTGTGATGGCTCAGGAAAGCGATAAGTTTTTGGAAAAGATCAAAGCCGAAGTTGGAACTGGCAAGAGAGCAGATTTTGAAATCGGAAGCGATAATGCACTATTATTCAAGGGTCGCCTGTGTGTACCGAAGGATGACCAGATTAGGAATGAAATATTGAGGGAAGCCCACTCAGCTCCATATGCAGCTCATCCAGGAGGAACAAAAATGTACCGAGATTTGCGTACTACATTCTGGTGGAGGAATATGAAGGGATGCATCGCTAAGTTTGTCTCACGATGCATGACCTGTCAGCAAGTCAAGGCTGAACATCAGAGACCGTCAGGACTACTAAATCCTTTAGACATTCCGGAATGGAAATGGGAGAAAATTTCCATGGATTTCATAACGGGCTTACCAAGAACAGTGAGAGGACATGACGCCATTTGGGTTATTGTAGACCGACTTACAAAGTCAGCCCATTTTCTTCCAGTGCGGATGACTCTCAGTATAGATCACTTGGCCCAGATTTATATAAGGGAGATCGTTCGACTTCACGGGGTTCCAGCGTCTATTGTTTCAGATAGGGATCCGAGATTTACTTCGAGATTTTGGAAGAGCTTACACACGGCTATGGGGACTAAATTAAATTTTAGTACCGCTTACCACCCGCAGACGGACGGACAGTCTGAACGCACCATTCAGACCTTAGAGGATATGCTTAGAGCCTGTGTACTGGACTTAAGCGGCAATTGGGAAGCTCACCTGCCATTGGTAGAGTTTGCTTACAATAACAGTTTTCAGGCTACCATTGGTATGGCACCGTATGAAGCACTGTATGGGCGAAGATGTCGATCACCGGTATATTGGGATGAGGTTGGCGAGAGGAAATTATTGGGTCCTGAATTAATTGAAAAGACTGTAGAGGCTATCGAGAAGATCAGATTACGAATTAAAGCTGCCCAGGACAGACAGAAAAGTTATGCTGATCAGAGAAGAAAAGACTTGGAGTTCGAGATTGGAGAGAAAGTATTTTTGAAAATCTCCCCTATGAAGGGCACTATTCGTTTTGGCAAGAAAGGGAAATTAAGGCCTCGGTTTATCGGACCTTTTGAAATATTGGAGAAAGTAGGTAGTGTGGCTTATCGTCTAGCATTGCCACCCGAGCTCTCGGCTATACACAATGTTTTTCACATCTCTCTATTGAGAAAATACGTTCATGATCCCAGTCACGTGGTAAACTTTCAGTCAGTCCCGATTCAGAAAAATCTCTATTATGAAGAAGCACCCATGTGCATCATTGATAGAAAAGTCCATGTCCTAAGAAATAAAGAAATTTCTCTAGTCAAAGTCCAGTGGGGTAGACATAGTAGCGATGAGGCTACATGGGAAAAAGAAGAAGAAATTCTGGCCAAGTATCCAGATATTTTAGACCAAGTGAGTTTTAAATTTCGAGGACGAAATTATTTTAAGGTGGTAGGGTTGTAGCGACCTGGAATTTTCGTTTCTTTCTACCAAAATAATTTTTAAAACTTTAAATGCGCGTCGCTACGACTTCTTCCAATTTAATTTAAAAGAGTATTCGTCTAGCCAAATTATAAATGAAATTAAAATTTATTTTCATCGTAAGTAAATTTTCGAATTCTATTTTTAAATATATTCCATTGTCACAATTTTATTTATTTTTTTTTCTATCTATCCTAATTAAAATTTTAATGATTGTAAAAATCTAAAATTTCAACTCCAGCCCTATATGGAATAATTCTGAATTTCCCCAAAAATCCATTTTTCCCACACGATTTATTCCATTTTCACAACCCAATTCATGACCCTTACCAATTTCAATTTTTGGCAAATTCCAGCAATCCACCTCAAATCTGCATGTATCCAAAACTCTCCTCTTGCAACCCCCTCGATTTCAGCACTCAGTGATTTCAAACTCCTGCATTCCTTCTTCAATCACCAGGCTCCCTTAACTCCCCCAATCAAGAGATTTCAATTTGCAGCCTTCCAAAATCTGTATCCCTTTTCAGCCCTCAATTCCACGTCCAGCTCCCTGCGATTCATCCTCAATTAGCAATCAATCCGCAACCTACCAATTTCAGCAAAACCAACAGTGACATATATCTCATCTTTTCATTCTACACGAGCTCACCCAAGCCAGACCATCCTCCTGGTAATTTTCTACTGAAATTCTTTAGCATCTCACACCCCTTCAAGCACACACCACGCACATCATCAACCACCTCCGTACCCAGTCTCTCAAACCACTGCCCATCGACACTGCTCCTCCCATATGCAATCAGATCATCAAAACCGCCACTGTAATCCACCGAACCACCACCATCATCAAATCCCAATCAAACCCAAATTTCCACAACCAACACATCATGATCGGCCACCATCATTCACCGCACCGGATCGACCACTGCCCAACCTCGATCCACACCATTTTGTCCCAAATCAAATCCAAAAAAAAAACCAAGATAAAAACGCTACCCATAACTTACCTCAGCCTTCACCGGTGTTTCGCCGGAAAACCACGAACGCAGCCCGGGTTTACTTCGGTCCTTCGCTCCCAAAATCAGCCCAAACTCCATTTTTCTCGCATGCCTAGGTTCCCTGCTACTGCTGCTTCGCACCGGCGACATCATCGCCGGCCTTGCGCCGACGATCGACCAGAGAGGAGGGCGTCCGCCCTCCCCTCACGCTCCGTCTCTCTCTCTCTGTCGTAACATAGAGAGAGAGATAGGAGTGTATGTATATATATATTATATATATAATCTTGTTTACAAATTGATCCTTTGAGTCCCCGATTTTTGAAAAAGTACTTGTTTCAGTCCTTAAGTTTTGAAAACATTTATTTCAGCCCCACAGTTTGATATATATCCGTTTCAGCCCCTCCTTTTTGAAATGATTTTCAATTTAGTCACGAATGTTTCTATAAATAACGAATCAACCCTTATTTTTGTAAAAGTCTACTTCAGTCCCTAAAGTTTTATTTAAATTCTAATTAAATTTCATTTAAATCTTTATATTTATTTTTAGTTACTTTAAATTTAAGTCTCGAAGATACTAATTTAATTTAATTTTCTTGGCTAGACGAATCATTTGGAGAATTTAGAGATTGACGTACTTCCCGCTCCAGTTTTTGAGAACTCGTAACGTTAAAGGTAGACTCGCCCCCACTAATTGATTTATATTATAATTGCACGTGATTATGTGGATTTGTGTGATATTGTATGCTTAATTGCATGAGAAAAGAAAAGAATATCTCGTATGAGATAAATTTGAGAATTTATGTTATGCACGTCATAACCTATCTGCTAGCATGATTTAAGAAAAGAATGGTTCATTTGCGTTCACTATGTGATGCCTATGAATAAGAAAAGAACGTCACTACATTATTTGCATGATTACTTGTCCAATTATCTTTTAGATTAATTATTGGAGTTGAGTCTACTGAGTATTTCATTTTGAAATGCTCACCCCGTGGTTTTTAACAATTTTGCAGATTTCGGCGACGGTGGCGAGTGATGGGCAATGGCGAAGAAAAAAAAAAAAAATTTTGGATATCATTTTGAAAGTCGTGGATTTCGAAATAAACAATTTCATTTTATCATGAATTTCCATTTTTAATAAGTTTGTAAGAATTATTCCATTTAAATTGAATTATCGCTAAACTTTGATTTATTAAACGTGATATTTAATATTTAGTCATATTTCCGCAATAAAGTGTATTCGAAAATTTAGAAAAGTGACGTTCCGGGCTCCACGGAACTCGGGGCGTTACAGTTTCTTTCATTAATTGATTTATGAAGCAGTAACAAACCCTACCTTGCTAGAATAAAAAATTCTAGTGGGTCATTTTGTTTAGAAGTACACAGCTAGTACTGGATGTAAGCAAACATTCTCTAGAATGGTTTTTTAAGAAAATTTCAAAACAAGTTTTGATGCTAAATACAGTTTAAACAATGCTTTGAACTGTCATTACCCTGCATTTGGCTTCTTTTGAATTTTTTAGCTTCATATTACTTCCAGTTGTTTTCATATCATTAAGAAATTATTAGCCTGATATATGAATAGGACTCTCTTTGTGCTTAACTTTTGCAGTGTGTTTGGATGGAACATTAACAGGCTACCACTTGCATCTTGGGAACAGGGAAGGAGCAAACAATTGTTAGCATTTGATACAAAGGAACGGCCAACTGCTGAAAATGTGATTTTTACCATATTATTAGTTGCATTCTATAACCTGCATGTAATAAAAATAGGTATTACCTAGGTGGAGCTTTCAGTGAGTTTTCTTTTGTACTTATATATTTGGCTTTTGTTTTGGCGTTATTTGGTTTCTTAGGCATTGACTGATCCTTACTTTAAGGGACTGACTAAACTTGTGAAGGAACCTTCTTAAACTCCTCCATTCTACCAGATCTATGAGATTGTAGCCTTATATGAGTCTCACTATGTGATGGAAATATTTGCACTATGTAGTGCCATTGGTCATTTCATGAAGCAATTTGCTTATCTTGAAGAAATTTTTTGGAAAAGAGGACATGCGATGTCACAGGTTCAATCTGGTACTATGGTGTTCTAACTGACCATCATTTCAACGCCGAAGAGTAGGAATTATATATAATACGATTAAATCATCTTGCAATCTAGTTTAGAAGTAATAATTTATTTATTCTAATTTTTTCTGCACTAACAATTTTACTTTACCTTTGAAAGTTGGTTCTGACAATGTTTGCATCACGCTCCTTCTTTAGTTCAATTATCATATCCAAACTGAATGGAGGAATAATCAATCTGGAAATTTTGTGCATGGCAATTAGAATGTTTCATTTTCACTAGCTAATTTTTATAAATACATTGTATGTTGACTCTGGATGTATATCCTCCAACATCTATTTTTTTTTTTCGTGTTGCAGATTGCTTCTCACACATGGGCTAAAATGAAAAAGAAAAGGGTAAGCATTAATATCTACACTTCCCTATTTTGAAGTTTGGATATTATTTTCTTTAGCAGATTCTTTGTGCTCTTTTTGATGAATTCAGTAACGTTGTGTCCCTGACTCAACCAAAGAAGTCAAGAAACCATTAGACCATGCACAATTTTTTTGTGATAATTCCCCAGAAGTTGATGATTCAAAAACCTCGTCGGATGATAACGAAGGTTGAAACAATTAGTGGGGCGGTAATATGAATTTCTCCAGTGCCCTTTTGATGCAATCACCCCATTACTTTCGAGGCAACTAATGATTAATTGACCGTTATGCATATCCATGTTTTTTTCTCATGTTCTCAAGTTGCAGCTTGCAATTCTAATTGAGGACAGGGTTTTGGATAATTTATCAATTTGATTCAGTTTTCTTCCTTTTAACAGAAGAATTTTATGTTGTACAGGTCCAGAAATATGGATGAAACCAATCCAATGCATTGCTCGACCTAGGAATTGCATAAGTATGTTAACATTTGACTTTCCTGAATTTAATGACTCATGCTGGACAGATCGTTTTTGTTTGATCAATGAATGTTATTTTTTTTCCAAGGAATGGGGTGAGTGACAAATGTTTATATTATAGTTCATGCCAATGGAGGATTGAATCAAATGAGAACAGGAGTATGTTTATCGCCATACTTTCATAGAATCTTTCACTTAGTTTTCTGGTGGTCTGAATTTTAATCATTTGCTGATGATTTGCATATAATTAAACTTCATATATGCGATATGGCTGCCATAGAGAAAATTATGAATGCAACTCTTGTGCTTCCTTCACTTGATTACGAGTCCTTTTGGACATATCCTAGGTATAATTCTTCAGTCATTGTGTTTCTCGGACGATGTATAGTGTTCTATCTAAGTTTCTCCTAAGCTTATTCTTATTTACAACAATTTTAAAGATACATTTGACTGGAGGCACTTCATTGAAGTTTTAAAAGACGATATTGAGATAGTTGAGTCCTTCCCACCATAATATGCTGCATGACACTAGCCATAGAACATAAGGTTTATGATGTGGTATTGAAACAGACAGCCTTGGTTAATGCTGGATTTGAGATTCAATGAAAATTTGAAAGTAAAGTCGGATATTGTTCTTTCGAATATTTATTTTGCTCTATTAGTTGATTAATATTTTCCATGGAATGACTTATTTGCTATAGAAAATGGAGTTGATACCATAGTTATGTTTAATCTGTCATTAATTTTGGTTTAGTATTGCAAATTTATAGCAGTGCCTTCTATTTGATCACAGTCTATAGATGTCTTCTGTTGCCACACGATCTGTTTTGTACAACAATTTTGAAGATACTAATTTCTGATAAGGAGGAGCATCCAACAAGTTACACTACAAATGTTATTTTTAAAGAAATTTTCAAGAACTTAGTTTGATTTTGTCAACTTACGAAACTTGAATATTGATTATCAATATCCAATTTAATTTATTTAAGTTCATAACTTTATTATGGCAATTTTTTCATTAGAACTTCCCATTGCAGAGATTATTTTCATATAATATCATTCATGCATCGCACGGGTATATACTAGTTACAATACAACCAGGTAATTGCATAAATTTCCCATGGTTAAATGTGTGGTTTAGAGGTGTCAATCCGGGTGGTCCGGGTCGGGTCGACCCGCCAATAAAAAGTCCGATAACGGCCCGCTTGAAAAAAAGCCCGCTCGCTGCGGGTTACGGGTCAACCCGCAAATTTTGAATTACAACCCAGGCCCGCCCACTGACCCATCCGGGTCGAGCCCATGCGAGTCGTGGTTTGTTCTAATTTGGCTCGTATGAATAAAAACATAGATTTTTTCATATTTATAACAAATTTTTTGTCAAGTTTCTAAATACAAAATGATTAAAATGATAAATTTATATTTATACCATAAAATATTTACATAGAATTTAAAATTATAGTATATGTTATATGAATTACTTCTAAATTTGCAAATTTAAATAAAATATAAACAAATAACAATTAAATGATAAATGTATTTCTATTTACTATTGTCAAAAAACATTATTTTTTTAGCTATTAGAGAGAAAAAAATAAGATTTTACTTTAAAAGTTGTATTAGAGTTTCTAGAAGAGAGATTTTCAATGCTACCATATTTAATAAAAACAGTTTTTTTTTTTTTTTATGGGTCAGCGGGTTAACCTTGGCCCGCGAATGTTTAACCCGCAAAATTCGCGGTTCACAACTTCTTGACCCGTGGACTGCCGCAGGGTCATGGGTCGGCCAGCGGTCCCGGGTCAATTCGGGCCGATTTTCACGGGTCTAGTCGACCCGTCCGTCTTGACACCTCTTCATTTCTGATTTTGTATGCCTCTCGGCTGGGTGGTGCTTGTTTGATGAAGCAGGCTGGTGGGCCATGAAGAAGTAGGTGAACCAACCTGCAAATGATTAGGATTTGGAGGCCCACTTGAGAAGTCCTCTCTCTCTCTCTCTCTCTCTCTCTCTCTCTCTCTCTCTCTCTCTCTCTCTCTCTCAAGCCTTAAGCCAGCTGATTGTACTATCGGGTCCATTAGTGAGCTCAGTAATGTGCCTAATTTGTGCTTTTTATAAAAATAAAATAAAATTCACTCCCTCTGAAATGAGCCTCGTCCCGGTCAATTAGTTTGCAAAACTTTGTTATTTTTGCTTGAGTTATGTATTGATCTCAAAATGAAAAATGAGGATTGACCCAATTTTAAGAGCGGACAAACGACAAAATCTTAGTTACTGTTTAATAGAGATTCTTTAAAACTCATTTTTTATAACATGCTGATCTAAAAAATAATTTTGCATGTAGACCGTACCAGTTTAATACTTATTATTCATACACCAAAAAATATCACCTTTTTTACAAAACGTATTCTTAAAAGATTTAATCAAACATGCCTTTAAATTTTGATTATTAGTGAAGTTTATTTGCGAGGGTTAATTTACTTTCACTCTTTAATCCTTGACGTTTTATACTTTTTAGGAAATTGGGACTTATTCGTCACTTTCATACAAAAGGAAAAAAGGTTGTTACTATGCCTCATATTATTACCAATGATTCAAGGGGTTGTTTGGCAAAACTTTTATTAAATTAAAAGTTGATATTATAATATTATGTGGTGAAAAGTTAATAAATTTTATCGATTTCATAAATTATGTATTTACAGACTACAGTTTAAAAAAAAAATTATAAATATTAAGAAAGCCTTCGTTTAGTAAACTTTTTTATAAATAAATTTATAAAAAATACATTTTCTAAATTAATTTTTAATCACATACAGTTCTTTAAACCACATTTTAACCATATATTTTATCTCAAAAATATAATGTTTTTTGTTTGTAAACAATTTTTTTTTTATCAAATCATGTTAATCATATAGGCACTAAATTTATTCATAATTTAACGTTGACCGATTAAGTAACATAATAACACTATGCATTTATTAAATTGGTCTTCGGTCGTATTACCCATACATTAAAGTCCGTCTCCTAATTGAAGTCGATCCAGCTGGTTATTAAAGTCGATCCAGCTGGTTGCTATGCATTTACAGAAATAAATAAATTGCAATAGTAGTTTGAATACTCAACTCTCTCTTCTACACTAATATCAATAACGCTTTATTGACTTTTATTACCAACCAATGCAATTAACACTTTTGCCTTTCTTCAAAGTGCACAATTATTAAAAGTTAACGTTAACTTTAGCTTTTAAGCACACTGCACACATTTCACTAGAAACTAGAAATCATTAAAAAAAAATTTTTAAACAAAATTTTTTTAACAAACAGAGAAGTTTCCGTTTGGTAACCGTATTTTTTTTATTTAGTGTTCGATAAATTCATTTTTTGGTTTATAAACTTCACATTTTCTCAAACTACATTTTAACCACATACATTTGCTCTCTTCAATTTTCAACATTATTGTTTACCTCAAAATCATAAATAAACCAATTTATAAAGTATAAATCGTACAGTGTTACCAAACAAAGGCTTTAATTTATAAATTACAGAATTTCACATATCACTTTTTAATTTTTAATCACACATTTTTTATTTTCAATTTTCAACAATTACATTTTAACTCAAAATTATAAATAAACTAATTTATAAATCAAATAGTGTTACCAAATAGATGCAAATTAAAATTAGTATTTGTCCCGTGTGATGCATGAAAGTTGCTTTCTGCAATATTTATTTCAATAGGTATTCATAATATTTTAATATTTTTACATAACCATTACAAATATAAATTGCAAAAAATAATAATATTCAATTATAATAATTTTTAAGAAACAACGTAACTAATCCAAATTATTAAAAACTTATTTGGATAGTAAATGTCAATTTACATATTTAAATAAAAAAATATTGTAGATTTCAATCATTTTTGTGAGTTATTGTTAATTTTATTGAAAATGCAAATTCACATAATTTCTGTTTTTGCCTATTGTATTTAACATTTATTTTTTTCAAATTTCTAAAAATAAATAAATTATAATCTCAGTATAGGATAGACAGATTTAAATACGACATGAATCTTACATGAATTCAAATGGGAATCGCATTGATTAACAGGAATTTAAATACGATATTAATATACACGAATTTTTATCTTATTATATTCTATTTTTACTTTAGTTTCTTTTTTCAAAAATTGCAAATACATTTTGACGGGAAAATGTCTTTTAATGCTGATTTTTCTTCACTTCTACTTTTATGTATAATAAAATAATAAATAATATGTATATGTATATGTATAAAGATAAAGATAAGAATTTTTTATTCTATTCTATTTTATTTTTTTTGAAAAATTGCAAATACATTTTGGATGGAATCATATTTTTAGCGAATCTATATATATCTTATCTTAATTCTTAATTCTTAATTCTTAATTTTAATATATTTATATATAAAAGTAGAATAACCGTCACTACAATACACACATAGTTTTTCGCCAAATTTTTTTTCTAAATTTGAAATTTTTTTACTAAAAAATAATATATTAAATATTTTAGTAATTATTATTTTACATGTGTCATTAATTACATTGGCATCCGTGTTATACTATTAATAACATCAAAATGTTGTTTTTTCTATTTTATTATTATTCTTTTAACAATTATTGTATTATTTTGAAATCAAAAAATATGTAATATGAGTGTCAAATTAAAGATCACGGTGAGAAGTTTAATGTAAGCTAATAAGTGAAAGCAAATTGTAAATATATTGTCTGTAAAATCATATAAAAAATTAAAGGTAAAGTTTTATTTTATATTTTATATTTTTCCTCAATATCTAAAATTATATCATTTAAGTCCTATAATATTGTTTGCAATTAGTTAACTAAATTCATTTTAGTTATAGATGATTAATTTTCATTCTAATTTTTTCTCATCAAATTAAAATAAATAATAATCATACGAATTTTTAAGGCAAATCTAAGTTGGGTTAATTTTACAAACTTAAGATTTTTTCAATTCATTCATCATTTTCACATTATTTTTATTGATTTACTGATTATGTTCATTTTTCTGTTTTTCATTATAAATCTAAATAACTAAAATATGCAAAAATATATTACAGATTTTAACAATTAGTTCATATAATTTATATTAAACAATTGACCGATCACTAATTTTTATTAAAATATTAATGTAACAATATAAATAAAGAAATTGTCAGTATGAAGAAAGAAGAATCAATTAATTATGTAACAATATTTATTAAAATCAATGATTATTTAAAAAAAAAACACTTGAAATTAATAATTAATACTTAAAAATTCAAATTATGCCAAAAAAGTTTATCATATACCTCTTTTTGAGAAGAATATAATGAAAAACAATATATGAAAAGAAAAACGTCGATCTTAAAGAGAATATGTAAGTTGGGTTTTGTACATGTATTTTATGAACTTAATTTTATAGTTTAAAAGTTTTTTTAAAAAAGAAAATTTCATTTATTGAACGTTAATTCCAGAAATGCGGTTGATATGTTCACGGTACAATTTCTAAAACACTTAATTCATGGCATGTTTTCACATAAAGAAATAAAACAATTCAACGGTTTACAATTTTATTAAAATATTAAAAAAATAATTATATCCCTAAAAATGGTGAAACTTTATTTCTTAATTTTATTAAAATATACAGATAAAAAGACTCACTATATATATTTTATTTATATTTTCATTAATAATCTTTTATTAATATATAATTAAATATGCATTTAATTATGTTCAGTTAAATTTAAAAATTAAAAATTATTAATGATGCGAAGGATTTCTTGAGTTGAATTTCACGTTCTTGCACAACAAATTTTGAGGTTGATTTTCACTTTCGTACATCGTCAATATTGCTTAATTTGTTACATTTATTTATATATAGGATCGCATATATGTAATTTGTTACAATTACTTTATTTTATGTAAATTATAATATTTTGAGGGTTATTATTTCTATTCACGTTAGTAAAAAATATTTGGACGAAATTTTTTATTTATTCTATACAACATATATTTGAAAACTTGCATTATTTAATTTAAATTTGAGCAATTATTTAAATATGTTTTGTCTATAGCAACTTTCGTGTATCACACAGATGAGAATAACTACAAACTGTACAAACAATATATTATTTAAAGATGTTTTTCAAAATTTATGAGAATTGTAATTTATTTATATTTTGATCATTCGTTGACAGTCTGTATCATTAATCAAAGCAAATTATGTATTCATTTTTTTTTCCTATTTTATAATGATATTTACAGTAAAATCATTTCATATTATTCTTCCGTGCAACATACGGGTGTGATACTAGTAATCTATTAAAGTAGCTGAGTCAATTGAGGTCAATTTAGTTTCCCGCCAAAACACGTCTTTTATATATGGGCATTTGTGTTTTTTTTTTTCCTTTTTTTTAACCCATTTTTTTCACAATCTGTGCCCATGTGGTCTTCAATATTTATTGTGTTTACACTTCTTCTATTTCCCTCCCTCTAATCACAGTGAAAAGTCAATTACTTTTCTTTTTTATTTTCTTTTTCGTTTTTCAAAATCCGTTTCTTTTTTTTTTTGATTGACCGTTTTTTCAAAATCTGTTTATTTATTTTTGTTTTCTATATCATTCTCTTTTTTTTCCTGTTTTCCGATGTACAACCTCTTTCATTTCTTTATAAAAAATGTGTGCTGTTTAATGACCCATCAAGTTCCACCTTCTTTTATTATGTTTTATGATTTAAAATTTCTGGTGCGGTGGTAAAGCTTATTAAATATTACAGACCAATTGAATAGTCGTTAATCGTCTATTTATATTAAGTTCTAGATTTCTCTGTTAGGGTTGCAAACACGTTAATTAATGTTGGACTATTTAGAATAATTTTGGGTTGGATAGATATGTTAATGGTTTCTACTGTTGAGAGAGGAAAAAACGTATTATTCATGGGTTATTATATATACTGGATGAAAATGTAAATCACATTGTACAAAAAATAAAAACTAAAATTATTATTTTTTTAAATTTGCTTTTACCGAGATTTTTTTTTATAAGAACAATTTGTTTGATTTTACCAGAAATTTGATGCATCTTTGTCAAGTGTCAAACTCGCAATTTTTTTTTAATTATTATTATTATTATTATTATACGTGTTATTTTTCATTATCAATGAAAAAAATGGTGAATCTTATCTTTTATAATATGCATAATCTCTATTATTAACTTTTTCATCTATTGTTTGAATGTTCAGAATATATGAATATTGAAGAAAGTATATGGATATTAGAGATCCTACATTTAAGTGTTCATTTGTAAAACGAATTTTTGATTCGAGGAGAGAACGAATAAGCGTTGCAAAACTTGACGATCATATTCTAAAAGATCAAATTCTATCTGATAGTAATGTAGGACACAAATTCTTTATTTCAAGGATGTCGTTGAACCCTTCGAATTTCAGAATACCTACTAGATTTCAAAAAAGACAATTTTCATTGGTGGTATCCTATGTCATGACCATCAATAAGAGTAACGGACAATCATTCTCACATGTAGGACTTATTCCTAAAAGAAACAGTCAAATCCGTGCATTGTATAGGTGAAATACTAGTTTTAATAAAAATTAATGAGATGTGTTGTTAAAAATTTGTGAGAGCATGACAATTTTGATAAAAATGCATACAGACGGTAGAAAAATCCAGACAAGCACTATTTTGCAAACGAAATAAAGCATTGCGAAAAAATAAAGAATCAATGAATGAAACTCAAATTCGATCTAAAATCCAATAATTTAAATATATATACTTTCTATCTATAATTTCTAACATATTGTATTAATTTTTTGTATTGCATCAGGAAATCAAGCCCCCAGGCCCCAGCAGCAAAACCTGAATCTTTTGCACGTCAAAAAAATCAAACAATAATTCGATCGTCAATTGTTGTTGTTCTTCTTCGAGTGACCCGAATGTAGCAATAAACAGCTGCAAAAATGGCAGTAACAAGGCCACCAATGATAACACCCCCACCAGCTACTGATTTATCAGAAGAATGATGTATTTTATTCTCCTCCTTTTCTTCTTCTGGAGCCTCTGCTTCTTCACTCGCCCTTTCTGATGGTGGCTCCGCTATGCTTTTCTGCTCCTTCTCGAGTAAGGCTCGACCCCTCGGCCTCAGTCTTTGTGGGTTTGTCTCTGCATTTACAGATCCATAATCCATCGCCTGAACCGTAAAGATTGTAGCAACGAGTAAGAATAAAACCAGCTGGAATCGACCCATTATGATTTCTATCCAAACACAAAGTTTAGGTTTTTCTGAAGAAATATAGAAAATCAATCTTTGTAATTTGTATTTCAGTATTTAGTATTGGGAGATCTAACGATCTGAGTTAATTTTTTTTTTTTTTGGTGAATCCTCATAGAGTACGTGTATATATAGAGGGACACAGAGAGAGAGAGAGAATCTGAGTTGGGTTTCGCAGTTTCGTGTTGGGGAGGGGACGGGGGGTGGGGGGGTGGGGTATGGTCTGATTATTTTGGAATTCGTGTGGTTTGAAGCTGGCAAGGCCAAGAAGGTTCACCAGTTCAGTTGACACATTGAAAAGTGGGGCATACCAACACTGGGTGTGCATAATTTAGGGTGTTCCAGAGAAAATTTATTTGTGTTTTATAAATAAAATTTGTAGTTAAAAATTGAAGAAAAAAAAATACGATTTGAGAAATTGTGTAATTTAAATTGCCCATTAATAAAACAGCCAAACGGAGGCTTAATCCTATTAGGCTTTGCTTGTTAATTTTTTTTTTGTTTAAAATATTTTTTAATATTTTGGAGACAAAATATGTGATTGAAAAATGAAGAGAGAAAATATTTATAATTAAAAAGTGGTTTGAAGAATTATTTTGCATTAAAACATATTTTTATATAGAGACTAGCTCACTAACAAATTGATCACCACGCACAATACATAAAAAAAAAAAAAAGGTTGAATCGCAACCCCAATGGTCTTCACCAGTCCTGTCATGAGCCTTAGTGAATGATGTAAATCGTAAAATGTACCTAAAGTGGTGCAGGATTGAGGGCATGTTTTTTAACTACGCTTGTCAATGTCATTTTTCATTTTTTAGGAATCGAACCTTCATCTAGTAGCACATTTCACCACTTAAGTTATGCCTAAGGGCACCATAAACAAACTTTTACGATTATGGTTCCCTTGAGCTGGATCTTTTAATCGACAGAATGATCGTTTTGATGCAGAGGATCCCTTACAAAGATGGTTACAGAGTTTACTAAATTTCTATCGCTACGATCCCCTTATCCGATAGCCTAAAGGAAAAAAGAAAAAAAAAAAAAAATCTAGAACTTGGAACCCTTGGCAGTTTTTCAAAAACTCGAACGATCCAATGAAATCAAAATCAAAACCTTTGATACTCGGCTGTTTAATTTAAGGCTATATTCTTTAACATCATTACAATTATAAATTAGTTTATTTAAATTTTTGAGTTAAAACGTGTCGTTAAAAATGGAAAGAAAAAATATGCGTGGTTAAAAAGTTATTTAAAAAATGTGTTATTTATAAATTATAATAATTGCGTTAAAAAACATATTATTTTTTATTGTAATACTTGAAGATCCTAAATAAAATTAAAAATAAATAAAAATTCATTTTTTATTAAGAAAAGTCGGTGAATAGTAATAAAACATTAAAACCTGTGTAGAAAAGAAAAAGGTATTCCGTGTTTCGCGTCAACATTGGACGGTGGAAGCGTAGCCAACTGCCACAATTACACAAGAAAAGTAGAAAACAAAATTACACTGCTTTCACCGTTACAACTTACACTCCGGTTAATATCTTAGAATGTGTTTCACAAACATGTTTTTAAACATATTTTTTCTTAAATAATTCTTTAAATTACTTTTTAATTATATATATTTTTTCTTTACAATTTTCAACCACACATTTTATCTAAAAAATACAAAAAAACATGTTTTTAAATAAAAAACTTTTAACAAACAGAATGTTAATCCCGCGCTTCGTGTTGTCAATTAGAGGCCGAGTTCTCTATTACCCTCTTACTTATCTGTGTAATATAATTTCGATTCATCCCATTTTATTAGCACATAAAACATTATAGATATCAAAAAATGTATTGATCTTCAAAGTTGATGTGTTATAGACTTATAGTACGAAACTGGATTAAAGGACAACAAGTTCGAGACAACGTATTTGAGTTAAACCATTTGCCAGAATGAGAAAATTGTAACTCGAATTCCTTATTTTTTCTTATTTTTAAGAATTATTCAATTTTAACAAAACTCTTAGAAGTTTGATAAAAGTTTTCGCATGTATGTGTGTGAGATCAAAATCAATGATTACTGGTCCTCACCCTTATGTTTTGTTAAGTTCTTTATCAAAAGCTTTGTTAATGTAGCAGATTGTATTTTTAATGCAAGTTAGTCGCAATTTTTTAATTTCATCGTACAAAAATTATTCTTCATTTTCACGTTAGACATCGCCTTGGCACCATGGCTACCTAAATCTAAAGATCGTTGCGACACTCTCTCCCCATGTGAGTAGGGGGCAAGGTTGGGGTCATACTTGGAGTGTATGTAAATCATTGAAAATTCGTTCAGAATGATTTATTTATTTATTTTTTTGTTCATTCCAATTGATTATTTGCAGACCCATAAATTAATTTTTTACATAAAACTACAGGTTGTCATCCAAAATGAGCCACAAAAGCAATACATAATTATTTCTTCTTCATGAAATGGCAATAAAATCATAATGGGTCTAGGATACTAGTGAAACATCCTTTTCGTAGTAGACGTTTCCATCTTTTGCCCACTAAATATTGCAGTTGGCTTAAAATTATTAATTAACTTAAAGGTTGAAATCCAAAATTAAGAGCCCATAAATCCCTTGTTCAGGGTTGAGAATTTATTGTTGTGAAAATTACACCTACCCCTACTTTTAAAGATCCAAATTCAAGAATAAGGTGAAACATATATTTATTCAATTTTCAGGTTTCATTAAGATTTTATTAATTAATTAATAATATTACAAAATTAAATTAATTATCTATTTCAACCCATAATTTCCAAACCCTCATTCTCTCGCTCCTCATTCTCACGCCGTTTCCTCACATCACCACCAAAGCTTCTCTTCAATCCATCGCCAACGCTTCTTTTCAGGCCACCACACAGCGGCGGTGACATCACCAAGCCGAGGAGGTCATTTTCGCGCCTCCCTCGCAACAGCCAACATCACCTTATGGCGGTTGATCCGAATTGGTGGTGGTAGATCTGTGGTGGTTGACCTGTGATGGTGGGGTGCATGCAGGTGCTCGACGATGACGGGAGGGAGTGAGACGATCTCTTCCATTTCTGTTCATAACTCCACGCCACCAACACTGTCTTGCGGCCGAGGCGGTCATTGTTGCACCTCCTTCGCAGCAGCACCTTATGGTGGTTGATCCGAATTGGTGGTGGTAGATCTATGGTGGTTAATTTGTGCTGATGAACTTGTGATGGTGGGGTGCAAGGCGGTGCGGCGGTGACAGGAGGGAGTGGGATTCTGGGAGATCTGTGGTTGTTAATTTGTGCTGATGAACCTGTGATGGTGGGGTGCAGATGGTTGCGGTGGGGTGCAAGAGGGTGCGGCGGTGACAGGAGGTAGCGAGATTCTGGTTGTAGGTTGTGAGGTATGTAGTTTTGCTGTTGGAGAATGAGGTATGTGCTGTTGGAGAGAGTGGAATTTTGATTTTGGGGTTTTGGATGTGAGCTGTTGGTGGTGGTGGTGGAGGCCGTGGTGGATAGGCGGCGGTGATATTCACAGGCACCGTGGCTGTGGTGGTGGTGAGACGCTAGTTGTTGCAATTGTTGATTGTGTTATTTATTGTGACTTGGGCGGTGGTAGTGCAGACAACAAGAAGTGGAGGCAGTGATATTCATGTGGCACGGTGGTGGTGAGACGCTGGCGGTGATAGGTGTTGAATGTTTGAGACGTTGAATGCTTGGAACGTGACCTCTCACATAATATGTGACCTAAAGAAATCAGTATGGCGACGATGGCGATAACCTTGATGATGAACCGTTACCTATAATTTTTTCTTGTGACCTTATAAATGGTGGCGGGATGTTGGCGTTGGCAGGTGGTGGTTGCAGGTCTTGTGCTTGTATGATGTTTTGACCTAAAAATATGATAAATGTGACTTAAAAGATTGTGTGACCTAATAATTGATAAGTTGTGACCTAGAAATCAAATAATTGTAACCTAAATTTGGTAATTGGCACTTAAAAGATTTGTGACCTAAAAATAAGTTAGTGACCTTAAAATTTTGACTTGTGACTTAAAAGTATTAGTCATTTGTGACTTGAAATTATATAATGTTGTGACCTTAGTATATTTATTTATTAAAATATTAGTGACCTTAAAATTTTGACTTATGACCTAAAAGTATTAGTCCTTTGTGACTTGAAATTATATAATGGTGTGATCTTAATATATTTATTTATTAAAATATTTTTATTTCTTTAATTAAATTAATTAATTCTAATAAAAACCTGATTTTTGAAACTATAGAAGTTTGACCTCATTTTTGAAATTTGTATTTTAAAACACCTCATTTATGTATTTTTCCCTTTATTGTTTAACCGTGCTTACAAAAAGCCTCATTTATACATTTGATAGGATTCAAACTCTCAGCCTATTGCCAACTCAGTTGAGATTTCTCACTTTCACCTTTCAACCAATTAAGCTATGTCTCGAGGTTGATTTAATTTCAACTTAATTTAGCTTCTTTTTGTTCTCCATTAAAATTTAATACATTTTTCTCTTTTCAATTATCAATCACATTCTCAAATAAAATAATATTACACGTAAATTTAAAAAGTCTCATCATTTTTAACTAAAATACTATTCAAAAACACATATATTGACTATCAATAAGGATTATAAGAGTGCGATTTCGATTCTTTATTGGGATGAATTAAAATTAATAGATAAATCTTAATTGATCAAGAGTTGAGCAATTTGGAAACATTATCAACCAGAATGGGTCTTGTGAATACTACGTAAGGTTTCTCTCTTAGCTCTCACATAGATGGCGCCTCTGTTTGGTAAAAAATTGCTTATAAATTTTGTTTATAAAAAAAGATTCCAATAAATCCGGTCTATAGATAGAAGAGGTTTCCACTCCCGCCTATTCCACTATGGAGCACTTTCGGGGGGAACCAATACGACATCACAAAGAGAGATCAATATTGAATAAGTGAAAAGCTTTGAAAGTGAGAAAGCAGGCCATTTAATGGACAATGTCGTATACCTCTGTATACGGCTTAACTCAGCCTTTTTCAGAGTGTAGCATAGCTCTTCCCCCACTTTAAGAAAAGTCCTCCTCTCCTAAAGCTAAGCCATAAGCATATGTTTCTTAATATCTTTTAATAGAATATATTTTTCCTAAAGGTTGTAAGGATCTTCAAGGAAAACAATCAATTATAACAATACTGGTAATCCCGTAGATTAGTTCATATATGGTTTAGCTTGTATAACTACGGTGACGTGTTAGTATTTAATTGGTTCATTTTGTTGAAAAGTAAAAAATGGTGTACAAAAATCTTTATCCAGCCAAAATTGTGGACTTTTCAGAAAAATGATCAAATGAGAAGTTGAGTTGCAACGTGTCCACTATATACAAAATTAATAAAGATAGTTTACCAAACATTCGCTATAGCGTGTTTGCTCCTAAACACTTTTTTCAACTTTCTCATTAAATTCAATTCTAACAACACATTTCTATTGTACTCATTACTTTCCACATTTTTAAATCACTTTTCAACTACACATTCTTCGAAAAATTCGAAATTCCTCAAATTTCTCTAAAAACTACTTACACCAAATATGTTCTTAATAGATTTACTTCAGTAAGTTCCAAAAAAAAAAAAAAATGGTGTAGATAACGGATAACACCAGGGTATTAGCGTAATTGATCTTCTTTTATGTTGTTCTAGTTGTGGCCTTCTTATATATGCTATTGTGCTACATAGGAATGACAACTGGACGGGTTCAGGGCGGGTATGCCAATCCCCTCCCTGTCCGTCGAAGATTTATCATCCTCATCCTGTCCCCGTCTAAACTAAGCGAGTCAGGGATGTCCATAATTCCCGTTTCATATTATATATATATAATTTTGTCAATTAATGTCTTTATATATTGGTTATCTAATGTCTTAATTATATAAATTCTTTTCTTAAGGTATGATTATTTTACAAAATTCTCATTTAATAACTCTAAATAATTATTAATATCAATAAAAAAAACTTATAAGAGCTTTTATAGAGTAATACAAGTTTAATTATATTAAAAAGTATGTTTGAAGAGAATAAGATGAGACTTGAGAGTGAGAGATGAAGAATAATATAGATAGAGATGACAATAGGGCGGGGAGTCCTCAAACCCGACAGGGACGCGCCCAGAACGGAGCGGGAAATCCCCAATAATGACAAGGATGGGGCGGGGAAGGGGATGAAAAAGTATACCCGACCAGGGATGGAGCGAGGATGAGGATTGCTATCAAATCTTCATCCCCGCTCCAAAACCATCCCCGATTAATAAGTTCAATAAAAAAATTCAAACAAATTAAAAGTGTCATAAATCACCTGACGTCCAAATATACAATTTCAAAATCAAGTCCTACATTTCAACTCTATAATAATACTCTTCATCTCTCACTTTCAAGTCTCATCTCGTTTTCTCCAAACATATTTCTTAACATAATTAAACTTATACTACTTTATACAAACTATTACGAGCTTTTTTTTATTAATGTTAATCATTCTTCAAAGCTATTAAATGAGAATTTTGTAAAATAATCATACTTTAAGAAAAGAACTTTTATAACTAAGACATTAGCTAACATTATAAAAAGACATTAATGGACAAAAGTATATATATAATAAATGGGGATTATGGGCCTCCCCGCCCCATTGCTATTTTTAAGTATAGAGTTGAAATGTAGGGCTTGATTTTGAAATTTTATATTTGGATGTCAGGTTGTTTATGACACTGTTAATTTGTTTGAATTTTTTTTAATTGAACTTATTAATCGGGGCGGGTCTGGGCACGGGGATGAGAATTTGATAGCAAACCCCATCCGCAGTCGGGGATACTTTTTCATCTCCGTCCCCGCCCCATCATTGTCGGGGATTCTCCATCCCATTTGAAGCAGATTCCCATCAGATTCGGAGATTTCCCGTCCCATTACCATCCCTAGTGCTACATCAATACAACATGCCTTAAAAATTATTTTAATTTGGAGAGAATAATACATCAATTTAGTGCAAGACACTCCAACTACAAGATTTTTGCTACAGTCATTAAACTTTGCAAAAAAATGAAAGAAAACATTCGTTGAATGTCATTTGCAACTGTAAATAAACGTTGTTGTAACCTACTCTAAGATAACATCACTGAGAATTGTGAAAGGTCATTCGTAACGCTCTTTTTTTTTTTTTTAACATGTTGCAACTTGCTAAAGACAGTCTGTGTAGTGAATGTTTGAATTTTTTATTGATTTTGAAAGTGGATAACTTGGTGTAAGGATTCTCATTTGTTTCTCTTCTCATGGTGCAATTCAGAACCAAGTTATGTACTTCAATCTGATGATGTGTTCTTTGATTAATATGTGTTATTGGAAGTGTGATCCCCAAATTACAAGAGTTCAAACTTGGAGGGCCAACTTATGGCAACCAGTGAAGCTCAAGGACCTCATGTGTAATTTTGGATAAATAAAGTCTTTATCTCTTCATTCCTTGGCAGAAGCTTTTTTGACGCATCCCTCTCTAACAATAACGCTCAGTTTGTCTTCTTGCTTTTGGTCTTCTGTGCGCGATTCTGTCTCTTGGTTTTACTCCCATTTTTCTTAATAATTTTGTATCTACTTAGATTAGTAATTGGGTTATTGAGTAGATCATCTTGTGGGTATTATTGTGCGCGATTGCTATGATTTATTGCGAAGAACAGTGGCTGCATAGTTCGGATCTTGGGGTTTAAATTGTTCGTGATTCTTGTAATTTTTGACAATCTTGGAAGGTTATTTGATAGTGAAAAAGGATTCGGTCCTGAGACCCCCAGATGTAGGTGTTATACACCGAACTGGGTCACCAAATCAAGGTTGTTTCGTTCTTTGTTTTTCGATTATTTCGTTTCTTGATTCTTTAATGAATATTATCCGCATTAATTACGTGAAATAGACTCGATTCTAACCTAACAACTGGTATCAGAGCCACTATTGTAATTTTTGTATTCTCTGTTGATTTTTTAGGGTTCACGAAAATTAGGGATTTTTTTTCTGTTTTTGGAATTAATTGTATTTCTGAATTGGTATTGCACTGATTGTGTGATTATTGTGAATTATTTCCAGAAAACTTCAAGTGGCTGAACTTGGACAATGTAGGCAGTGTTCATTCTTGATTAGTTCTTCTTGTCTTGATTACTGGTGAGATTGTTTCAATTCACCCCTTAAGAATTAAATTCCTAGTATTGGTTGGAATTTGGGTATTTAGTAATTGTGTTTATTTGGCATGTTATAATCTGCGTTTTTTTCTTGATTAGTTCATAAATTGTGAATTTTGAATTGTGCATGTTGTAATTACTTGGCTGCCTTGTTTTGATAAGTGTTGGATTGTTGTTTAAAATTGAAAAATTATTCGTGAATCTTGAAATTTTTCTTTGAAAACCTTTTCTGTTGATTTATGAATTTGAATTATAAATTCACGAATGAAATATAGTAGTCATTCCCCATTTTTCGAACCCATTATGGGATCGAGGGTCGAATTGTCACAATTCAATGGTAAGAGTGACTACTCGATATGGAAACTATAAATGAAGGCCATTTTTGTCCAACAACGAGTAGCGAAAGCTATTGAAGATCATGATAATTTTTCTGAAGAACTTAAAGCTAAACCGGATCTTATTGTTGATATGAATGAGATTGCTTACAGTTCTATTATCTTGCACTTATCTGATAATATCGTTAGACAAGTAGATGAACATAAGACGGAAAGAGACTTGTGGGAAGCTCTTGACACCATGTTTTTAACTAAGACCTTGCCCAATAAGATCTACCTTCTTGAAAAATTATTCAGTTTTAGAATGGACCCTGGGAAGGAACTAGAATCGAACCTAAGTGATTTTAGCATAATAGTGAAGAGTCTGACCCATAATGATAAAAAATTTGATGACGAGGACTTAGCAGTGATTTTATTGAATTCGTTACCCGAATCCTATAGAGAAATTATGAATGCAATAAAATACTCTAGGGACAAACTGACTCAAACTATTGTAATAGATGCTATAAAATCAAAAGAATTCGAAATGAAGAAAGAACAAAAAACTAGCCATAGAGTCATGAGCATGTTTGTTAGAGGTAGACCCGACAAAAGAGACAAGAACCTTCACTTTAAGAAAGGTAGAGGTAAGTCTAAGAGTAGGTCTAAATCAAGAGAGAGGACTGAGAGGTTTAATGGAAAGTGTTACCATTGTGGGAAAGAAGGACACTTTCGGAAAGATTGCACTCATTTGAAACGAAAGCAACAAAGAGACCAAAGTAGCGAAGAAGCTAGTAATGCTGCTATTGGTCTAGACTTAGACAGTCTACATGTCATGACCGTGACGGGTAATGACATGAGTGAGGAATGGATTCTAGATTCAGGATGCACATTCCATATGTGTCCTTGAAGATGGAATTAATTTTCAATTGCTACACTTATTCGGAAGAGAAAAAGGTTAAGGTAGTTGTACTTGAATTCTTCGATTACGCTATTACTTGGTGGGATCAATTGGTGACTTCTAGGAGGAGGAATCGCGAGAGACCCATTAGTACTTGGGATGAATTAAAAGCTATCATGAGAAAGATGTTCGTTCCTAGTCATTACCATCGGGAGCTTCATAAAAAATTACAAAATCTATACCAAGGATCGAAGAGTGTGGATGATTATCATAAGGAGATGGAGATGTTGATGATTAGAGCTAATGTAGAAGAGGATAGGGAGGCTACGTTGGCTCGATTTTTGAATGGGTTGAATAGGAATATAGCTAATGTGGTTGAACTACAACATTATTTGGAGATGGAGGATATGTTGCACATGACTATAAAGGTGGAGAAGCAATTAAAGAAAAAGGGAACAGCAAGGTATCAATCAGGTTCTAATTCTTCTTGGAAGCCGAAGTGGGAAAGTAAAGGAGATGGGGCTGTTTCAAAAGGGAAGTTTGAAGCACCAAAAGGGAAGTTTGAAGCACCAAAAGGGAAGGAGGAACAAGCTAATAAACTCGTACCTAAAGGGGAACCTCAACTATCTAGGAGTAGAGATATTCAATGCTTCAAATGTTTTGGGAGAGGACATGTGGCATCTCAATGTCCTAATAGGCGAGTGGTACTTGTGCGAAAGGATGGAACCATGGAGAGTGATAGTGAGGAAGAGGATTATAACGATATTCCGGCATTGGAGGAAGTATGTGATGATGAGGATGTGTTATCCGGGGAGCATGACGAGTTATTAGTGGCAAGGCGAGCTCTTAGTACTCAAATCAACACGGATGATTTGGAACAACAACGGGAGAACATATTCCATACACGATGTCGCATTAATAACAATGTATGTAGTATGATTATTGATGGTGGTAGTTGCACTAACGTTGCTAGTACTACACTTGTTGAAAAATTAGGATTACCTTTATTAAAACATCCTAAACCTTATAGGCTTCAATGGTTAAATGATAGTGGAGAAATTAAGGTGAATAGGAGGGTGTTGGTGAGTTTTTCTATTGGTAGCTACGTGGATGATGTTATGTGTGATGTGATTCCTATAGGCTTCAATGGTTAAATGATAGTGGAGAAATTAAGGTGAATAGGAGGGTGTTGGTGAGTTTTTCTATTGGTAGCTACGTGGATGATGTTATGTGTGATGTGATTCCTATGCATGCCGGGCACATTTTGTTGGGTAGACCTTGGAAATATGATAGGAAGGTAATGCATGATGGGTATAAAAATATGTATAGCTTTACCAAAGGGGGAAAAACCATTACACTTGCACCATTGACGCCGTCACAAGTGTATGAAGATCAAATAAAATTGAAAAATGATGAAGAAAAAAGAGTGAGGGAAAATGAGAGAAAGAGAGTTGAGGCCACGACCTCAGAAAAATGAGAGGAAAAGAGAGTTGGAGCCACGACTCCAGAAAAAGGAGAGGCGAGAGAAAAAATGAGTGTTGGGGTACATACCTCAGAAAAAGGAGAGGGAGCGAAGAGTGCCAGAAAAGAAAAAAAAATGAGTTTCTACGCAAAAAGGAGTGAAGTCAAGAAAGCATTCATGGAAAAACGACCAATGGTCCTTTTATTGTACAAGGATTCATTCCTTGCCTTTGATGAAACTAACAAATCCCTCCCTAGTTTGGATATTTCTTTATTGCAGGAATTCGAGGATGTGTTTCCAGATGACATACCTAGTGGGTTACCACCCATTCGAGGTATTGAACATCAAATTGATTTTGTACCTGGAGCAGTCATTCCAAACCGCCCCGCTTATTGAAGTAACCCCGAGGAGACGAAGGAGCTTCAAAGGCAAGTGGAGGACTTGATGAGCAAAGGGTATATAAGGGAAAGTATGAGTACATGTGCTGTCCCCGTGTTACTTGTACCCAAAAAGGACGGACTTGGAGAATGTGTGTTGATTGTAGAGCCATCAACAACATAACGGTAAAGTATCGTCATCATATTCCTAGGTTAGATGATATGTTGGATGAATTGCATGGCTCTAGTATATTTAGTAAAATTGATCTTAAGAGTGGTTATCATCAAATTCGAATGAAAGAAGGAGATGAGTGGAAAACTGCTTTTAAAACTAAATATGGCTTATATGTATGGTTAGTTATGCCGTTTGGGCTTACTAATGCACTTAGCACTTTTATGCGTTTAATGAATCATGTTTTACGTGCATTTATAGGAAAATTCGTTGTAGTTTACTTCGATGATATCTTGATATATAGTAAAACTTTGAATGAACATGTGGAGCATGTTAGGTGTGTACTTGTGATTTTAAGTGATGTGATCCGGACCCTCGACAATCGGAGTCATAGCAGGCTTGACGGGAAAATCTAAATATTCAAGCCAAAACAAGAATTCAGCAGGTTCGACGAGCTTTGAAGATCAAACCGTGTCGAAAGGAACCAAAAATTATGCAGAAGTGCTTTCACGGCCGTAACCAACATATGTCACGGCCGTAACCTCCCCTCGAGTTAAAATGCAGAATTTCAAGATTTTTGATTTACGGCCGTAAATAAGGGATCACGGCCGTAACCTTAAACAGAAACACACTTACGGCTGTAAGTGTCATCTTTACGGCCGTAACTTCTTAACGGATCAGATTTTCGTATATTTTATTTCCTTATCAGTTTTTAGCTATTTTAGGTTAGTTAGAATTCTATTTTGAGTAAATTAGCGATTAGGGTTTTATTTTGCTTATTTATACGCCTTTTTGATTCATTGTAAAAAAAAGACTTTGATGATTAAATAAAACAGAGATTGAATGTTTTTCAATTGTTTAATGTGTGGATTCACATTACAAACTCAAACTTATCAAGATTGATTATCTTGTGGCGTTAATCCCGAATTTATCAAATATTCGCGAGAATATTTGTGGCGTTCAAATCAGAGATTTATCAAGGAGATTGGGCAAATCCTTGTGGTGTTTCAAAAGTCGTGGTTCTTTATTCCGCATCGTCGAGACATCGCGTCGTGAATATCGGGTCATGATTCATCCGTCCAACCACAACCTGAATTCGGAACTTTCCGGCATTTCTTCCGCGTTTCGAATCTCATCATCTGGTATCAGAGCTGGACTCTGAATTCAGGTTTTTCTATCCAGTTTGATTTTTATGTCTATCATTGAGTCCCATAAAAATCATCCATATCTTGTTGTTGAGTCTTTCTTTTCTTGATTTTCTTGTTCTTCGTGCCAGTAAATTTTTTCTTTTTTTGATCCATATAAAAATCCAACAAAATTTAAAAGTGTTTGTTTTGCTTAATTCTTATCCGAATTAAGTTCCGTTTGTTTTGTCGTGTTCGTTGTCGAATTTCGGATTTATAAAAAAAAAATTTTTTATTATTTTATTTATTCCGAAAATTCATCCTAAAATTCAAAAAAAAAAAAAAGAGTCCATTCAAGAACCACTTTCTTGAATTTCTTGATCCTTTGTTTTCATTATTCTTTTTCTGTGTCCTTCCACATAAATTTTACAATGTCCAATTCCCATGAAAACGCCAAAGATCGTATGTGGAGATTTTTGAATGAAGCTTTGGTTAGGTTGGATAAATTAGATGAAAGGGAAAGGAAATTGAAAAAGGGGCGATCTCAAGCAAATCGTAGTGATTATAGGCGTGATCCTAAACCTAGGGATGGAATCGGGGTTAAGAGAGGAGCTGAGATTGATCCAAAAGCAATTTTGAAAATTCAAAAAGAAATTTATGAGGAAAGATTGAGGTGTGAACGGGAGGCAGAAATAAAATATTTGGCTAAATTGCGAAAAAAGGAGGAGAAACGAAAGGCGGTAATTAGATGGTTAGAAGAGAGTGAAAATCATGTTGAGCCTCGGGATATGAAAGTTGAAAAGAAGGAGGGAGACTTGAGACATGATTTAGTTGAAGAGACCCTGAACTTTGTGGTAGGAGTTGAAAACATGGAGTTAGGTGAACAAACTCCAAAATATGATGAGGAATTAGAAGTTGGGGTAGAAGTTCAAATTTTGAGCTTTGAATTGGAAGATCCACATTTTGGTAGTGATGAGATAGTACATGAACATGGTGATTCAAATGTGGAGGTCGGAGATGTGGTTGAGTTTGAAGATAAAAAAATCGAACAAGAAATTGCAAAGGAGGAAAGAGGCGAAGAGAAGAGCCTCGTGGTTCAAGAAGTGGAGTTGGTGGTGGTTTGTCATGAATACAAGGATCCATACCTTGTACCTCATGAAGCTAACATGTCCCTCCCCATTTTGTTTAAATCTTTTTTGCAGGTTAATTATGACTGGAAGCTTCAACCACACTACGAATGGCAAAGGAAGTTCAAGCTCCATCTCTTCCGTGTTAGCAAATCAAAGGATTCCAATTTATTGAACTCATGGCATGGAAGCAGAAATTTTCCGTTTGATCCAGGAGGTGAAGTGGAACACCAGAAACAAAGCTATGATTCGGGACTAATCATCCTAAAGAAGGAGGGTATGATGTGATCCGGACCCTCGACAATCGGAGTCATAGCAGGCTTGACGGGAAAATTTAAATATTCAAGCCAAAACAAGAATTCAGCAGGTTCGACGAGCTTTGAAGATCAAACCGTGTCGAAAGGAACCAAAAATTATGCAGAAGTGCTTTCACGGCCGTAACCAACATATGTCACGGCCGTAACCTCCCCTCGGGTTAAAATGCAGAATTCCAAGATTTTTGATTTACGGCCGTAAATAAGGGATCACGGCCGTAACCTTAAACAGAAACACACTTACGGCCGTAAGTGTCATCTTTACGGCCGTAACTTCTTAACGGATCAGATTTTCGTATATTTTATTTCCTTATCAGTTTTTAGCTATTTTAGGTTAGTTAGAATTATATTTTGAGTAAACTAGCGATTAGGGTTTTATTTTGCTTATTTATACGCCTTTTTGATTCATTGTAAAAAAAAGACTTTGATGATTAAATAAAACAGAGATTGAATGTTTTTCAATTGTTTAATGTGTGGATTCACATTACAAACTCAAACTTATCAAGATTGATTATCTTGTGGCGTTAATCCCGAATTTATCAAATATTCGCGAGAATATTTGTGGCGTTCAAATCAGAGATTTATCAAGGAGATTGGGCAAATCCTTGTGGTGTTTCAAAAGTCGTGGTTCTTTATTCCGCATCGTCGAGACATCGCGTCGTGAATATCGGGTCATGATTCATCCGTCCAACCACAACCTGAATTCGGAACTTTCCGGCATTTCTTCCGCGTTTCGAATCTCATCATCTGGTATCAGAGCTGGACTCTGAATTCAGGTTTTTCTATCCAGTTTGATTTTTATGTCTATCATTGAGTCCCATAAAAATCATCCATATCTTGTTGTTGAGTCTTTCTTTTCTTGATTTTCTTGTTCTTCGTGCCAGTAAATTTTTTCTTTTTTTGATCCATATAAAAATCCAACAAAATTTAAAAGTGTTTGTTTTGCTTAATTCTTATCCGAATTAAGTTCCGTTTGTTTTGTCGTGTTCGTTGTCGAATTTCGGATTTATAAAAAAAAATTTTTTTATTATTTTATTTATTCCGAAAATTCATCCTAAAATTCAAAAAAAAAAAAAAGAGTCCATTCAAGAACCACTTTCTTGAATTTCTTGATCCTTTGTTTTCATTATTCTTTTTCTGTGTCCTTCCACATAAATTTTACAATGTCCAATTCCCATGAAAACGCCAAAGATCGTATGTGGAGATTTTTGAATGAAGCTTTGGTTAGGTTGGATAAATTAGATGAAAGGGAAAGGAAATTGAAAAAGGGGCGATCTCAAGCAAATCGTAGTGATTATAGGCGTGATCCTAAACCTAGGGATGGAATCGGGGTTAAGAGAGGAGCTGAGATTGATCCAAAAGCAATTTTGAAAATTCAAAAAGAAATTTATGAGGAAAGATTGAGGTGTGAACGGGAGGCAGAAATAAAATATTTGGCTAAATTGCGAAAAAAGGAGGAGAAACGAAAGGCGGTAATTAGATGGTTAGAAGAGAGTGAAAATCATGTTGAGCCTCGGGATATGAAAGTTGAAAAGAAGGAGGGAGACTTGAGACATGATTTAGTTGAAGAGACCCTGAACTTTGTGGTAGGAGTTGAAAACATGGAGTTAGGTGAACAAACTCCAAAATATGATGAGGAATTAGAAGTTGGGGTAGAAGTTCAAATTTTGAGCTTTGAATTGGAAGATCCACATTTTGGTAGTGATGAGATAGTACATGAACATGGTGATTCAAATGTGGAGGTCGGAGATGTGGTTGAGTTTGAAGATAAAAAAATCGAACAAGAAATTGCAAAGGAGGAAAGAGGCGAAGAGAAGAGCCTCGTGGTTCAAGAAGTGGAGTTGGTGGTGGTTTGTCATGAATACAAGGATCCATACCTTGTACCTCATGAAGCTAACATGTCCCTCCCCATTTTGTTTAAATCTTTTTTGCAGGTTAATTATGACTGGAAGCTTCAACCACACTACGAATGGCAAAGGAAGTTCAAGCTCCATCTCTTCCGTGTTAGCAAATCAAAGGATTCCAATTTATTGAACTCATGGCATGGAAGCAGAAATTTTCCGTTTGATCCAGGAGGTGAAGTGGAACACCAGAAACAAAGCTATGATTCGGGACTAATCATCCTAAAGAAGGAGGGTATGATGTGATCCGGACCCTCGACAATCGGAGTCATAGCAGGCTTGACGGGAAAATTTAAATATTCAAGCCAAAACAAGAATTCAGCAGGTTCGACGAGCTTTGAAGATCAAACCGTGTCGAAAGGAACCAAAAATTATGCAGAAGTGCTTTCACGGCCGTAACCAACATATGTCACGGCCGTAACCTCCCCTCGGGTTAAAATGCAGAATTCCAAGATTTTTGATTTACGGCCGTAAATAAGGGATCACGGCCGTAACCTTAAACAGAAACACACTTACGGCCGTAAGTGTCATCTTTACGGCCGTAACTTCTTAACGGATCAGATTTTCGTATATTTTATTTCCTTATCAGTTTTTAGCTATTTTAGGTTAGTTAGAATTATATTTTGAGTAAACTAGCGATTAGGGTTTTATTTTGCTTATTTATACGCCTTTTTGATTCATTGTAAAAAAAAGACTTTGATGATTAAATAAAACAGAGATTGAATGTTTTTCAATTGTTTAATGTGTGGATTCACATTACAAACTCAAACTTATCAAGATTGATTATCTTGTGGCGTTAATCCCGAATTTATCAAATATTCGCGAGAATATTTGTGGCGTTCAAATCAGAGATTTATCAAGGAGATTGGGCAAATCCTTGTGGTGTTTCAAAAGTCGTGGTTCTTTATTCCGCATCGTCGAGACATTGCGTCGTGAATATCGGGTCATGATTCATCCGTCCAACCACAACCTGAGTTCGGAACTTTCCGGCGTTTCTTCCGCGTTTCGAATCTCATCATTAAGACAAGAACAACTTTTTGCTAATTTTAAAAAGTGTAATTTTTGCATGGAAAAAGTTGTGTTTCTTGGCTATGTGGTTAGTGCTAAAGGGATAGAAGTAGATGAAGAGAAAATCAAAGCTATTAAAGAATGGCCAACACCTAAAAGCATAACTGAGGTTAGGAGTTTTCATGGCTTGGCTAGTTTTTATAGGCGCTTTTTTAAAGATTTTAGCACGATTGCCGCACCACTCACAGAAATTGTCAAAAAAAGTGTAGGGTTTAAATGGGGGAGTAGAACAGGAGCATGCATTTGAAACAATCAAAAATGTGTTGTGTAAAGCACCGGTTTTATCATTTCCTAACTTTGACAAGACTTTTGAGATTGAATGTGATGCCTCAGGGCTAGGTATTGGTGCTATTTTAATGCAGGATCGAAAGCCAGTAGCTTAATTTAGTGAAAATCTAAGGGGGGCTGCACTTAATTATCCCACATATGATAAGGAGTTATACTCACTTGTGCGCGCTTTGGAGACATGGCAACATTACTTGTGGCCACGGGAGTTCGTGATACACACTGATCATGAATCCTTGAAGCATTTGAGGGGTCAAGCTAAACTGAGTAAGAGACATGCAAGGTAGGTAGAGTTCATCGAAACATTTCCCTATGTTATCCGGTACAAACAAGGTAAGGAAAATGTGGTGGCAGATGCATTGTCTCGAAGGTATGTTCTTTTAAATTCTTTAAATTCTAAATTACTTGGATTTGAATACATTAAGGACATGTATGCTAATGACCTGGACTTTTCTAATATTTATGAATCATGTGGTAAAGGGGCTGTGGATAGGTTCTTTAAACATGATGACTATTTATTTCGAGAAAATAAATTGTGTGTCCCTAGGTGTTCAATGAGGGAGTTACTTGTGAGAGAGGCCCATAGTGGAGGCTTAATGGGTAATTTTGGGGTTAAAAAGACCATTGAAATCCTAAATGAACATTTCTATTGGCTTAAGATGAAGATTGATGTGGTTCGAGTTTGTAATAGATGCATTACTTGTAAGAAGGTTAAATCTAGGATTAAACCCCATGGGTTATATATGCCTTTACCCGTCCCTAGTGAACCTTGGGTTGATATCTCTATGGATTTTGTTTTGGGATTACCTAGGACTAAGAAGGGAAGAAATTCAATTTTTGTGGTAGTAGATCGCTTTAGTAAACGGCACATTTCATACCATGCCACAAAACTGATGATGCTACTAACATAACTGAAATTTTCTTTCGGGAAGTCGTGCGCTTACATGAGGTTCCTAAAAGTATTGTCTCGGATAGGGATGTTAAATTCCTTAGTCATTTTTGGAGAGTCTTGTGGAATAAATTAGGAACAAAACTACTTTTTTCTACAACTTGTCACCCACAGACCGATGGAGAGACCGAGGTAATAAATAGGACAATGATTCAATTATTGCGCACCATAATCAATAAAAAATTGAAAAATTGGGAAGAGTGTTTACCATTTATTGAATTTGCATATAATAGGGCTATACATTCTACTACTTCTTGTTCACCATTTGAAATTGTTTATGGTTTTAATCCGCTAACACCATTGGATTTAATTCCTTTACCTGTGAATGAACGTAGTAGTTTAGATGGAAAGAAAAAGGCTGAGATGGTTAAATCACTCCATGACAAAGTGAGGTTGGCGATTGAAAAGAAAAATGAACATTATGCATCGCAGGCTAACAAGGGGAGAAAAGGCATCATATTTGAGCTCGATGATTGGGTTTGGGTACATTTGAGAAATGAGCAGTTTCCAGAACAATGCAAGTCAAAGTTACAACCGCGAGGAGATGACCCATTCCAAGTGATTGAAAGGATCAACAAAAATGCCTATAAGCTCGATCTTCCTGGTGAGTATAATGTTTCAACTTCATTTAATGTTTCTGATCTATCTCCGTTTGATGTAGGTACATATTCGAGGTCGAATCCTTTCGAAGAGGGAGGGAATGATGTGATCCAGACCACGAACACAAGCCCGCACAAAGATCCGTTGATGATCAAAGGAGGGTCGATGACTCGATTGCAAACAAAAAGGGCCAACGAAGCATTGGACAAGTTAGTACAAGAAACAATGGCCAAAACAATGTTCGTGTCATCAAAAGAAGCAAGTTCCATGTTAGGACCGAGCCAAAACGAGAGTGGATCAACCTCATTCAATGCGTCGAAGAAAATTGTGAAATTTCAATGTTACGGGCGTAACATATATTTCCTCACGGCCGTAACCAACTCACTGCTGAAATTGATTTTGCGAGACATAAGGGATTACGGCCGTAAAGGTTGAGTACCACGGCCGTCATGGAGTCACTGCTTAAAACTGGAATTTGGACGTTTTTGGACTTACGGCCGTAAGTCATATTGTCACGGCCGTAAGAGTGAATCAGTAACAAGGTTACGGTCGTAAGGGAGTTAGTCACGACCGTAAAAGCCTATACGCGTAAATTTTAGGGTTTTATTTATTTCCTTATTTTTAGCTAGTTGTTTCCTAGTATAATTAAAACTCTTAACCTAGGTTTTGACCCTATTTATAGGGAAGTAATTTTCATTATTTTACACACAACTTTGATATTATTATTGAGAGGCAATTTGCTTTCAAACCTTATTCTTTATTGAATAAAATCCGAACTTGCGAGTTATTCTTGTTTGTTCAAATTTTGGGTGAGATTTATTTTCATTGTAATTAAGAGGTCAACATATTTATTGATTGTGTTGGTTGCTTGGTTCAATTAATTTGAATCAATCTCGAAATCGTGATTCTTTTATGTTCTTGGGTAAATTCCAATAATTTGTGGGTTACGTAGCTACAATTGCTACGTGGTTTGTATCACATCACCATGGCAAGGGATTTCCCACTCCTTCCTGGAATTACCAACCTATTCCAGCAGGATCCAAACCTGGCCTTGAGAGTCTAACTTAACTTGATTCACGACCTATGTTTTTAGCATGCTCTCAGTGCACAACACCAGCGAAGAAAAAAGTACAGGCTCTCAAATCCTCAATTATATCAACTCAACTAAGTAAGATTAGTTACGTTATATACAAAGGTTTTGTTATATGTGATTCATCTCTTCAAATCCTGTTGGGAATTACACAAAAATCCACTCTTTAATTAACCCCCACAGAAATTTTTGACGTTCAAGAAATAATTGAGCCAACAAGAAAATTAAATAACAACGCAAAGTTTACGGACCGCCAAACTTTTTACTATATAATAAATTGTTACAATTATATAAACTTTGTACTCACCAAACCCCTCAAGTATTTTGGGGAAAAATGTAGTTTAGCATCTTGGTTTTTCTTGGTTTCTTTGTGGGTTGTACAAAGAAATAGAAATTGGTAGTTGTAGTAAAACTTGGTTATTTTTTCTACAATACTTGGGGGTTTGGTGAGTGCAAAGTCTATATAATTGTAACAATTTATTAAATGGTGAAAACCTTTGACGGTCCGTAAAATTTACGTTATTGTTTTATTTTCTTGTTGGCTCACTTATTTCTTGAACATCAAAAATTTTCGCGGGGTTAATTAGAGAGGAAATTTGTGTATAATTCCCAACAGTGGCGCCATCATCGGGGAAATCGACGTTTAATTCCAAACAAATTCTACTATCTATTTCCCTCATTGTTATTTATCACATAGGAGACCTACTGCAACTATACTTCCAACAAAAGTAGTTCCAAGGGCATTGTATCTCTCTCACTTTGAGGCTATACAAAATGTGGTTCGGCATAAAGCAAACAGTAATGCTGCCTTAGAGGAATTTTCATCTTTAGCCTCTTCAAATTCATGCTCCCTTGGCCTTGAAGAAGTAAGTAAGAAAATTTGTTTTTTGATAAACTGTCTTAACTATTTTACCATATTTTGTAAGAAATCTTACATTTCCTTTTTAACAATCTTTTGTGTAGTTTTTAGCATCAGTTGCTGTTGAAACAAATTCAGTTTTTGATGATCTCCGGGAAGCTTTATCAAGTCACCAAGGAGAAACAACACAATTGGCTAGAGAGCTTCGCCAGGTATGAATATATACTCTACTAGCATCTTAACATCTAGGTACACGTGATACATTAAAATTTCAATTTTTTTAGGTGTAATGCATCTAGGGAATATAATATTGCCATTTGTATTTGACTGCATAACTGCTTATGATTAGTTATTCCATGAAATGTTTCACTCGAACGAAACTGGTTGGAGGGAGTGCAATTCATGTGGCAAGGTGAGTTAGCTGATTGCTTCATTGTGTGCAACATCTCATGTCACATTAATCCTTTTTCTATTTGTACCGGTACTTAATTGGTTTTTTTTTTTTTTTTTAATTATTATTAGAGTCTTCATTGTGGATGTATTGCTTCCAGCTCTTTGCTTCAACTGCTTGACACTTAGGGTGTGAACTGTATTGGATGCTATGTGTGAATTGTATCTTCTACCGTTTTCTCTATATTTTTCTGAATATGGAAATTATTATTATGTATTTGATCTATGCAATTTTTGCTTCTTCTTTAGAAAATTAGTGAGTTTGGGATATCTAATCTCTAAAAAAGAGATTAATTTTTTGTGATTATGGGTTGAGACAATTAGCTTTTTTATTTCATTTATTAAAATTTCGAATTTCAATTTATTTTTAACATAATAGAATGTGATTGTAATTGTGATTCATTAAGTAAAAAGATCTTGTTGACGTCAAAACTTATGCTTGACAAGTAGCAACTTTTAGTCAACTTAGGTCAGATGATTTGTGCAATAAGATGTTAATAAGATGACAATAAAAGAGGGGAGGGGGGAATTACCAAAGTTTTGGAAGTATAGTAGCAACCTATAATTCCAAGATTTTACATGTATTACAATGTGTTAAGTCCTTCTATTTATAGACAACATTTAGGGTTTACTATAGCTAAATATAGATATTTTCACTCTAATTTATACAAATAATGAATATAACTTGCCGAATAAGTTTTAACATGCTTCTAGTGAGGCCCAATAGTGTAATATTCTCTGCAAATATACATAGTAGGCGCAGTCTTTGCAGAGATATTATTTGAATTGAGTGGCTCTAGGCAACCCACTTGCTTTGAGGTAAGTATTCTCCGTGTTGAGTAGAGCCCCTTTGCGTCCATGATTTTACCAAAGTGAACAATTTACCGACCTTAGGCATAGTCTTTTAGACAAAGCGTTGAGCTCGTAGCTCGGACTACGGAACTTGATACTGAAATTCATTGCTCCAATGGAAGACCAAATATGGGCCAAGCCCATATATTCCAAAGCTTTCTTAGGTGGGCCAAACCCATTTTTCCTAGAGATACCGGACTGTGCCTTTGTATAATTTTCTTATATCAACATATATATTTTTGGGGTAACGGTACTGATACCCATGTTTGATATCATAAATTGGATATTTGCCACCTAGAATTGCTATCATTATAAAATGTCATCTGGGACTTAAAAAAATTGCAGAAATATCATCCTAATTCCACGACATTAAAATAAATTACAAAAAGAAAAAATATATATATTTTGTCCTTGATTACAGGAAATAATTAAGGAAAACTGTTGAAATTAATTAATTTTTTCAGTTACGATTCACGTCTGTAACCGTATCAACCAAAAAAAGAAACCACACATCATAATCCTCCTCATCCTCTCCGTTAAACACGCCTGAGACCCTGATGCATGATTCCGGCAACACGTTGGTGTTCATGATGAAAAAATAGACATTTCGAAGAGTACAACGACTGCAGGATTTTGCCGAAACAGGTAAATTCATTACAAATCTAAAACAGGTTTCTTGCATTTCAGTTTCCAGCGTCCATTGATTATTTTTGAATGAGCTTTGTATGATTGTGAATAATGCTTGTTCATTAAAAACATAGTGACATAGATTTGTTGATACAAGGAAAAACATGATACTTTTCATAAAATTCAGATGCTGTTTAGCTTTCTAAAAACACATTCCTATTGCAGGGGTGCAACCTTTTAGATGAAATTGTGAAAATATGAATTTAAATATTATATATTGTTCCCAAGTTTAACAATCACACTAGCCTGGCTATAAAAAAAAAAAGTAAGGTAACATTTGCAATTGTTGAGTCCCCATCAGTATCTACATTTTAAGGTGTAAAATTAATAATCAATTGTATCATGAAATGAACTATGTCCCTTCCCAGCGGGACGATATGAAATAATCAGTTTTCCTACATTTTATTTTCCAGTTTCGTGGACACACAACATTTGGCATTACATTACCAATTTTGACATGTGTCGTTATGGATATACTTATTTCATTTGTAGCACATAGCTAGAAATTGAAAAGACGAATGATCTCAACTATTTCAGCAGCATTTTGATCAGGTCCGTATATATAATTTCCAGGTCGGATACTGCAGTTATGTCATGCATTTTCATGAAAATCTGTTTTGAATTTAATAAATTGTATAGACTATCAATATGTAAAATATAATGGTTGTGAGTATGATTGTGTTTTTTACTAGGTAATGGGCAGTGTTGTGTTCCTTCATTATGGTGGTAAATGGGATGATATGAAGAAAATGGTCATTTAATACCAATATGTGATGATATTTCACTTCAGTGTTATTTGGAATTGAAAATGGGGGAGAGTGATAAGAGGTGTTACCCAATTGTTGCTCAACTTGATGATGTAACAAATATCTTGGGTGAGAATCAAAATTGCAATATGTTGGAAGCAAGCCATGATGACTACAGTTGTCGTGAGATTTGTGACATGGACACTGTTGTAAACGGTTCAATAGTCCATGGCTCCATAGATGAAAATCCCACTGTTGGAGAAATGGGGTTGGAATTGAGTGAGTACGTGGTTGTACCAAACGATGATGAAAATGATAAGGATGATGCATTATCCAATATAATAACGAATCCTAATGTTGCAAATATTAATAAGGGAGATATTTTTAAGAATAAGGATTTGGTTATCACCAGTGTTTCTAGAGATGGCAAAAAAACCCGACCCGACGAGTACCCGCCCCTAATGGGGCGAAAAAAACCCGCCCCGCGGGTCGGCGGGGCGGGTATGGGGCGACTTCCCCCGACCCGGGTGGGTCGCGGGGCGGGTACGGGTACGGGTTTGGTTGTCCCGACCCGAACCCGCCATGATTAAATAAATTGATAAAAATTAATAAGGAAAAAAATAAAAAAAATACCGAAAAAATAAATAAAAAAATAAAAAAAATTAAACGGGGCGGGTAGGTTGACCCGACCCGAACCCGCCCCGACCCGAAATTCGCTGGTCGCGGGGCGGGTTTGGAATTGAAAAATTTTTGCGGGGCGGACCCGCCCCGTTGCCATCACTAAGTGTTTCAATATTAGCCATGCGTAACAGGTTCCAATTCAGTGTTGTGAAGTCCGACAGTAAGTTTTATTGGTTGAAACGCCTCGAAGGCAGTTGCAAGTGGACATTTAAATCATCACAAACAGGGTCATTTGGTCACTTTAAGGCGAGAGAAATGAACAACACACATACTTGCTGTAGTGACTCAGCAATGAGTGATCATAGACAGGCTACTAGTTTCGTGATTGCGAATTGCATCAAGCACAACTTCCTCTCAGCCAGGAGAATTTATACAGCTGGAGATATAATCGAAGACATGCACCATGAATATGGCGTGCATGTGAGCTATGACAAAGCGTGGCGAGCTAGAGATCGTGCACTAAAAATGATTAGGGGTAAACCAGATGAGTCCTATGGAAACTTGCCTGCATATATGTATAGACTGCAAGTTGCGAACCCAGGATCATATACTTGGATAGAGACTGACTTGGATAACAGGTTTCTTTTTAGTTTTGTGGCGTTGGGTGTGTCAATAACTGGATGGAAACATTGCAAAACAATCATTGTAGTCGACGGGATATTTCTAACTAGTAGGCATGGTGGTACCCTGTTCATCGCTTGCACACAAGATGCACATAATAACATATTTATTCTCGCATACGGTGTTGGGGACGCTGAAAATAACAATGCATGGGATTGGTTTTTGCTATGATTGAAAGAAGCCTACGGTGATAGGGACGATCTGTGCATTGTGTCTGACCGACATGGTAGTATAGCACACACTGTTGATAGGGCCTTTCCCAATGCTTTGCATGGAGCGTGTACTTACCATTTGCTAAAGAATTTGAAGACCAATTTTGGAAAGAAAGCAAAGGGAATAAGAATACCCTTTAACGCTGCAGCAAGAGCATATACGACAGTTGAGTTCGAAACCCAGATGAGGATCATTGTTGCCATGGACGAGGACATTAGGGGTTACTTGGTAAATGCTATTGTTTGATTAATTTATGATGTATTACTAATACATTTCTTTTTAAAATATATTCTTACAAATCATATTGAATGTAGGAGGACATTGGGTTTGAACGGTGGTCAAGAGCCCATATGTCAAATGATAGGTACTCAACAATGACGTCAAACATTGCCGAGTCAGTAAAACTCAGCTATTAAGCATGCTAAGAATTATCCTATTGAGGCCCTATTTGAATGCCTACGGTGCACTGTTCAGAAATGGTTTTACAAGAATTTGAGTGATGCTAAATCAACATTCACCCCGCTTGCAAAATGTCATGATTCAATGTTAAATGAGAGGATAAAGAAGTCATGCAGATTACGAGTTGGTTAAATCATAATTGCCTAATTGTTTAAAGATCTATTTCGTAGAATGAATTTTATAATTATTGAATGTTTGTAACTAATTTATTTATTTTGATGAAAATTCCGATATTAGGTGTATCCTTCTAGTGACACGATATACCAAGTTAATGACGAGGCATCAACATATGTGGTGGACATGGGCGAAAGAACTTGTTCGTGTAAAAGATTTCAAATTCACCACATCCCGTGTTCACATGCGGTCGCGGTAATTGCAAAGCATAACTATGCGTTGTCAGAATATTGCTCTAGATTTTTCACCAAGGATGAGTACATTGCGGTATATAAGTTTTCTATTTATCTACTTGGTAACAAGGAAGATTGACATGTACCTGATGAAGTAAAGAAGAAGATAGTACTTGCACCTAAATCAAAGCGTGGACCTGGTAGACCAAAAGAGAGCAGATACAAATCTCACCTTGAATACAAGAAGAGAACTCAATGTGGTAAATGTGGTTGTTGTTATCACAACAAGAGAACTTGTCCTGATTCGGTGTCCACCTATGACCATAATATTTCTAAGAGAAAAAGAAACTAGGTAATTGTGTATAATATCTCCTAATGAATTTATTTAGTAAGTAATATGACATTGTTTAATTTATTCTATTCTTTTGAACCAGATCAACGGAGCAACATATTGAAGCTTCGTTGTCCTATGAATTTAATTACCATTGTCATACATTATGTGAAATTTTTTGGCTGGGATTAACATGGTGCATCAGACCTATGTACTACATTGGAGGGACCTGATTTTTTGTTATGCTATTTTCCATCTATGAAATTCACATAAGATGTTTAATTTAGCGATGAATTCCAGTATAATTTGTATTTTTACATTGATTGAATATTTTGGTGAATGTGTAACCAAGGGTAGATTCCCAAAAATGCAATAATATAGATTGAGAAATTGAATAATTTGAGTGAGACAATGCATTAATCTGATCATAAAAAATGTAATCGTGCTATATTGCAACCTAGTGATTCATCAAAGGATCTTGTGAATTTTATATGACAAGATTACCAGTAATTGAGCATATGATTTTTGGCAAATGTAATGACAAAAATGATTAAACTGTTTCTTCCCACATCAGTTCAAGGTTGCGGTTCTACCATAAAATATTTAAAAAATATTTATATTAAAAGTGTAACCATGCTTCACCAAAAAAAATGTAATAAAAGCATGTGTATCAGTTGTGGGTGTCATTACAGGTACAAAAAACAAGTGGCAGTCTCCAAGTAGAGGTATCAAGCATCAGTATCAGTGCACTGGCTGAGGATTCTTCCCTAGTCAGAACCTGGAACACAATCTGTGAATGATTTAGAGTGTGATCCCAATAGCCATGTGTCAGCCATTCACCATCAGTAGTCTGTTAATTTCCATATTTTATAGTGTGGGGATAAAGTAAGGAAAAAATGGAATTCTTGCACATGGTATCAATAGGGGAAAAAAACAGTGATGTGGTGCACAAAGGAATTCTTGCATATAGTGGAATAAATAGAAAGTTTTTCAGTTTACATTTGATGTTGTGAGGTCTGGAATGTTCCAAATTCTTTCTGCTGAATATCAGTTTGATATTAGATTGCAGATAATGATTTTAAATATGACAGATAATGTCCAATATATCAAAAGCATGAATAACTGCATTCTTATGAGTTGTCTATATTAGTGGTTTCAATCTGAATACAAAAACCAAGCACATATGACACATCAAATATGGAATCCAAATTTATTCCTTTATTCCAAATAATTCATCAGTCACATTTCAGTTTTGAGAAAAACAAATCATTTATCAACACACTGATAATAAAAAACAGAATGATTATTATGTAATCCGAAGCAGTTAAAACATTTCTTCATCAATTTGTCATGAAACGTCCCTCATTTTTCTAGAATGACTGCTCTCAGATCATTTAACCAAATGATGTCGGGCTCTTCCAACATGTACTTGTAGAGTTGAGTGGCAATGTTAGATCACACAGTAGCAGTATCGAACTTGGATGGCATCTCTCCAATTTTTCCTTTGATTAGATATTCTGCATACTTTATGACATAAACTCCACAATCTCCGCTGCACATTGAAATGGGTAATGTGTCAGATAAAATCTATTGACTGACATAACATTTGACAACATATCATTTTACTAGTGTGCAAAATCAGATATCTTCCCAATTTGGAGAGGGTGGTTAAATAGAAACAAGATGTAAAAATGAGTATGCTGGAATCGAAACTTAGAATAACATCAAATAAGATAATTTATATTTTGGTCTAATGGAGAGACGTACCCATTGCATTGTTGCAGACAGTCCTCGGTCATTCTACATTCCAATGGAACACCTGGGAAAGTTCTGCCTCCATTTCTCAACGATCTAGCTAGTATGGGAAGAGAGGAGCACATATAACAGATGCTTGAGTATACAAAATCATTCTTTATGATTTTTCTGTATGAATTGTAAATGTCCAGCCTCCAGTTTGACATGTCAAAGTGCCCTAGAATCCAGTGAGCCGGAGACTTTATCCACATTGGTTTTAAGATGTGGTCAACTTGTGTCCATGGTAAATTAAATGCAATTTTCTTGCCATTTATGTAGGAGAATAGGGATTCGTGCTTCTGTAATGATTGTGATTCAACCATGAAATCCTTTGAGATACCACGTGTAACGCCTCGAGTTCCGAGGAGCGCGGGAACGTCACTTTTCTAAATTCTTGAATAAACTTTGTTGCGGAAAATGACTAAATATTAAATATCGTATTTTTTGAATAAAAGTTTAGCGATAATTCAAATGGAATAAGTAAATTCGTACAAGTTTATAAAAATGACAGTTCTTGATAAAATGAAATAATTATTTCAAAGTTCACGACTTTTAAAAAAAAAAATCAATTTGTAATTTGCCGTCATTGCCCATCACTCGCCACCGTCTCTGAAATCTGCAAAAATGTTAAAATAACGGGTTGAGCATTTCAAAAATGAAATATTCAGTAGACTCATCGCCAGTAATTAATCTACAAGACAATTGAACACGTAATCATGCAAATAATGTAGTGACATTCTTTTCTTATTCATAGGCATCACATAGTGAACGCAAATGAACACCTTCTTTTCTTTTCTTAGCTAGCAGATAAGTTATGCCCAACATAACATAAATTATTTATCTCAAAAGAGATATTCTTTTCTCATGCAATTAAGCATAAAACCACACAAATCCACATAACACATGCAATTATAATATAAATCAATTATTGGGGGCGAGTCTACCTTAAATCCGACGAGTGCACAGTTGAGCCGAAAACGACTTAAATCCTTTAAATCTCCATACGCTTCGTTTAGCCAATAAGTTACATTAGTCTTTTGAAATTTTATAGTTTTAAAATGATAAATTACAATTTGAGGACTGAAATTGATGATTTGAAACTTGAAGGGACTAATATGAATACTTTGAAAGTTGAGGGGGACTAAAATGAATATTTTGGAAGTTCAGGGACTAAAATAAATACTTTGAAAGTTAGGGGACTAAAATGAATAATTTGAAAGATGAGGGACAAAATTGTATATTTTGGAAGTTGAGGGACTAAAACAAATACTTTTCAAACTTGAGGGACTAAAATGTAAATTTTCAAAAGTTGGGTCGGAAACTCAAAACAATAGGGTTGAAATAATATATTTTAAAAATGAAGGATTGATTAAACTCATTTAAAACTTAAGGGCTGAAATTAAAAGATTTAAAGCTGAAAGGACTGAAATAAAACATTTTCAAACTTGAGGACTGATTTGCAAATTTCGAAAAATCAAAACAAAACTTAAAATCAGATTTCACTCTCTCTCTCTCTACCATTTCGCGACCTGAGTAGTAAGACAGAGAGAGAGTCGAGGGCGGAAGAACGGAGAGGAAGAGGAAGTATGATATCCTTCACAATTTCCGGCACTACACCCGGCGATTAGCTGGCGGAACGCCGTCGCAGGGTAGCGGCAAGAAGCGGTCAGAGAGTGGTTAAGGTTTTTGAGCGGATTGAGTGCGATTTTTTTGTGCGATCCGAGGCAGAAAATTGGGGTTTTCCGGTTAGAATTCGGCGTTTGAGGTAGGTAATTGATCTATTATTAGGTTTATGTCTTATTCTTGATTTTTTTTGGGTTGTTTGATTTTTGGTTTGATTGGAGGGGATTTTTGGCGTCCGTTGATGGTGGCGGTTTGGGATGGTTCGTTGGTGGTGCAGTGACTGTGTGAGGTTGGTGGCTGAAGATGGAGGTGGTGGTGATGATGATGATGATAATGATTGATGAAGTTTGAGATTTGCAGATTATGGAAACGGGGTTGATGGTTAAATTGTGGTGTGGTTGAGTTCAATTTTGGTGACTGAGGTGGTGATGATGGTTGTGAGGTGCTGCCGCGTTGGTGAGATAGTGGTCTGTGTGATGATGATGGAGGCAGAGTGGTGTTGCCGATTGGTTTGCAGTGGATGGATTCCGGTGATGGTTATGGCAGGATCTTAATGGTGGTTTGTGATGCTGGTTTTGGAGTTCAACCGGGGCAGGGGTGATGGCTGGATTGAGAAATTGCAGGTGATAACATTTTGGTAGTAATTGTGGTTTGACAGTGGTGATGATCTTGCAAATGGAAATTGCTGGCAATGGAAATTGTATTGGATGGAGTTGAATTGGAGGGGACTGGGAGGAGCTGGCCGTGATTGTGATGGAGAAGGGCTGGAGACAAATTTGCTGCAGACAATGGAAGTTTTGTGATGATGAAACCGTGGGTGAAGATATAGGTTGGCAATGAAGTGGAGTTGGTGATGATAATGATGGTGCTTAGTGTGATCCAATTGTTCATGTGTGAAGATGCTGAAATCTTGGTATTAAATTAGGAATTATGGGAAAGAATAGTGGAAAACATCCTAATTGATTGATATGGAAATGATGATGGAATTGGTGTAAAGATATGATAATTGATTAGATTATTGTGTAAATTTTGATATATATTTTGGACTGAAAATAAATTTGAGAATGAATAAATTTTGAGATAAAATTGAATTACGTACTTGGACTTAAAATAATTTAATAAGGAAAATTGAGATATTTTTAATAAATTTGGAATTTAAAATGATTTTGAAAATAGTACTTTAAATAAATAATTAAAATAATATAATTTTTGAAATTCGGAATTTAATTTAAAATCGAACGAACTCGATATTTCTCGACTTGGCTAGACGAACGCGTCGCGACGTTGACGTATAAATGGGTGAGATAGCAGCGACACGATTTTCTAAATTTTAAAATAATTATTAAATGCGTAAAAATTCTTGGTCGCTACACCACGTAGCTTTGCGTCGAAGTTGCAATCAGTTGTGGTAAATCATAATTTTGATCCATTTCTCAACTTCAATAGCATACGCATAAAAAAGAATGCTGTGTTGATGTGCTACAAAATCAAGCAAGGAAATTAAAATGTTGAAAAGCATGTTAATCTTGAATTGAATGATTCAAAAAACTTAATCTGATTAGAATAACCCTACCGAATTGTTTAGAGGGCGTGCAACCTCGTGAAGGTCGTGCCACCACATATCTGAATCTACGAATATTGGACCTAGCTTCGGTGCTCGGTGAATTTCGGTAACTTCTGTTTCGATATTAGTGTCCCTGTGTGGTACAAATGAGCATTCATCATTAATTTCATGGGTAATGAATTAGTGGATGTCCTACTGTGAAGTGTGTACATACCTGTGTTTTCGCTTGAGGCAATCAGGATAGAAATTATTGAATTTAATAGTGTCCTCTGTAGCAGGTTGGTCCTGACATGCTTTGTATATGAAAATGTATGCACCACCTTGACTTGAGATATCTTCACATCCTTTTGAAACGTCATTGCAGTTGATTTTCCCCTGTGTCCATTGCTGGTGATACTAGCTTTCGAGAAATCAATTGGAACTAGAGTAAGCTAATAGATTAATGTCAAGACTGATTAGTGATTGGATAATTGTTTAAACTATAATATATTACATTGAACACATCAAGTGAAGTTGATACTTGTTATTACCTCTCTGACATTAGCATGAGCAGATCTTATCCTCTTTGGCATGTTAATGTCAGATCTATGCTTGTCTGTAGTTGGAGTTTTGGCAGTGGAAGATAATAGTGGAGAAATGCTTAAACTAGCATTCTGTATTGTTGCTCCAGCACTGTGGCTTCGCATTAAAGCTTGTGCCGACCTTGATGTCACTTTATTTTCTTTCTCTTTGCTTGATATCTAGGTGTAAAACACATGTGAAGGGTCAGCAACTAGCAACATTTGTAAAGGAAAAAATCAAATGTACCAAAATAAATTGCTGTCACAGAATTAATGAACTATGACCATGAATTTGGATCACCATACCAAATCAATCACGATGTCGTCCATCTGCTAGATATTCTCTTTGGTTAGAACGAAACCATCATCAAGAACAACAGAACCTTCATCAATTTCAAATTCAATCCCTAAATCAAATGATGGAGCTTCAAATGTGTCAGGGAACTCATGGCCCGATTTCTGATGTACTGTATTTGTATTATAGCACGATGTGCTTACCACCGATGACTGTATTGAGAATGATGGTTGGTATGAATTAGATAAATTTTGGCATAAATGAGAATACTCGTTGTAGTTGGCTATTATGCACAAAAGGAAAATAAAAATGGAAGAAATGTACAAATAAATATTCAGATTGACCTGAAACAAGGGACTGCAGTGATCTAACCATACCTTATTGCATGAAGTGGAGTAACTTGTCCCCTGAATTATCACTTGCGCATTTGTAGAAAGACAACTATATGTTTGTTTCCCCTTTGCACCCTGGTAGGCATGAAAATTGAATTACCGGTCAATGCCATAAATTAATTTATGTAACTACCAGTCCAATTGATATGTACTATCTATTTTCTGAAATAGATGAAATAGATTTCAATTCCCCCATTTTTTTTGTAACCAAACTTTGATATATCCTATTGATATCTGAATTAAATGACAGACGTTTGAACTGATACTTCTGTAACAATCAGTATAAAACCAGCTGACATTATGTTGTAATCAAAATTTGAGCAAACTTAATATTATTGACATGCAGTACCAGAATGTGCTAGAACTACAATTTGAATACATTTCATACCAAAAACTGAAGCCATCATATAACTCTTATCCCTAAAACCTTATGATGATGAATCCTCGCCAGGTTAAATGGACACATAGGAGTTAAAAAAAAAATACCAGATTGCACCAAATGAGTAAATATATCAAAAACTGTAAATAATGACTTATCTAAACCTGAACACCAAATGAGTAAATATATCAAATGGTCAGGAGCATCTGTGAAAAATTTAGAATTCTGGCTAAGGCATCACATGAGTAAATATATCAGAAATGCAATAACCAATTGGAAAGAGTTACATTAACTGCTATTAAATAGAAACATTATAGTTAAACAATATACCTTTGAATAAGATTGCACGGGGGTAGAACTGCTAGCACCTGTCGCTTCACTCCCAGTCTGTTCAACATTTTTGGCATTTGATACTTGTGGTATATTATATGCAGGTGGTGTGAATGCCTTGGACTAGAATTGATAATACATTTGAGACAGAGAGTAAATATAACTGATGATGCATTCCATATTAACTTGGCTTTGTTTTTCGTTGTACTTTGAAATAAAATATCAGTTAATGACAATACCTTCGCAGGAAAATGTGCTAGAGGAGAGATCCTTGGACCTATGGCTTCACTCCCAGGCAGTGCAATTTTTTTGGCATTTTGTATTTTTGATTGATTACATGCGGGGTGTTTTGATGCATTCCACTGAAAATGAGTATTAGTATATGATAGATATTGAGTTGAATGTAGATTTCAATCACATTCAATGCACAAATGGAAAACATGCTAATTTTTCCTAGCTTTTTTGTTGTCATCATAATGTAGAATGATTTGCTGAAATCGAAAATGGTAAGGTCGTACCTCTGTGGAACGGTTGATTGGTATTGACTGTTGCTTGTAGTGTACTTCTCCGGCCTGCTTAGAACTGAAGCTAGATCTTTGCCGCAGACCATCTATGCACTATTGGATCTGGTTGTTTACAAAATTTACTAATTCCTGAATTTGCATTTTCAACATAAAATTATCTTCAGCAAACTTGGCACGCTCACGGACAATTGATTTAAGCCGTTGCAAATGCTTTGTATTTGTTGCACATGAAACCTATATGAAACCAACAATGTATAAACTACCTGGGATGTAAAACCATAGAATCCTCAGAAATATAACATATTCAAGTATTGCATACCTTGTTCCTGTTTCTAGGAATTTCAGATTTAAGGTTTGCTGAGGATGGATAATTAAAGGCCCTGTAGGTTCTCTGTCAGTGCAACTTATTCGAGTTAGCTCAAATCCCGTGGAGTTGAAGGTAAGTTAGTGGATTTCAACTCTACAGGTTGGTCGATAGTTTGTGTATTGGATGTTTCACCAGGGTAGCGGTGTAAGTTCACATTTTGATACTCTTCCAGCACAAAGTCAGAATTATCATCGCTATCTTCAACATAGTAAGCTATTTCTTTTCCCTTCCATGACGATATATCTGCATTACCTCGACCAGTTTGAATAAGGTCAGTTCCGGCCGCTAGTTCATCACAGTCATTTAATGTTAGATTACTGTGTGTCCTGTTGTCCTCCTTTGCCGGATAAGTTTGATTCCCATCATCTTTTATATAAACTGAAGCTGAGCAATGATTGCCAACCAGATTCTTGCTACCCATATATGGCTGAAGCTCCTTGAAATGAGGCACAGTAGGCATTGCAGTGTTGATGAATTCTGGTCGTGCAAAGGAGGACTCCTCATTGTTAGGTCCTACACAGGAGGTTTGTGATGGTACCTTGCGACGCTTGGCTGAATTGGTTCAGTCACGAAGTCATCATCATCATTTATTATGATGCATTCTGGAGGTAATTTTTTGGATGGTTCAGATTGACTAGAATTTTGTTTAAGTGCTATGTAATTCGGGTCGTGAGCTTCAGCCACCTGGGGGACCATCTTCACAACACGTAACTGTGTTCGAAATAAAAAATCTAAATGATGTTAACAGGATAAAGAAATCAATTTTGATGTAAAAAAAAGGGATTAATCGTTCAAATATAAATCATACACTCACCTGGGGATGTTTGAAGATATCATTGGCAATGTTAAGAGTTGGAATGTTCCCTCCAACTTCTGATGACCAATTCAAGAGTCTAGGTCTCCTACTTGCAACCTTGAAGGATATTTTGCTTTCCAATGATGGAAGGATCTCGTAAATCCATGTCTGGAATGCAACTACAAAACCGTTTAATCTATAACTCATTATTGGCTTTCCCTCGCTCTCCACTGTAATGTTCTTGTTCCTAAGTGCTTGTTGTAATAATGTGAGTGTTAGTTTGAAAATATCCTTTTCCCATGGATACATTTTCATGTCTATCGAGTTGACCAACACAAGCAGCGATTCATCCGCGAATCTATCATACGCGGTATTAAGCATCAAATGGGTGACGAGAAAAAGTATACCCATTATGACAACATCGCGGGTGTTGCAGTTTGACATTCTTGTAAACACGTCAAACACATCATCATTGGTGATATTTGAAATATGACTGAAATATTCTGTCCTTAGTCTGTAGTACTTTGAAGCATATCTTCCACGGTTTTGATCGTCGGAACATCGAAGCCCAGTTATCAAGCAAAATTCTGTGATTCCAAATCTGACGAAGTCATTACCAATATGATACCAAACCTCATGTTCATTGGGTTGGTTGACCTCCCTCAACAAAATTTGGTGAATCAATTGGGGGTTCACAGCAATCTCCCCCATGTCAAGGAAATATCCAAAACAGGTTGATCTGAACATCCTTTCTTGCTCGAGCGTGAGACGTTGCTTTAAAGTAGTAACAATAAGATCAGAAGGCTTGACGTTCACTTTTGCTTGAAACCAATCATCTTGCTTCACCTTCAAATCCCATTGCTGCATTTAATGAAAGAGTAATACTTTAAAAAAATTATATCAGGGTTGAAATTCTTCTAGGAACAAGAAATTATGCAAGTTTATGAACCATTTTAAACTTTAATTGCTGATAACGTACCTGGTTTTGCATTGGCACCTCTCTCGATATCTTCTTCCTGCGAGGCGTACGAACTCCTTTCTGATGTTTCCTCAGGACCCCATTTCCTGGTGCCCTCTTTCTGAAGTTGTTCACATGTGCTACTTTTTTGGGTGTTTGATTATTACCCATTGCTGGACAACCTATAGAAAATATAACCACGAAAGTAAGTACCCATCGATTATTACCCATTGTCGGACAACCTATAGAAAATATAACCAGGAAAGTCAGTACCCATAATCTTTTCCACTATCCAAAGAATGAATGCAGTGCCTCATGGTTTTTCAACATACTAGATGGGTGCCTTGCCATGTATATGTTTATAGGTACTTCACATTTAGTGGGGCACATAACATAATGATGAAAAGATAATCCTGATATTGTTCAATTACATAATAATCATATGACTCAATGAATATTATAAGACTTCAGTAACGAAATAATGATCATTACAAGTTCTGTAAGCTTATAATGTCCATAGAAGTATGAATTACTAAAACATGGCAACCAAATTCTGGATGATCTGACCTTACGTCCATACTAAGATGAATTTGCTGAAAACACACATCCATTTTATCATTCATCCAACATAAAATCATTCTGAATAAAACTGCTAAAATGTAAACTCATCCACTAACCTGGGGGAATCTTGATAAGTGAGGTTATTTTTTGAGCTCTGCGGTGACTTACGAGACTGCAATAACCAGATTGAAAAACTTGATTCTATATTATTAATTTGAAGAACAGCTCAGCTTATAGAACAAAAAAGTATTTCGGCTTCTGGTTTGAAACGAAGCGGATCAACCTGATTGAGCGTGTTTAATCCCAATTATTTAGTATATTATTCGTAATAATCCAAATTGATCTGGTTGCTAGTTTTGTGAAGAATCACACAATCAAAAATTGAATTTATGTTAATTGATTAATTGGCACAATGAAATCGGTTGCATTTACGAGTTTGAGAAAAGTCAGGAACCGTTACTAGTGTGAAAATCTGGATTGCTGTTAAGATTTGAAAATTTGATTTTTTTTTTTTATTAAATTTGGATGATTTTTTTTTTTTTTTTTAATCTGGATGATATTTTGCTGAATATATTATGAGTGGGTGACAATTTATCAAATGATGTTGACCATGTGTCAATATTCAAGAACATTGATTTTAGGATGGATTAATGACTAATCCACTATATTTCTTCCTAATGAAGTAGTGTTGATTTGAAATGGATCTGGGTCTTATTGATTAATAAAAATGTGATCTTGGATTTGTAAAAGTGGTCCTTGTGGAAAAGAATCAACATTCAATTGTTGCTAACTGTTGAGGACTAGATCTAGCCATTAGTTTCTAAGGTTCAAAATGTGGTTACCAATTGGAGTGGGCAGTACTTGTAATGTTATTATCAACAATGATGTAGAAACTTGCAGTGTGTTATAATTAATTATTGTAGCGAGATTTTCCTAAGAAAATCTCGTGTAGTACGAAGAAAAATATTGATAATTAGTCTTGAAGTCAAATTTTCCTATCATTTAATTGAGAAAAATAAATCCATCTGAAGGTTTGTGTAATACTACTAGGCTTATTTGTAAGACATTTGATTGAAATATAATTGATGTCGACATTACTGTTGGACATATAAACAAATAAAGTTTTTGTACCCCAACACAACTTATGCTCTTGAAAATGATGAATCCAATTAGATTCAAAATGATACAAGTTCAATTCAGAATAACATATGTGACGACTAATGTATATAATGAGGTTTTTCAAAATTTGTAATAATCTTGATAACATAATTATTATCGAAATTGACACTCGCTATCCGACCACAATGGCAATTGAGTTCTTGTGTTTTTATAATATATATTAGTTAACTGAACAAACATTTGTTCCAACAAATTGCACTTTAATAATAATTGTATAAATATTCATTTCAAAAAATTAAATTTTTGAAATACTTGTATAAATATAAATATTGTGATGATTTTCTTGGTCCTCACAAAATTATATCGACGACTACGCTTGCCGTCCAATAGGGTTGTCCTATTGCAACGACAGGGGTTGTCGTCGCTATAATTTTGTGATGACAAAAATGGTCGACATCGCTTTAGGGCAGGTAATATTGCGACAAATTTTTTTTTTTTTTTTCATCGCAACATTAGCGACGACTACATGGGTGGAAGCAATAGTTCACCCCTATTGCAACGACTTTGTTTATCGTCACTAATCGTCGTCGCATCCGCGTCCTTTTCTTGTATTACGTTCATATCATAACGACCGATATTCAGGACAAAATAATAAATAAATTGAAAAAGGTTTACAATAAATTCTTCTCATGGCATGAAAAGCCTTGGATAACATTAATGATAGTCACATTAATTAGACAGAGAAATGTTCTGTGATTTTAATACTGCAATCGCTGGACCATATTCAAGTCTCCAAATTCAATTACACGCTCACGTAAAATAAGCACTGTTGATATCAGTAACTTTGTTCATTACAACCTTTCTTCATAAAAGTGTGACCGCAAAATTCATCACCATCGCTCAGTACAGGGTTCAAACCCTGTGACATCTCTCCTTTTCATGTGACCTTTCAAATCTCACACCTTTGCCTGTGATTTGCTTCAATACATTTTTATCTATATATTCCTCGTTCTATATGCAATTCTTCCTCGAAAAAGTATTATTTTTTTATATTGAACAAGCTCGGTCAGGTAATTAAGAAGAAAAAAAGATGATGAAGAGTTCTGTTGTTTGCTTTGTACTTCTTCTCCTTCCACTAGTCATCCATGCAAGACACATTGGCAAGCTATACTCACGTAAGATTCTTTCTTTTTTCTTGTTCGTAGTACAAGAAAATTCACTTTTAACTTCGCAAAATAAGAAAAGTTCTAAAGTTTTCGTCGTTATTATAAGTGATGTTACGACACTAACGTAAATAGCATTAAAAATAAGGAACACACATATTTACTTTTATGTAGAAATCCTAGAACGGCGGCCAAGGAAGGATAAATTCACTATATATGTGAAATGTGAGTTCAAGAGATTGTGCAGACGACTACTACTTATTATGTATATATATAGTCGTCGACCGATAATAAAATAGGTCACATACCCTCCAATTTTCTCATAATTTAGATTCACAATCTGCGTCCCACAGCGTGGACCGATAATAAAATAGGTCACATACCCCCCAATTTTCTCATAATTTAGTTTCACAATCTGTGTCCCACCGCAAACTTTTTGGGTCGGGCCAAACTGAATTAGGATCACCATACTCTACCAAGTCAAGAAACTGGCTAGAGAAGGTTTTCTTTTATGAAACTAACATTACGTTTTTCAGATAACGGGCATCGCCACCAAAGAGTGTTGTCTAGCAAGAAGGAAGCAAGTGTGGAACCTGATTTCTATGTGGATCACAAGAGGGCACCATTGATGCACAGAAGAGCTGATACAATACAGATCGCAGGGTCGAGATTACCAGATTGCTCGCATGCGTGTGGATCGTGCAGACCGTGTCGATTGGTTATGGTTAGCTTTGTTTGCTCATCGATTGAAGAAGCTGAAACATGTCCAATGGCCTACAAATGCATGTGTCATAACAAGTCATATCCAGTTCCATAATATTTCATTTTGTCTAAGATTCTTTGTATTTTTTTCTTAGAGATCTTAAAGATTTCCCATGTGTAATCAAAGAGTTTCAAGTTTTAATTTAATCAACGTTTTCAAAGTGTTCCTACGTGAAAGATTTTCCCACCTTACAAATGAAAGGGTGATCGTATGATTCGTATTTAGCAAATCTCTTTAAAAATAAAATTTGAGCCATGCACTCGAGCTAATAAGGTAATATTAGGTAATTTGGAGATAAAATCTTGTGATCCATCAAAGCTAATTGGAAAATTCGTGGTTCAAAAAGTATTGAAAAATTATAAGAGAATATGAAAAATAAATTTTCTTTTTAAGGAAAAAAAAAGGTGTGATGGAAAATGATTCAGACAAGGGCACATTATAATGCCTAGTTGCCTACATAAATTAGGACACGTACGTAATGTCCAGAGATATTAAAATGGAAAGAATTACTCAATTCATTTGATTTCTATCAATTATAATAATTTATAAATAATGAGAAAATTCTATGAAAGTTATTTGAATCTCTAGTGCAATACAAATTCTTCATGAATGCAATTTTTTATTTTTAATTCTTTTGACCTGCAGTTCTATTTCCAATAGTTTTCATTGGGGAAAAAAATGCAACAAGTTATGAATGCAAAACTTTGTGATTCTCATAATTTGTTATCCCGTATATTTCTATTTGTTTCTCAATTATTATTGAGTGTCTATCTGGTTTATAAGGATAAATTGGTGAAATTTTTTAATGTGTAGTTGAAATATATTGTTAAAAAGTGTTTTAAGTGACGAATCTCATAGAAATGTTTTGTTGAAAATTAATTTGAGGAAAAATTTGTTGAAAAAATTGGTTTTGACCAATTTATGTGATTATTTAAGTGGAACCATTAATAGTGAATGGAAAATTATGGTCCCGTTCTCTTTACTATTTTCAGTCCGTTTTGAGTTTTCGATTTTCGGAAATATCGAAAATGTGTTCACTTTGTCCATTTTCAAAAAATTATTTTCCAAATATATATATATATACACAAAGGAAACTCAAGACGAGTTTATTGTGTTTTGGATATTTTGTGTTAAAAAGTCTAAAACGACCAAAACGCGTGTTTTGGTCTTTTTTATTTTTTTTATTTTTTTTGTTGTTGTAAATGTGATACACTTCCTTCATTTGAAGCTTTTATATTATTTTTCCATTATATATAGATCCACGTTAAGATTTTATTGGTATGAGATTGAATTTTTATTTAGCTAAAACAATATTAATGATAAATTTATTGATATAGAAAACTAACTGATTTATTGACATTAAAATTAATGTAATTCAACTAATCAACCATTTTTTACATATAAAATATCATAAAATAAATATATCAGTAAATTACAAAGTAAACGCATTTTTCAGTTTTCTATTTTTGAAAACAGTTTTCCAAAATCACAAAGAGAACATATTTTCAACAATCCCAAAACAAACAATCAAAATCCAAAATTCAAAACAAAATCCAAAACTCAAAATTCAAAATCGAAATACAAAGAGAACGGCCCCTAAGTCACTTAAAATTATGACAATATTGAAAAATTAGAAGAATATTATTGAATATTTTAAAATTAATTTAAATAAAAAGATGTGTTTTTTCATAATGAAATATTGTGACTTTTGAAATTAATATTTTTCAATAGTCGTGTCTGTTCAATTAGAGACAAATTTGAAAGGATATGTCCTTTGAAAGGGTTGTGTCTTTTGAAACACAACTTTTCAACATCTATATATAGATCCCATATGCTTGGATATTCATCATTCATTTATTTTTCATGATTGCATTATCATACTAATGTATATTCACTTCAAAATATTTTTCATTTATTTGGAGTCGAGTTTCAAATGAAGAGAGTTAAAAGCATAAGTAAGGGTCGTTGTAGGGGTGTCAAAAAAGCTCGTCGGCTCGGGCAGTTCGGGTTCGGCTCGTAAAAAGCTCGGGCTAAGCTCGGCTCGGGCTCGAAGGATCTAGCAGAGCCTTGAAAAAGAGGAACGGCTTGAGCCCGACCCGGCCCGTGTGGCTCGTCGAGCCACGCGGGCCTGCCCATGCAACTTGGCTCGTACTCTTTTTTTTTTTTTTTTTTTTATAATATTAAAAATAAAACACGAGCCTTTTGGCCCGTGTTATCTAGCTGCCTGCAACACGCTGTTGCAGGCAGCAAATTGCTGCCTACAACACGTAATTTTTACTGTAATTTTTTTTAAATTCAAATGAAATTTGAAATTTAAATTTGGAGCCATTTATTTTTGCACGAATGTTTGCCTATAAATACAAGTTATTTGTTTTGTAAACTCACAACAAGTTCACTTATGATTTCGTGTACAATTTTAACTTCGCCTATGTTAATAGTAATCGATTCCAAGCCCGGATAAAGGAGAAGAGTTATAATTTTTATTAAATATACATAATACAATTAGTACATAATTTATGTTTGATATTTTAACAACATTTATATACAATATAAATATATGTTTTAATGTTTAAGCAAACATAATTTGTTTGCCACGTGTTAGTTGTGACTTTTAAAAAAAAAAAAAAAAAAAAGCGAAAAACCCGAGCCGACCCGGCTCGGCTAGGCTAGGGCCGAAAGCTAGAGCCGAGCCTAAAATTTGGGATCGAGCTTTGGCTCGGCTCGAGTCAAAAAAAGCTCGAGCCTTGAAGTTTGGCTCGCGAGCCGGCTCGGCTCGGCTCGGCTCGTTGACATACCTATGTCGTTGGTCTTCGTAATTTGGAGTGCTCCTATTGCGGGACGTGGTCGTTGTATATTAGGAGATGAATGTTGGAAAATCGTTAGCACCCATGCGAGGCATTATCGTCTTAAGGACAAAAAGTCCAACTCTTGCCTCGACCAAATTCTTACTCATGCATTTTTATTTTTATTTTTTACTTCATATATTCTTATTTGGTAAGTCGAAATTTTGTCTAATTTTATGCATGTAAAAGGTACATTATTAGAATATAATTATGCACGTTAACTTTTTACCAACAAAATTTGATAGATTTATCTTGAAGCGGTAGTTTTACAATCTCTTCTAATTGTCAAAAAAATTTTCAAAAAGTTTTTCAACTGTTATTGAACTATAAAACTTCTTCACGTTGTCATTAAATTTATCAAAATGTTACTATCACACATTTTAATATACTAGTATTTCACCGGTGCGATGCACGAAAGTTGTTATCCACAATATCGATGTCAATAAGTATTCGTAAAATTTTAATGCTTATACATAACTAATTCAAATTATTAAAAACTTCTTTTAATAATAAATGTCAATTTATATATTTAAATAATAAATGACTATTGATTTCAATAATTTGTATGAATTATTATTAACTTCATTAAAAATGCAAATTTAGTAGTTTTTATTGGTATATCACATTTGATGTAATATTATGTGTACAAATATTGATGCGTGTGAAATGTATAATATATTTCTCATAACTTCTATATTTGACTCTCGTATTTAACATACTTTTCAATTTCATTCAAAAACATAAATCACAATAACTAGAAAATAAGTAACCAAAATATTTGAATTTAACCAATAAAATTTTATTAAATAAGTAGTCAAAATAATAATTTGAAATTTTTGCAATTATCATGATATGACAATCGAGTAAAGTTGGATTTCACAAAATTATAAAGAAAATTTTATACCCTATAATCTTTCAAAATTTATTAAAATTAAGAATGATTAAAAAATAATAATCATTCTATTGATATTATTAACTAAAAAGAAATCAAAGCATTAATTATTTAATATTAGCATTCGTTCAATAACTTTTTCTATAAATTATTTATAAGCAGTGCATTTTTTCAACCACATATATTTCAAAAAATATGATTTTAATATTAAAAATAACAAATGATTTCACCATTAATAATTAAAACACAATTTTTATATTAATAACTATACATATAATTTATAATATTAAGAAGAACAAATAAAAAAAATTAATAATTTTAGTACCGATAACTAAAAATATTAATTAAGTTCATTCAGTATTAGTGTTAATAATAAAATTAAAATTGATTAAAAAAATATCAACCACTATTTAGTATAGATAATCGACAAATGACATGGTAGATGAGTGGAGATAACATTTTGTAACTTCATCAAGTTCGTTAATTCTTAAAACGATTATTGCATGAAGTGATAGATATAATAACATTTTACCCTCAGTTCGGATTTTGAGGTTTTTTTTTGGTTTATAAATTATACAATTTTCAATAAATTTTTTTAATCATACATCTTTTCTCTCTCCAATTTTTAACTCTCAAACCCTCTCGAGATCATTGTGTAACAGTAAAAAAATTGATTTTTTCTTGATTCTGCGCCGCCGAACAGTGGCTTTAGTAAGTTTGGTGACAACCCTGAAAACTTTTAACATTAATAACATTTGAGGAACATTTTAAAAATTCCAACGACAACTAAAACATTTAACCTATCTTTAGTAAAAAAAAAAATTTATAAATAATGACCTGTCAACATTTATAGTTGGTCTATTTTGTTGAAAAGTAAAAATGGTGGACGGGAATATTTGATCAACAAAAATTGTCGACTTTTCAAAAAAAAAAAAATTGTTCAATGAGATGTTGATTGTTGACATTTGGCCATTGTTTGTTCCCCATTTTTTAAAAATTAAATTTATTCAAAACTTAATCTCAACTATCCATTTTAGTCAAACTTATCATTTTTGATTTTTTAAAATATTTTTTAACCATATATTCTCCTAAAAATACTATTCAAAACTACATTATTCCTAAAAAATGGGGACCAATAGAGATGACAATGGGTTGAGTTTGTCAAAACCATACCCTACCCACTAAAGATTTACAACATCCATACCCTACCCATATACCCATTTAAGAAGGGTAGGTCGGGTGCGGATCGGAGGGAGATGTGCTTCTATACCTATTTGAAATTCATTACTATTTATTTATTTATTTTTATTATTTTTTCTTAGAGCTGTAAATATGTTATAAGTTAGCGATGCTTCAGATTAACTTGAATCACTTAAATGTTGAACTTCACTTGAATTTGACTTAAAAAAAACTTGTTCTAGGTTGAAACTAAACAAATGAATTTGAATAATTTTTTTAGACATTAACAAAGTCAATAGTTTAAGCATATTAAGATTTAGATATTAACAACATCAATAGATATTTGAGTTCTATTATTTATTTATTATTTTTTTACACAATTACTTTTGTTTTAAATTCTATAATTTTAAAGAAAATTAATAGGTATGCGAGTTAGGTATAAGTATTGTAGTAAAACTCACACCCGACCAATACCCATGTCGGGTTTTAAAGTTTACCTCCGTACCTTACCCCACAAACTCATTTAATCGGGTAATCTCAGGCAATTTATATCGGGTCTCCAACGAATATCTAATCCGTGGGTATTATTGACATCCCTAGGGACCAAATAGGGGTTTGTTATTATAAACAAAATTTATAAATAAATGTTTACCAAAGCTTAAACTCTAGGCATGTGCTCGGTAAAAGTCAAAAAATAGTTTATATCCAAGTCACTTTTTCAATTATACAACACACATTTTATCTTTTCAATTTTTAAGCACTATTTTTTACCTCAAAATCATAAATAAACTATTTTATAAACCAAATGATTGCACGGAAATTTATAAAACACTTGAGATCGATTTTGAAAACCAAAATTCTTCAAAAACTTTAGAAAATGTAAAAATATTTCCAAATTTTATAAAATCTAAAAGTCAAATTAAGAATTTGTTGTAGAGTATTACCACTACTTGACCAAAAAAATATGGCTCATACACTAGGAAATTGAAGTTTAGGACAAATTTGCAAAAAATATGCCTCAAATTATAGTTATCATCATATATATTATGATCATCAAAATACTACGTAATAGGCGGGCATTTTGAGGCATGGCTGGTTCCAGATAGCCAGGGCTCTCTCTAGCCCCTCGTTCATCTTCATCTTCATCATCGTCATCATTTTCATATTCACACCTTTTTCCTTTCTTGCTCCCGCTCTGGTCCCACCACTTCCTCCAACTTGGCCCCACATTCCTTCTTTCAGCAACAGGAAGAAAAACTTGAATTCTCGTATGCGTTAAGAGGTGCACTTTCCCATCTTTATCATACCCTATAATGTCTATGTGATGCGAGTATATATTTATGGTGTTTATATGTGTGTGTGTTTGCAATTGGTAATTGGTATAGTTGTATCTTTGTACGTGTTTCTTGAGCGTGTGATTTTGTCTGGTGTGTCATGCAAAGAGAATACAAATATGAAATATGCCTGCCTTTTTCTATCCTTTTTGAAAACTTTTTGTCCGCCTCCTTCATAATGAAAACCCAATATTTCTCTGTCCGCAATAATGTTAATGCAGCAAATTGCCCATTGATTGCGCTATGAATCTTCCCTTTATGTATCACCCCCAAAAGTTAACCCCTCCCCCCCCTTTTCCCTATTGGGTTTCATAGACATACAGGAGGATATAGGGATTTAATTTTAAGATAATAATTTGGTGGAGAAATTGGGAAAATTGGAGTGTTTTCGAATGATTAGGGGTTGAATTAGAGGAACCAAGCATGGGTAAGTGCAATAATTAGATAACAGCGTCATCAACTCGCTTTTGCTTTGCTTTTTGCTTAGAAACGGTAGGAGATTCTGATCTCTCACATTTTTTTTGTATCTGATGAGATTAAGGCGTAGAAAATGTATTCCTTCTTGTGCCTCTAATAGAAGAGTAAGCTGCTGATTATTTCTATCTAACCTTCACTCCACGTTATAGGCATAGCACCAATAACAGAGGGATTAACTTCTCTTTTGAAAATGCACTATGATTTTTCTACTAGTATTCAGCTTCCCAGAAGTAATTTCGTTCTCATATATATTTATTTTTAAAGTTTAAATAAGAAATCTTAGAAGTCTTAGAGTGTTAGATTGAGTCTTGAATCATACAAGATTGACTTTCGATTGTGTAGAACCACAAGCAAATAAATCTTCCTGTAGAATCTGGTGATTATTCATTCACCTACATTGTGACACCAGACAATGCAATCACACAGCCTTGATAGTTTTGTCCATTGACATTCTGTGCTGCAGTAGAAGTCTAGAGATTTTCTTGAAAATGAACACGTTACTTTGAAGCTAAAAATTGTTATACTAATTTCTAGTATTTTTACTTGCTTGAGATTCAAGATTTTATGTAATTAACATTAAACTATACTAGTTTTGGCTAAAAGTATACCGGTGTCCAATATTTTCCCTGCTTCAGTTTCTTTCATAAAACAAAATTTATTTTCTTAGTTTTGGCTATGTATAATGCTAGTTCCGGTAATTTCCAATACTCAAATATCTTTTTTTTTTAGTAAAGTGTAAATTCGAAAGAATAATTGTCTATGGCTGATTGGTGTCCAGTAATTTCATTTTAATGTACCAGATATTACTAACTTCATCAGTTTTCTTTAGGGATTATGCTATTGGATCCATTTACCTTTGTTTCCTATGATTGAAGCAACTTTTAGTATCTCCTCTTCGCTCATCTTGATTCATTCATCTAAATGTCTCATATCATTCGTCCTATTGAGATGGAAGATATAAGTAATTCTTACATGTTTAGCATCTCATATTTAATTAAGTGCAGTTAATGTAGTTTGACATCTCTTTCATTCTTATGGACATTCACGTATCCAGGTTGATGAAGATGAACTTTACTGGGATGGAAAAAAGCACGATGAAGATTCGGCTTGGTCACTTAATTCTACTCACGTAATATCACAGTTAGCTCAGTGCTTTAGTGAGTAAATTTTTTAATACTGCTTTATGACATTGCTTACAGTTACATAAGGATTTTTTTTTTTTTTTTTACTTATATCTCTTCCTCCACTGATGCTCACAACTTCACACACTTACCACTTCCACTGTCTTTGAGTTTAATTGTGAAGTTCTCAATAGAGTTTTTCTTTGCTTAGGGCGTCGAACATCTTCCTTGTTCTTATTGTTGCCTTGCTCTCTGTATTTGTGGCTGTGCAGACCATTTATTGTAAAGCATGTATCTATCATAAGTGAACGACTCTTGAAAAATAAGCAAAAGCATAATGAAATCTTGTATGATTTCCATGCTACCTTCTCTTTTAAAAGTGTCAAAGCTTAAACTGAAAGCCAATTGATTATATAACTGAGAGGAATACAGGATTTAGGTGCTAGTGTTGTAGGCTCTGACAATAAAAATGTTACCATAATTTTGCTCCTTAATCCATTCATGAATTCCCTGCCACTCAAATGGTAGAAAATAAAACTGAGTCAACTTTTCTAAAAAAAGGTAGACGTACTAGGGTAAGAAAGAAATGATAAGCCAATAGTTGATACCTCATACCTCTGTGTGCTTGAACAACACCCATATTAAATTCACAACTAAATTTAGCTGCCAACTCTTGACAAATTTCTGTAGATGGAGAGGCAGGCTCGTGCTATCACATAATGGTGCCTTTAAAATGTTGATGGAGAATGATTTCTTGTCTGTCTTATATTTAATGATGCCTGAGTTTTCTAAATCTTCCTTCAGCTGAAAACTAGATTATGGATTGCCTAAATATTTATCAAGTTTATAATACTCCTTGTATTTGACTGATAACGCGGAGGTTGACTGGTGTTTTTTTGTTGGTAATGCTATCTTCTTTAGACAATCATAAGAAGGGTTTGCTCATTTTAAGTTCAGTTGGCGTTTTTTTCCTTCCTTTTTCTGTTGCTTCTTTTATCTGTGTATTTTATTTGCAGCCGGATGTGGGGTTGTGTTATGTTCAGTTAGTCCTTTTAATTGACCAACAAAAAATTATTATTTCACTAATGAGATTTTGTTGGTTATAGCTAATGCTATGGTTGGATCAAGAGCATGGATTGGAGGAATGTTTAACCGCTCAGGCAATAAACGATATGGAAGTGGAAAATTTCTTGACTACACTTTAAGTCCTACTCAGGTATTTGGAAAATTTGATTGATTAATGAGACTTATTGTATTTCAGCATGTATCTAAATTGAAAACGGTTTATTGCATTAAAGAGACATTGGGTTATATTTATTTTTATGTTGATCTGCCTAATCTTATATCCATTGTAATCATAGATGCAGATCTTGATTTTTTTATTTTTTATTTTTAAAAAGCTTTTGTTAACCATTGTGGAGAAGTGTATAAAGATGAATATTGTTGAATCCGCTGCAGTATGGGTTTTCTAATCTTCTTTGACTTTTAGTACTTCTTGACCTAAGTTGCAGATTTTGAAATGCTAGCAGGAACAAAGACTTCAAACACTTCAAGAACGATTAGGAGTGCCTTTTGATGAGACTCGCCTTGATCATCAAGTATATTCTCCATCCTTATTCTGTTTCCCATGATATCGTTAATAAAAGAAGGATTCAGTTCCACGACTATAACTACATGTGATGAGGATCTCACAAGTCTGAGACTATGTTCTGATTTATAAAACTCATCTATTTGCTTCTGACAGAAATAATCACTACTCACCTTTGTAGTACTTTCATTAGCAATTAATTTCTGATATGGAGGTGGATTCAATTGTAATGTCAGCACTTACTCTAGTTACAAGTTACTATTCCACATCAGTATAATTGTTTGCTTCTACTGCCAGGAAGCTCTCCGAACCTTGTGGGATGCTTCCTTTCCGGATGTTAAGCTTAAAGGTCTAATCTCTGAGCAGTGGAAGGATATGGGGTGGCAAGGAGCCAATCCATCAACTGACTTCAGGTGCCCTTTCACTTTTTTAATTCTAGATTTACATCCCATGTCAGTATGAGTGTTAGGATTTTGGGGTGTGTATACACGCGAGCAGACAAATTTTGATTGAGTCAGGTCATTTTTGTTTGGGAGTTGATAGTATAGTGCTACTGACACTATTTAGGCAAAAAGCCAGAAATTTTCAATCATACAGTTCTTTGAATCTCAAATTATATTGTTGTATGTTTCAAATTTTATGTAGTTCACATTCAAATCAAAATGATCTACTAAACCAATACATAATTATTTTCTAAAACTGAAAAACAGAATGTTCTATAATGCGGATGTACTATGTGCCCCTTTTCTCTTCCACACTTCCAAATACTGCATCAAATGTAGCTATTTTATTTTCTAGAAAATTCTGAAATTCTGAATTCTTGTCTCATTGGTCTTAGGGGCTGTGGCTTCATTTCGCTTGAGAACTTGCTTTTTTTCGCAAAAACTTATCAGGTATGGTTGATCTGCTCTGCTTCCACGATCAAGGATAGTTTTGTATGACGTTAAAATATCTTCAGTTCTGTGTAGTTTGAACTCTAGTAGGAATTGATTTTTACTGATACTTTAGAATTTGAATTGAAGGTTCCTTTCCAGCGATTACTATCGAAAAAAGGTGGAAAGCGTGCAGCCTGGGAGTACCCATTTGCTGTTGCTGGCATTAATGTTACATTTATGCTGATTCATATGCTGGATTTATACTCAGGTACTTCAATGGTACACTTAAATGTAGAACTTGGATTCTCTGTTTTTTAATTCTTTTGTAAATAACATCATGACTAATCTAATTTTTTTTTCCCACTAATATAAACTAGTTTTAACTGTCTGTTTCACAAGATTGGATATGCTGAATATTTTCTTTAAATCAACTGGTTACTAGTTGCTAAAGGTTTATAGAGGTTACCTGGTATAAAAACGTGTAATTTGAACTCTGACTTACAATTGTAATAATCTGTAGATCTAAATTCAAGTAGGTATGCATGCCCCTGAAAAATTGCTATTCTTAATTAAACTATCTCTTACGTTTGTACTCATGATTAGCCGATCTGGTTGAGGTAAAAAAACTGGGGCCAGAATTTTTTTTCTTCCTTTAAATTGCATATATTGAATGGAACCATGAATTTTCTAAGTTAAGCACGTCTGACCTCTTCCAGTTTTGTACCTTGTCGTATAATATTTTCTCATTAGCTATAATTGGATCGTGGACCACTTCATCTTGCAATGTCACTACAACTAATGACACCTTCAGCAACAAAATTTTCAATAGTTGATGGCCAGATTTTTGTTTCTGAAAGTCATTCATGGACCAAAATTTTCAGTTGAAAAATCAGTCACCAAAAACCGGGACGGTAAAACTTTTTTGTCAGAAATAAACAGAGAGCAATTATCTCAAACCTAAGAAACTCTATATTTTAGTGCACACTAACATTAATTCTAGTTCTACCCTCAGTATGGGGCTAATCATAGTTTTTGAAGTTACCCCATTAACCATGGATTAACCTAATTTTGGGCACTTCGTGTGAAATTTTTCCTATTAAAGGGGTATATAGTGGGCATTGTACACGCAAACGGTCACCATAATATTCCTGCTATATTATAGATTTATTAGAGGGCCTTTTGTATTCAAGAGAAGTACGAAAAACTGATCTCACTCTGAAACCCTGCAGTGGGGAATGAACTCCCTATAAATATGTGGGTAATTTGCTTTTTTTTTTTTTGATTGTTAATTTCTGTTACTATTGCTCTTGAATGTAGGAATTTGGGTTTAATCCCATTACAGTTTGAAGGGTCAGAGCTACATCCCCTCCCCTCTCGGTTTTCTCTTAGATATCAAAAAGGCCATCTTTTTGAACCCTTTTTACTTCAATATTATTCATATGGAATGGAAACTAGTGCTGAAATCAAATGTAGGAATTTGGGTATAATCCCATTACAGTTTGAAGGGGTCAGAGCTACATCCACCCCCCCCCCCCCCCCTCCTTTCAGTTTTCTCTTAGATATCTACATGGCTATCTTTTTGAACCCATTTCACTTTAGTATTATTCATATGGAAATAATGGAATGGAAACTAAGAGCTGAAACAGAGATCTGATAGTTCTCTCTCTCTCTTGCAGCAAAACCTAAATGTCTTCCAGGCCTTAATTTTGTTAAAATATTGGAGGGTAAGTGCTTAATGTTTATTATGGTTACTTCCTTTTTTCTTATGAACGTATTTTCCTGTTACTGAAAGAGAACTCGTTCAACTGCAGAAGATGAAGAGGCATTTGATGTCTTGTACTGTATAGCATTTGCAATGTTGGATGCTCAGTGGCTTTCCATGCGTGCTTCATATATGGAGTTCAATGTACTTTCTTTCTCATCCTCTCTCCTTGTGTGTGTGTGATGACTGATGTGCATGTATTTCTCTCCCTCTCTCACACACTGAAACATGTAGATTATGACAAATCATAAAGTTGTGATGATGACTTGCTTGCTGAAAGATTCACCAACGCGTGATATTTCTTCTGTGTCAACGAAATAAAATATAAATCTTCACGGTGATGTTTTTATCAAATTGCTTTCCTAGAGTTCCAAACAACCAAATGGTTCTAACATTTACACTTCTGGTAGAAAATCAATGTTTGATTGCCAATCACCATGACTTTTGGCTTAGTTTACTCTCATTTCAATTCAGGTAATAATTGTTTTACTCAAATAGGTCTGAAAATTGGATGGAACCTAAAGGAAATCTGTTACTGTATGTGAGGATCTACTTTTGATGTTGTGTTGTGTATGAGATGTTAATAATCGACCTTTTTCTCCCTTTCAAATCCGTCTCATTTTTCAGGAGGTTCTACAAGTAACAAGGACACAGCTAGAGAGAGAACTATCTTTAGAAGATGTTCACAGAATGCAAGACCTTCCAGCTTACAATTTGTTGTATCAATAGTTTCGATTAGTTCAAACGTTAGATGTAAATTTTGTGTATCTGCACAGTTTTGCAATTATTTTGAAATGAGAAGTACGTTATCTTGAGACCAGTTTAACTGAATGGACGTAGAGTTTTCCATTCTTTATATCCATTCCACATCTGCTCTGATAAGTGTACGGTCTGTTGTGACGACAAAATTGTCATTCTGGCTTGACTGAACAGTATTGTTCATTATTTGTTTGCATTTTGACAAAGAAGATAATGTCAAGTAATGAAGATGAAGATGGTAATAACAAGTCTTCTCCACTTGATAATAAGGTCCATGGCATGGATACAGGACATTACAGACAATTAAAGAACCGCAGCTCACCATCTACCCGACTTTCTAATTTGACGACTTTGACTTCGCATACCATCACCTCTAAAACTTTATCTGGTTGACCAATTCAGCACTTGTGATATGTGAATTAACGAGTAATTCTCTTAATTGAAGTTTAAGAATTTTTTGTTATAAGATTATTTTATTATGATATCATAGACGTTTCTTTATCTTTTTCATCATTTTCTATATGAGGACATATTTAAGCCCCTGTTTGGTGTAGTTTAAAATTAAATCTTGATAAAAGTTGATGAAATGTGTGATTGTCAAACCGTATCCACAAAATGTGTAGTTGAAATTTAATATTAACTTTGATTTAGATTAAAATTTATATTTGAATCACAAACAAACAGGGGATAAGTATATCAACCAATATTAGATATATGACTCAAAAAAAATAATCAGTGTACGTTACATTAATGTTTAAAAAAATAAAATTCTATGTAGACAATTTTTTTTTGGGACATAAAAATAGGACATTTTTTCGACGTGTTACCTCTTGGTTGGATGATAAAGAAGTACCTATGTGATGAAGTACATGACTCATCTCTTCATCACCCAATGTTGATGGGTCACCTCGATATGTCCCAAAAAATGTCCATGTAAAAGAATGGAAGAAAGAAAGGTTAGCAAAGTTTTGACACGTGACAGATTATTGTCATAAAAATCAAGAAACATCTTTGATAGTCTCTATATAAAAGTAAATTTACAAATACATGGTTAATTTTTTAGCACGAGTCTTGAGCAACATATGATGAACATAATAATAGTTCAATTCCCCAGCCTCGCTTGGTCAGGGGTTCGAATCCGACCTTTGACAAGTTAAAATGTAAGCCCTCATCCTTTACTCTGGAAGGCATAACCTGCGATTTACATCATTTATCAAAACTCAGGGCAGGGCAGGTTGGGGTTCCTAAGGTTGGGGTTCAACTTGGAAAATAGATGTTCTGTAGAGTCAAAAGTTATGGAGCACTTTTTTACCCCTCTAAGGATCCTGTTTGCACGTTGTAAACAGAGGTCTATAGGGAGGAAAACATATTCCCGAATGACCAGCCCAATGTTTATAAGCTCTAAATGCAACCGAATTTACATGAGTGACGAACCACGGAACCAGGGGGAAAGGTCGCCACTTTCCAGAATTATTTGAACGTAAGCTCGGACACCTGAGTAATAAAAAAATAAAAATAAAAATACTAATAATAGTGGACTAGTGGTTACAAGCCAAATTCCTAGAGAGATTGAACTTGTGCTTTAAATGACTGCAACTCTGCAAGGCCCACATCTCAACGCCTCAACTGAACTGGTGAACCTTCCTGCAAGTTTCAATTTTCGAACCACAAGATTGACAAAACAATCAGGACCAAACCACCCTACCCCAACCCCAACGCAGACACAATCTTTCTATATATATGTGACACAAACAAGAGTCAAGGCAGGCAGGATTCACCCAATTCACAGCTAGCTCAGGTCATTAGATCCCCCGTCTGTGCAACCAAAGATACGTGCTCTACATCCCTCACAACACAAACAAATAACATTTCAGCTTCGAGAACATAACCTTTGTGTATATAGATTATAATGGCTCGATTCCATTTGGTTTTTTTGTTACTACTTGCTACTATCTTTATAACCCATGCAATGGATGCTTCTCCATCTGTAAATGCAGAAGAGCAAAACCCAGAAAAGCTGAGTCTGAGGGGTCGTACCTTACTCGAGAAGGAGCAGAAACACGCAGCAGATCCACCAGAGCATAGCGATAGAGAAAGCAGTGAAGCAAAGGTTCCAGATAAACATCATTTTTCTTCTGATAAGTCAGTGGCTGGTGGGGGTGTCATCATTGGTGGCTTTGTCACTGCTATTTTTGCAGCCGTTTATTGCTATATTCAGGTCACTAGAAGAAGAAGAACAATAACAAATGATCAAATTAATGTTTGAGCCATTTATATCTAAGCAAACAGAGAAAAAATGCCCATTTATTAGGAGCATATATTATATTTATTTTTAGTTTTTCTTTAGTTTTAGGTAGCTGACGTCTTCAAAATTTTTTTTACAGTGTGCTAGAAAATTTTAATAGAGTATATAAAAATTTTATTGGACATTAGAAATTCTTCATTAATTACATTTTCTATATGCGCACAAATAATTTATTGTGAGTGAAACAAATTGAAGTTTGAAATTTAATTAATCACGACATAATTTTAATTAAATCTTAATTTTTTCAATGCAACAAAATCACATAAGTTACATGTTATTGTGAAAATGAACTAATTCAACAAGACTTTAAAATATAAAACTACAATGAATTGCTCAATTTTTTTCTCCCTAACATCAAGTGATAACCTATTAAATTCAATTGCAAACATAAATGTTCTAAAAAGGCCGCCTAACTCTGGGCTCAAACAAAACACACCCTAGGCAAAAAAAAAGATGCATTTTTTTTTTTTTGCGCATCATTTTTAACAAATAATAACTCAACAAAATACCCAACTAGCACTAAAAATTAAAATGGAAATAAGTTCAAACAAAAACCCTAACCTAAACCCGACCTACAAACATAGCTTTCTTTCCTACGAACAAAGTATTGTTTATTTGGAGTATTTACGATTTTAAGAATTATATTTTTTTGTGAACTTAAAAAAACATATATATGAAATTCCTATAACTTTCCAAGGTGTCCGTTATTTTATTCATTGATATATTATAATTGAAATTAAAGTAAAAATAAGAAATTCGCTTTATTACATCTAGACTAGTTACTTAACCTCCACATCTTATCTTACACCTTTTAAACCTTGACATAAATACATATATTGTACTAAATAACAAACTTTTGAAAGTAAATACACGCAATTCAAAAGTAGGCAAAAGAAGCTAAAAAAAATGTAGGCAAAAGAGTCGAGTGCAATGAATTATTGGTAACTGGTAATAGAACTAAAAGTCAATTCAACCCACTGAATGCAGTAATGTACAATAAACTCCATTTTTATAAAACTAGAGAATACACATTAATTTATAGTAAGTATTAACTACAACCATAGGCCAAAGGCTCATTCATTAATGCATAAAGAATGGTAGTACTATAAAATGTCTATTACTTGCATTTTTGACCTAGGGATGGGCTGCTTAGAAATCAGTTTTAAAATGAAACAAAAGGATTGCTTACCTCACGTTTATAATTTGTTAATTCATTTTTGAGTAACGCTATTTATAATGAAAATGGCCACTCGTCTATGTGAATGTGAAATTGCTCTCACATTAAAGTAAATTGAACTTCAATGATTTGAGTGAGCCAAATTAAAGTTGGGTAATCCAATTGAGAATTCGTTGAAAGTTCAGTGACCAAAAGTGAAACTAACCTAATAATATTATGATTTTATGTCATCTATCCACTCTAAAAACTAGGCCCCTAACAAAGCCCACTAGTACACCATGTCATGGTCTTGCAAATTTTCAAGCAACCGTGCGGCCTTAGAGTCTCAAACTTCCACCTCCTTGCGGTTCTACACTAAGTCAGCCTTATGTTTCCACCTTACACTAGGAACAACCTTAGACAAGAGTAGGAAAAACAAAGAACACAAAAGTTTAAAGAAAACTCTTTACTAAGAACAATACTACATTTACAATACTTGAAGGCTATATCACACTCTCCTTCTTCTTTAAGAATTCTCTTCAATCTTCTAGAAAGTTCATTCAGGTCTTTTTCATGAAGTCTTTCAGATTTAGCTAATTCCACCATATTCTGCAATCTTCCGGAACCTTCTAAAAACCTCAATTGCGCATCTTTCGTAAAATGAGCAGCCCACCATCCTTTTCGTGCATCCTCGCGCGCACGTTTTAGAAAATTATCATGTTTCTTCGGTAGATCACATGCGGAGCGTGACAACCAGCTAGCTTAAGAAGGAGACTTGAATGCTTTAGTGAACCTTCAATTTCGATATGCTTAGCAGGTTGTTTCACCTCTCTTCATGGCCCACCAGCCTGCTTCATCTAACAAGCACCACTTAGCCAAAAGGCTCACAAAATCAGATCCCATACATTTATCCATCAGTGCCAACCCTGATGGGATGGCAAAAGGCCCACCAGATCAGCCACAATCCTCAATAGTCTTAGGCAGATCCAAATCCCTCTTCAGCCACTACCTTTCTCATCAGATCTCAATGGATTCTCTCTGTGACACTGAAACCTCCAAAAAATTTCACAATCTCGATTTTTTTACAAAGTACGGAGCCCAAGAAACTTCAAGATCTTTCTATACTCAATGTTATTTTTGTCAAGTTACCTTTTAAGACTTAAGTCAATGCTTCCATTGAAGGGATGGCCTCTTAAGCAAACCACGGGAAAGGCAGAAGGCTATAATCTATTTTCATAGTCAATAGGTTGACTGTCACTTGAGCTGATTGTCACGGGCTTGCAAATCTTAAGCAAAACCGCGAGGCCTTAATGTTACAAACTTCCGCCCCTCGCGGACTCAGGCTAAGTTAGCCTTTCCCACAACCTCGTGATGGAAACGAAAGCTAGGCAAGAAGAAAAAACAATAGCACAAGAGATTTAAAAAGGAAAGTTTTATATTATTTCAAGAACTCTCTTTACAAGGCTTCGTGATTAAGATACTCTCTTGGAGATTATAAATGAGCTTAGCTACCTATTTATAGGCGAGACCCTAATCAATGGATGGTTATGATTTATTACGTCCAATGGTTTAGATCGATCATCTAGAGAACTCTAAAGATATCTACATATTTATCATATATGTCCTAATCTAGAATTCTCCGGAGAGGGTTGAGACTAGAGACATCTAAAATCCTCTTCATCTGTCTAGGATATTCTACACAACCTCAACGAAAATTATCTTCAACTTCGTTAGGCATGACGCTCTCCTAACTACGGAGTAGGGATTTGATTCAAGTATTCTTGGTCGCTTTGAGTGGATCTTTTACCCATCCAAAACCCTCCTCCCCAACGTTCCCCCCTTCACTTGTGCATAGCGAAGAAGGAAAAATCCCATCTCAACCTTTTTATTTGTTAATAAAGCCAATCACAACCTTTTTTTTTTTTTACAATCTAAATTCTCTTAAAATTGTATCAAAATTTATCATATTCCATGACCCCAACAATAATTCAAAGAACAAGAATTCGTACAAAATAAAAGCAAACAGGAAACCAGACCAAAAAAACGGGGCGAAGATCAAGAAAATCAATTTAAATGGTAACAAGAATTCTTTTAACATCATCAGTTAAGTGTATCATGATGTCAATGCACATCATTTTGTAAAGACGACGAAAGAAATTCTATTTTCTCACCTATTTACTACGACAATGAAGAACCAAATTATCGCTATATTTATTTATTTTTCTACTTCTACTTCCATGTGCAGGATAACCACAAGGGGTTGTGGATTTTTCTACCAATTGGGGCTCTCCGTTCACCACCCCCATGCGGATAGTCTACAAGGTTCATAACTACTCTTCTTACTACAGGACACTTACCTAGCCAACAGTTAGATTCAGTTCTATCCAAGTTCTTCTGGTTCGCCCCAACTCTTGTATTAGTAACATGAATTATTTTCATTACAGTTCGACTAACCAGTAAAGACTACCTAAAGATTCAATGAAATCATATCTTTACAAGGATAGTTCAGTTTTCATTCGTCAAATTGAATTGCCTAAAGAACTTGAATTCAACCAGCAATCCTTGAAAAAAGCTCGACCCATTCCAAAAATTCCTTTTTATCGATTTCAATTCCAGATTAAATGCAAACACAAATTATAAACAGATTCTCCTCATAGAAACATGGAGTTGTTTTAGAACTTTGATCAAGAAACACGTGTTATACCTATAAATTTTTGCATTCCTCAATTATATACTAACTCTAATTTCTACCTATTTAAATCAAAATTACCATCAATTTAAAACCAAACACAAAGAACGATCTGAATTATGTCTAATTTTGACTTGTTGAAATCAAAATTATCATTCAATTTGAACCAAACACCAATATATTGCTCACGAGGGATTTAATGATTGATTATTGAACACCCGATAAGAAAAATCACTGAAAGGAAAAGTAAAAAAAAATCATTAATTAATTGCAGAAATGTAGAAAAGAAATCACGAACGCGGGCAATGCAACGGTCAGGAAAAATGTGAAATTAACTGTGTCCGTGCAAGTACCAGCTGTAAATTGACGCAAAAGAAAACCCTAACCAGTTAAAAGCCATAAGGGTGTGTTTGATTACTCTAGTAGGAAAAGAAAACGAATTCCATGTAAGATAGAAAAGAATTTCCTACCATCCCGTTAAGAATTCGTCTTTCATGGAATTGGCTAAGAAGGTACTTAAAGTGATTATACCATAGAATTCGAATTTCATTTCCAATTTCGAATCAAACAGCAAAAGTAGGAATTTGAATTCTCGGATGTGACATTTTCCATGGAAAACTCACGGATCAAACGGACCCTAAGTTCTTCTAGATTTTTTTTAAGACATTTTTTTTTGCCGCTGCATTCACCATCCAATGCAGCACCATTTTGCTCGGCAAAATGGTGCTGCTGAACAGTGCAGCGCCAGATTTGGCGCTGCACTGTTCCAGATACAGCACCAGCGGTATTTGATTTTTTTTTTTTTTTTTTTGTTCCTTAACTTTAATTTATATATTTTTTGTCCCTATTTCATTTTTTCTCCATTTTGGTCCCTACACTTTTGTTTAGTTTGATTTTAAAAAGTGATGTATATTTGAGATTGTCCATTAATGTCCACAGTTCAATAAATTGTAGTATTTTTATCTTTTTATTCAAAGGTATTTAACAATTATATTTTTAATATAGTGACAAATAGAAAATTTTGACAATAAAATGTAACACGTTAAAATATGATAAACGGATGCGACTACAAAGATAATGAAAATTTTGAAATAACTGGACGAAACTAAAATTAAATTAGACCACATCACAAACAATAACATAACTTTTGACGACACGAGATAGTTGTTTTAAATAATCAGGCAAATTTGCTCCGGAGCCACCTAGATTATCGAATAGTGGACTGAACGAGCTTGAGTCAGATTGACTGACATTCATTTGTTCTTGGGTCCTTTTTTGAATGATCCGTTATTGTTCACTCCTTATGAATTTACGCGTCATCGAATTTGATATTGAATCCAAATTTGTCAATAAAATCTTGTTATCTTCCTTATACATCTGCAACTGATAAAAGTTTTGCCTGTCAGTCGCTCCCTTCTTTACCAACTCCGTGAGTTCTTTGTTTTCAACCTCAATCTCATTCAATTCTTTTCTAGTCTCATCTTCAATTTTTTTTTTTTGTTTTTGGCCTTTTTAACACCCATTGGCCGTTCAGAAGAAGTACCCCCAACATCAACGTCCTCCATGTTCAGAGAAAATGATGAAATTCCAGGAGATGTGGGAGACCCAGCAAGTGAGTAGTCTTGTTCAAAAGATCCAAATGTATTTTGGGAGGTTTGGAATTCATGGCGTGCCGCATTCGGCGTCGGGCTAAATTTTTCAATCTCCTTCAGCAGGGGCCACAAATGATCAAATTTGAAAACACCCTTGTTAGTGAGGTCTTGTGCATACAACATTTTGGCTTTGTCCATCTGCAAGATTTTTTGTAAGATTGTTTATTAATAAAGTGTAACAGAAAAATAACGATGTATATTAAATACGAATGCTTACAATGTCTTGTTCTGATGCCCCACTCGGATGCAAATTTTCAACCTGATGCAAACAACCTCGTGATTTTGAGATAGCCTTGGTAATTTCACCCATACGTGTTGAGATCGACCGTTCTGGACGAGGGTTCATCTGGGGTGACTTAGTGTTGTTATAGGCTTCGAAAACTCTTTGCCACAGCTTTGACCCTTTTTGTCGAATACCAACGATGAGATCTTGGGATATATTCAAGTAAACATGAGTTAAATGTACATCCTCATCAACTGTATAGTTAGCTGATTTTCTGCTAGAACTCATGTTTAATTGCAGAAATAAATTTTTGACTCTCCAAATTATGATGTAAGAGTTCAAAATTGGTTGCCACCATTTATAGGCCAAAACACCTGACACAAAACACTATTATTGTCAATAAATTTTTAATAAAATAAAAGAATGCAATGTAAAACAAGACAAGGAATCTCTGCAAAGTATGAATAATAGAAAATGAATCTCTGCAAAGTTTGAATAGTAGACAAGGAATCTCTGCAAAGTTTAAATAATACACAAGGAATCTCTGCAAAGTTTGAATATAGATGATATAATGCAAAGTTTTTCTCTGTAACGTGCAAATAATGCAAAGATTTTTCTTTACAAAGTTAAAATCTTGCAAATATTTTCTCTACAAAGTGAAAATCATACAAAGATAATCTCTGCAAAGTAATAATAATGCAAATATGTCTCTCTGCAACGGGCAAAGATTTTCAAAGATTTTCTCTGCAACGTGCAAATAATGCAAAGATTTTCTCTACAATGAACAAATAATGCAAAGATTTTCTCTGCAAAGTTAAAATCATGCAAATATTATCTCTGCAAAGTACATATCATGCAAAGATTTTCTCTGTAATGGGCAAATAATGCAAAGATTTTCTCTGCAAAGTTAAAATCATGCAAATATTATCTCTACAAAGTAAATATCATGCAAAGATTTTCTCTGCAAAGTTAAAATCATGCAACACTTCATGTTATTATTCAAAAACTTATCTATAAATAGGCCAGCATAACTTATGCAGACTACAACTTTGAATCAAATATTTAAGAAAGATGAATTTCAATGTAGACGGGTCCTCGTCTACCATGCCCCACCCTGATAGTGACGAAGAGTACGTTGAACATATCAACAAGATTGATGAGCAAGAGGAGATTGTGCTTCACATTCGACAAAACAACATCCGTCGCCGGGCCCGTCTACTTGAGAACCAAATGAATGATGCAACTCGTAGAGGTTCAATTGTCGGCCATGTTGTGATTGAACGCGATCATGAAGCTGCAGATCAACAATTGTGGAACGATTACTTCTCTGCAAATCCATAGTTCGATGAAAAAAGGTTCCGTCGACGGCATCGCATGTCCCGAAATCTATTCATGCGTATACTTCAGGAGGTGCAAAGTCATAACGAGTATTTCGTGCAAAAACGAGACGGTCTAGGAAGGCTAGGTCTTTCCCCTATCCAGAAAATCATGGCTGCAATGCGGATGTTGGCATATAGTATTGCAGAAGATGTCACTGACGAGTACGTGAAAATAGGTGAGTCAACAGCAACAAAGAGTTTGCAACGATTCTGTTGAGCAGTTGTAGAGGTATTTTCACCACGATACCTGCGAGCACCAAATGCCGAAGATATTGCGAGATTATTGTACATTGGGCAGAAGCGTGAAGCGTGGCTTTCCAGGTATGTTAGGAAGCCTTGATTGTATGCATTGGAAATGGAAAAATTGTCCCACTCCATGGGCTGGACAATATACAGGTCGTAGCGGATCCCCTACAATAATTCTCAAGGCTGTAGCCGACTATGATCTTTGGATATGACATGCTCACTTTGGATTACCAGGGTCAAACAACGTTATAAATGTGTTGGAGTCGTCTCATCTATTTTCTGACTTGGCAGACGGCATAGCTCCACCGGCAAATTATGTCATACAGGAAAAACAATACACAATGGGATACTATTTAGCTGATGGAATTTACCCTAAGTGGTCAACACTTGTACAAACGATCCATGATCCTCAAACTCCTAAGAAAAAATATTTTGCAATGAGGCAAGAAAGTTGTAGAAAAGACGTTGAACGCGCATTTGGGGTGCTTCAATCAAGGTTTAAGATTGTCAGTGGACCGGCTCGATCTTGGAAAAAAAAATGTGTTGCATGACATAATGACAGCATGCATTATAATGCATAACATGATAGTGGAGGACGAACGAGATCTCAGTGCACCAATTGGCGCATATGTGGAAGCGCCGAGTCCAATGGTTGAGGTCGCTGTGGACGAGAATGAACGCTTTCGAGAGTTTCTTGCTCGACATCGAAAGATTAAGGACAGGGAAGCACACATCGCGCTAAGAAATGCGTTGATTGAGCACTTGTGGGAGGAGTATAGCAACTCCCAAAACTAAATTTCCTATGTTATTTCGAGTTGTGTCATTGCTACATATTTCATATCCCGTGTTTTAAATTTTCAAATATGTTACTCGAAGTTTCAATTAATAACAAGTTGAATTTCAATTTGTTTACGACAAAATTAATTTTTAAGTGTTCAAAAAAATTAATTACTAAATTAATTAATTTTATAAAATATTAATTATTAAAATATAAAAACGTTTTTTTCTATTTAATTACCGAAATTATTAAATGTAATGAAATTGTATTTTCTTAAAAATAAAAATTATAGAAAATGATGAATAATGTACATTTGGTGTAAGATTTAGTATTGTTGGGTTGGAGTAGAGAAGCTGGAATAGTGTAACTGTAATTCAAATTTAGTGTAAAATTAAGAATTTAGTGTAAAATTTAGTGTACGTGGGTTGGAGATGGCCTAAGTAATGAAGAATTTGATGCATAGAAACTTTTACCTCAAGTGAAATGTTCTAGTATTTGATTTCATCCATACCAATTTCAATTTATATACATTAAATTTCGCCTGAAGTTAAGCTCTCTCCACGTTCGGAATTCTTGCCTAGATTTCCACGACGTGTGCCAGCTCCAAGCTAAAATCCGACAAATTCTTCCATCGATTTTCGTGAGGAAGGGGGTTATGGTGACCGCCAGCGTTGATTCTGCCACCAGGTTCGACGGAATTGACATGGGTCGTCAATTGGAGTTTTGGATTGAGGAAATTCCAAATTTTGAAAGTATATCAGTTTTGGGGGAGATTTGTTGGAATAGCCTTTTCAAATGTGGAGTTTTTCAAAATGCCATTCTTTTGTAAAATCTCTTTATTACCCTTAATGAATTGCATTATTTTATTTGCAAGATATATCCTTGAATTAGTCAGGTTGATTTAATTCAATATTTTCTATTATATTCATATTCTTTAATCTTTTAAGTTCTTCTAAAAATACTCTATATTGTGATAATTTCTCAAAAGATTTAGGATGTTCTTTCTTTGTTATATATCCTAATGCTATTCCATCTGAAACTTCATCTTCTATATCCTCGTATTCTTCTATAATTTTATGAACCATATTTATATTTTTTGCTGTTTCAACATAATTAAATTTTATTCTATTTAAGATAGCATAGTCAATATCTTCATATATTTCTTTTAATTTAGATTGTCCAACAGAATATATATTTTTAGATTTTCCAGCAATAGCTAATAAGAATGAAATTTCTTTATTATCTAAATATAGTTTATTATCACAGTTATTGGAAGTTGATGCTTGTGAAGTATCCATAGATTATCGTGTTGGTAAATTATTATACAAAATTTTCTGGTATAAGTCCATTCTTTGATCTAATAAAATACAATAATCTGCAATATATTGTTCGTATTTTTCTAAGAGTTTATTATATTCTTCAGAAGATATGTTTTCATTTTCCATTTGATATTTAATGTCTTCCATTTTATCTTTTAATTTTTCTAAAAGGTTATCTAGTCCTTCTATTGTATATCCTGGCATTATGTTTGGACTGTATTTGTCATTATTTTATTTTCTAAATCTATTTTAATTTCTAATATGTCAGAATAATCTATAATGTATTGATCATGATTTTCTGAAAGTATATAATATTGTTCAGATGATTCATCCATATCTATTAAATGAGATATAATGTTATCTATTTTTTTCATTATTTTTTCTAACAAATTGTCTAATCCTTCAATAGTATATCCAGGCATTATAAACACAGAGATAAATAATTTATAAAGTTTCAAATAATTTTTCAAATTCTATGAGTGTTTGAGAATTGATAATGTCTATGTCAGCTATGATATCTATACTTGGTTCAAATGGTATATTATATTTTGAAATATTTTTCTTTCTCTTTTCTAATTTATCAATTATATCTTGAATATCATGTATCATTATAGATCTTACAGTTCCTCTAGCAAAGTTTTCTATTAAATTTTCTTTAAAACTTTTTAATATCTCTTGTGATGCGTAGAGTTGCTCTTGGTATCCTATTTTATCAATTTCATTTTCGTATTCAATGTCTTTTTTGCTTTTGATATGCTTTTGAACTTTATATGGACCTCTTTTAGTTCTGGGTTTTTTCATGATATAATTACTGTTATTCATGATATTAAGATTTTCAAAAACTGGTAAAGAAATATTCATCTCTTCCATCACTGTCATAATCTATTACAGGATCATAATCATTATCACTACTAAACACATATCCTAAATATAATTCATTATTTATTTTAGTATTATCACTATCAAGCCAAAAATAAAAAAAATTGATTTTCTAATTTCTAATCCTAATATTCTTTTTAATGTTGGAAAGATAGCTAACAAGCATGGCATATAGACATGATATAACTTTTTTATTTCATTATTTGGTCTAGTAAACTGTTTATACATGAAAAAATGTTCAATTATGCTATGATATTCATCATTATAAGGACTGTTTTGATAATTAAATTTAACAATTCTGAATTCTGTCATGTTAAAAGCTCTTCTTCCTCCTAATTCCGTAAAGATGGATATATTAAGAATACTAACCTCTTTTCCTGTTCTCAGTACCTTTGTATTTTCCTTCTATTGTTAGTGACCTTCAGGCTTATAGGTTTTTGCTCCACACCCTCCAATGACTTCCTGCCTTCACGGGTTATTAGCTAAACCTGGATGCCTTCACTTTATAACTTTTTAGATGGAAAATATTTTAGGACAGAGTGTAGGGAGTTTTCTTAATAATATATCTTCTTTTTGGAAATAGGATTTAGAAGACAAGAATTTAGAAACTCATCATAATATGATAAGTAAATTGGGATTTTATTGATAATATGAAGATTGACAAAGGATTGGTATGAGAATTTTTCAAAGACAGAAGATTTTTGGCTTTCTCACAAACTGAGTGCTCAAGAGAGTTCTGTCTTTCAACTAGCCTGGAGGCCTCTATTTATATACTACATTGGACACAATTAACTCACTGCTTACATCATCAATCTAACAATTTCACAGCTTTTTTCACCTAAGGACACACATGTCCCTCTATTATTTATTACATCACATGACTCTTATATTATAGGGATACTTATCCTTCTATTTTTTGGTTTTGAGATGGCCCCTACATTGTTCTGCATTGTTGAATTAAAGTAGATCTATTAAACAGCTTCCACTTATCCATCAATCTTGTTGGCATATAAAGCAGATCCATAAGTGGCTTCCACATGTCCATCAATTCCTTTAGCATTTGGGGCAGTTCCTGGCTATGCACGCCTCTTGCAAAGTGGCAAAGCTTCCATGGATTTGATGAGTATCAAATTTATTGATGTATTCTTGCAAGATTGTTGACTATTCTTTTCCTCCATTTGTGAGTAGGGTCCATCCATTGTACTGGCATATGCATTTGAATTTTTTCTCATACAGGTTTTTGGAAATGTTGTAGAGAACTTTAATTCCCAACATCCTTCGGGATCTAAACCATGATCTTTTAATGTTTGGTACTGGCTTGATATTTTTTCCAACTTCAATTTGAAAATTTCGAGCAACATACCCAATCATGATAATATGCTCAGCAGGATAATATATTCTTCCATCAATTTCAGGACTGGTTGAATAAAATTTTAAATATATGGATCTTCCTTGAGCAAACTTTGAAATTTCTCCTTTTAGTAAATCATCAAATTTCTCGATTTCTTTCAGATCTTTTCCTGGATAGATAAGATCCAAGAATCCATAATCAGCTGTCATTTTTGTCATGACAGGATCTCCTCCCTGAGTAACGATCAATCGTGGATATACATGGTCTCCAGACGAAATGTAATAGCAATCACATTCTTGAAGTTCATATATAACTTCAACAGTAGTTTTATATTCGTTTTCTTTTGGTAAAAAATGGGAATCATCTTCCTCTTCAGCACGAATCCTGACTACCCTTGTATGTTCATCTATGGCATTGATTGTGATTTTTCGAGGACTGTCTTCATTTATAACAACTTTTTTGGGATTTGGTTCATCTCTTTTAATTATTGGTCCACCACTGCTTCCAGAAGATGTACCTATTTGTATTTTTGATATAACATATTTGGTATCAGCCTGTTTGGTAATCAACGATTCAAATTGAGATTCAATCTCAATTATGTTATCGCTCAATTCTTTAGTATAATTGTGATGAAATGTTGAGATTTCCATCAATTGCTTGAAACTTCCTTGGAGAGTTTCTGCAAGTTGTTCAATTCTAAGATTTATATCTTCAGCTTCCTCCATGAGGAAGTTCATTCGCTTTTTGGCGTCTATCAGGGATTTTTTGATATTATCCATCTGCAAATTCAATATTCCTGCTTAAAAAGTCCGCAAGATAATTATTAACACCTTTAATATGAACTATATCAAAATTATAAAATGTCAAATAGGCTTGCCATCTATGGAGCCTTCTATATTGAGGTTCCGGTGGTAATTTATTTTTTACTAAACCTGCAACTTGAGAATTATCAGTTTCAACAATGAATTTCTTAGATAACAAAAACAATGAAAACTTCTTTATTCCTTTGATGATTGCTAACAGTTCTTTCTCATGAGTAGTATAATTTATTTCTGCTTGATTAAACGTTCCACTTTAGTATCTACAAATTTCATTAAGATCTATTTTTAATATTGCTGCCCAATACTTATCCGAGGCATCAGTATTAACTATCAGATTATCTTTTTCATCTGGTAATCTTAATTTTGGAAAATTTTTACATTCTTCTTTTAGTGATTTGACAATTTCTGTGTGTTCATCACTCCATCCTTTGGTATTTGTTTTCCTGAGTAAAATTTGAATTTTATATCTCTTTTTTGATAGATTTTCAATAAATCCTTCTGCATAATTTAAACATCCTAAAAATGTTTGTATTTGTTCTTTTGATTCTAATTTTTCTGGAAAACTTTCTATTTTCTTAGATATATGGGTTTGTAATTTTATCCCCCTTTTATCTATTGATAATCCAAGAAAATCAATTTCTTGTTTTTCTATTATAGCTTTATTTTTTGAAAGAACAATTCCTTCTTTTTTGCATTCATTTATAAATTTAATTAAATGATTTCTATGTTCTTTTCTATTATTAGAACATATTAATATATCATCGACATAAACAATTAATAATTCATTAAATTTTCTAAATATGTTATCCATTCTTCTTTGATATATTTGTGGTGCATTTTTTAAATCAAATGGTATAACCATCCATTCATACTTACCTTGGGGTGTACTAAATGCTGTATATTGAATACTATCTTCTTCCATTTTTACTTGCTAAAATCCTGATTTGCAATCAAATTTGGAATAATATTGTTTTCCTTTTGCAAGATTTATTAGTACCTCTTTATTTGGTAAAAAGTGTCCATCAAATTTAGTATATTTGTTTAATTCTTTATAATTTATCACCATTCTAACTTTTCCTCTTTTTTGTTCAGAATGTTTCATGACCATAAAAGCTGGACTACTATGTAGTCCATTACTAGGTCTGATTAATTTTTGGTTAAGTAATTCTTTTATCTGAGTTTTAAACTCTTGTGTATCTTGTATGGTATACATCATTGGTCTAACTCTTATAATAACATTTTCTGTTAATTCTATTTTAGCTTTTGGATGATGTGGTTTCCAAAATAGTAATGGATTCTCTCCACAAATTTTTTCTAGTTGATCAATGTTTTTTTCCATGTTAGTTTGTATATTCGTTTTTAAAACTTTTTTATACATTATTCTTTTATTTTTTATTTCATTTTGTGTAATTGGTTTTTTCTCCCATTTATCACCACGCTGTGTTGGCTGAATTCTGTAAGGTCGAAATTCTCTTGGTATTTTCAGTAAATGTGCACAAGGTGTTTGTAACATTATCATGTAATTATTTTGTTTATAATATTAAAATTGTTGTATAAAGTCATTTCCTAGTAATATATCACATTCCAATTTGTTATAATTATATATTTTATTTACAACTATTTGCTTACTTCCAAGTATTATGTCAATTTTGTCAGTACTATTAATTATATGAGTACTCTCTCCTGTTACTCCTGTAATTTTTATCTTTCCATTAGTATTCCATGATTTTATTAAGAAACTTTTGAATATTGTTATATCACTTCCCGTGTCAATTAATGCACAGATTGTTATATTTGTTTCAACAATTGTAACTTGTATATAAACGGCTAATGGAAAACTTATTTGGTTATTCATTTATTCAGCTTTTCTGCATAGTATAGTTTGACCATTATGAGTTATATATAATCCTTCACGTTTTATACTATAATCTTCTAGTCCATCTAGAAAGCTCATTCTATTATACATGAGGATTTACCATATTACTATCTACATGACATGGTACTAGGAGATTTATTCCTCCTATTTTTATTGGTACTTTTACTTCAAGTTCAGTCATATGTACTTGTCCATCAAAATTTATATATCTATATGGATCAGTTATATGAGATATTAGTCATTTATTTCTATTTGAAGCTATATGACATTCACTAGCTCCTGTGTCAATTAATATATTCGATCATTTTATATGTTCTATTCCATTAAAATATTCACCTTCTATTTTCATATTTCCAGCATTTCTATTAAGTTTTATTTTCTTTTGTATTACTAGTTTCTCCTAATTGTTTTCTATTAGGTAAACTTGCTGATCTCCTAATTAATCTGTCATCTTCAAATGTTATGTTATTATTAGGGTATTCTTCTTCTCGTAACTCTATGATTTCTGGTTTATTTTTTGTTATAGTAAATTCATAGTTTCTTGGAACTAAACTTATTTGTTTATCTGGTTCTACAGCTTTACAAAAATCTTTACATTCTTTATGAATTTCAATATATGGTTTTTTAGAATAAATGTTTCCATAATTAGAATTAGTAAATGTGTATAATGCCCTGTATTCTATAGTCATAATTTTATCTTCTGGTTCCATTATATCATCTTTATGTAATTTGAAATGTAGTCCTTAAACTTCATTAAAATTTCTATCTTTTAATGATATACAATATTTTGGATAACATGTAAATATTAGTTTCTTATATGTTAGATTTCCTTCTACTGTTCCTAAATGACTGTCTTTTAAATTTATAATTCTTCCATCATGTAAACTTACGGTCAAAGGCGAATCTAATCCTTCTCTAAACAGAGATTTAAACATTATTTGGATACCTGCTAAGTAAACATATTGAATCTTTTCACTTTGTTTTCTATTGATCTTTGTTAATAATTCTGTAACTGTATTTTTTGTTAAAAGATTTAATTTGTGTGTTCCTTGAATGGTTCTAACATCTATTGCCCTTTCAATTTTATGATATTCATTTATTGCTACTTTTTCTCTTTTCCATATTCTGTCTAATATTTTCCATCTTCCTATTTTCAAATCTAAAGATAATTTTTGTATTTTTCTGAACTTATTATTATCAAAAGTTACTTTTAATTCATAACCTTCTATTCCTTCATATTCTTGTTTATCTATGTTCTTATTTGTTTCTATTTCTTCTATTTCTTTATTATGATTCTGATTCATTACTTTCTGAATCTGTTTCACTTATATAGACTTCTTGATCATAGTATTCTTCAATATCTGATATTTCACTTAGTTCACTTTCTATTTCTAGATATTCATTTTGTAATATTTTAACTTTCTTTTTGTTACAATCAGGGCTTATATGTCTCATTTCTCCACAATCCCAACATTTGCATTGATTTTTATCTTTCTTATAAGTTTTATTTTTCTGTTTTTTATTTGGATTATATCTTCTTTTGTAATATCTCCTCTTAGGTTTTATATATATTTTTCTGAAATTTCTGAAATTTTTAAACTTTCTATTTTTATATTTTCTTTTATTATATTTTCTTCTTTCAGGGTTACATCCACATTGGGTAGGTTTTTACATATCTTCACAACATATTCTAGTTAGTTTTCCTGATTTATTTAATAATTGTCTTTGTTGACATATATATGCCAATCTTTCAAATAGGAATTTTATCCTTAATCCTAATGTTCTAGGTGTTCCAGGGTTATCTCTAATAAATTTTTCAAATTCTATTTTAAAGTATATTCCCCATGAACCTGGTAATTTATTGTAATACATATCTCTATATACTTCTTGATTTTCATTACTATAGAATTGGACATACTAATATTCTTTAAAGTCACAAGTGTATTCTTTGATTTTACACATATCACATATTGTTAAATTTATTAATCTTATTCTTGCATTATCTTTTTCTCTTATTGATTCTCCTTCAGAATTACTTATCCAATTTTCTCCAAAAAATTCATCCACAATATAATGTACTATCTTTTCTATTCCTTTTCTATCTGATTTTATTAGTTCTGTCTGTACATTTCTTCTTATTAATGCTTTTGTATCACTGCTTATTTCTTCCCACCAATTTCTAACATGTCCTTCAAAAGATGCTACTAAAAAATTTATCATTCTATCAGTATTTTCCCATGTATCATCTTTATTGTATAAAAAGAATAGTATCATTGAATCTGCCCAAGTTAATAAGACTTTTTTAGTATCTATGTTACAATCTAAATTTAATTTTGTTCCTCCGTGATTAATAGGTTTATCATAATTATTATTTGGTTCAAACCTATCTTTATATTTATTCCCTCTAGGTGGTTGTCTATTTCTGACTCTATCATAATATTGTCGGTGTGGTTTACTATATAAGGGTGCATAACTTTCATCTGGATCTGGTAATTCTTGTTTGGAAGTTCCAATTGAAACAGGGTTAGGTGCTCCTTCAGTATTCATTAAGACTTGGTATTCATTAAAATTTTCTATACTTAACTGGTCAAAATTTTCTATAAGCAAATTTAACTCTTCATTCATTTTTGTCTTGTTCTTCTTCAAATTTTTCTTCAGCTTTTAATTTTCCTAAAGTTTTTTTCTATAGATTTTTGTAATTCTAATTCTTCCTCTAGTATTTTTGGTAATATGTTTCTTCTAAATTCATCATCCATACTTCCTGCTTCTATCATAATTTTTTCTTGTTCGAAATGCTTCTTTCCGATTCTAATTATTTCTTTTTCTATGAGTTTTTTGTCTATTTTCTTATCTTTGCTTTTGTTATTTTCTTTGAATTCTCTAATATCTAGTTTTAGTATATTTATATCATTTCTTACTTCTTTTAATTCATTTTTTACTTTTTGTACATTACTTATTAATGTTTTTATTAATATTTTTAGATCTTCAATATATTCACTTATCAACATTTTATACTTTTGGTTTTTGAGTTTTTTGTACATTAAATAGTCTGTCATACATTTCATCTATTTTTATTTCTAGTTTTTTGATTGTTTCTTCTATTGATATGATTTTTTCATTTTCATTCTTTCTTATTTTTTCATTTAACCTATCTATTGTTTCTATAATTATTCCAATTTTATCTTGATTAATTAATTCTCCTGATTTTCTTTGAAATTCTTTTAAGATTTCTTCATCTATATTTTTAACTTCTCCTATCATTTCTTTTAATTCTTTAAATTGTATTGTTAGTTTATTTTGAATATTTTGTAATTTTTCTTTGATATTCATGTCCTATATATTTAATTGTTGTGATTCTTCGATAACTAATTTATCTTGTAAATTTACGTTTTTATATGTTTGCCATAAAAATGCACTTATCCAATTTAATTGCATGTTGAGAAATCCATCAGATTCTCCCCATGAGCTTAATGGTTGAAACATAGTTGTATTTGCTCCTTTTATTTGATAAGATCCAACTGGAAGTCTTATATTTTCTATTATTTGTTTTTCAAATTTTATTTCTGGAAATTCTGTCATTAATTTATTCCTTTAATATGTTCGATTTCTAGAATAAGTTCTGTTTCATATTTTGCTTCTTTATAACTCATTATTTGATATTCACAATATTCTTCTATTGATCCAATCATTAATTTTCTATGATATATTCTATAATATTTTAGATAGTCTTCCAATGTGTTTGTTTTATCATATTTTTCTTTTCTAGTTTTTTCTTTGTCTTCTAAAATCGTTCGAATTTTTGGTAATTGTTTTAAAATTTTATCAAAATATTCTCTCTTTTTCTCCAATAATTTTAATCTTAATTTTTCTTGTCGTTTTATATTTCTTTCTTCTCTTATTTGGTCCATTAAATTTCTTCTTTGTTCTACTATTAAATCTAATTTTTCATTTGTTTCTATGTCTAGATATCTAATTAATTGAGGATCCGCTGTATGATAATCCATTTCTATAATCTTTATAACTCTTCTAGTATATCTTTGTGGATTAAATCTAATATTTTATTTATGATAAAATCTTCTTTTATTATATCGAAATTTATTTGATCATATATTTCTCTTCTTACATCTTTATCTAAATCTTTTAAAGTGTTTAAGATTTCTATTTTATAATTATCGGGTAGTATTAATGTATGCATAATTATAAATCTTAATGTATATATATTATATATTCATTTTTATTTTTTGTCATATAATATTTATCTTTTAGATCTGTCATATGGCTCTGATACCAAGTGAGGGGTGCTACTATGAGCGAACAAAAATCAAATAAAATCATAAACAAAATTAATAAAATTTAAAGGACTAGGTTGTAACTTTTCTAAATCTTAATGGGTTTAGTTGAAATATGATATATATAAGGATATTTGTGGTAGTTTATAGTTTTTTAAGGCTATTTTTAAAAGATATAAAATTGTTAGGGTATTTTCAAAAATTGACAAGTTTTTAAGGGTATTTTCATGTATTTCATCTCAGTTTTGGTGTGATTGACGGATTGGGGTGATTGGCTGGGTAGGTAGGGTATAGGTAATTAAGTTATATTATTATTAAAAGTGAATCAGTACCTGATTCATGTATTAAAAATTTAGAAACTTAGGGGCCGTTCTCTTTGTATTTCGATTTTAAATTTTGAGTTTTGGATTTTATTTTGAATTTTGGTTGTTTATTTTGGGATTACTGAAAACATGTTCTCTTTGTGATTTTGAAAAATTATTTTAAAAAATAGAAAACTGAAAAATGCGTTTACTTTGTAATTTTCTGATATATTTATTTTGTGATATTTTATATGTAAAAAATGATTGATTTTTTGAATTACATTAATTTTAATGTCAATAAATCAGTTAGTTCTCTAAGTCAATAAATTCATCATTAATATTGTTTCAGCTAAACAAAAATCCAACACCATACCAATAAAATCTTAACATGGATCTTCTATATATAATGGCAAAATAACATAAGAGTTTCAAGTGAAGGAAGTGTCTCACATTTTTAAAAAAATAAAAAATAAATAAATAAATCTTAACATGAATCTATATATAATGATAAAAAACATAAGAACTTTAAGTGAAAGAAGTGTCTCACGTTTACACAAAAAAAAATTTTTTTAACATGGATCTATATATAATGGCAAAATAACATAAGAACTTCAAGCGAAAAAAGTATGTCACATTTACAACAAAAAAAAGTTCAAAACGCTGTTTTGGACTTTTTAACACAAAATATTCAAAACGCAATAAACTCGTTTTGAGTTTTCTTTGTATTTTTTTTTTTTTTTTAGAAAAAGATTTTCTGAAAATAGGCAAAGTGAACGCATTTTCGATAATTTCGGAAATCGAAAACTCAAAGCGGGCTCAAAACAATAAAGAGAATAGAGTCTTATTTTTTGAATTGTTAATTTTAAAAATATGGTAAGCTGTAACTACCACTAAAAAAACACGAGGCGGCTTAGCATGGATGGCCTATGAGGCCCACAAGCCAAAGAGCCAAGGTGATCATAAAATTTGAATGCAAATCAATCTTGACCCCGCTCATAGAACTACCCCTAGTTACATCATGTCTATCCGCGTTCGAGAAAGCAATACATGTATCACCACTTAAATTGAATCAATTTTTGATTTGTAAAGACAGCATAGTTCGTAGAATCAAAACACATGTATACAAATCAATTTTTGATTTGTATCCTCATGTTTTGGATCTTTTTGAATCTCTTGTGGCGGATATTTGATTTTTTATCTTTTGATTGACTTGTAGCCTTTCATTAATTGCCCGGGTATGCCCGGAGGTATTTGTAATTAAATTAACTACAGGGTCGGTGTTTTTGTTGTTTTTACGGGTATGCCCGTGTTTGTATGTATGTTCTCTCGTTTGGCTGTGTCCAAGTTTTATATAGCTCCATAGGCTAATTTTGGCTATAGTGCCATGTCTTTTCTCGGGTATGTCCGGAGATTTTGTAACCCATTTGATCTATAAATTTTTACATTTACGATCAAAAAAAGAGAGTCGCATACAACTTTCCAACATATGTAAGACAAAAACTTGAATGGCATGTTCAGTGTAGAGAGACTGATTGTTGGTAGTTGGACAAATGTGCTTTTGTGTTTAATACTGTGGTTTCATGTTTCAATATGGTTTATTGGTTGCACTCTGTGATCAATATGACATTGTTTTTTTGGTATAATTAGCAATGAGATTTTGTCTACTGTGGACCAATTCTAAAGTAGCAAACTATGTTGGCTGTGCTAAAAATTCAAAATGCAACTTGCTTCAAGTCATGGGAGGATAGATTTTAATATTTAACCACTTGGATGGAGTAGCACTGAATTGTGATCGATTCCTTATCCAATATGAAATTTTTCCTTAAATGTCATTTAAATAAGAATAATGCTACTTATAGATAAGGGATTACAAAAATTTTTACAGATAGATAAGGGTTCAAAAAGAGAGTGAAGAATTTTTTTTATTTAATTAAAGAAATTCTTACTCAACCATATATCAACACAGTATGTGTATATACACTAATATATACGTAATTACATTACATATAGCACAACCATTTGGATAAATATGGTAAAGCTTAGGATATCTAAATGGACTAAGAACTCTCATCTTGTGAGTTTAACAAGAATAATATATTTTAGATGATATAAAGTTTGAGCAAAAAGAAATAGAGAATTTAGCCCGTTTAATGGCCATTTTAAAGAGAAATTGGAAAAAATGATGTTTTGAATAGTAATTTTTTTTGGAGAATATGTCATGTGTTTAAAAAAGTAAAGAAAATTTTTGAATTTACAAGTATAATATTTTATTGTATGAACGTATGATTGAAATGAGTATGAAAAATATTTCGAAGAGAAATGGTGTATATTAAAGAGTTGACACAAAAAATTCGGAAATCAATGTCGAATTGAGAATGAAATCTTACAAAATCATATGTCCTAGAAAACAAGTTAAAGATATTTATGGCATGTGAAGAGTGTGCAATATCCCACGAAAAATAGGTTAAATGTGATCTCCTTCTTTTCTGTGATTGTTGATTGTAGAGATGATGTTATACTTAAACTAACAGATTCATGTCAAGTATTAATATGTCAACCTTTCTATAAGAATTATTTGTACAAGTAACATGAATCAAGTCATTTATTAAGAGACAATACCGGCCAACCCCAGTTTCCATCTTGTCTTAGAAATTGCAAATAGTAACCATTCATGTGAATTTGACAATGAACCTTGTATATATGGCAAAAAATTCTGATTCAATCAGTTGATCTGAAGATTCGATCCGATCCGTAAAATCCCAATTCATGGATCGATGAATTGGATTTGGATCAGGGGTGATCCGATCTGATCCGCGATCTGGTTTATTTTTTAAAAAATTAAAAAACTTTTTAAAAAATCTAATTATTAAATCTAAAATATATAATCTTTTATTGAATTTGACAAAAAATCTCTAATTCTCTATATATGTATTATTTTGTTGTATGAATTTGATATTATATTAGTTGTTTTATGAATGTATTGACTTATTTATTGTTAACGAAAAATTCTTAAATTTTGTTTTGATCTATCCAAACCCGACCCGATCCGAATTTTTTACCGTTTGATCCGATCCAGAACCCCACAGGGTGAATTTGGATTGGCAATGATCCGCCCCGTTGCCATCACTTTCAACCTTGTAATGTAAACTTTCTTTTAAGTAGATTTATTTTCTGAAATACATTATTTTAATTTGCATTTTCACTTATGTATTAAAAAAATGATTTTGCTACATGTACATAGTCGCATGTGCATGTGATGTGAAGTGATTGGATCAAAATTTGTTCCAAAAAAAAAAATCTCCACTTTTTTTTATTTATTTATAGTTTAAAATCATTATGTAACTTCATTATGTACAACCAGCATTATTCAAAAGAAAATAACAGTTTTTAGAATATCGAAAACCGGTTCGAACCGAAAAAGGCAATGGGTCAAGGGTCAAAAGATCCGACAGAATCGAACCGATTTCAATTAAAATACAAAAAAAAAATTTCAAAAATCACAAAAATTTCTAAAAAAAAGTTATTTTACAAATAAAATAATATTTACTCATTTAGAAAATAAAATTATACACACAAATAACTTAAAACAACTATATGAAGAAGAAAAAAAGTTTAAAAACCTGTCGATTCCCCAGTTGAACTGGCCGGTTTTCAAGGCGAACCGAACCGATTTTCCGGCCGGTTCCAAGTTTTTTCGGTCGAACTAGCCAGTCCAGTCCGATTTTCTAAACATTGGAAAATAAAGGGCTCTTTCAAAATATGTAATGTACTTTCAACTTTCACCGTACTTGTATATTTGAGCTCATGTATGTTACGGAACAAAAAAGATGTGCAAGGGCTACAAGCATAGCTCTCCTCTACATACATTGAATTAGTTCAAGTTACAAAGGCGCAGACGCGTCTCTCCTTCTGTATTTCTCTTCCTTCACTTCCCCGTAAATCAAACATCGATCGCTTGCAAAACTTAAAACCAGAATGAAGTCATTGAGCAACCAGATCAGATCCTAATGCTAAAATATCAAACAAAGAGAAAGAGCCATACGATCATCCCACGCCAAGGCCACTAATTCTCGTACTTCCAAATGACACAAACACGTAAAACCAAAAAAAGGGATTCTAATATTTGGTCCGTATCGTGTAGTTTGAAAAAATATCGTTGGTTCTGGTCTTACCGGAACCAAATCCCTTAAAGTAGTTGAAGTCATGGTGTTGAACCCTTAACTGCTTTAGCCACGAATCCGCGACGCTTAAAAGAGAGACCAGCCTCTCTTGATCCCCGCCATTCTTGGTCGAGACCCATACATCGCCTTGCATTTTATAAGTGGCCATACCAAATGGAGGGAGAGAGATGCTTTCTCCTTCCTTTCTTTTACTTTCAGCACTCTCGGGGTCGTCCTCAAGGTCCATATCTGTGAATCATAATTGACACTCGTCGTAAAATGATGTCAAATACCAACAAGTCAGAATTCATTTGAACCAAGTGCATACCTTGAAAAGAAGAAGAAATGGTGTGGTATGTGAGAAAGCCTGTGTACAAGTCTTTAATGGTTCTACCCTTTGGAATGTGATAAATCGGGTACCTGAATGTCATTCACATCGATAAATTATACGTACCGTATTCCATTATTATGGTTAAAAATGTAATCGAAAAAAAAAAAAAAATAGAGACGAACCAAGCAACAGACATCCAACTAGCAGGTGAAAGATCTACACTTCTTAGTGACAACAATCCCGGGTATTTTTGAGCTAAGCTATTGATCTGTTCAAGGAGCCAAATATATGAAAATATACCAAACATCATGCTTCACAAATCACAATGAATCACATTTTTCTTATAAGATGAACAAGATTATCAATTTCACGAAAAATCGCATAAAAAGAAGTGAGTTTACTCATTTACAAAGCCACCTGCCTATGAAGAAAAATATCAAATTGAGTCCATCATATCAATAATGATTTGCTTTCTCTTTTACATATCTGTTCTTTAACAAGACCACAAAAACTAATTTATAAACAACACAATTTTTTCAAACCACTTTTTAACCATACACATTTTCTCTCTCCACTTGTCAACAACACATTTTACCTGGAAACATAAATAAAACAATTTATAATTGTTACACTATTACCGAATAGAATGAAAAGAAAAAAAAATCAAGATTTAGAACCGTAAACGTGAACTAGAAAGTGAAATTACCTTGTCCATTAGAGGAACTCTTCCATAAGGAGGATTTCTCTCAAAGTACTGAAAGTAAGGATTACCCAATCTATCATTGGGATGCCACAAGTTATCCTGCTCGAATAATCCTTCCTCAGACGACCCATCCCATCTCGAGTGCTTTTCGCTGTCACTCTCGTCACTAAATGAATCACTACAGAAATCCCTTGTTTCACTTGTGGAGTCAGTCTCTTCCCTATTTCTCATCATCAATCCAAATAAATTATTATTTCGCAATTCGCATATAAGAGCAGAACTTTACCAAATTGACATCAAATACTAATTGCTAATGTAAAATAATAATCAACATAGACGACTTTCTCTTCGTCTTAAGATTGAACTCCAATCGAAAAAATGTGATCGCCGTTAGATTACCTTACAAAGTTGACAGAAGAATTGCTGGTGAAGATTTGAATAGCAGAGAGAGAAGGCACAAAATACTGCATTAAATTTTGGCCATCATCAAGAGTAACTGGAACTCCAGCCCCATAAGCACTCCATTCATCATAACAATTCCAGAGATCACTCAATGTAAAATAATCCAAGTTTTCTCTATCCCATTGATGCCATAAACTATTCAGATTCATCATGTCATTCTGTTCACAAAATCATCAAACAACGAAAAGGGGCAAAATATCAACAAAGCATGCCTTCCTCAATCAACGTGGATAGAATCAGATCGTTAAATTCTATTTTAAGAAAGAACATACTTTGGGCAGCAAACGGGAAGGAACAACAGGAGTTACACAATCCAAAAGGCGTTCAAGGTTGGTGTACATTGAAACCTTGTCAACAATCATCAACATTACGATTCTTCAAACCGATAGAGGAGAGAGAGTTTTCACTGGTTCTCTCTCCTAGACAGGAATCCCTGAAGAAGGAGAAAAAACCACGGAGAAAATTAAGAAGAGGAAGGGAGAAACTAAAGGGATCCTATTTCCAGTACTATTGTTTGACTTTTGGGGAAATGACCTTATAATAACCACACATCGTTTCTTTTAAATATACTCTTTTCTTCTTCACCAACCCTTTTACAGGAAAATATGAGACAACTCTGAATAAGAACCCAACAAAATTTATAAACAAAACAGTCTTTGGTTTCAATACATTCTATGGATTTTCAATTTTCTTGGAAAATGATGTGACCTTCTATTCTAATTTTCCAAGATAGTCCCCCTCAAATTTCGCTCAAATTCTGAGAGGGAAAGAGAAAGTAAAAGCCAAGAAAATGATGAGAAAACTTGGTACGAAGAAAATGGAGAGACTGACGTTTCAATCACGTGAAGAAATCAAACCAGGTGTTTCTGTGAGCCCAGAAAATGAAATTATCCTTTTCAAGATTTTAACATATTCTCCAGATGTATTTTAGTCAGCCGATCATCCATTCAAATCACGACGCTTTAAAACTTGGGTTCATATTTCTAGTCTTTCATCCTTATGACAAATTAAAACTGGGGCGCTAATGTAACTGATAATTACGTGCAAATTCAGGCAGAGAATAATTAAGGCATAATCTCTTGACAGGGAGACAGTAATTAAGACATTAAAAAGGATTCCTCATTGAATAATGTTACTTAGATGTGAAAAGTTTTGATTTTTATAGTTTTTTTGATTTTTTAATGGATGTGTGGTTTTAAACTATTTGAAAAGTAAAAAAATGACGAGTTTGACTAAGAATGAATGATTGTGATTAAATTTGAAAAGTTGCGGTAAAAATTTTACTTTTACCAAACAAGCTCTTAGAATTAGACTATTAGTAGTCTTAATAGCAGTCAAGATGATTTTAAATGGTAAGTCTATTTAATATTCGATAACATTTTACATGTGACTAATAAATAGGATTATAATAAATAGGATAAGTTTCAGATGAACTTATAGATAGAGAAATATTAATTGGATCATTCAATTTTAGTTTATCTCAATTACGTAACTACATATTTCATCTTTATGCCATATATCTGTCACCTATCGTTCTGTCACCTATCGTCCCAAAATTATGAAAAATAACTTATTGTAAAAGTTAATATTTTCATATTAAAAGGTTAAAAGACATAAAAAAATAAATTATTTTTGCACTTCTATAAAGTCACATAAAATAGATTGTTGTATCGTTATCAATTAATGCGATTATTTTTGCATTTTTTTTAAACTCATTTTCAACCATAATTTTTTATGAAATTTACCATTTTTCATACTTTTCAACTATGACATTTCCTAAAAACCATTTTTTTCCATTACCAAACAAGCTCTAAATAAATTTTATCGATTTGAGTTAAGACAGATGATGAAACGGTGAAAAATGACACTTGGCCATTGTTTAAAATAGATTAAAATCAAATTTTAATAAATTTTATAAAAGTTGGTGAGATGTGTGATTAAAAAGGTGTGTGCTTAAAATTGATTGTTGACTTTGACTTCAGATTAAAATCAGATTTTAATTTGAAACAAACAATGGCTTAATTGAAAATTAGTATTCGATCAAGTCAAATGAAAGTTCAATAATGACCACATATGAAATTTATCCCAAACATGGTCATTGTTTAAATTTTGCTGCCACAAATAAAAATACAATATTGTGTGGTGACATTCATGACACATGACTTTTTGTCACTTCTGCCTTTGCATCCTTCAACGCCATGAATAATGAATCAAAATAGATAGGTAGAGTACCGCGAGCTAAGGAGACTCTCGAACAGGAAAAGGTCGTGGGGCATTGGAAAGGAGACGACAAAAAGTTCTACATAGATTCATCGTCACAGTTAATATTCAATCGCAAATAATTGTATAGAAATCTATTCGATAGAAAAAAATTACCATTTTACCGTCAAATGTAAATAAAAAAAAAAAAGTGGTGGCACGTTGGGGAGGGAGGCAAAATGATAGTATAGATAAAGTGTATGGATTCCAGACCATCAATAATGCACCAAAAGAGAGAGAGAAAGTGCCGTCAGCTAAAGAAACTCTCGAACAAGAATATAAGTGGTGGGGCGTTGGGAAAGAAATGGAAAAAGGTTCTACATAGATTCATTGGCACCATTAGCCTTCAATAGCAAAATGTAGTATAGAAGTCCTTTCAATAGGAAATATGGACGTTTTAAAGATCAAATGTATGGACCATCAATAATGCACCAAATAGATGAGTAGAGTGCTGTGATCTAAAGAAGCTATCGATCAAGAAAAAAGTGGTGGGGCGTTGGGATGGGGATGAAAAGCGATAGAGAGAGCCGAGAAAGAAGGTAAGAAACTATATAGACGAAAACCATGGATTGCTTAACAAAAACCATCAAACATGGCGTTTAATGCAAAAATACTACTCCTACAAAGATTCTCAAGTAAAATCAGTACATGATCCAATGTCAAACTGCAAAAACGCACATGGGAGAAAAAAATGAGACAAGCATCGAACAGCTTGATAAATATGTCGCATGCAAGATTAACAAAGGAAATACATAAGTGATCAATTGATGCTACAAAAAAAAAAAGGATAGAGATGTTAAGGTCACCGAGCAATAAGTCAGTTTGAACCAAGGTGACTGTCCATGACTCCATGCCATGCCTGTAAATCAGTCTGCCACTTGAACACTTCAATCTAATGCTCCATATCATCACCCTGCAGAATTTAAAGGAAAATATACACACCATAAAATCACCAAAAAGTTTACAATCCGATACTCTCTCTAAACAATCTCCTTCACAAAAAGCATAATCAGATCTTGCAAGTTCATTTTCTTTTATTTTTAAGATTTGCTGTTTTAGATGACTATTTTACAATATTGGTAGAAGATTCACCGTGCTTGTACTTAATTTTATATTTTCCAGTCAAGCTTCATTCAAAGTTCAGTGTAAATTACATATGCAAGGTTAATCAAGTCAAGACATTTTACTGAAAATGCTTTACTTTTGTTTTTCCTTTTTGTCCTAACGGCAAACTTATATAGAGAAACTTTAGCATATTGCGCAATCCAAATATTATTCTGCGAATTTTATGAAAAGAGAGACGGTACTAGAATTTGACAGTTAACATTTTCATAAACTTAGATCCCCACCCTAAAATTTAGCACATCCAAATATCGGTTTGTGCATTTTATGAAAAATTACAAACCGTATGTGTCTAAAATCAGACCTTCTTCACCAAAATTTCCAAGTTCTAAAATTTCACATTCATCTTATCTGAAACTCAGATAAGCACCCTTCAATGTCTCTCTTAACCAGTCATCTTAGAATCATAACAAACCAGCTTCAGCCTAATATGCAGCAGAGGCACGTAGCCTTGGCAGCACAATTACGAAGCTAAATTGCAAAACAGCTAACCAGAAAACAGAGAATAATGTTATCATAATCGTAACTTTGGCTTAAAACTTATGTATCTGAATCTGTATAAGCAATTCAAATCATACTTAAATTTAAAATGATTCCTTCTTGAAAGACAGAATTACGATTTTACAGCTTACAAAATTATATTAAAAAAAAAAAAAAATCACTCGAAAGGGTCTGCAAATTGGCACCTTTATGATCCTCTTTAATTGAATCTTATTATACCCATTAAGAGGCAAACAAGCAATATGGACATGTATGTTGGATTATTGATCCAAATTATGGGGTTTGGGTCGTGGTAGAGGTAACCCATTAAGGTTTTTGTTAGATGGGCCGATAAGGAATGAAGAAGGAAAAACAAAGGAGCCATCGCTTTTCAGGAATAGGCAACTGATTGCCCTATTCTCGATTGCGTGGTCATGTTTTGAAGAAATAGAGGCCGAAAAGGTAACCCCAAGCGCTTGGGGAAATTCTCGGGCCGGTCTCTTTGTTTATTTTGTTTCCTTATTTCGTTTATTCCACTTCAAGGAGGAAACCTCTTGGGACACGAATACTACACTTTTTTTTTGTTGTCTTTACCTATATATGTGTGTTAAGGAGAGCCAATTTTAGAGAGCGACCAATTTGTGACTAAAAGGGAGAAAATTATGAGTTTTATCTTTGTAGTTTCTTACAACCTTTTGTGGAGTAAATCAAGGGGTATAAACTTTTGTTAGATATAAATTCATTGTTAGTATTTTATTTGTATTCCGTGAGAGCAGTATTGGGTTGGAGAATGAGAAAAATTATATATAATTGTAACAATTTATTATACGGTGAAAGTCTTTAGGATTCCGAAATTTTGCTTTGTTATTTTATTTTCTTATTTGCTCAATTATTTCTTGAACATCAAAAGTTCCTGCGGGTTAAGTAAAGAGGAATCTGCGTTTAATTCATAACAAATGGTATCATAGCAATAGGTAGTTCGAATAATTGGAGCAAAAGAAAATATGTCTAGAAAGTACGACGTGAAGAAATATGATAGGAGAATCAATTTTGGCTTGTGACAAGTACAAGGGATGTATTGATTCAGCGGTAGGGGTGGACAAAATAACCGACCCAGACCAGACTAAACCAGAACCAAACCAAACGGTTTGGTTCGGTTCTACATTAAAAAAATAATGGTTTGGTTCTTAAAATCAAGAACCATTTGTTTTCGATTTTGATTCCGGTTCTCTTTCCAGAACCAGAATCAAAACCAATATATATATATATATATATATATATATATATATACAAATTAGTGGATATTCATCTCACCAAAAAATTCAAATCTAAAATTATAAATGTGAAATGTACAAAAATGTTATTTATCATACATTTTATCTCATTTCCTATTAGACAAAGATTTTAAATCATAAATCTAAATTCTAAATCTAATTCATTTTTCTTTTTTTCAATTATAGACACGCATTCAAACTGCTTTACTTGCACTCCTATAACACAGTAATCGTTGCACTCTTTAGTCACCTTCGACGACATTGATGTTTATTTTTTAAAATCTATGTATATATAAACCTCGGCCCAATTCGTCAATTCTCAAGAGTTAACTCAAATTCAAATTGAAAATTTCATCCCTAACTCACACGGCACCACGATAGAATGGGACTCAGAACTTCATCGTAACCTATAACTATAAGTCTAAACAGTCTTTATGTTCGATTCTCTAAGTTTCAACCGGTCGACGAGCTTCATTCAGGCGAGTTTCTTCTTCTTTGACTTAGAATAACATGTTACCTTTTTAAAAAAAATTGTTTTGTTAACTAAAAACTTCATTTTTTATTTAGTAATGATGTAGATGGATTCTAATGAAGAAGCGGATATAAACAAGTTTTAATTTGCATTTATTATATAAAAATTCAAGTAATGGTCCCAAAACCGAACAAAACTAGACCAAACCAGAACCGAGCGGTTTGGTTTCGGTTTGATTCCATATCTTTAAAAAAACAAATTGGTTCCATTAGTAAAAAATCATCGGTTTATGGTTTGGTTTGGTTTTTCTAGAACCAGAACCAAACCGAACCACGTCCACCCATAGATTCAGGCGGGACTGCAAAAAGTTTTGAATGGAAAACCAACCGCGAGTTCTGACAAAAGAGAAGAAATTAAATTCAATAAGAATGATGAAGATTTGGATTTAAAGGCTGCTAGTACAATATGACTTTATTTGGCCAAAAATGTTCTTGCAAATATTCATGAAATATCTGCAGCTAAGGAACTTTGGGAAAAATTGTAAGAGCTGTAACAGACGAAAAGTCTATCAAATTGGTTGTATCTGAAGGAACAATTTCATTCTTTGAGAAAAATCCCGAACCATCATAGTGTTCTCAATGGAATAGTTTCTGGAATGGAATCTATTAGCATCAAGATTGATGATGAGGATAAAGCATTAAGGTTCATCTAGTCTCTTTCATCTACGTTTGAGCACATCAAGCCTATTTTGATGTACGAGATGAAAAATGTGGATTTTGCAAAAGTTACAAGTTGATCAATGAAGAAATGAGATTAGGTGGAAGCGATATTTCATCTGAAAATAATTTACTTGTTACTAAAAAGTGAAAGAGGGTAACTCCAAGAAGAATGTAACATTTGGAACTGTGGATAATTCCATCATGTGAGAAGAAATTGTCTAAAAGGTAGAGCTCTTGGTAAAGGGCGGTGATAATGTACTCTCAGCCCGTATTTGGTATCCATTATTTAAAACCTTCATTTTTTTTCAAAACTCATTTTCAAACACACATTCTACAAATAAAATAATCTATACGTGAACCCAAAAAAATTCCATATTTTTTAACCTTACATTTTTCAAAATTTACTATTGCAAATCACATTTCTTTTAAATAATGGGTCTCATACAAGGGCTGAGAAAGATGGTGGCAACCTCAAAGCTAGTTGTTATTATAGAGGATGAATTCTTACTGGCGGGTGCATATGTTCGCACATAGGCATTGGTTTGACTTTGATGCAAAGTATGTGGTTGAATTGATATCGATAGCTGATGAGCTCCTATGGAAAAGCTAACAATGAGAGTTGCACCATAATTTTTCAACAATTTTGTTTCAACATAAGTCAATGAAAAGTTTGGAGTTCATTGATAATTCTTAGTGGTTATACTCATATGTTGGAGTATGAGATTGTCAAAGTGTTAAATACCTGCCTGATTACCCAATGGTTGAGTTTTGAATTTTTGGCTTGCAAAAATTTGAGTCAAGGTGGAGATTGTTGGGTTATTGACACAAATTATGGGGTTTGGGTCGTGGTGAAGGTAACCAATTAAGGTTTTATTTTGATGGACCGATAAGGAATTAAGAAGAAGGAAAAACAAAGGAGCTACCGCTTTTCACTTTTCAGGAATAGGTAAGCGATCACCCTATTCCTTAATAGCGATCGCGTGGTCTAGTTTTGTAGAAACGGAGGCTGAAATGGTAACCCCAAGCGATCGTTTAGGGGAATTCTTGGGGGGAGGGGGGGGGGTGTATTTTTTTGTTCATTTTGTTTCCTTATTTTGTTTATTCCACTTTGACTTTGGAACACAAATTCTACACCTTTTTTGGGTTGTCTTTACCTAACAATACGTATGTTAAGGACAGCCAATTGTAGAGTGTAACCAATTTGGGACTAAAAAGGAGAAAAATGTGAGTTTTATCTTTATAAGTTTTTTGCAATCTTTTGTGGGTAAATTAAATGATAGAAACTTGTATTAGATGGAAGCTCGTTGTTATTATTTTTTCTGTAGTTTGTGGGATCGGTAGTGGGTTGGTGAGTGAGAAATTTTATTACAAATTATTATAACGTGGAAAGTTTTGACAATCCGAAATTTTGCATTGATACTTTATTTTTTGTTTGTTCAATTATTTCTTGAATATCAAAAGTTACTTCTGCGATAATTCCCAACAATATACAAGCGCGCAGAAGAATTTCCACTATGATACATAATAACTACAAATTCGAAAAAAAAGATGTGTTGATCAAAATGGGCAAATTCAGTACAATGTTATTAGATTCGTAAACAATGAGGATATGGGTCGTCGAACATTTACCTTTCTGGATTAAAACCTGATCATTTTGAAGAGAACGAAGAGGAGGAAACAGAAGAAGATGCAGAGAAAAAGGTAATCCACAAAAATAAAAAACTTAGTGGATCCGTGGTTCCTCTTTGCAACTGTAACTTTCTTCGTTTGATGCTTTGATCTCGATTCAGCCTCTTCATATCGTTCAAGTTTCGCCATATTTTCTACAAGTTGCTGAAAATATTCCAGATCAAGATTTTCCTCGGCTCATTTGCATGATTGGTCCTTTTTGTGGTCGGTAGCACCCTGCAATTTCTTGTTAATATTTTTCATTTTTAGGTTTTCTTTGATAGCTTTTATTTTCTTTGTAAAAGAATTTCAAAATTTTTTAACTTTCATAAAAAATAAAAATCACCAACTCACTAGAATTAATTTTTCATGAAAAATAGTCCAAAACATGTTTTAGAGTGTTGTACCATAAAATTTAATTATAGAAAAAATGTATTGTATCAAACAACTATGGTGAAAATTTTGAATGGAAAATGACATTTTCCATGAAAAAGGATACAAATCAAACACACTGGAAACATGAACAAAAACGTCATCAAACTTCAAATCCAACTTTGATAGTCCTTGAACTTTAAATCACGAACCCCATTAGTCCTAAAAAATTATGTGTGTTTAATTAGCATTGAAAAGAAAATGTTTTCTAGGTAAATTTCCACTTGTATCTGATAGTGATAGTGAAATTTGAGTGAAAATAAAATGAATTTCAGGGAATTGAATTCCTGAGAATTAGAAGTTTAATATGTTTGATTTGTTTAATTTTCTTGATGGAAAAAGTGAAGAATTTTTCAACTTTTGTTATTTGATTGACTTTATTTTACATGGTAAATAAAGAAAAATCTAGCTATTGTAATAAAAAAAAAAAAAAAACTTCACACATTCATACTTAATAATAATAATGTTAATTTTTTGGCAAAAAAATAAATCAATTAACAATAACAAAAATGATCAAACGTGACGAAAATGATTAATAATTTTATCAAGAAAAGAAATTCTACTAGGTAGCCGAGAAAATCATTTCCCTTAAATTTGGTTGATGTCATTTCTTCTCTTGTGCTTAGGTTGGAAACATTGTGATTTGAGCCAACTCTTAATATAAGTGTTTTATCTACTAAATCACGTAGCATCTAAATTAGATTTAATTCTTATTAAACTTTTACTTTTACTTATTCTAGTTGTGAATGATGATAAGTATTTTGATACTATTCGTGTCTACATGTGTTAAAAACATTATTTCTAATGGACAATGATATAAGCACCTCAAGCTTGCCCCCTACACACATGGGGAGCAGGAATGTTTGCCATATTCTAGAGAACGTTTAGAAGGGTGAAATTGAAAATAATAATAGCAAAGGGGTGCGGTCGAATAATTCGGCTTTACTTATTCTTATTTGCTTAAAAGTGAAAAAGAAAAGTCAGGCTGCAGGTACTATCTGTGCCCAACAAGACACCAAAATAGAAAGCGGGTGCGTGTGGGTTGTCCTATCGACAGGCAGGCTAGCTCACTAGGTATGCGAGATAGTCCATGATACCGAGGTCCCACAGTTTAGGCTGATAGGCCTCGTCGGAGGGTTGCTTCCTTATTCCAGATTCGCTAAACAGAAGATCTAGATTTCAAAAAAAGGTCAGCAGCATGATCCAGGGAGTTAGCTCGGGAATAAGGTGGATTTTCTGATCGCTCCAAAGCTTTCACGATAGGGTCTCGCTACTTAAATAATCAATCTTCTTTTCTCGCCACCCGGCTTAGAGAGACCCGGTAGATGTGTGCATTAGTACAAGGCTAGAAAACGAAGAAGATCCTTCCCCATTGTCTGTCCTTTTTGAATCTCTTCTCTAAGCCAGTAGGCAAACAAGTTATGCTTCTCTAGAATCAGGCCGCTACGCACGTCTGTATTTAATGATTTCTGGTGATGAGGGGCTTTGATGAATGGTGCACGTCCGAAGCTAGTGTAGAGAGGTGGTGGGAGCGGCATAAGATCGCACGGGTTGGGCGATTCGAGGATCTGGTGAGAAGTATGCCAGAGAAAGGTGGTAGGCTGCAAAGCCAAGGACAAGGTCGAAGATAGAAGGGAAGTAGGGCTACCAAAGCTGAGGACAACACTAAATTCCATCCAGCCTGGTGTCCACGTTCCATTGCGCTGGTGTCGATGATCTCGAAAGACCGCATCAAGTACGTTGAAGTGCGCATCAGGGACGTTGAAGTGCTCATTCAGTCTGGGAGATAGTGAAATTTTTTCTTTCAAGTTATTGAAATTCCATGATTCTGCACAAATTCACGACAAATATACTACACCCTCCGTCCCACAAAGATAGCCTTATTTTCCTTTTTGGTTTGTCCAACAAAGATAGGTCACTTTCCTTTTTGAGAGTATATTAATGTCTTCATTTTTTAATATACCCCTATTTAATATGTATTATTATCAACAAATATGAACAACTCATTATTTAATATAAGAGTATATTAGGTAAAATGTAAATTTATACTTCAAACATATATTAATTATATTTTCTTAATCCGTATGAAAATAGAAGTAAGTATATCTTTGTGGGACGGATGGAATATAATCTCACTTCTTCATATACTAATCTTACATTTGGAAAAAAAAAAAATAATAATAATAATAATAATAATAGCATCACAAGATTGTCAATAATCCAAGAAAAATTTTGTAACGTCAGAAGACTAGGATCTTAAAATCTCAATTTCAATTTAATTTTGAATTCACCCCCATCCGTTCCGAACCCAGAGTCCAATACTTCTATTTGTTCGTCCGTTCGGAAATTCCTCAATTTCCCCTCCAGAACAAAAATGGATGCTTTCGGCTTCAAGATCAACCTTATAACAAAAATGGATGCTTTCGGCTTCAAGTTCAACCTTTAGACCTCCTTCTATCATCATCACTGAGCAAAAAAAAAAAAAAACAGATGAAAAAACTCCTCAAAATCCCCGTCTCTGCCACGCTTCGAATCCACCACTTTCCTTTCACCAATAATCCCAAATTGTCGTTGCCAAGCCCCTCAAACCTATATCCAAATTCATATTCAACTCCCCTTCTGAAATGGGTATCTTCCTTCAGTCCACTCCCACCAGCGGAATGGGTGCAACCCATTACTGACCTCTCAGACCTCATCACTACTGATTCCAGGAAGGACCTCCAACCCTCCCCATGGGTCCCACAAATCCTCAACCTATTAGACAAAAACTCCAACTCCAACTTGGAACAAGACTTGACTGAATTCTGCCGAAAGTACTTAATCAAGCTCCCGCCCAACTTTGTTGCTTACATACTGAAAAAACCAGACCAGATTGCAAAACAACCTGAAACGGCATACAGGTTTTTTATCTGGGCAAGTAAGCAAAAGGGTTATGTTCATAATCTTGAATGTTATGTTTCTATGATTGAGATTTTGAGTCTTGCTTGTGATTTGGATAGGATTAAGTTTGTTTTTAACGAGTTTAAGAGAAAGGCTTTCTTAATGAATGCAATTGTGGCTAATTCTTTGATTAGGAGCTTTGGGAGTGTTGGGATGGTGGAAGAGTTATTGTGGGTATGGAAGATGATGAAAGAAAATGAGATCGAGCCTAGTTTGTGTACTTACAACTGTTTGATAAATGGTTTGGTCAGTTCTGAGTTTATTGAATCAGCCGAACGGGTTTTCGAGGTTATGGAAAACGGTAAAATTAAGCCCGATATCTTCACTTATAATACAATTATTAAAGGGTACTCTAAGGCTGGAAATGTTAAGAAAGCCATGGAGAAATTCCAGGAAATGGAGCTGAAGAATGTAGAGCCTGATAAGATTACTCACATGACTTTGATGCAGGCTTGTTATTCTCAAGAAGATTATGATTGTTGTCTGAGATTTTATCATGAAATGAAGGAAAAAGGATTGGACATTCCTCCCCATGCTTATAGTCTAGTGATTGGTGGTCTTTGTAAGGATGGGAAGTCTATGGAAGGGTATTCGGTTTTCGAGAATATGATTCAGAATGGGTGTAGGCCTAATACCGCGATTTATACTTCTTTGATCGATGCATATGCAAAGAATCGGAACTTGGATATAGCTATGGGACTTTTTCAGAGGATGCAAAGCGAAGGTTTCAAACCAGATGAGATTACATATGGGGTTATTGTGAATGGTTTGTGCAAGAGTGGGAAACTCGAAAACGCGCTACAATGGTTTGAATATTGTAAAAGTAGCAACGTGTGTATAAATGCTGTGTTCTATTCGAGCCTCATTGATGGTCTTGGTAAGGCAGGGAGAATCGATGAGGCTGAAAAACTCTTCTTAGAGATGGTTGACAAGGGTTGTCCTCGTGACTCCTATTGTTATAACGTGCTCATAGATGCCTTGGTAAAGAGCGGAAAGGTTGATGAAGCATCGACGCTTTTCAAGAGAATGGAAGATGAAGGTTGTGATCAGACAGTGTATACATACACAATATTGTTGAGTGGCTTGTTCAAAGAGCGGCGTAATGAAGAAGCATTGAGATTGTGGGATATGATGATTGACAAAGGCATAACTCCAAATGATGCTTCTTTTAGGGTCCTCTCAACTGGGCTGTGTCTTTCAGGCAAGGTGGCAAGAGCTTGTAAAATCTTAGACGAGCTAGCGCCGATGTGTATCGTTGTGGAGACTGCTTTTCAACATATGATTTTTGTGTTGTGCAAAGTTGGTCGTATAGTAGAGGCTTGCAAGTTGGCTGATGGAGTGGTTGATCGCGGCAGAGAAATTCCAGGCAAAGTTCGTACAATTATGATCAACGCCTTGAGGAAGGCTGGCAATGCTGATTTAGCAATGAAATTGATGCATAGCAAGATTGGCATAGGATATGATAGGTTAGGTAGTGTTAAAAGGAGAGTAAAGTTTCGGAACCTTGTTGAGAATTAAGTCCGGAGCTGTGCAAACTGGATTCGGAAAAAAATTGTTATGTCAACTTGAATTCCCCAGCTTCTTTAAATGCTTCAATGAGAGACAACCTTGTCGTCCAGTTTTGAACGAACTATATTCGAAAATTTAATATATGATGCAAATTAATATATGATGCAAATTACAGCGTGAAAAATCCCAAATTAGTAAAGTAAAAAGCCAAGCTCTAATCTGACAAAAATTTGCAACTTCTGCAGGTTAAGGAACTTAAAGTATATTTCTACCTTCCTACAATGTGGAACTAACTCATCATTTCGTAGGTAGATGGGACATCATGCAAAGGGTGGCCTTTTCTGTTTCTTTCAATAATCCTCCTTGCAAGAGAAACTTGCTTACCAACAACAAATATAAACGCCTTGCCCTTACCTCCGGCACCTCTGGCAGTTCTTCCAACACGACGTACATATTCACTTGGGTCCCGAGGAAAATCAAAAAGCACAACATGATCCACACCAGCGAAGTCTATTCCTCTAGATGCTCTGCAAGATGGCATAAAGAATCGAGTAATTTTTTTGGGTTGCCTATTCACAATGGCTACAAAAGAACTAGATGTATCTCTACAGTGAAAATAGATAAATACCTATCAGTACACACTAAAAACAGAGAAATATTCTTGGCTGGAAAGCTACGGAATTCCTTTATGTTTGTAAGCCTTGATTCTTGTTCTAAAGCAGCATGGAATGGTAGAACTCGTGTACAACTTCCCTTTCTATCAAATCGTTTTAATGCATTTTCAACTTTCCTGCATGTTTCTATCTGCATATGGTCAATGTAGTAAATAGTATTAGATTAATAGCACGATATTAACGATATAAAACAGAGCAGTAAAATGACTGTCGGGAATATGATTTTGAAAAGTACCTTGTTACAGAAAACAATTGTTTTTGTCACTGGATTTTCCTCTACAAGACGCAAAAGAGCATTTTTCTTGTTGAGAAAGGCCATATCGGGAGTTTTTTCCGAATTTTCATCTCCACTGCAATCTATGAGGATCTGACCGTCGTATGAAATCACAAATTAAAAGATATATTCATTTGATCTAAAAAAGGTTGAAAATAATTATTTTGAAGAACTACACTGCCCGTATCAACTGTAAAATCAAGGTGTTGGAATTTAAAACCAGTAATAGCTCTGATGTCTACAGGAACATGCATTATGCATACAGATGCATATACAGAACTGGTAAAATCGACTAGAAGACAAATGCATAGAAGTAGCATTATTGCATAAATAAAATACATGAACCGTGAAGATTACATATCTAACTAAGTTACTCTGGTAAGAATATGCTTTTGTTCTGGACAGAAGCTCCCTATTGTGGAGTAGCTTGTATATGCCAACGCCAGAAACATAAGCTCACCATGAGGAAGAATGAAGTTGCGAAACGGATATCCAGAGGACATTAACATTTTTCTCATCTTGCAATTGCTTGGCAGAACAGGCAATGCACAAATCCTAAGTCTAATCATTGTTAGGGATCAAAGAGTTGTAATGAGAACTTTATAAACTAAACAATTTAAGCTTTTCTTTTCTTGTTTTCTAGTTTTCCATATATGGATTAGAACCATTGAATCCTGACCATATAATTCAGGTACTTCGCTTTTTTTATTATGGTGTTAAAATTTCTAGGTCCAGTGAGATAACTTTCATAAGATAAAAACCCGACACAATGTTTTCCATTTGTCACTATTTCACAGTATTAAAGCAGCACTTTTTCAGCATGCAAATAATTACGACCATTATTAGAAATTACAAGATGGAAAGCCAAAAAAAAAAATTGTTGGCTTAGCAGGATTTTTTATTGGAAAATAAGACAATTTTCTCCAATAACCATATGTGACATTAGAACAAGAATTGTACCTCCTCTAGTCCAGGGCTTGTACGATGCATTCCAGGACCCATTATGACCTCACAATCAGGGAAAGTTTCAACTAGCTTGTTATATATCTCCACTGGTAATGTTGCGGTCACAAATAGATATTGCATTGTAACAGGCGCAGAGTTCACCAAACTTTGTAATGCAAGCTCAAAATCCTCATCGTTAAACAGTATATCAACTTCGTCCAGTACAGCACTGAAGCATAAAGTTTGAATGTGAGTCCAATTTCCATGAAGAACATCTCATTTTGAAGAAATAAAGTTATCTGATGTGAGGTGCATACATGTTTTCTGTCATTCTTTTGCACAAGATGAATAAAATAAAACTGATTAATATGCCAAGTGGGACCTGTTCAGGATAGAATGAACGTCTTACATAGCTGGTTTAAGAGAAAATGGAGTAATTGTAGTAGAACAGGCTAGAAGCCAAGAGGTAGATATGGTCTGAGATGGTTGCAAAATATATGATTTCCTTTGACATTACAGAAGAGATGCATGTTGGAGAGGGGAATATTAGATTAATGAATCTTCAAATTCACTGTTAATGATCAAATAAGAAGAGAAGATATGAGTTTGAATACTTATATAACAAAACAGGCACTGCAACAGAGTGGGATTGCTGACATGTCTAAAATATTTTTTATTTAAAAAAAATTTTACATTACTTACCAAATGTTTAATAATTTACTTAGGATTTTGTGTGTTTGAAATCCCAAAAAAATAAAAAAAGTTACTTTTGACTTATTTCCACTAAATCTAGAATTGACAAGGCTTTGTTGTTGTTATTGTTGGACCATTAATATCTAGAGTGTAAACAAGTTACTGATATCTGTATATCAAGCTATGAAAATAATTGAATTGTGAGAATTTTAATATATTTGTGTATTTTGCCTAACCCGGGTAGATTGAGTGTTATTTCATCTTCTCCTCTTCACTTCATTACAAACGACGTAACATTAAACCATTACCCAAACCAGAATTAATTTACTTCAGACCTAGTTCTGAACAGTCCCTGCTGTTCAGAAATTTTAATTATTAACTTTTTCTTCTCGTTTGAATATTCCTGTAAGCTGTAACCATCTTCTCAGTGAAAATGATTTCAACTCCCTTTTATCCATAAAATCTGAAATGCATTTAAACTTGTTCCCTAACTGTTAAAACTCCAATTAACCGAACAAAGATCTCAATCAAGAAGTATCCTTCAGTCAATGCATATTTGATTTTCTAACAAAAACTTGAAAAGGAACTAGCAAGTAAGTTTAGGACCAACAGTTTATAAGCTTCATTATAATTAATAATGGATGAACGGAATTATAGGTTTCGCTAATCAGATTGGCGCATGCCAAACTTATGCTCAGATTTTTTCCTAACATACAAATCAAAGCTTTTGTTTATAAATTTTGTTTATAAATGGCCACGTGGTAACGTTTCATTGGACCTTTTTTTATTTTTATTTTTAAAAAAAAGTCAACAATTTCGATTAGTCAAATATTATTACTTTTCAAAAAATTGGACCAACGAGCTGTCACGTTGCTATTTATAAACAATATTAATAAACGACCGTTTATAAACAAATTGCCAAACACACTATAGATGATATTGATTAGTCATGAATTTTAGACAGTAATTAGAAACAGAAGTATAAGATAGAAACCACTTAAGATTCGTCAACTGCAAGAATCCTTCTTTAACTAGAAACATGAATCGACCAGGAGTAGCTATCAGAACATCTAATTCCTGTTTAAGATTGTCCAACTGAGTTCTCTGCCGAAAACCACCCGTGGCAACCATTGACCGGAAAGGGACGCAAACTTTTGACAAAGATCGACAGTTACTTAAAACCTGCCAATGTAGTTTTTAGATGTGTAAGTTGAAATAAAACATATCAAACACCTAGGGTAATAACAATGAGCTAATCGCTTAGAAGCAAAAAAGTATCAATCTGCGATAAGTAGAGTTTTTTCACAAAAATCTTCTTAAAAGGAGTCGGATATATATAGAGTAAAAGAAGCAGTTCAAATTTCATAATTTCATTTAACATAATGTTCCTCAGTTGGAGAACACACACTAATTGAAATTTTCAATTGAATACATATGCCAAGTGTCAAGTGATGAAAAATGTTCAAGATTATGATCATAGAAAAACGACTAAAAATCAACGTGGGTCAGAAAATCTTTTCCTTAAACCTATCACTTTTAAAGAACAGCACAAAATCCAAAACCAGAAGTATTAAAGATTGTCCAATCTCGAAGCACTGCAATAAATATGATGGAGAGCACAAACCAAAAAATAGTATTCAAACATATTATCAGACCTGGGAAGCCAACTCAGCAGTCGGTACCAATATAACAACTCGAGGACTTTGCGATACTGGTTTTCCAATTCCTTGAAGTTCATCTTGTCTAAGACGCTGAACTAGTGGTACCAGATATGACAAAGTTTTCCCAGATCCACTTTGATCAGCTATAATGCAGCTCTTTCCCCCAATAACTGGTGTAAATGCCATAGCCTGCAATTACTATTAATGCATTAACAAGACATCTATGTAGCTTTTCTCAAACAAAATAGTGATGCAAAAGTGCATGCCATTGATGGTAAAATTACAAAATATTATCAGAATATCCAAGAATAAACAATCTTAACATTTGTCTTATTTCACAAGTCCATATATTAAACAAAATTCATGGTTAAGATAAAAGTGATGAGCATGAGACCAATTATAGGTCTTACTCCTACACTGGTATGTCGGGGTCCATTCAGTAGTCCCAATTTCCTACCTTCATCTAAAAGAAAGCCATCTCTAAGATCATTACATGCCAATCATACAAATAGTGTACAGGAAACACGATAGTTTCACATGCTAGCACAAGTAGCAAAGGAAAGTTGAATAGCTGGAAAAGACAGCAGGCTGGGATCAGTAAGTGTAAATAAAAGAAGGGGAAAGAGAGAAGGATGTTAAACAGAAGTTGGTTGGATCATTTATGCCACCTAGCATATGCAGAATGAGAAACAATTTTTTATAGGGATATTGCTAGAAGACGTGTAGTAAAGGACGTGAAAATTGTCTTAAGACAAGATACAAAATTTGGTGACCTAGTAAACGCCATATATTGTTGACACCTTATAACAACGTGCAAAAAAAGAAAAGAAAAATTATAGAATCTATCTTCTATTGGCCATGAAACTCTAAATGATGGGGATAACACATCGATAGGGAGTGAAAAGTCCATTCTGACATTTAAATGATTTACCTGAATATGTGAAGGACGTATATAATTTTGATTCCTCAACGATTCAATAATGTAGTCACTACACCCCAGTTCATCAAATGACTTTCTGCTAAAAAAGTCACTCTTTATATTCAATTTCTTCAACTTTTTTGAGATATCATCAACCTTATACCCATATCTATCACTTGGCTCTACATTACCCCATCCTTTTGAGGACGCAGCAGAATCTATTGAAGAAACACTTTTTCTGGCAGATGGAACACGAGAGTTGATATTTTTCGAAGCATGTTTCTGAACACGGACGACCACCTGCTCATCCAGCAAATTGGTATCATCATGCGACACAATGGAAAGATCTGGTGGTTTAATTTTTGCTTTCTGTTCACCATGTTCCAGGTTATTGTCTTGTTTCTTTTTTTTATAACTTTCTCTAACCAGATCTTTTACTCTCTGTGCTTTCAGTCTCCCAAAACTCCTGCTCACTCCCCTGTTATGCCCTATGCAACCACAAAATATGAAGAATTCATATCAGAATTAATATATGTTAACGTACAACTGGGATATTTTAATTTGCATTTGTAAAAGATTAGTTCAAATTAGAATCAGAGCTTTCTAATCCAGTTCGAAGGTTACAATTTTGTGCTGCCAAACATATTGGAACTCTTTTTGGCGATATCTATTAAGTAAACATAGAGATATCATATTACTAACAATTTTAATATAAAATTAATAAAGCATCCTAGTTCTCATCTACACTCACATCACCATTTTGCCCTCATATTTTTTGCTCTAAACTAACTATACCCTCATTTAATATTCTCATTAACTAATTAAGTTAAAACAAAACAAGGACCAATTAGTATGATCCCATAAACACATAATAATAACACAAAAGCTCTAAGCTAAAATATATACATTACATTACATGATCAAAAGATTTCTAGGTCATTTTTCACACCTTACTTCGTCACTGTAAAATATTTCTCTTTATTGACAATGTAGAAATTCTTCAAATTATTATTGTTTGGGTTATCAATTATTCTAGAATGAAAACGATAATACCATAATAGACTAAATAAATAATTTTTAATTTGTCTCTGAAAATTTTTAAATTCAATATTCTGTAATCATTTTCTTTATAAGGTCTAGAGATGAGTGTTTGAAGTTATTGAAAGGGAAATTTGGTTAAAATGTGTATTAAAGAAATTTTTCACAATTTTTTTTTAACATTCAGACCATACAAAGCGTGTGTCATGGTAAACTTTTTTTTTTTACGTTATCTTTTCCCAATTCGAAGCATAAAATTTGACATAAAAATCAACAATATTTTGAGAAATTTATTAAAAAATCTGCATAATTTAATTATCCTTACAAATTTTTTGTAAATTAAATATTAAAGAAAAATATAATTGGAATTTGAATGATTTTGTAACTTTCTATTGTCCAGTACACATTATCCTATTCAATAATATCTAAATTCTTACATCCTTTACAAACTCATTGGAGGAATTACATCATTTACTGTACAAAACATGTAACATATTTTTTCCAGATTAATTTTCGAATACACTACTTACTATTTCTTTGTTCAAATTTACATAGTTTTTTTTATTTTCAATTTTGACTGATTACTTCTCACATCGATATTTCTTGTGGAGATGAATAAAATGTTCAAGTATATGTCACACTTTTGCATAAAATTTTAATACAAACTACAAAGGTTTTTGAAAAAGTCGAAAACAAAAATAATAAAAATTGTGGGACATTAACAAACTATTTTTTTTAGTTAATTGAAACATTGCAAATATTATTCAAAAGCTGCTTATTACTACAAAAAATTGCACAAATTATTCTTTCTTTACATAAGATGTGTAATGTGCAAAAAAGTAGTGTAGTCAAAACAAAACAAAACAAAATATTTTGATTTATTCAACATTTTCACATTATATACATAAATTCAAAAATAAATAAATAAATAAATCATATCTACAATTTCATTTTTTTTCTTTTAATAATATTTTTTACCTCAACAACTTTAAAAAAATAGTATTAGTTCTATGAAGACATTGCGAATCACATTCATTTTATACATAAGACTTGCAATGCACGTAATTACTGCTAGTATTTTCAAAAGAAAAGATTAAAACCCCTGAACCGTTGATGACATTTTGGAAATCAAAATCCTGTGCAAATTCGAAAAAATAAAAACTCTGAAGCATAATTTACAACTTTGATAACCTTCGTCAAGGGATATTTGTTGAGACGCGTCGCAGACGATTCGAGCTCGGCCGCAAGAGGGTTTTGAGCTCAGACTTGGTGATTGGAATGAATTAGGAGATAGGTGGAGGCCTTGAAAGTCGGAGGATGTGATTCTCCGGCCGCCGGAGAGTAAGGAAACCGACGCATTGGAGAGAGTGAGAGTGTCCAGCAAGCCCGCCATAACCCGAAGAGGGAAAAGGAGAGAGGAAGTTATGGATAAATATTTCAGCCTTTTCAGGCTGCCAATTGAGAATTGTTCGTGTCATGGGAAATTTGTACTTTTCTACCCCAATCTAAAGCTCCCAGCACTTTAGTCCAAAACTATATAATCGCACTTTTCCCTCTCCAGACTTTCAGCACCATAATTAAAGCCCTTCATCTTTATCAACATTAAACTAGAAATGGTGACAGGGCAGAGAATCTTCGAACTCAACGAGGACTCGATCCAAACGGGACGAAGAATCCTCGACAAAGACGGTAATGAGGTGAAGATGGGGATGAGAAAGTGTCTCCAAACGAGGGACGAGAATGGTGATCCACGCTCTCGCTCTGTCCCCGATTAATAAATTCAATTAAAAATAAATAAATAAATAAAAGCTCAAAATTAATAATAGTCAAAATTCAAAAATTTTATCCAAACTCTTCAATTCCTAGCTTGCTTACGCCCAAATAACTCAATTAAAAATATAATATTTAATTGTCAAATGTTAAAAATAAATCAAAAAAATTTCAAATTTAAAAAAATATATATATAATAATAAACGGGGACGGAAACTAATATTTTTGGCATCCGCATCCCCACTTTTTAGATCAAGTCCTGTTGCCATCCCAACATTAAACCCTAACGGGGAATACCCGTCAATTGCCGAAATTTCAGTCATTTCTTCATTCGTGATTAAGACAGCAATCTCTAACCTATTACATAGATCAAGCAGAGAATTTTCAGTAGCTCTGTTTCCGAATTAGACACTGTTCAATCGATTTGTAATCCAGACATGGTTGCATAAGAATTTCCAAAAAGTAAATAAATAAATAAAGAATTTGATTTTGAAATATGACGGAAACAAGCATAAGATAATAGTTATGCAAATGCATAAAATTAGATAGGTTTTTATCACAGTTAAAATCATGAAAGTCACAAACTATTTATCCATTATAACATACACCGGGGTTTCCGATCCGAATCTTTGGCTAATGGCCGGAAAATTTAACTATCTCAATCATGAAGAAACATAAGAAACGAGAAGCTTTTTATTTCATTAAGGCAGCAGACAGGAATCTTTCAAGATATATAATTACAATTTTACATCAGAGTTGATGTACGGTCCATAACAAAATTAATTAATAGATATAACCAGTATCATTTCAATGTGCAAATCCTTTAGCAGGTGACTCTTATGGACAAATTATTACTGATTCTGGCGTTGAAGACGAAGACGAAGACGAAGCCTTTTGAAGTGGATAAAGGTCACCTGGTGAAGAAATGTAACATTTTCTGTCTAGCTACCATGAGCATCGACTCGTTGGCATAATGACTATCAATCACCTGATTACTGAGTTCTTGGAAGAAGATGCAGCACGGTCTGATTCTATCATGGATTTAATATAGAATTCACCCGCCTTGTATGATGATCTAACCATGGGGCCAGATGCAACATATCGAAATCCCTGCCACAAATCCAGAGAAACGTTAAGTTCACCAATATGAATGAGAGTTCCATCAATCATATTCTTCATTCTTAACTAGTTATCACCAATCTTGAACAAAGTTTCTTACTTTTTATTTACCATAATCTTTAAAATAAAACAGTGTTTACTCTCACTTCTTGAATTGTTATATACTATTATGTTTTGACACTATATTGACATTTAAAACAAAAGCAGATTCATAAAATCAATATTTTGCCAGAGTACAAGCACACATAAAATGTAATCAAAGTAATGACAGTTCAAGAATAACCACGTACCAAATGATTTCATCGATTATTTATATAGTTTTTCACTTTCAGTTTTCAGGCACCAGGAAGGGTTAAGGTCAGACGAATGAACTGAAAGTCTACAACTAACAAATCAAGAAACAAGCTTATGTACTTTTTTGTAGAATGGAAAATATAATGTTGTAGTACTTGGTGAAGAAAATACCGTATTCCAGTTCTCCTTTAGTAACAGGAAATGAATCTCGCAATGAGATGCACAGGTTATGGTGATAAGTAACAGATTTAATTCTTCTTTAGTAACAGAAAAATAGAACCTCATAATACCGCTTGAACAAAATTTGGAGAGGCAACCAAAAAACTTGTAGAAAATAGAAAATTATAACAGAAGAGAAATCAAAGTTCAGGCAGTAGTCCAAATTATACAAGTCACAACAATAAAAAATCTAGTCAGATTAATATAGCATTCAGAGAGAGAACATAGGAATGCAAATTGGAAAAGGATGTGTATGGAAATTGCTAGAAGATAGCTATTACATAATAGCAATTACCACTATTAATTAACGTGATTTCGTTTTTACAGAAAGACAAAGGAAAGGAACCAACCATTTCCATGCCGAGGACTTGATACTTCTCAAATGCCTCTGGAGTTATGTATTCAGATACTGGCATGTGACGCTTTGAGGGTCTCATGTACTGGCCAAAAGTCATTACATCAACACCTGCTGCCCTCACTTTCTCCATAGTTTTCACAACTTGGTCAGGTGTTTCTCCACACCCCAACATTATTGACGTTTTGGTGAGTGTACCTGGAGGGGCATAGTCCTTTGCCATTACTAAAACATCCATAGATTGCTTAAAGTTAGCACGATGGTCACGTACTACACTTTGAAGCTCCTCAACTGTTTCAATGTTGTGAGCAAAAACATCTAACCCAGATTTTGCAACTTTCTCAACACAGCTGGGGTCTCCTCGGAAATCAGGAACTACAAATTGAACAAAATGCACTTAGCAGAACATATTTCAAGAAAATACTTTTTTCATCAAGATAGCAAAACCAATCCTTTTTTTTCTTATCAACATACAAATAGTAAAATAACATTATTAATGTGTAAACTTAGATAGGCATCCTACATCTAAATTTATAGGTTGAAATTCTCCACGGAGAGCATGAGTTTCCATGTTGAAGTTCCTGCCTAAAGGATCAGCAGCTTAGTTAATATAACTGATAAAGGGCATTAATCAATGCCAATTAGTTGAGGTGCAACTTATAGAAACTATCAATTGGGAGGGAACAAAAGGAATGTAGTTCTCAATAAATGAAAGTGAGTCATCGAATTTTTTGTTGACCCCTGAGCCACTGAATTTCTCATTGTTGCCTTAAACCCGCTCCATTCATCACATCACATATTTACAGGAGAAAAAGCATAAATTATTCAGAATTTGACACATAAAATTTTGAGGTTAAATATAGACCCTTTTTTATGAGGCTAAACCTAGATCAGTTTCCTTACTTTTACTCTACTTGCTGCAGAATGCTCAATCGTCTACATCCACACATTGAGCAACTTAAACAAACAGAAGAACAATAAGTTCATACCTAAAGCTTCTATGAGCATGGTAGGCTTCAATATCTTCAATTTCTGCACCGTCTCGGCAAAATGGCCACTACCTTGATCTGGTAAATCATCGCGATCAACACTGGTAATCACCACATAATCCAAGCCCCATGAAGCAATTGCCTCAGCCACATTTGTGGGCTCATTTGGGTCGGGAGGAGGTGGAGTTCGTGATGTCTTCACATTGCAGAATCTGAAAATTTAAGATGAAATACAAGACTTCAAAAATTAATAGTCTTCAATTTAACAAAGACTGTGCAAAGCTCAATAGCTTGCACTAGAGAATAGACATGAAAATGAGTCCCATCGTCACCCCACAATTAGCATCTTTACACTTTAATTTCTTCAGACAGTGCACTCATCATATACCATGAGGAAATATAAATCTTTTTCACCCTTTCAGCAAATAGTATTTTAGTAGTTGTCACTAATCTCGGCTGGTAATTTAACAGACAGACGACATTTCCAACAGGAGAATTATTATGATTACTCCAATTGCATAATGCCACCGCCCCTCGGGTTCTCTCTATATTGTACTTCTAAGTGCATCAAGTGAGCTTCTTTCCACAACCAATTAATTACCATTCAAATAATCCGCTCCAAACCCACCCCCGACTCGTAAAGAAAAAAGAAATGTATGTATTTTGCAATCTTTGATCATTGCAAATAATCCATCATAAAATAAACAAAAATGTACTGAATCCAATCAAGAAATTCACAGATTTGATTCCAGTAATCAATCATAAACCCCAGCCTTAACAAATAACAATACGGAAATATTTTTCAGATGGACACTTTACCTGCAACCACGAGTGCAGGTATCACCAAGAATCATAATGGTAGCAGTAGCAGTACCAGTTTCGCCGCCGGACCAACATTCCCCCAAATTAGGACACTTGGCTTCTTCACAAACGGTGTGTAATTTCAATTCCCTCAATTTTTTCTTTATCTGCGTGTATTTTTCACCCCCGGGAATCGATTCCTTCATCCATTTGGGTTTGGGCAGGGGCTTCTTCTTGGTGCCAACTTCAACGGAGTAGTGGTTTTCGGATTGGAGATTAGTAAAGTCGCCTAATGCTGGTGACTCAGCTGCGAGCCGCTGGCGCAAGCCATCGAGGGTCGGAGGGTATTTCTGGAAATCTGACCGTGGGGTCGAGGTTGTGGGGGTGGAGGCAGAGGTAGAGAAGAAGCAATGACTCGGTTGAGAGAGAGAGAAGAGAGGGGATTTGTTATAGGATTTAAGGGATCGAGTGGCAAAAGAAAAAAAACGGGAATTCATTTTCTCCTTGTATACGGCGGCGGCGGCGGCGGCGGCGGCGTTTCTGGTGGTGGAATCGATTGAGCGGTTGTTAGTTGAGGGCAAGGCCAAACAGAGGGGCGCCAACGGATTGAGTGGAGGAATCGATTGAGTGGTTGTTAGTTGAGGGCAAGGCCAAACAGAGGGGCGCCGACGGATTGATTACTGATACGTGGCTTTTGAAATGGTAAAATAAAATAAAGTAGGGTTGTTCAAAATAATAGAATTAAATCAGACCCAATCATAATCAAACAAAATCAGGCGATTTGATTCGATTCCTACATTAAAAAAAATGATTTGATTCATAGAATCAAGAATCATTTAGTTTTTATTCTGGTTCTGATTCTAAAAATCAAACTCAATTTATATATATAAATATACAAATCAATACGTATTCGTCTCACCAAAAAACTCAAATCTAAAATTATAAATGTGAAATGTTCAAAAATGTTATTTATCATACATTGTACCTCATTTCATATTAAAAAAGATTTAAAATCATAAATCTAAATTTTTATTCTAATCCATTTCTCTTCTTTTCCATTATAGACAAGCATTCACACTATTTTACTTGCACTCTTATAACACAACAATCGTTGCACTCCTTAATCACCATCAACGGCATTGATGTTTATTTTTAAAACGTTATGTATATATAAATTTCGGTCCAATTCGTCAATTCTCAAGAGTTAACACAAACTCAAATTGCAAATTTCATCACTAACTCACACGGTGTCTGACAAAATGGGCAGAGTCAGACCTTCATTGTAACCTGTTAGCATTGGCAACGGGGCAGATCGGGCCCCGATCCGCCCCGCCCCGCCTCGAAAAGATTTCAGCCGATCCGGATCCTCCCCGCGATTCGCCATTTTTCGGGTCGGTTCGGGTCTGGGTCGGGTTGGGTCTGGGTAGGGTGGGACGGGATGAATCGGCCCCTCGATCCGCAATAATTTTTTTAAAAATTTTTTTTATTAATTTTTTAAAATTAATTTTTATTTTTTTTAATTAAACGGGGAGGATCCCCCCGATCCGTTGACTAGCCAGGATCCGCCCCCACCGATCCGCGGATCGGCATTTTTTTGGGGTCGGGTCAACGGATCGGTGGAGCGAATCGGATTTTTTTGCTCTAAACCTATAAGTATGAGTTTAAACGGCCTTTATGTTCAATTCTCTAAATTTCGACGAGTCGCGAGCTTCCTTCAAGCAAGTTACTTCTTCTTCGATTTGAAATAACATATTACTTTTTCTAAACTTTTGTTTAATTAACTAAAAATTTCATTTTCTATTTAGTAATGATGTAGATGAATTCTAATGAAGAAACTGATATAAACATGTTTTAATTTACATTTATTTTTAAGAATTCAAGTAATGGTCCCAAAATCAAATCAAATCAAATCAAACCAAACCAAACCAGAACTAACGGTTTGGTACCATATCTTTATAAAAATAAAGAAGGGAAAATGTTGATTTGCCTATGGTCAAAAGTCAAAACTAGAGGATTAGGTCGTTTGAGCAATTCGCCTATAAATAGTAATAATGTTCTAATATTTTAAACTAAAAAAAAAAAAAAAGTCTAAAATATTGATAAAATTAAAATTGTTCATTTAAAAAAAAAAATTAAAGAAATATTGTCATATGGTTAGGTATTAAACGGTTGGCACGAGTTGATTTATGAGTTGGCTCATGAGCGAGTTCGTAAGTTATGAGTGTAATACAATGATTATAATCCACAATCTTTCAAAAAAAATTGAAAAAACATTCAAATCTTTATTTTTGACAATGTAAGTCCCAATGTATGCTTATTAGTAGAATTAATCCATTTTAACATACTTCATTAGTTTTGACCTTAAATAAGTCACGTGGAATACACAATTTTTTTTATGTGAAGGGCAAATTAACCAAGCAATCTTTAATTTTTTTTTTTTTAATTCAAGATTTCTCTCTTTATTACAGAAAATTTCTCATTCTTCTTCTCCATCCTCTCTCGGATGCCTCATCTCACTGCCACTTCTTCTTCCTTATCCACAACCACCACTGCACCACCATTATGGCTGCCTCCACCACCTCTCTTTCCACCAACTTCCCACCCCTCTTCTTCGACAATCACCACCCATCTTACCATGAAAATACTCTTGATTTTTATAACAATTTTATCATACGGGATACCTTCTGTTGGTACTCTTAATTTTTAGAACAATTTTACTATTGTATAGCTAGCATAGCCGGGGAAATTCCAATAATATGAATGATAGGATACCATCTATGGTACTCTTAATTTTTAGAAAAATTTTATCAAGAGATGAATCTTTTGTATTCTTAGTATTTCTTCCTACAACTTTTGATGTGATAGAATTTCTTGCTTCTTGCTTAAGACATTGCATGTAAGTTATATTGGCAATTATTAGAGCATAATATCTTCTTTTTCTCCATCCTAAAATAAGCTCAAGATATGTTAAACTAGATATTATTATTGACTCATATTCGAATAAATACGAACGATCGTATGGAATGCGAGATATACGATCGAATATTAGACAAAGCACGATCGATCTGTTAGGCACGTGCTAGAATTATGCCACCAAATCCGGATCCCACTCTTGATAAGGTAACCAATATTCTTATTCTTGGTAAGATAATCATCATTCCTATTTTGCAGGGGAACTTACCTAACCAAACCATAATTCCGGATTCTTTGGAGATTTCCTCTCCTAAATACGTGGAAAGGTTGTGCCTATAAATACCTCCACACTCCATGGCATTAAGGTACGAAACTCTTGAGAATAATAAGAAATTATTAGTTATTTTTCTACAACTTCTCTCTACTGATTATCACGCCGGAGCTACTACGGGGGGAAAGCCCCGCATTGTTTCAGGTTTGCAGGGAGGATCAAGTCGATTTGGCATCATTTGGCGCCGTCTGTGGGAACGATTTTATTTGTTTCCAAACAAACATCCCGCCATGTCTATAATTATTGGATTAGAAATGGTTATCCGAATGGGAGCAACATCAGCAACTGTGTACACCGATTCCCAACTTGTGGTGGGACAAGTGTCGGGAGACTTTGAGATAAACAGTGATCGAATCCTCAAATATGTTATGAAGGTAAGGGATTTGCAAAGGAGATTTCAACATTGCAATATCGAGAAAATCCCTAGGGAATCAAACGAACATGCAGATCGATTATCAAAATTCTCAAACTGGGAGTCATTTCCTACAAATGTGAATGTACGAGCTCTATCCAAACCTAGCATAGCATCGATCGAGGTGTTAAACGCGCAGAATGGGACTTGGATGGATCCCATTAAGGCTAATATCATTCACGGTTGGACACCAGGTGAACGAACGGAAGAAAGAAAGCTACGGTTACAGGCAGCGAACTTCTGCATGATCGATGGGGAGTTATATAAAAAGGGGATTACTATGCCTTATTTATAATGCATTACAAATGAGGAAGGACAACAAATTTTGGAAGAAATTCATTCAGGGGCGTGTGAAAATCACTTGGGAGGAAACATGTTGGGTTTTAAGACCTTAAGGCAGGGATACTTTTGGCCCACTCTTAAGAAGGACGCTAGAGAGTTTGTGAAGCGATGCGGAATTGGTCAAAAATATGGAAACTTGATCCATGTGCCAGCCGAGGAGCAGCATGCTATATTTGGAATCAGACCATTCTATCAGTGGGGACTTGATATAGTGGGGCCCCTTCCTATATCCAAAGGTCAGCGAAAGTTCCTACTTGTGGCAGTCGATTATTTTACCAAATGGGTTGAAGCGAAGGCCCTTGCCATCATATCTGCTCGAAAAGTCCAGGCTTTCGTTTGGAAGCAGATCATCTGCCGTTTCGGAATCCCACAAGTAATCATTGCAGATAATGGAAGACAGTTTGATAACAGGGAGTTCAGGAGTTTTTGTGCAAGCTATAACATCGAACTGAGACTGTCTTCGGTGTCCCACCCCCAAACGAACGGTCAGGTTGAAGTCACGAACAGAAGCATACTTTGGGATCTTAAGACAAGGCTGAATGGAAGGGGAAATGAATAGGCTGAGGAGTTGCCAAATGTTCTGTGGGCTTATAACACGACGCCAAGAGAATCGACGCTTGTGACCCCGTTTAAAATGTGCTTCGGACTAGAAGCTGTTGTCCCTCAGGAGATCATTGTACCTTCAACAAGGATTTCAGTCGATCCTGTCGATTTTGGATATCATAAATTCCAATTAGATACGATCAATGAGGAAAGGGACGAAGCCGAACGGAGAATGCTACAGTGCAAACGAAAGTCACAACGCGATCACGTAAGGAAAGTAAAGCAGAGGTTCTTTGAGAAGGATGACCTCGTACTTTGATCAGTTATAGCAACCGGACATCGACCAACAAAATTAGGACCTAAATGGGAAGGTCCCTTTCAGGTGGAGAAAGTATTGGGCAATGGAGCATACGTGTTAAAGATGATGGATGGCACAACCCTGGCACGACCATGGAATGTGGAACATTTAAAGAAATTTTTCCAGTAAATTTGAATAGCTAGGGTTATTCTCTACTTTGATGTTATTTTCTTTCACGATCAATAAAGACGACTTTTCGAAGGAAAGATCTCAACAATAAAGACTTCGTCACGCGCGAAGCATCGATCGCTAAAAAACGATCAAATTCAAAGACTTCGTCATGTGCGAAGCATCGATCGCTAAAAAATGATCAAAATCAAAGACTTCGTCAAGTGCGAAGCATCGATCGCTAAAAAACGATCAAATTCAAAGACTTCGTCACGCGCGAAGCAACGATCGCTAAAAAATGATCAAAGACTTGGTCACGAGAGAAGTGTCGTTCGCTAAAAAAGATCAAAATCGAAGATCGATAATAAAAAGTCAAGATATAGTACTTTGCTACGAACGACAAAAAGAAACACAATGTTTTACACAGTTTGTTTTTCCTAGCAAAACTATTACAGATTTCTCAAAGGGGGGACTGGTTCGTGGTATCAGCGTCTTGATTCTCCTCCTCCTCTTCTAATGCCTCAGCATGGGCAAAGTCCTCAAATTCATCCAGATTTAAGGCCGGATGATCACGTCGGAGCCAATCCTTCACCTTTTTGTAGGCATGAATCATTGACTTCACACCATACATTCCAGTGATTTCGTTAAACTCATCAAAACCTTTGTAAGTCTCCACCACTGCGCCTGCACGATCTTCAAGGCGGGATTCGAACTCGGATTTCATAGAATTGATCGTTGCATCCTTTTCAGCTAACTGTTTGTCCTTTTCATCCAAAAGCTCTCTCGAAGTCGCCAACTCTTTTTCCAATTGAGCGATAGTATTTGTGGCTTCCGAATTGCTTTTAGAAGACGCTTCTAGTGAATCCAAGAGGGCGCGTTCCATTGCCAAAACCTAAGAATGGGATTACATGTTCACAAGCAAATATATGGAAAATTAATGGAAAGATGAATAGAAGACCAACCCTCCTTATTTCGACGGAAAAGGCTCGATGGATACTGAGACCTCCCCTTTTTTTCACATCCTCCACTAAGCCACGTTCGACAGCAGAAGCTATGACACGAACGTCCTCATCTACGTTAATTGCTGAACGAGCAGATGCTTCTTGACCACCTCCACGAGGACTGGAGATCGTTGGCACGGGGGTCGTAGGTCATGACAAAAGAGACGTCCCCGTGGCTTCAACATTTGAAGAGATAACAGGAGGATCTCTCTCAACTGTCTTTCTTTTTGTGCCTTTTCCTTTGGTCGCTTTCGCTCTCATCAAAGCCTCGACCCTGCTCGAATCATAACTCATCTCGTCTGAAACAAAAATAAAAAACCGTTAACTCAGGCAGGAAAAGCTCAATATGACTTCAAGGTTAAAAGAAGAATTACCCTCTTGAAAGTTTATATGATATTTGATCAAGGCATCATCGGTTAAGACTGCACTCATTCGATCACCAAGAGGCCTACAACCTCGAACGATCTGAAGAGCTTCCTCTTCGACAACATTGAGAATGACCGAACTATTGAACGAATCATAGTCCGGTCGATTCCAAGAAGTGGAAAATGGAAAAGGACCATTATTCCTCCTGACAAAGAAAAACCTAGTCTTCCAACCAGGTTGAGAAGATGGACACAAGGGGACTTTAAAATCATTTTTTGAAATGAATACGACCAAACTGTTGTAATCACGGTGAGGTTTTAGTTCGACCAGTGATTGTAAAACATTTAATGAAGGAACGATATCGTTCTGCAAACACACTAGCAGGAAATAAACGATCACCCTCCATGCGTTTGGGGCTAACTGTGCAGGATTTAGGTCGACAAAACGAAGAAAAGACACAAGAAAAGGATGGAGGGGAATCGAAGACCACCTTTCATAGAATCCAAATAAACAGTCACCTCACCAGCCCCCCCCCTCGCCAATTCCCTCATTATTCAATGGTGCACGATAAGAATGGTCTGGGAATACGATGAAAGAATTGAGCGCTTCGACCAAACGGAGTTCATTGTAGCAGCTTTGGTATTTAGGTATAACCAAGGTATCTTGGGAACGACGAGATGGTTGATCACGAGCCATTTTTTGCTGCATTCGAGGGGAAATAGGTAAAATATCAGAAACGGTACGGTCAGATGAAATCGAAGCTGAAGGTGATGATTCTTGATTAACAAACGGGTTATATAAGACGGAGAAGAAGAAGATGAGAGGTCGCTATTCCTACTAAGGGGTAAGGATACCCTTCCCTCCTCCTCGTCACTATCTACAATAAGGATAGGTTCCATGGCCTACGGTAATATGCATATATATATATGTGTGTGTGTGTGTGTGTAGAGCAATATAAGTGCAGAAAGCGCAGAGTTCCCGGGAAGTCAAATAAACGGAATTTAAAACTTGATAGAGAGGTAAAAATGATAGAAAAGTGATACCTTCTTGGTGTTGGGAAACCCGGAATCTGCTGGAGCTTGAGTTAGGACGAAGAGAAGTAACAGAAAGTGAAAATCTTACCAAGATAGTAGAGAGAAGGGAGGCAAAAGTCCCACATATATAGCTGCCTCTCCGCCCCCAAGGAAAACCCTTGACCTTCCCGCCTTTCCAGATTCAAAAGACACATGATGGATTGAAGTGATGCGCCATTATTTGGTACAGAGGTGGAAGAGAGAAATTCAAGATACAGCCTACAGGAGACACGTGGACAAGCGCACTAAATGCAGGGATCAGTTCCCAATGCCCAGCTACCGTTCGAATATGATTTTTGTGTCAAACGATCGTTATTCGTAAAGTCAGAATCACGATCGCTTGGGGGACTATTGACTCATATTCGAATAAATACGAACGATCGTATGGAATGCGAGATATACGATCGAATATTAGACAAAGCACGATCGATCTGTTAGGCACGTGCTAGAATTATGCCACCAAATCCGGATCCCACTCTTGATAAGGTAACCAATATTCTTATTCTTGGTAAGATAATCATCATTCCTATTTTGCAGGGGAACTTACCTAACCAAACCATAATTCCGGATTCTTTGGAGATTTCCTCTCCTAAATACGTGGGAAGGTTGTGCCTATAAATACCTACACACTCAATGGCATTAAGGTACGAAACTCTTGAGAATAATAAGAAATTATTAGTTATTTTTCTACAACTTCTCTCTACTGATTATCACGCCGAAGCTACTACGGGGGGAAAGCCCCGCATTGTTTCAAGTTTGCAGGGAGGATCAAGTCGATTTGGCATCAATTATCATATTATTTCAATTAAAAATTATAATATTCTTGTATAATTTTATAAATTTTTTTTACTTGAATTTGACTTGTTGGGGATGAGGGTAGAAAAATAGGAAACATTTTTCTTTTCTTTAGATTTTTTTTGATATATTTATGTAATACCCCGAAAATTCGTCATATAATAACGGAACACACTTGAAAGTCAAATAGAAAACTAGAATTTAGTTTACGTGTTTAATGAGACCTATTCGACATTAAATAAGACATTTAATTTACTTGGTGTAATATCAATGAAGAAAAATAAGAATACTAAATATTATTTAAGTAATTTTATCGATTAAATAAATCGTCATATGTCTTAATTATTCAAGAGCACCTCTTATAGAGTTCTGAATGTCCTTCGAAATACATATTGTAGTATAGGCAAGTATTCGATCAGCTTACATGCCCTGAAAACTTTAATAAAGAATGTCGAAAATTTTAAATACTAGTTTCAAACGGCCTATTTTGACGAATCGTAACTTTTGATACAATTGATCGTATTGCGTCCTGATAATTATGTGAAAAACTAGGTCGTGAGTATTTCAGAATGGTATATTGGAAATTCAATTTTGATCATTGTAAGATTACCAAAAACTCAAGACAAAAGTGGAGACTTGAAAAGAAATTGAAAAAAAAAAAGTTTAAGTGACGAATTTTGATGAGCCATAACTTTTATCTCGATTGTCAATTTTATGTTCCGAAAATATCGGTGTAAAGTACCTTTTGAGAATTTCACATTTGCATCAAGAACTCTATGTTATGACTTCATATTATTTTGAAGTTTCTAATAATTATTGGAACAAAAATATAAGTTTTATATTTTATGAGACCAAAAGAGAAAATAAAATAACTTATTTATAATTTGCATCTTAGTCTCCAAAAGGAAACTACAAATAAGGATCAGTGATCAGTTGAAAGATGAAAAAAAATGTTTCGATCCCATAGAGAGGCGATTCGAACCCCCCTCCTCTGAGAATGTATGTTTCATAATTATTATAATAATTATTATTATTATTAGGGAAATTAGACTTATTCCCCTTATTAGGTATAATAAAGCAAGTTGACCATTTAAATTAGGGTGATCCCTATAATTGTTTTTATTAGATATTTTATAGCAAAATGATCCATTTTAATATTCTACTATTTATTGTGTCCTAATTCATATTTATTGATTGAGCTAGAATAAATAAATTATATTGTATATATATATGATAGGCAAAGGAGTAATGATCAATTTAGTTGACTCCAAGCAGATATTAGTGATCCAAACTATTGAGGAATAAAGTCGTGAACTCTAGGATAATTAAGGAGTGAGATAAGTAATGTTTCAACTACAATGCAAAACAATAATATGTATATTATTATGTGTGATAAGTGTATTTTATACACTTATTTATATGTCAAAATTATGATTTTTCATTGTAGTTTGAGAATAAATTCTACCTAAGTTGTGTTTATTTATTATTATTTCAGATTTTATCCTAAAAGTAAGAAAAGTAAATAACTGAGGAAAATAAAGGTCAAGTTGAAGGCAATTGGAGCTAAATTGGGCTTAACTTGGAAGAATTCAAAAGATCGAGGGCTTAATTGAAGAAATTAAGAGAAAAATGACTCAATTGAAGAAAACAATAAGTTTTGGGGTCAAAATGATCAAATCAAAATATAAGGAGTTTCCTGCAAATAAGCATAAGGACCAACTTGAATGGATTGATAAAGTTGAAAATTGCGCTAAATCGAGTAACCAGGCGATCGCTAGTAGGTGAACCACGTGATTGCACACACATGCGAATTTTTTATACATATCCAAAAAGGTCATGTCCACGTGATCGCGTGGGTCTTCTATTGGGCCAACTGTGGGTCGTTTTGTGCCGATTTTGACTGAATTATGCCCTTTTCACAATGTCTTCACCCTACTATATACAATATTGGGGGGTACGATTTTGGGGACTTTTGCTCAGCCTCGTTACGAAGCTTATTGGCACTTTTACATCAATTTCTTGAGAGATTCAAGCAATGCAAAAGTCGGGAGATTAGAAGATTAACACGAGAAATCAATTTTTGGTGCTAGATTTCTTTTCTCATTGTTAATTTATAAACTCCATCATGTTTTATTATTATTTTTACTGCAATTATTATTTCTTTGTGATGTGTAACTAAACATATAAGTTGGGATGAACGATGTAACATAGATTTATTTTATTAATTTCAAATTTCAAGTTTTGTGTATATGTTGCAGATGTTGATTTATTATTGTGTTTAATGCATGAATTAACTGGCCACTAATTCATGATATAATGAATTATTTTCATAATCTGAGAGGTGGGTTAATAATTTAGATCAAGGTAATAAATTTAGCAATTTTAACAAAAAGATATATATATGAATTTGTGGTTACATGTGATCAATATTGAATTCTTGTATTTATTGCATCTAGATATGGAATAATTCAGACCCTTTGTAGAAGTACACGATCGACTTATTTAGGTAGATTGATTTAAACTCGATAGAGGAATTTCAATATACATTAGTGAATTCGATCAAATACATTTATCAGAATAAAACCTAAGGAATGGAATTAATATTATTGGCCATGGTGAAATCGTGAATCCCAACATTTTACAATCACTTGAGAAAAATAATTCGACATTCTAATTTCGTAAAATTTGCATTTATTTCTTAATTTTGGTTAAAACACAAAACAATATTCGTTTGTTCAAATAAGACTGAGAACTAATCAATTTCGATACTTAGTAGCAGTCTTCGTGGGGAGGATTACAGGACACTGTTGTTCACTTTATTACTTTTCACGATCCGTACACCTGCGGGTATATTCTGCATTGCAAAATAAAGTGAGCAATGTGCTCTTATGTGTTTATACGAGATATATTGTTGGTGCAATATAGGTTGGATATGATGTGGTAAATATGCGAGATGTGATTTGATGATATAACATGTTATTAATATATATGAATTCATTGGAATGTAGAGAGAAACGGAAGAAGAATAGCAACAATAGAAAACTACCAAGAAAGACTCCAAGAACGGCTACTTCAAGTGTTGCCTCCCTCTCTCTATCGTTTAAGACTTTTAGACAAATAGTAGATACACTGTAATATGTATATCAACCATTGTGCCAGGTCACATTAATAATGGGTCACTCATCAATACCCAAGTCCAAAACATAACCAAGTCAAATGGGCCAATAAGCAACAAATCCAAAGATTATCACAAGACTACAATTGGGCTCTCTAAGTAGGCCACGAACAACTACCAATCCAAGTTGCACCCAATGACTCCTGAATAAAAGTATCACTGATTAATACTTCAAAATATTTTTATTACTGAAATTTACATTTTTCAAAACAAGTATCATAGTATGATACTTATAATACTTTTAAAGTATCATAATCGGATATTTACGATTTTTTTCAATTTTTTGACATCACAACCTAATACTTCTTCAAAATTTCATGATATTGTAGTCTTTCCAAGTTATAATTCGGGGTGGGGTTAAATAAGATAAATTAGTAAACTCGTTCGATTCCAGATTGGCGAGTAGGGAACTTAGGACATAATTCTAGTATTACGTCTTAACACTTTCATGATACTTTTCATCATATTCAATCAGACATTTCATAAAAAATACTATAAAATTGATGAAAGTTCAATAGTAATATTTTCCAACACATCCATCTTGGGTAGGTCGTCGTTCGAGCCTTGTTGAGGAAAATGGAAGTGGCGCGAAAGTAATGATGTGATGTTGGTGGGTATATTTTAGGGTTTGAAGAGGAAGAAAAGAAGTAAAAATCACTTAAAATTCTAGTGTAGGTAAAATTTCATCAAGGGTTGTAAAAGAATTATGAAATGCAATTATCTCAAAGTGATAAAAGGGGAATGTGAAAAAACTCCAACTTTGCTTGAGGTTGCCACATTAAGGGTTCGAATTTTGGAATATGAATTTGGCTCTTGGGTAAATGCAAGTATGTAAAAACAGTCTTCCACCCTGTACCCTTGAAGACATAACTTGTGATTTACATTTTTCATCAAGATCCTGTGCAGGATAGATTGGGATCGTCAAGGTTGCGTCATAATTTTTTTTTTATTTTTAATGAAATGTAATTATTTTTATTCCTTGTTAAAATGCCCACTTTGACAGTTGGAGAGTTGCGATTCATTTCGCGTTTTGATTTCACACTGTTTTTCGACAAAAGAAATCAACATTGACAGCTGCCCCCGGATGTTCATTATTCAACAGAATATTTCAACGCACGTCTAACGATAAAGCACCAAAGTTAAAAAAACACTCAATGTAAAACTAGCTCATCCAAATATAGGTAAAAGTTATATTTTGATTTATAAAGATAATTTTTCAAATAATTTTTTAATCACGCACATTTTTTTCTTCAATTTTCAATCATTATTTTTTTACTTTAAAATTATAAATAAATCAGTTTATAAATCAAATAGTGTTACTAAACGAAGGGTAAATTATCAATGGACCTTCGGTAAAATCACAAGAAACAACATATTAATCTCCTAAAGCAGTTCAATAAATTACATAATTTAACAATTTTTAAATATATTTTAAATAAAAGTCCAAATCGTGCCGCAGATTGAGTCCATTTTTTAACTCTTTTTTATCATACTCATATTCAACCAAATATTCACACAATAAAATATTCAGTATATAAATTCCAAACTTTTTCTTATTTTTTAATCATACATTCTCCAAAAAATTACAATACCAATTTTATTTAAAATGATTGTCAAGCAAGTGCTACATTTTATGAAACTGGTAAACCCGCAAGTTCGTCTCATAAAAAAATCATTACAGAACTTTAAACTCTCATCACAACATCATTTTTTTGTAAAATAAAATAAAAAATTTGAGTAAAAATACATGTGCTTCACAAAATCCACACAAAAACAATAAAAACCACCTCATTATACATGGGGGAACAAAATAATCGAACCACCAAACCAAACGAAACGATTCGGTTTGGTTCGGTTCCATATAAAAAAAACTAATGATTTGATTATTAGAATCAAGAACCATTTGGTTCTTGGTTCTGGTTCACACACACACACACACACAAATCGGTGGGTATTCATCTCACCAAAAAATTCAAATATGAAATTATAAATATGAAATATACAAAAATGTTATTTATTATACATTTTACCTCATTTTCTATTAGAAAAATATTTGAAATCATAAATTTAAGATAATCTCCAATAGGCTCTCTAAACTTGAGATGCTCTTTATTTTGGAGAGTCAACCCATAAAATTTCACTCCAATAGACTCTTTACTTTAACATTTTAATTTAGAGTTCTCTATTATTAAATGCATTCAAAAAGTTATAAATTTTCAATGTTTTAACATTAGCTTTCTTTATTACATTTGAATTTTGATATCATTGGTCATTCACTTTTAAAAAAATAAATATTAACCAAAAATAAAGAAAGATAATAAATATTTTTATGAAAATGTAAAATAAAGAGTTTTTTGGAGTTTGTAAAAAAAATTTACTCTTTAAATTTAAAGATGCTCTCTATTATGTGGAATGTGTTCTTTAAATATAAAGTGTCTATTGAAGATGCTCTAATTCTAATTCATTTATTTTCTTTTCAATTATAGAAACGCATTCACACTGCTTTACTTGTACTCCTACAATACAGCAATCGTTACGCTTCTTAATCACCAACAACGACATTGATATTTATTTTTTAAAATATATATATATATTCCAGCTCAATTCGTCAATTCTCATAAGTTAACTCAAACTCAAATTCCCTAACTCACATGGCATCATGGCAGAGAGTGCAGAATCAGACATTTATCGTAACCTGTAACTATAAGTCTAAACGACCTATATGTTCGATTCTCTAAGTTTCGACGAGTCGATGACCTTCCTTCAGGCAGGTTTCTTCTTCTTCGATTTGGAATAACATGTTACTTTTTTAAATTTTTTGTTTTTTTAACTGAAAATTTCATTTTCTATTTAGTAATGATATAAATGGATTCTAATGAAGAAGACTAAAAGCAAATATAAATAGGTTTTTATTTGCATTTATTAAAAATTCAAGTAATGGTCCCCGAATCGAACCCAACCAGAACATAACGGTTTGGTTCTGGTTTGGTTTTATATCTTTATATAAATCTATTGATTTCATTAGTAAAAAATCATCGGTTCATAGTTTGATTTGGTTCTTCTGGAATCAGAACCAAATCGATCCCCGTCCACCCTTATGTATACATATAGTTATAGTAGTATTAAAAAATTCTTGAGTAAAAAAAAAAATGAAAGCAAAATCATTATGAACGGTAAATTTTAAAACAAAAGTAAACATTTAAAAAATAAAGAAATTAAACTTTAATGCAATAATATCAGGACAGAACTATTCCCTAATAAAATCAATGAAACGACAAATATCGTGTATAAAGCGCTAGACAAAAAAAAAAAATACTAGTATCGTTAAAAGATATTAGATCATACAGCCTTGACTTTATATTGGATGATTTAAAAGTACAAAACTCATATAGGACCCTTGTTGGGTGGGGATAAAAATCTATTCATCTTGACTTAAATTAAATTAAAATTTTGGTTTTAAGTTTCACCAAAAAAGGACGGGGTGTTTTTGAAGTATCCAACTTATATGATCGATAGTCGATATATGTGTATCACGTGATCGGTACATAACACATGAAATGTATACATTGACTGTCGAATAATATGTGCTGCTCGATAACTGAGGAGCAGTTCAACTCCGCGAACTCGTAGTAATTACTTTGTTGGTAAAAATTAACGTGCATAATTATATTCTAATAACGTACATTTTACGTGTATAAATTGGACATAATTTCGATTTACAAAAATCGAATATATGAAGTAGAAACCAAAAATGCATGAATGTGAATTTAGTCGAGGCAAGAGTTTGACTCTTTGTCCTTAAGACAATAATACCCTGCACGGGTGCTAACGATTATCCGACATTCGTCTACTAAGATACAATGACTAAGTCCTACAATAGGAGCACTCTAAATTATGTAGACTAACGAATCTTACTTATACTTTGAACTCTCTTAACATGAAACTCGACTCCAAATAAATGTACAATATTTTGAAGTCAACATGTAATCATGAACAAATGAATGAATGAATTAAAATTCAAGTATACAGGGTCTATTTATAGATGTTGGAAAGTTGTGTTTTAAAATACACGACTCTTTCAAGGGTAGAGATGACAATGGGTAGGGTATGGGTCGGGTTTTGAAAATTCATACCCTACCCACTAGAGATTTATTATAATATTAATATCTTACCCATATATCCACTTAAGAGTGACGGGTCGGGTCGGGTCGGGTGCGGGTATACTTTTATACCCATTTAAAACTCGTTGCGTATTTTAATTTTAATATATATATATATATATATTTGATCAATAATAATATAAGTATCCAATTATAATTTTTTCATAGACTTCACATGTAATATACTAATTATAGAGTACGGAATTTTTTTTAAAAAAATTAAGTTGTTAATATTTAAATACAATAATTTTTTTTTTAAAAAAAAATTAAGAGGAAATTACACCACATACCTTATCTATAATAAATATTTAGATCTTACTATTGCAAATCTTTTAAACCAAAAATAATGTATTTTATCAAGTAAAAGTGAAAGTAAGAATTGTCTCTCTCCTAAACTGATCAAATAAGTGACTTTTATCACTCCTCCATACATGCCACACATCAACCCTGTAATTTTGCCAAAAAAAATTCCAAATTCATGCGTATCTTCATATTTTGTCTACGTGTAAATTCCAAGGTATGTGCAGGAACCTTTAGTTTAGAATTCCAAAATGCTAAACTAAAGAATTGCATCTCTCCCAAAAAATTTCAAATTCAAATGTCTGGAGTGCAAAATCCTTTCAGAATGGACACATATGCTATTATTTTTCAATGATTTTACAAATTCCATCAAGAGTCTATATATCATTTTACAACCAAAGCCATAAATCCTTGATATTGGACCCTCGAATCTTTCATCATCTCAATTTGCCACAAAGAACTCACCTACAATGGAGAATGCAAAATCTCTGAAAACATTAGAACCAAAAAATGAAAAGATACAAACTTCTATGTGTTGGATGAACTGCTCATGAAATAAAGACATTTCGCCAATTATTAGAGCCATCCTTCATGAAAATTCTTGTTTCAGAAATCCCCTTTGATCCCGAATCCAAGAAGAAGTCTCCCAATTGCAAGAATAGCGAAAAGACGCATGTATAAACAATAGTTCTCCATTTTTTATTTTTTACCCAATCTATTTCATTTGTAAAATTCACATATTTGATGAATCATTTACTGATATCCAAATCATCACTCCATAGTTAGTGAACCAAATGTTTTGCCAATTGTGTTGCTTAGGTTAAAATATTTCTAGTGTTTGATTTGGGTAGCCTATAGAGCAACATAAATTATGTTAATTGTTTGAATAGCTTGTAGAATGTTAATTGTTTGAATATCTTACTTATGAAAGACATATTATTTCTTAGCACACGATATATCATGCATCGCTTTTATTAACTATAACGTGAAATTTTTTCCTTATATGAATAGACTCAAGTAATTGCTTATTTCAGTTTCTATAGAATATCATGTATCGTAAGAAGTGCTACTTGTACCAATATATGAATTCATTAGGGTTCTTCACATCACGTGTTGCAATGTAGTTTTGTTTGATGCTTCATAACACATCTAGCAATATGATTTATTATATTGTGTTTTTGCCTTTTTTTTTGTAAACGTGTCTAGCATCTATCGTGGTTATGCAAATTGTTGTGCTTTCATATGTACAAGTATGGCAATGAAAAACAACACGAGGATTACAAAACAGATTCCAACTTCGTCCCCAAGAGGATTAATTGTTCAAAATTTTCTGATTGCTAAAATTTATCAGCTCACTCAGTGTAGCAAGTCCACTTGAATTAATTAAGCAATGAGAAGAAATCTTGTTAAGAAGAATATTTTTAAGCATTTAGTGCACGTTTGCCCCCCCCCCCCTTTTTTTTACCAAAAATTGTGGTTTTAAATAGTATTTTTGGGAGAATGTGTGGTTTAAAATTATTTGAAAAATCAAATATTGTAGATGTGAGAAAAAAAAAGGTGCAGCCCACACCCTGAGGGCCCGAACCGACCCCGCCCAAAGCCATTGGTTCGGGAAGGTAAACCAGGTTATGCCTCCCAAGAGCCAGGGTGGAGGGACTTATGTAAGCATGAGAATTTTAGCTCAATGACTCCCGCTTGCAACAAAGTCAATTCCACCTTGCGGAGAATCGAACTAAGCACACTGCCGCGCTAAGCACTTACCACCCCTCCCCTTTGCCACTGGAAGATTTGCCCTGGGGGCGTAGATTTGAGAGAATGGATGGTTGAATGTTGATATTGAGTATTTTAAAAACCCGATTTTCAACGCACAAGAAGAATTCATTATAATTCGTAATTTTATAGTATAGGCAGAGACATTGGCTGATATTGGTGTAGGCAGAACCCAATTATCACTACATTAGTATTCGAGTTGACGCCATATCTTCAACTTTGAAACATGCTCAATTTTCTTTTTCGTGAACTGCTTTTATCCAGCCTTGCTTCATTCATTATCATTTGAACGATTTCTATCATTTTTACAGCCGATCGGAACGATTAGTCCAAATATATGTACTCTGCTTTTTATGTAATTATACAGTATAATAATTATCTCAACAAACAGAATAGTGTGTTGTCTTCCACTTCAACAGTGAGCATCAGAAAATGAAAAACACAAACGCCCAAATAGTAGTGAAACTGAAGTCAATGGCTAGAGAAAGGAAATTCAAGTCGGTCATTTGATGGATTCAGTATCACATATTCTTCTGGACGTGAATTGCAATCAATTTCAAACGATCATAAAACTAGATTTTATAAAACAAAAACACATGACACCCAAAATAACACCAGTTTAGGTTAGATTAGTATTTGAAATAGTTACCTTTTATCATTGTCAAAAATATTTACGGAAGACAACTTAATCGAATAACAATTACAGAGGTCACGTCCAGTGAAGAAATTACTGAAGCCAACATTCGACAATTGCTGATTATGAATAATCTCATTTGAATTGTTAGTAGAATTGGTAGCAAACAATTTCCATATATTTAACATATGAAATTAATGCCATCCCTTTTTCTTATATAGTAATTTTGGTCTTTCTTATGGGAGTATGCAGTAATTTAGTTTATAAATTAATTAGTAGTATAAAATGAATTATTATTTATTATTTAAAGTATATACAATTTTTTTCCAAAAAATAATGAGTATATGGATTGGGTATGAGCTTTTCCACAATACCCATACCCTATCCATATCCATGTCGGATTTCTAATTCTACACTCATACCCTACACACGAACCGATTGGGTTGGATAATTTTCGCCAATTTGTGTCGAGTACCCAACGAGTTTTGAGTTCGTGGGTATTATTGTCATCCTTATTCAAGAGACACAACACTTGAAACGTGTCTTTAAAATAAAGAGACTCGCCTATTGAAAAATAGCAAATTCAAAAGTCACAATCTTTCATATGAAAAGACACATATTTTCATTTTAATTAATTCTAGAATATTTTATAATATTCTACTAAATTTTCAATATTGTCAAGTATTTAAGCGGCTTAATTTTTCATTCACTGACTAACGGTTCCACTTAAATAATCAAATAAATTGGTCAAAATCAATTTATTCCGAAAATCTCCCACATGAATGAAAATTAATGCAAAGACTATGCAGATACTGAAGAGAGTACAAGCGAAAAGTTATTGTATCAGGAGAGGTAGCTTCTGGCTTTGAACCTGCCTTGGTGAGATATTATTAGTTGACTAATCAGTGAACATGATGTCTTGAACTATTCAGCCGTTGGTGTAAACCAAGATAATAGTACTCACACAATATCTTCCCCTACACTTTTGATTCTCACGGTTGTGTTCATTTTGGTTTTTAACAACTCTTGATTTCATAAGTACTTTGAGAGAATTTAAGCCCCTGTTCTCTTTACTGTTCTGAGGTCGTTTTCTGTTTTTATTTTCGAAAACGCTAAAAACGCGTTCTCTTTACCATTTTCGAAAACGCGTTTTGGAAAACAAAAAAAAAATTTGTACACAAAACGAAAAACGCCCGAAACATCGTTTTGGGCGTTTTGTGTGTATTTCGACAAAAAATGTCCAAAACGCGGAAAACGCGTTTTGGGAAATTTTATTTATTTATATTTTTTTTTTTTATAGAATTATCTTAACTTAGAACTAAACTTAATATAAAGTTTTTATTTTTTTATTATTTTTTTAGAATTATCCTAACTTGGAACTAAGCCTAAATAAAGAATTTTTTTTTTCTTTGAGAATTATCCTAACTTGAAACTTAGTTTAAATAAAGTTTTATTCAATTCAATATCAACATTACAAAAAAAAAAATTAAATGAGAATTCTTGTTGTTATATTTCAAAAAATGTAATAATAAATGGACTCTGGTGGTTTTGAAAGAACTTGCATTTTCTGGATTTTAATAGAAGTAGAGCTTTCTCAAGTCCCGAACCTGACCAAACTGTGTTAATATAGACTCTTAATGCTCACATTAGTGTGTTGCATGTAACCATATTTTTAGTGTATTGTGAAAGGAAATTTGAGTTGGGGTTAGTAGTATTCTGCAAGCAAATTAATTAAAAATAGTTTAAATAGTGTTCTGCAAAATTTCAAACAGAACGTGTTTTCCAACTTTTCATTTTCAAAAACAGTTTTCAGAAATGACAAACCAAACGCGTTTTCAGCAAATTTGAAAACAAAAATGAAAACACAAAACATTTTCGAAAATGAAAATACAAAATAAAATACAAATAGAACGCCACCTAAGCATTTAAACATTCTCATAGAAACAGCCTTACTTCTCACTTACATAGGTGATCCCCTATTACGAGTAGTCTGTCCTACCCCATTTGGTTTATCCAAGATATATGAATCATTAAAAGTTAACCTTAACCTAGATACTCTGCAGAAAGTAGTTTGGTTTGACCATAGGTGATGAGAATCCAGGGAGTCAATCGAGTCAAAGTCAAACAGGTCAATCCTCTTTCCGAATACCGGTGGGGCCCATGACAAGATCCAAGGCTAAAGAGGTCCAAGAGTTGATGGCGGGCTCATTTTCAAGCTCCGAAATCAAGTTCCCATGGAAAAGATCAAGATCGAGGTCAATTGCCTAATTTTGGAAGAACAGGAACTTTCGGTCGACCGAAACTCTGCAAGATTTTGAGGCTCAGCTGCTGGCAGTTTCGGCTGACCAGCGTACGACCGAAACTACCATTTCGGTCGACCAGGTGGTCGACCGAAAGGTAATTTCGGTCGACCGAAAGTCCTCCGAATGTAAAAAAAACGGGGGTTTTTGTGCAATTTACCAAAGTTTTGTTTTTCATTTCTTGTATATACCTTGTAAAGCCCAAACCCTAGATAATTTTTGAATGAACATTGAAGCCTCCATTGAGAGCATTTGAGAGAGGTAAATCCTTTCTTTTCTTGTAACTTTTCTTGGAATTTATTTCAACTTATATATTGAGAGTTGTTCTTGTGTATTTGTTGATATTTATTCCACAAGTCTTGGTATTTGTCTTAATCTCTCCATTGGGCTAGGGTTTATAAATCCTTGAATTTTGGTTGGGTTAAACTTGGGTCAAGATTTCTCATTTATTACCTATTTTAGCTTTCTTGGGTTGATACAATATTGTTGTGGGAATTTTTGGTTTAATCACCAAAGGGGTTCGCATCAATAGGAATGGCTAGGAATTTAATCCTAGGTGCTTAACTGAATCTTTGTAACTTAGTTATCTAATTGAACCAAGTTCTTGAAATCTCCAGTTAGCATGGTTGAGTTATCTTTACTAAGATTACATGCATAGTAAACTTTAATCTCATTCCCTTCGATCATCAATTTAATGATCTCTTGGTAAGCTTTTTAATATGGTGGATCCACAAAATAATACCATCTAAGATAAATTGCAATACAAGACGATCTATAACTTTTGAGACACAATCAATCAACGTAGTAGGTATAAACTTATCACTTTTGGAACTCTGAAGCTAACATGCTTCTCTTGCTTTAGTTGGAACTTCATTATAGCTATCCGTAACCCCCACAAGTTTATGATATCGAATAAATAAACTTCCAAAATTTCTTGAAATAAAATACTTATTTCTCATTTTATCTAAAGGACTAGTTCCAAAAATTCATCTTCAAATTTATAATGATTTCGAACATTTCCAAATACCGCACTAGAATAGTAAACACATTTACTAGTGGATATAGATCTTACAATGGACATCCATGTCACAATACGGTACCAACAAATTTTTTCGAGAATAGTGCAATTCAACAATGTTCAAAATCTCGTATTATAATTTGAAGAAAAGAAGGTCACCCCACTTTTCATGGGTAGTCCCAACTTCAAGTTTTGATATACACTCGAACAACGACTCGACACGATTGAGATAATATTTGAAATCCGACACTATATGGATTAAATCTTAAAATCAAGAACCTTAAGCACTTAGATTTTTGAAGTTCGGAACTTGAATGACTAAATAAATAAGTTAATAAAAAATTGGAAAACTTTTAAGGCCAAAGTTGCAGATCACAAGACCTCGAGTACTTAATATGCAATTAAGTCCTTAATGTAAAACTACAACTCAAGTCCCTTGGCCTATTAAACTTCCAATTACAAGTCTTTTTCATCAAACCACCAAGGTTTCTTAACTAGTGGATTCTTCAATCTTTGGTAATTGATGTCCAATTTATATCATCGAATCATTATCATTACAATGCAGTTCACCTTACGAATATTATTCAATTATTCAATAATTATTAATTACTACATATCGATATCCATGCAATAAATGATCTTGTTCCAATTTCAACCATTTTTTGGTTATTATGAATCATTCTTATAATTCTAAAATTAGTATAAAGATTTATACCTTTCAATCTTCACGAAACATTTTTCTATAACTTATAAGGTATAAAGAATGTAACTTTTAAACTAAGTTACCTCCAAAATTCCACAATCGTGAATGCATATGCAAGTAGTAACATTACCCCCACAAATCTTGGGTAAGACTTGAACTTAGAGTTCATCAACTCTTTTAAATTTCAACCATATAATTAGTTATATCCATTTGATAAATATTTTTATTTCACCTCCAGTCAACGTATAAAATGACTAGGAATGTCAATGCCTCTTGAAAGTATATGTTACTTCCACATTCGTCTCCCAAGATACGACGACCACGTCTCTCAATAGGAGCACTGCAAATTATGTAGATCAACGAACTTTACTTATACTTTGAACTCTCTTTACATGAAATTCGACTCCAAATAAATGCACAATATTTTGAAGTGAACATGCAATCATGAACAAATGAATGAATGAATGGAGTGATGAATGAATTAAATCCAAGTATATGGGGTCTATTTATAGATGTTGGAAAGTTGTGTTTCAAAATATACAACCCTTTCAAGAGACACAACACTTGAAATATGTCTCTAAAATAAAGAGACACACTTATTGAAAAATAACAAATTCAAAAGTCGCAATCTTTCATATGAAAAGACACATATTTTCATTTAAATTAATTCTAGAATATTTTATAATATTCTACTAAATTTTCAATATTGTCACGTATTCAAACGGCTTAATTTTTCATTCATCAACTAATAGTTCCACTTAAATAATCATATAAATTGGTCAAAATCAATTTTTTATAAAAAGTTCCAAATATTATTATAATGTTGCGTTTAATAGTGATGGTGGAATTTGGGTAGAAAGAAAATGAATTGTAGTGAATTGAATTCCTGGGGATTTGATGTTTTATGTATTTGATTGATTTAATTTTCTAAGTGAGAAAAGTGGGAAATTTTCGAACTTTTGTTGTTTAATGGACATTATTTTTCATGACAAATAAAGTAAAATTTAGCTATTTTAATTAAATTTTTTTTTCACACATTTGTACTCAATAATAATAATCTTAATTTTTGTTAAAAAAAATAAATCAATTAACAATAACAAAAATGATCAAACGTGACAAAAAATGCTTAAAGAACCAAGAAAATAAACTCTACTATCTAGGCGAGAAAATGAATTCCTTGATTTTGAGTAAAAGAGGCGTGTTGACGTCCCGTAAGTACCTCAAATGCTGGACACCGTCAACATATAGCTTAGTGGTACCAGGGAGGCCTTTGGAATTCTTAAGTTCCATAGGTCTAAGGTTCGAAACCCCCTGGGGACGCGTCCACCTCGCGTGGATCAAATCTACACCATGCGGTGGACAATACCTTGTGTTGACGTTCCGTAAGTACCTCAAAGGTTGGGCACTGTCAAAATATACTTAGTTTAGTGGTACCAGGGAGACTTTTGGAATTTTTAAGTTCCATAGGTCAAAGGTTCGAAACCCCATGAGGACGCGTCCACCTCGCGTGGAACAAATTCACATCATGCGGTGGACAATACCTTGTGTTGACGTTCCATAAGTACCTCAAAGGTTGGGCACCGTCAACATATACTTAGTTTAGTGGTACCGGGAGGCCTTTGGAATTTTTAAGTTCCATAGGTTCAAGGTTCGAAACCCCATGAGGACGCGTTCACCTCGCGTGGAACAAATCCACACCATGTGGTGGACAATTCGCTGTGTTGGCGTCCCGTAAGTACCTCAAAGGCTGGACACCGTCAACATAAAAACGAGCATTTATATGTTGTAGTTAGCTTAGTGGTACCAAGGAGGCTTTGAAATTCTTAAATTCCATATGTCCAAGGTTCGAAACTCTCTGGGGACGCGTTCACCTCGCGTGGAACAAATCCACACCATGCGATAGACAATACCTTGTGTTGATGTCCCGTAAGTACCTCAAAAACTGGGCACTTTCAACATATAAAGGCGCGTGATGATCAAATGTGAAAAATGAATTGCCAAAAAAATTAATACAATCAAACAAAGCAAGATAGAAAATATGGATGGAATTATTTTTTTTTTTTTAGGTAATTGGAGACTATCAAACATAGCCTAAATCTCTTATCATCACTATCAGTACTACCTTAAAAGTACCAATGGAGGAGAATCTTTCAATTACCAAATTTGCCCTCACATATTTTATTTTAACCCAATTATGACATTGGTTCTACATTAATTAATTAATAAATTAAATCTCATCAGTCCACACCTCTCCACTTACCCTAGAAACAAATATGTTTTATAACTTACAGAAATCGGTTTTCAACCGGGTTTTTTTTTTTAGTTTGCTGAAATTTCACAAAAATTATTCAAAAATTGTTTATTACAAAAAAATATTATGCAATTTATTCATCATTTACATAACACGTGCAATGCACTTGCATTGGACTAGTAATAATAAAGTTACAAATCAATCAAACCAAAATCAGTTAAAAGAGGATAAATAAACTTCGAGATAACTATATAGATAGATAGATGGATATATAGATGCTCCTTAACTTTTTTTTTTAGATTATCAAATTTACTTTTGAAAATGTTCGCGTGAATGAAACATGAAAGAGAGAATCTTGAATTTCGTTTCCAATTTTTTTAATAATAATAAAAAGCCAGACTTGCAAGTGTGACAAGCCGACAACCGTAATTTATTTTTCTCTATCCAATTATCATCGCTATATATATTATTATTATTATTTTTGATCGTAGACTATATATATTATTGCTAATAACAAACTTGAAACTAAGCCCATTGAATATTGATTCCCATTTTGAAGGAAATAATTTTTTTGAGTAGTAATTTTTCGGATAATGCGTATCTAAAAAAATAGGGGAAAGTTTTTTTTTTTTTAATTTACGTAAAATATTCTATTGCGTGAATATGTGGTTAAAAATGAGTATAAGAAAAGAATACATTAAAAAATCAAACATGACTTAATCCCTGTTTAGTGAGGATTAAAATCAATTTTTTTAGTAGATTTTAATAAGATGATGAAATGTGTGGTTAAAACTTATGGGATCCCATAAAATTGTTGATATTAATGGTTGACTCTGATTTAGGCTCTGTTCGGCGACTACTTTTCATTATAAATTGATTTATTTATATTTTCTGGGTCAAATGTGTGATTAAAAGGTGAATAAAGAGAAAATGTATGTTGTTATAGTTTAGAAAATTATGTAAATTATAAATTGATTTATAAATCAAATAAACTGTAAGTTGAACAGAGGCTTAGATTTAAGCTCTTGTCTAATAATACTGTAGCAGTTTATAAACTGATTTATTTATGATTTTAAATTAAAATGTGTGATTAGAAAGTGTAGAGAGAAAATATTTATAATAAAAAAGTGATTGAAAAATTGTATAGTTCATAAATTAATTTATAAATAATTTATTTTGCTTATCAATTGGATATTAAAATTCATTACAATTTGCAATTCATAAATATATTGTCTCACGCGCGCGCCTATCGCCAGAATGAACGCCATTCTCCTTCAAAGGAACCGCAACGCACTATATCTTGTAATTTCAAAAGAAGTCAGCTAATTTACGGATTTGTTTCATGTTGATCACTATCTTTTAACTATTTACTTAACTCATATTTATTTCAATTTAGCCATCCATTTGTAAATTATCTTGTAACCCAACTAGTATGTTGTTGCCGACAATCATCTCAACATTTTGTGTAGTGGCCTCACCACATTGCAAATTATAAGAAACTTGAATAATGTCGTGGATCATTATCAAAACACACAATTAGTAATAAGAACAAATCGAATGATGTAATAGATCCAAATGTTATTTAAACCTCCAAAGTTGTCGAAAACCTCTCCATGGTCATGGAGAGATGCAAAGGAAATGCAAATTGATTTTTTGACAGAGAATGTAAATCTATACCACCTAAGGACAGTTTGATTGCAAGAGTGAAATTTGGGTGGAAAGAAAACGAATTTCAGGGAATTAAATTCTTGAGAATTAAAAGTTTAATGTGTTTGATTGGTTTAATTTTCTAGGTGAAAAAAAGTAGAGAATTTTCAAGTTTTGTTGTTTGATTGACATAAGCAAAATTTTGCTATTTCAATCAAATTTATTTATTTTTTTAAAAAAAATTTCATACATTTGTACATGATAATAATAATGTTAATTTTTAGAAAAAAATAAATCAACTAACAACAATAAAAATGACCAAACGAGACAAAATGTGAAAAATCAATTTCTATGAACGTGCAAAGAAAACGAACTCCTCAAAATCAAGGAAAGTAAGGGAATTCAAGAAAAGTTGGAAAACGAATTTCATGAAAAATTTAGACAGTCTCAAATGGTGCAAAAGTTGAAAAATGAAAAAAAAAAAATTCCATTTTCCATGGAAAACATTTGATATTAAATAGGTTCTAAGGAGGGTGTCCCCAACATGGAATTTGATGGATTCTAAAATTCCATAACGTTCCATATATCATCAATTTGGAATTTTATAGAATCCATCAAAATCCAAGGTCCTCAACATGGATTTCAATTAATTTTATAAAATTCTGTAGATTTCGATGGATTACTAATTTTAATGGAATTGAATGGATTATGATGGATTTTAAACAAAAAATATGAAGATAAATTTTTTCAACAAATCCGACCATGTCCCCTCGAAATTCGAATTCCACACCTTCCATTTAACACGGTATTGCCTTACATTCATCCATTTATTATTCTTTATGTATAGTTCCTTCCAAACCAAGCAAAGGTTTTTTAAGTTTAAACTTTTGAATTTACAATATGATATTTGGTGTAGTAACCAAATGAAAAAGATTTTCAAAAATGCTTGATAGTAGAAGTTTGACACCAATATTTGAAAATTCATTTATGTGACCCACAATTTTTATCAACATTTCATCAATTTTTAGCCAAAAAAATTATTTTTAACAAGACCAAACAGGGGCTTATGCATGAAATTATTTGTGATAAATTGGATAGTAAAATGGGAAAGACCTTTATTATTTATGTTTTGCTGGAATCTGCAAGGGGAGCAGGAGAAGCACAAGTCTCCTCTAATGTTTCTTATGCAAATTACCTATTTGTTTCGATTGTGGCATGTATAATTAGATATCATTTTATTTTTTAATTAATGACATAGTTCAAATATTTTTGTTTCTTATTATTTTTATTTTTTTGATGATCACTTAAAGAAATTATGCTATTTTATTTTTATTTTGCCTCAAGTTCGAGTTCACCTTGTAAAAAATAATGCTCTAACATATCAATTTACATCTAATTTGATGCCACCGTGAGAAATGCTCTAACAAAGTTCTATGGATAGCATTTCAGCAATGCACTTTTTCCATCTTCTAATTCATGCAGGAGTGTAAAAAGCTTGTGAAAAAGCTTCAATATTGTCCTAGGAGTTTAAGAGCATGCTTGGTTTCCAATTAAAATTCAATTCTCTCAAATTGAAGTCAACAATTATTATTTTACAACATAAGTAAGGGAATTCAAAATTTTTAACTACATATTTTTATTTTTTGTCAAAATTTATAAAAAAATCTAATTTAATTTATAACAAACAGGAACTAAATAAATCCATCTACAAGTGGTATGGTAATGGGGAATCAAAATCACGAGTACTAATAATACACTACAATTTTTGAATTTCACGTTTTTATGTTAAAATAAAAATGATGAATCTATTATGAGCAGTGCTACAGGTACAAGCCTTGTACAAATGCGATTTCCCATCTTTTATGCACATTCGGTTCTATCAACTTTGTCACGAGTTTCATTGGTCAAAACTCAAATCATGAATTATGCTGGCCATGTGGGGTTGAATTGAAGTAAAAATACAAGTTAGATGGTAAAAAATTGAAATTAGGAACTTCCAATGAATTCTTGCCACTTGTCCCTGTCACAAATTGTGAAATAACGTAAAAAAAAAAAAAAAAAGCTGCGCGTGGGATCTGCTGTTTACGTCTCAGACGATAACTGCGAAGATGATACAATCACCTCCAAAATAATTTCATCTTTGACATCCCTCTTACATGTAATGTGGGGTTCACGTACTGGGTTTCATGTGGACTCCATACTCATGTAATACGACTATGATACATTTTTTAGATGAAAGTATCATTTTTCAACTATGCATGACTCCACTCACTCTCATTGCGATTCCTTTCCTAGAGAGATAAAGTAGAGAGAGAGAAATGTTTGAGCGTCTTTCTGCAACTTTCTAAAATTTCAGCTTTCCAGCTAAGTGTAAAGGTCTGGCTTTCCTTTCCTTTCCTTTCCATTTTTTTCTCTCTCTAACTCTGTTTCTTGATCTACACTTCAAACTTTGAGAATTATTCGGTACTTAATGCACTTGCTAATTATTGACTTTTACTTTCTATTTTTGCTTAATTATACTGCTTTCATGGAGTCAAGACTCAAGAGTCTTCGTCAATTTCCATCTTGAACGCCATTGTTTGTTTCATGCTTCACTTAAAATTTGGTATAATTTTAATGGATTGTTTTCGTATTTTACTTAAATTTTTCTCAAGATGTTATGCTTTTAAGTATGCATTTTTGGGCATTGGGTGTTCAATTGCCAGTGATTCATGGCTTTTACGTCTTTTGTAGATTTAATGATCTACAGAATTGGAAATGGGTTTTGTTTTTTTATGCTCTTATAACTTTACTCACATACATTTTGCAGATTGGAGGGTATTTTTGTATGTGGGCGATGCAGAAAATATTTACTGAGAAAGAGTAGATTGAAGAAAAAGGGTGTTGTTTTGGGTCAATGGGTGGGAACAGATCCATAGAAAATTGCTTGAATTTGAAGATTTTGGTGGGATTTATTTACGTTTTCGCAATTCGATTGTCCCATGGAGCTACCAATCCTAATGATGGTAAGTCCAAAGAAAGAAAGCTATTTATAGTGTTTGCTGGAAATAAGATATAGCAAGTTCCAATTTTGTTTCATCATTTTCAAATTAACAGAGTAATAAAGGCCACAACTCCCTGGATTGTTTGACATATCAGTCTTTCTGGATAGTCTAAACTATTTATTAACCTGTGAAATTTAAGTAAAATTTCTGTTGAATTGCAATTCATGTAAGCAGTTTATGTTTTTAATGTAACTAGACTGCACATTCCTAATTTAGGTTGAAAAATCAGTTTCAACCGTCTCTTGTAAGAAAACGTGTAGTATGCTTGCCATATCTATTCGTCCAGCTTAAATTGTGAAAGTTTTACCTGGTGCTCTCTCACAGGATAATTCTTTTTTATCTTCCTATATAATTGTTTATACTTTGCTTCTTCCATATAAAAAATGCTTACTTTTTTCTTTGGCATTTTATTATACTGTTTTAGTTGCTGCACTGAATAGCTTATATGCTGCGTTGGAATCACCTTCTCTACCGGGATGGGTTGCTTCTAGTGGAGACCCATGTGGTGAAGCTTGGCAAGGTATCCAGTGCGATGATGGTACAACCATAAGTTCACTGTATGTACCCTTTCCTTGAATTGATTTCCTGTGGATATTTCATTGCAATTTAATGTTCAAAAAATCCTTTTTACAGAACACTCATCGGGGCTAATTTGGGCGGAGAATTGGGTGACAGCTTAGGAAAATTCTCTTCTATCAAATCAATGTGAGTACAACTCTTTCAATCTTTATTGCTGTGTACCTTAGTGCATATGTACATGCATTTACATGTGCTTGCAGGAGTTTATCTTTTCACACTGATATTGGTAATTTTGCCATCATTTTGTGGCAGAGAACTGAGTAACAACCTTATCGGGGGTAGCATTCCATCAGAGCTTCCTGCTACATTGCAGAATCTGTAAGTTCTATCATTTTCTTAAAAGTAAATGAAAGAAAAATGAGAAACCGTTGCATGCAGCGAGTAACTTGGCTCTTCCGCTTATTCAGATGCCTACTAAAGCGAGATTATGATGGTCTTTCTTTACCTTTGTCAGTTTTCTTTCAGATAACAAGTTTACTGGAAGTATACCTAGTTCTTTATCATCTCTTAGTCAGCTATCAGCTCTGTAAGTTTTTGTATCCGCTGTCTTGTACCCTGAGTGCATGTTGACTATTTTTAACCTCATTTCGAACTACGTTCGGTGTTTGTTTCAGGTCTCTTAACAACAACGAATTAACTGGAGAAATTCCAGATTCCTTTGAAGGCTTGACAGCTTTGGTTAATTTGTATGATCCCATTTTAAAAAGAACAAAGCTTATTTATTCACACAATTAGGCCGTCATGTTTTTGACAACTTATATGGGATTTTGTCTTTGTACAGGGATTTTTCTAGTAACAATTTGAGTGGGCAGTTGCCCCCTTCACTAAGAAATTTGTCATCACTTACTACACTGTAAGTAATTCAACTTACTTAGGTTGCTCATGCTCATTTCGCCTATGTAAATGAAGCTGACTTCTTGATTGCCAGTCATTTGCAGAACAATCTGCTTTCTGGAGCTCTTGATGTTTTACAAGATCTTCCCTTAAGAGATTTGTACTCTTCTTAGCCATAATCTATTCATGAATCATTTATATTCCCTAAATCAACCTCCAACATTTTGTCTTTTTTCTCTCTCTCTCTCTCTCTCTATTTTTCTCTTACCTACAGAAATATAGAGAACAACCTGTTTTCTGGACCAATACCGGCAAAGTTGTTGAGCATACCCACTTTTAGGTAGGTTCCACTGTCTAAAAACTCTAATTAAATCCAAATATTTTACTTTTGAATTTTGTCAGAAGCCATTTAGGCTCTATACTCATGGGTTCTGTAGGATACTTGTGCACATTGTTTATTATATCTTTATCTCGTTGATCTGTAGGTTGCATATCAAAACAGTGCTCTCAGTTGTCATGACACGTGGATTATATAGGACACACGATGTAATTTTTTATGATTTCTCACTGACACGTGCAAACTTTGAAGCTTGAAGTGATTTTAGGAAGCAACAAGGATTTTTTTTTGTTTGAAGGGGGGGGGGGGGGGGGGGACAAACACATCCTAAACCATTGAAGAAATTAGAACAAAATAGATGACCCACATTATCTTCAATTTAAGTGCAACCAGTCTTCTTAGCGTAGTGTGGGCAGGGTTGTTTGTGATAGACCAAGATACTCTCCATAGTTATGGCTTTAATAGATCCTTGATATATTCGCATATTTTAGTCACAGGTTTGGAGCATGTATTATTCCCATACTTGGGGGCTTGTACATACTGTATATATGTACTGCTTTACCAATGAATAAACTGCAATCCATACTTCACCAATGCTGTTTTTCTTGGTATCAGAGCACAGTGTTTTTGTTTAGTTTGGCTGCTAAGAAAGCCTTCATGCCCACGGCTAAAAGTCAAACATAATTTTCATATATTACTGATAACACAAGCAGCAAGATTCACTGGTTTATAAGGGGATATTTGATGCTTGCCATTTGATTGTTTGCTGTAGATGGATTCAAGAAATCATTTTCTTTGATTATAGAACTTCTTCAAGCTCCTATTAGTGATCCAGAGATACATGATTTCTGGTTCTCTTTATTTTTGTTATTGTCCAATTTCTTCTGGGAATTGTATTTCAAATAAGATTATGTCCTCTTTGTGAAGTAGTTATCTTGTCATTGTCATTATTCATCAATTTTTATGTTCTGACTTCAACTTACTCGACTATCAAAAAGTTTTTAGTTTGATTTCTCTTGAAAATTTAACGGAAACGTAATTAGATTAACCCATACATATCAAGCGACTTGGTTCTATAGGCGTGCTTTGAGGATGATACCATCTTTGCTAATACATCTCACGATGAAGAGAGACTATAAAAAGCCTATGTTCATCTAAAATTAATTGTAACTTTTTCGGAAGAATGGTAGTGGGTCCCATGTAATGTGTGGATAATAAATAGATAGTATTTATGAATGTGTTTTGAAACTAATGTTTGACTTTGACTATATAAGAAAGAAAATTGTTATTAACTTTCGGGAAACATGACTAGAGGCCAATTATGCTTTTTCTACTGTGTATTTGGTAAAAGAGAGGGAGATGAAAGTGAAATATAGAGGAGAAAGAAATAGCAAAAAAGATAGAAAAGTGTTTTTTCTTTAATTTACTGTGGTACATGTTTTTTGCATGTATACATGCTTTGATTCAGTTTAGCCTTGTCCTTTTAGCACCTTCCCTTCCCTTTCCCCAGTTTGGGCTGAGATGGGAAGCGGACAGGCCTGCCTATGGCTATGGTGCCTCTTTCATAAACCCAAGCAACAACTTGATGTATGCTGTTGTATTATTTTTCTATTTGACTGATAAGTGCACAATGTTATATGCATCTGCTCAGTAAATATAGTTTGCAACATACAGGCAAGCTGGGAATCCATTCAACGCCAGTATTGCTCCATCACCTCCACCAGCTGCCAATGGAACACCACCACCAGCCCCACCATTTTTCTTGGGACCAAGTTCTGAACAAACACCATCAAGTTCTGGACGCAGACCTGGAAGACAGGCTGATGGACCTTCTGCTACAAGGGACTCAAATTCTGTAAAATCAAAAAAGTCTTCAAGAATAAAAAGGATAGTTTGGATATCCATTGGGGCATTGTTGTTGTTCATAGTATTGGTATTAGCAATCCTGCTTTTTATGCCAACATGTCTCAAGAAAAGGCGAGAAACTTGTAGAACTCCAAAGCGGCATGAGATAGCTCCATTTACAAGCACCAAAGAGAATCCTAGAGATGGTGGTTCCTTGGTCCAACCTAGCCATGACAAAGAGAAAGGTAATTCAAATCATTCGGCTTTTTCTCGGTGCTTGATGGACCGAACAATGTATTTATCACCCTTGTTTTCCATGTCTAATGGACTGTATGATTCTTTAAACAGCTCCAACAGTGGCAATTGTGAGGCCAAATGAAGGGAATCAACAAAGAGCAGTGAGTTCGGTTCCCAAACCATGGAATGAGCATGAGGTGAATAACAAAAAAATGAGTGGAGCTCCTAAGCCGAATCATCATGGGATAGACATGAATAAATTTGATATAGATTTGATGCCACCTCCTCCTCCTCCTCCTCCACCACCACCACCACCACCACCACCACCACCTCCTCCACCATTTCTACTGTCAGAGAAAGTTATTGTAAATCCAATTGCTGCAGCTGAAGCAACCGCAAAAAAATCTTTGACTAGACATCTTCCTGCAACCTCTGTGAAGGCTTACACAATTGCATCTCTTCAGCAATACACCAATAGCTTTTCACAAGAAAATCTTATTGGAGTAGGAATGCTTGGTACCGTGTATAGGGCACAGCTTCCTGATGGAAAGGTACAATTTTCGATAATTTAATGGGGCATGGATTATTTGAATTTTGTTTTCGCATAGTACCTCTCTCTATTTGCCGCATTTGTTCCTTTTAAATATCTCTTAATGGTCCTTTAGAAGCTATATAATAGTCCAGCAGTTGACTTAGCTGCAAAGAAATGCCAAGATTCATTGTACATGAATTGGTTCCCGTAGATAGGTTTACATTCCTTTAATGTCCCACTTCCACATCCCTCTCTGTCTTGCAAGCAATCTTTGACTCGGGGGCAAGAAAGCTTGTACTCTGTTCTTACATCTTGTCTTTTTATGATTCTGTAGTTGCTCGCTGTCAAGAAATTGGACAAAAGAGTTGCCAACCAGCAGAAGGAGGATCAGTTTATTGAGCTGGTTAACAGCCTTGATAAAATTCGCCATGCTAATGTGGTCGAACTCATGGGCTACTGTGCAGAGCATGATCAAAGGCTTCTCATCTATGAGTATTGCAGTAACGGAACATTGCAAGATGCTCTGAACTCTGATGATGAATTTAAGAAGAATTTATCTTGGAATACCCGCATTAGAATGGCTCTTGAAGCTGCTAGGGCTTTAGAGTAAGTCAAATGAATAATAGGACTGTTTCTTAGCAGCTTGTGATTCTGTGTTCTTGAATTAAACATGACTAACACTCAAGAGGATGTTAAACTGAATCAATCTCACTCTCATTAGTTCTATAATGAAGTTATAATAGTCAGGTGGATTTAACAAAACATATAGGCTGTAACGTACTAGCACTGTACTTCTGTTAATCCTTCATTCCTTCTTTCCTCTTCAACTCCTACTCGAGGGGTCTGTCAGTGTAGCTCGAACACTAACATGCTTTTGCTATATTCTGAAATATCCACTCATGGAATAATCAAATATTGTTTTTTTGGTCATGAAGGTATCTGCATGAGATCTGTGAGCCACCAATTATACACAGGAACTTCAAGTCCACCAATGTTCTCCTTGATGATGAACTTACCATTCATGTCTCTGATTGTGGTTTGGCTCCTCTTATAGCATCAGGAGCCGTCAGTCAGGTAACTTGTAATTTAAGTATCTCAAGGAAATTAGTTCATCGAATACACTGATATTAACTACTAAGTTGAAAATGCTTTTGGAAATTTTACAAATTGGGTTTAAGGCTCTTAATTGAACTGCATTAGAAAGTGAATTGAAATTGAGATTTGTAGCTGCAATAAAGTAGCGCAGGAGCCTAATGTTGATCAAGAAATTATTGTCAACGGATAGTTTTAGCAGTATCTATTAGTATGAATAGTTCTTTGAAATGATAACAAATTCTCTCGTGCTGTGATTACATGTCCATCAATTGAATGCCTTAATCCCAAAAGATAATCAACTTTAAAGTCTTATCATTGGTGAATACGTCATGGTGGATAGAAGGAAAATAAGAGGCACTAATATGTAGAGATTTTCCATGAAAAATGTAAGCATGAAATATGTAGTGGAGTTTTTTCTTCAAGAAGCTATAATTTTATTTTCCTTTTTGATGATTTCCGAAAGAAGGCCCCGTTGGGAATTAGCCACGCTGCTAATTCCATCGGCAGGATGCAAAAATCTGACCGAGAAGAAATACATGCAATGCAAATACGAGACACAGATTTACGTGGTTAGGCAACATGCCTGCATCCACATACACCAATATATTTTGTACAAAAGAAAATGAGTACAAAAATACAACCCTGCATTTTTCACCTCACCTACACAGCCATTTCTTTTCTCAACTCTCTCTTCTCTTCTGTTTCTATCATAAGAAAGCATTTGACTTGGTGTTTTTTTGACTCTCAAAACTATGTCTATCACAATCTCTGCATCTACCATTCCAAGAAAAATCACATTCTCTTATAGGTGAACAAAGTCGAGACATAAACTCATACACACCAAATATTTCATCCACAGTAAAAGGAGTACAAAAATACAGCATGGTATTTTTCACCAACACGAAGACATTTCTTTTGTAAACTCTCTTTTCTCTCGTGTGTCACTCTATCACAAGAAAGAATTTCACTTGATGCTTCACTCTCAAATCTGCGTCTATCACAATCTCTGCATCTATCTCATTCCAAGAAAAATCACAATCTCTTATAGAAACATAATCATGAAAGAGATAGGTGAATGAAGTCGAGACATCTTTTCCCGTTAGTCAAAAGTAGGAGACGTCATCATTAATTGAGGCCACAATCATGAAGGAAAAACAAAATTACTTTCGGGGGTAATTCTTGATAGCCTTTCCTTCCATAATTTGCTAATACTTTTATGTCAATTGTCAGATAATTGGCTGCCTCTTTTGACTAAAACGTTGGTTGCCATAATTGTTTCATTTCTCCATTTCACAATTGAAGCCCTCCAACTTTTGACAATTTACCAACACCCCCCCCCCCCCGGAAGAACCTTGAGGTGGGCAGGGAATTGCCAATGAAACTATGAAAGAAATTTTTTGAAATGTGAAGACTTTTGAGCAAGTTTTTTAACTAAAAATCACCCCCAAAAAATATTACTTCTAATAAGGGAAATTTGCGCATTTAGTCCTTAAACTTTTTCCTTTTTGTGCTATTGGTCCTTAACCTTTTATTTTTGGCACTGAAGTCCTTAAACATTGCATTCTTTGGCGCAAAAGGTCATTTTGGATGATTTCCTTCCATTTCAATACAAAAAAATTAAGGAAATACTTAAATGCCCTTATACATAATTGGCGAAATTAGTCCCTTAACTTCAGATTTGATTCTTAAGTTCCTAACATTTCAATTTGGTGCAAGTAGTCCCTAAACTTAGGAATTATTTAGCGCAATAAGTCCTTAACCATTCAATTTGGTGCTTAAGTCCCTAAACGTTGCATTATTTAGCGCCACGTATCCTTTTAGATGGTTTTCCTTCATCTCATCTTTAAAAATTCAATTTTATTTTTATCAAAAATATTAAAATGCTCTTATATTAATAAATAAATAAACCTGTTTTGGCAACAATTTTTATATCTTGCTTTGTCAGAGTTTGTTCTGCCATGTCAATTGACCTTCTTATAAAGTTTTTATCGTGCTAACACAAATTTTCCAATTTACCACCTTTTAAAAACCAATTTTCTTTTTTTCAATAAAGAAACAAGAAGAGTCTTTATTCATTTGTTTAAGGCTTATTTAAAATATGAAATTTATTTGAAATCAATTTTCTTCCCAAACATTTCCTCGGCATTCTAAAAGCACTTCTGCAAATTGAGAGTTATGTTCACTTTGCTCTACAGTTTTTTCTGTTTTGAAATTGCATAAGTTAACCATGGAAGAACAGACTTTGACAAAGCAAGAAACAAAAATCTTAAGTTTCCAAAAAGAAGCTTATTTATTTATATAGCCTCCGTTTGGTTTTCATTAAAAAAAACTCATTTTTTCTACAGTATTCAATCTCAACCATCCATCAAAAGTCAAGCCCACAATTTTTTACTTTTCAACCAAATCTCAACCATCATTTCTCCTAAAAATCACTATTCATTTCAAAAAAACTCATTTTAATCAAAACCAAACACACACATAAGAGTATTTTAATATTTTAGATAAAAATAAAATTGAATTTTTAAAGGTAGAATGGAGGAGAACTATTTAAAAGGATGCGTGCCGCTAAATAATGTAACGTTAAGGACTTAAGTACCAAATTGAAATGTTAAGGACTTATTGCCCTAAATAATGCCTAAGTTTAGGGACTACTGCACCAAATTGAAAGGTTAGTGACTTAAGCACCAAATCTGAAGTTCAGAGACTAATTGCGCCAATTATGTATTAGGGCATTTTGGTCTTTCCATAACTTTATAATATTGAAATGGAAGGAAATTATCCGAAAGGACCTCTTGTGCCAACAAATGCAATGTTTAAGGATTTCAGTGCTAGCCGCAAAAAATGAAAGGATAAGATCCCATTGCACAAAGAGGCAAATGTTTAGGGACCAAATGCGCCAATTTCCCTTTCTAATAATTCTTAAACGTGTTTGTCAAAATAAGTTACTTAAAAATAACTTTTAAGCTTAACCACACACGCTCCTAGGTACGGAATGTGTAATTTAGATCCTGGTCAACATATCTGCAAATTTTGATTTTGATATAGAAGTGAGTGGAACTATCACTTGGAAACCCTTGAGGTTTACAAAAATTACACTCTAACCCTAAGAGTTTTGGAAGCTGTAGTTTGATAACCTGGCCAATATCCAACTTAACAACCACTTGCTAGCTGAAAAGAGAGAACACTGCCAATCAGGCCATCATTTTCCGACCACTATCAATGCTGTTTAATTGCTTTGGAAACATCTTTTGATTTTAAAGTACTATACTGTGGAATACCTCTATTTATGAAGAAGTTAAAAACAGACAGGTTTATTCCTTTTGTATTTGTAGTATAATCACGCTCCACAATAACAGGAACATATCTTCTTAAATTTAATACCGTTCTTCATGGTAAAAGCTTTACCTCGTTGCTGTCATGAACAGGCGCCTCTACGTACTATGATCCTCCCCCACCCCTTTCTTTTCCCACTGACCAAAAGTCATCCTGAATAGCCAGGTTACGTTTCAGTTTGTGGTAAGATTTTTTTTATGGTACTGAAGTTTGACCAGAGGCTTGAGTATCTTTTCATAGAAGAAGTTTGTATGGACTTTAACTACCTAAATTAGTTATAACTGTTTCATTGTGCTTTCTTGTTCTCGTACTTTGTTGTATGAAATCGTAGTGGTTTGTGCTTTGATGTTTTCTTACATCGTCAACGCGTCATATGAAAATAGGACCCCCATTTTATCCCAGGATTGACATAGTAATTCGAGGAAAATCCAATATAATTTGACACCTTGGACAGAGTGCATTACATTCTGCATAAATCATAATAGCCCAAGTTAAAAGGAATTATATATAAAACGGTTATTAGCTTTCCGGAGCAGTGCGAATATTTGAATTTAAATAAACCCAGTTTTTTCCCTTCCTATTTTTTACTATCTTTTGATTGTTCCTGTTAAATTTAATTTCGTGATTGCATTACCTGAAAATACACTTAATGACTATTCCTATTCATTTCACAGCTGTCAGGACAACTTCTCACAACATATGGTTATGGGGCTCCAGAATTTGAGTCGGGAATATATACTTCGAAGAGTGATGTCTACAGTTTTGGCGTGGTGATGTTGGAACTGTTGACAGGCAGAATTTCATATGACAGGTATTAGAATTGTTGAACAATCCTTCTGAACTCTGGTGATATGTCCTTGTCTTCCAGCTGCTTCATTTTCTTCTACATGCTATCAGGACACGGATTCGAGGGGAGCAATTTTTGGTCAGATGGGCAATCCCTCAGCTTCATGACATTGACTCTTTATCGAGGATGGTTGATCCTGCTCTCAATGGAAAATATCCTGTTAAATCAGTATCACACTTTGCTGACATTATATCCCGGTGTGTTCAGGTGAGTTGAATTTACAGTTACCTTTCTTCTCTGTTTTTACTACTGAAATTTTGCTTACACTAAGAGAATTTGTTTTGCAGACGGAGCCAGAATTCAGGCCACTGATGTCTGAAGTCGTGCAGGACCTCGTCCAAATGATTCGAAGGGAATATCCGAATAGATCAGGAGAGTAATTTGGACTCCACCCATATATAAAAAAAAGATCATTAGTAACTAAGAATCAGCTCACAAATTCCTGCATCAGCTTGAGATAACATTGAACGAAAGAAGCAAGCTGCAGAATTGATGCCTCGACTCTAACATAACTTGAAGTTCTCGTGTGAAGACGAGACTACTCTCAAGAACAGATTTTACAGTAGTCAATTCACAAGATTCTTGATCTGTTGATCATCTCCTCCTAATGTTCAATACACAAGTGTTTGATAATTATTGATATTCAGTAGTGAAACCAGTGTGAAAGTAGTGGCATCCATATTGATATTTCGTAATGTAATACCCATATTTACACACCCCCAGTTCAATTTACATAACTAAAGTCATTGTTGTGCTTCTTCTTTTTTTTTTTTTCTGTGAATATTTATGCTCCAGTAATGGATTTTGTTAAACTAGTAGAGATAGATCTCATCTGATATATATATATATATATATATATATTCATTCTGTTATCTAAATTGTTTTCAAATATAATAAGAAATACATGTTGGATATGCTTATTGATTTCTGCAGTTGCAATTATAGACTTTCTACGATGACTAATTTGTGAAAGAAAATAAGAATTGAAAATATTATAACAGTAGAATCTCGATTAACTTAGATTAAATTTGGTCCGTCCCGATTTGGTAATAACGTGTTAAATTAATAACATGATAAAATTTTAAAAATGACACATTTGTAAACTAATTGAATAATTCCATGATGAATATTGCTACTGTGAAGCATTCTTAAAAATGATTTGACATTGGAATTTGGACCTCATCTCTAACCTTTCTTAACAACATATTAAATGTTTTGATAAGTTTCTATGGTTCTGCAACCCAAAAAAATATAAAAAAAATAAAAAAAATATTCTTTTCACAAAACTAGCTTCAAAATAAGATTTATCATCTTTAACTTCTCCATCTTGATCATTTTTCATGACGTTCTCAATTATTTAGTTGTTGGTTAACATCATTGAGAATATCTTCATGAATCAATAAATTATTAACTTGTCGATTAAATAATATCTTGAATTAATAAATTTTCATGATACCAAGGATACTAATTTATCTAGGCTTTATTGTAGTTTTTGTCTCTAATTTAAAGTAACATTGAATACAAAATGGACATTATACAAGGGCAACTTGTTAGATTTTGAATAGAATAAAAAATTGTTTGTAACGCGTTGTTATGAAAATCACACAAAATGGCTATTGTTACTATTTTAAATATCAATTCATTTAGCATTATTGGTGCTTAGCGTCACTTTAAGTGACATTAAAGTGTCATTAATTGATAGATCACTTTAAAGGTAGGAATCTGAGACACTTTAAATGATGTATCATTACTTGCAACCACATAGAGTGATGCTATATAGCATTATTTTCCGACGAAATAGGCATCGTTGAGATCACTGACCATGGCGACCTCCCCAATGGGTTTCGAGTAGGGTGAGAAGGATGCAAGTCTTGGCCAACAAGGATCCAAAAATATATGAATCAATCTTCCGTCCCCTCGCTACTGCAGCCTCTTCTGAATTAGCTCCTCGCCACAAAGAATACTCTATCCCCTCAACTATTTTCCAAACTCTATCCTTGATGCCACCCCTTAACTCTTTTCCAAACTTTATCCTTGATATCCCTAAAAGTCCTTCTCTTTTTCCTTCCCACTGATGCCCAAAACCGTAGATAAATGTCGTGTTGTATACTGGCCTGAAGCCCTAACTGGATTTCAATACTAATCCACAACTAATTGTCAACGTTTGCTGATTTTTCAAAACTTTTCTTCTACACAGACATAAACTTGGGACATGCTGAGTTGACGCATCAATATTGGATGATGAAGAGGTGGGCGGCATTGATTGATAAAGAGGTGAGCCATGTGCTTCATCATACGGATACCTCTTCATCATCCAAACAATAGGTGATGTATCGATAATATCTCATTTTCATTTCAGATTTTCATATCCACTTCTTTAATTGCTTCCTCCAGCCTGAAGTCCCTATAATCCACCTTCTCCTCGGTCACCCCATTGCACCTGCTTCCGAATGCTCTTCTGAGGGCCGGGTACTATTGGAAATTTCTCTAGAATAATCCTCTAGTAGTCGAACTGACACTGCTTCATTGAGATCACCCACTTTCTATCCCAAGGAACAACCGCATCATTAACCAAAACATAACTCAGCAATAAACAACAAAATAATTTAATTAAAAGAATTTCTCAGCATCGTATATTTCTCCAGGAATGTTAGAATTCACCAGGAATGAGAAACTTGGGCTGCTAGTATTATCAATCCAACTCCTTCCAGGTGTCTTTCTGACCCCTCTCTTCTGCATTCTGTTCCAAATTTCTTGAGCATCTTTCCACCGCCCAACGGCTCTGTACACATTAGCTAGAAGTACGTAACTCAAATGATAATCAGGTCTCAACTCCATCATTTTCTTAGCAATGCGTTCTGCAACAGTGGAACTTGTACTTGTTGTACAAGCACCAAGCAGAGCAGCCCAAAGAGAAGAATCGTTACTAAATCGGGAATTTTTAATCAAATTTTCAGCTTCTTCTATCTCCCCTGCCCGGCCAAGGAGATCAACCATGCAACTGTAATGCTCAATTCCAGCTTTGATCCCATAGTCCATACTCATTGAGATGAAGTACTTGCGCCCTTGATCAATCAACCCATTATGGCTGCAAGCAAAAAGCAAGCCAATGAAGCTTATATAATTGGGTTTGACACCTTCTTGAATCATTTCGTTAAATATCCTAACTGCTTCTTCACCCCTACCGTTCTGAGCAAATCCCGAAATCATTGAGTTCCAGGTAATCGAATTTCTAAGAGGCGTATTCTTAAAAATCCGATAAGCAAAGTCCACGAAGCCACATTTCGCATATAAATCAACTAAAGCTGATTCAACTACAACATCTTTCCAACCACCTCTCTTCAGATACTGGCAATGTACCTCCTTTCCTAGCTTCACGGCTGCCAAACCAGCACAGGCACGTAGAACCGTCCCAAAACTATAAAGATCAACCTCCATCTTTCTGAAAAGCTGAACAACGATTTCAAACGCGCCCTTTTGACAATATCCCCCAAGCAACGCACACCATGAAACTGAATTCTTCTTCTCCATTTGATCAAACACACCCTGGGACTCATCCACTAAACCGCATTTAGCGTACATATCCACTAAACTACTCTCGACGAAAACATTGTCCTTACAGAAGCCAGTCGTAATGACCTTAGCATGCAGTTCTTTACCTTGCTTTAACCTACCTAAATTTCCCAAAGCAGTCAAAACACTACCAAATGTATACCCATCCGGCGAAAATCCATTATGCCGATGCATAAAATAGAACAATTGCAATGCCTCAGCATATAAGTCACTCCTTGTGAGTGCAGAAATCACTGAAGTCCAACAAATAAAGTCTGGTTCGAGCATTTCATCGAACACCTTAAGCGAATCACCTGGCTCGTGATTCCTCCCATACATATCAATCAAGGCGCTGACGATCACATTGTTAAATCCAAAACCGATTTTAACTACCACCGCATGTAAACATCTCCCCATGTTCAACTTCCTGAGCTCCGAGGACGCCCTAATCACGGCAGATAAAGTGAACGCATTCGGCTCAATGCCAAAATCAATCATACCCAAATACATCACAATCGAATTTCTGGGTTTTCCCACGCGAATGTATCCCGATATAACCGACGTCCAAGACACAACATCCTTATAATACAACCCATCAAAAAAATTTCTGGTGTCAGAAAAGTTGGGGCCCAGTTTGAAGTACAGGGAGAGAAGGCTATTGCCTACAAAACGGTCGGTTTCTAGGCCAGATTTGAGCACATAGCAGTGAAGCTGGAGGCCGACGGTATACGAATACGCTTTGGTGCATGCTTGAATAATGGTGGCGTATATGATTGGCTTTGAGTGGATATTGTTTTGGGATTGTTGGGAGGTGGTGTTTATGGAATTGAGGAGTCCAATGGCATCAAAAACGAAGCCAGATCTACACAATTGAATAATTTGCGATGATATGGATGGTTGGTGTCGAGTGTGAGAGAGAGAAGTGCAATGGCGCTTCAAGAAAAGCTTCATGAATACTGAGAGCGTAAACTTTCGTTCTCTTCAATTTTAGCGGTTCTTTATAGAGATGGGTTAAATTACATATGCGGTCACTAAAATTTCAACAAATCTCAAAATGGGTGCATGAACTTCAATTTAATTTTAAATTCTATGATTTCTATGATTCTATCACTCTTCCAAGCATTTTTTATATATATTTTTTTTACGATTTTTAAAGTTTAGGTTGTCAGCCCTGACAGATTAATTTTTTTCTTTTTTAAAATGTACGGCGGTCAATCTTTTTCTTTTTCGTTTTCTTTTAAATTAATTGTGTTGTATACTCAAACTCATTTTTATGTCTTTTTTTTTTTAGTTGTCTATTCAGACTCCTTTTATAATTTCTGCAGTTAAATTATCACGTCAATTTTTTTCATTCTTACTTGACTATTGATCGGTAGTTTGAAACAGAGGGAGTCGAGTAGGGAATTTTATCTATCAAAGTTGAAGCTTGTTCGTCGAAATCTGAATGCGTCGACTTAGATTATGAGTTGAATTGAATCGAGTCGAGTGGATAAAAAGGAATTTTTTTTTTTTTAACAAGAAAAAAATTTCCTGATCTCGTGGTCAGAAACCAAATATTCTCTCGGAACTGTAATGGTAATGGTATTATGCTCCCGTTTCTAGTACTATATATTTTCGTGATCGTGAAGTTAAAATCTTTGAATAATTAATGACTTCATATAAAGGTAATCATACCGTATTTTGCTTCTGTTAAAAACTTAATTTCACTTGGCTCTTAAAATCGTGAAGTAAACAATTTTGATCAAATTTTCATTTTTAGATATAAAATCAACTTTTAATTCGATTTCATTTTTTTATTTTTATAATCTCGACATTCAACAATTTAAATAATTTATACTCACTCCGTCCCATAAAGATAAACTTGTTTTCCTTTTCTGTTTGTCTCACATAGATATGTTTTTTTATTGAGTTGTCGATTCTCATTTTTGTAATTTCTTTCAACTGAATTATAACGTCAATATTTTTGTCCTTAGCTGACTTGTCTTTTCAAACTCATTTTTATGTGTTTTTTTTTTTTTTTTTTACTGAATTATATATTTAGTCTCATTTTTGTAATTTTTTCAGCTAAATTATCATGTTAATTTTTTCTCACTTGACTTGTCTCTTCAAATTCATTTTGATTGTCTTTTTTACTAAATTGCCTATTTAGTCTTATTTTTGTAATTTTTTTCATTTAAATTGTTACATTAATTTTTTTTTTTCCTTACTTGAGTTGACTTGTTTATAACAACACATTTCTCCAAATCACTTTTTAATCACACATATTATCTCAAATTATTTTTCAATCACATTTTACTTCGAAAACGTCACATTCTTTATTTAGCCTTTGTTTGGCAAATATGTTTAAAAACATAATTTTTACAACACAATTTTTCAATCTACCTTTTAAATATACACATTTTCTCTATTTATTTTTCTACCACATATTTTACATCGAAACCATAAAAAAAACATGTTTTTAATACACAAATTTTAAAAAACAAACAAATTATATAAAAAAGGGGAAAAAAAAAGTAAACAGATTGATGCAACCGCAATTTTTTAAAAGAAAAGAAGGAATAAATTTTTTTTTTTTTTTTGTGGAGGGAGGGGGGGTGGGGGGCGTCAAATCTGACCGTCTAAGCTTAAAAAAAAAATTGTTTGGAGCGCTCCAAGCTAAGGAAAAAATGTATATAGTGTTATAAATAATGTATATATGTGAATGACATTACCATTATATCCCTGTAAACTTTACAATATTACGATTGTGCCATTGTCCACTCCTATAAATAGGAGCCTATACTTACCAATTTATTACACCAATTCTTGAAGAGAAATTCTCTCCTCTAAACTCTCTCCATTTCTCTCTCTATGTTGTTCTTATGATTTCGATGATTTTATAACACGTTATCAGCACGAGTCTCTAACCAATTGAGTAATAACGGGAGTATGCTCTACAGTTGCATCTAAATGATGAGCCTCTGTATCAGAAACCTGATTATTACTAACCAATGTTTCCTTTTCTCTCAAACTGAAAAAGAATGATTCTGGCCGATCCAGATATCCGATCGACGATCGGCCACCGCCATCAGAACGGGCTTGTCAAGGAGAAGACTCGCCTAAAATTTGGCGCAGAACCAACGGCTGAAACAAAAGATATCGACCGAAGAAGAAAATCTGAAAAACTGTGCAAAAACAGATATCTGACCGAAAATTGAAATGCTTATTCCGGACGATTCTGAACTCCGATCGACGATCGGCCAGCGGCATATCAACGGGTTTTTCTAGGAGAAGACTCGACTGAAATTTGGCGCAAATCCAACGGTTAAAACGGAAGTTATTGTCCGGAGAAGAAGATGCTGGCGGACTGAAAAATGATGATTCCGGCCAAACGGTTGATCTTTTGGAAAATCGGAGACCACCGGCATGTTCAGGACGCCGAGGCACATATTATGGTGATGGGTTAATTTTTCCGATCACCGGCGCGTGGCGGCCGGCGGCGACCGGCGGCGGCGGCGCGTGGCGGATCCGGCGATGACGAAAGGCAGTTTGTCCGTTTTGATGAATTGGATTTTTCTATGATCTTATTTTTCTGTTTTGTGCAGTTTTTAAAATATTCCGGCGGTCGAACATGGCGGTTTTCTTAAAAACTGTTTTTGGAGCAATCCTGACGAGATTTTGAACTTCGGACCAAAAGTAAGTTTGTTCTATATTAAATTTTAAACCTATTGACGGTTTCAATTTATTCATATGAGCAATATATTAAAATATGGACGATTTTGCCCTTAATAATACATACAAGTATAATAATCGTAAATTAACGATTAATATGTGATCAATTGAATTATATTATGCTGCCACCTACATGGTTGGTTTTACCACCTACATGGTTGGCTTTACCCGGTTTAATTATTTCATTATGTCGATTCCGCCTATATGGCCGGTTTAATTGTTTCATCTCGTTGATACCGTCTATATGGCTGGTTTAATTATTTCATCACGTTGACACCGCCTATATGGTCGGTATATCAATTGAATACATATAAACACCTCAGTTGTTGGTTAATTCTAACATATTAGAGGGTTGTTGTCAACATATATACTTGGTGGTATAACCCCAGTATCGTTATTGTTAATATATATATACAATATTATTGTTATTTGATACTTCATTAAATGATACCAGAAGTTATCAATACTAAAGTTAGAAAATATTTTATCAAATGATACCAGAAGTTATCATTACCAAAAGGTTGATAAATATTAATAAAATGTTTTATCCAATGGTACCAGAAGTTACCAATATCTGAATTTGAATGGGTGGATGAAAATTATTCAACAAGAGAATGTTGATGTATGATAAGATAATATCACATGATAGCACGGATATAGCTAATGTGAAAATAATCTCATCAGTATTATGAGATGAATGTTAGATGATAAGTGCCTGGAAAAGTTCTTGCACGAGCACTTATATATTCCAGAAGAAGTACATATTTACTCCAGAAGAAGTAAAAATTATCATCTAAACATACTGAAATGATATTATTATTGCTCCTGAAGAAGCATAAACGAGACATACATGCAAAATGCAAAAGGGGAAAACATTTATGATCCTCAAAATTAGAGATGTGTTTCGGGAGTAGCCGTATCCTACCACCTCTGACCTTTTGAGGAAATAAAGAAAAAAAGTGTGTTTCAAGAGTAAGAAATACTCTATACTCTACCACTTTAAATCTTTGAGGTACACAAGATTAATACATTGATAAAATCCTAGAAATTTATGGTGTGTCTCAAGAGTGAGAATACTCCGTACTCTACCACCACCTATTCTAGAGTTCACAAAGATAAATTTACATTAACCGGACTCCATTTTCGCTTGATTCCCCTTCCTTGCGACCAATCTATCTTTACTCCTGCTGGATCTTGTATTGGAATATATGATTGCAACTTATCCAGCAGTTCCTCGATAGTAGGAGCAGAAATAAGGATTCTCCTAGAAAATGGAGATATGAATCCCTGTTCCACAGCATAATCAAGAAATGTTAGCAAACCATCAAAGAAGTTGTTTACATTTAAAAGCCCTATAGGCTTAGTATGGAGATCTAGTTGAGCCCATGAAGTAATATTAAAGATTTCTTCTAAAGTACCAAAACCTCCAGGCAGGGCTATGAAGGCATCAGAACCATATAACATGCAAGTTATGCGTTCATGGATAGATAAGGTTTGTACTTCATGCCCTCGTGTTTTGCCTGCAATATCAGCTAAAGGAGTAGGTATAACACCTATCACTCTTGCTTTCTCTACTAGAGCGGATTGTGAAACACAACCCATCAATCCACTGCTACCTCCTCCATACACGAGAGTGATACCTTTCTCTCCCAATTTCTTTCCTAAATCCACGGCTGCTTCTAGATACCCAAAACCTTTTCCCACTTTTGATCCACAAAATACACAGATAGTTTTGATCTGTCGAAATTTTGGTCCTTCCATTTTTGAAAGTAAAGAAGGAAAATGTTATTTTGGGATGCATGAACTATGAAAAATGTTTGGCTATTTAAAACCGAAAAACTTCACTATTTACTGGTCGTTTTTCGAAAAAGTGAAGATTTACTTTTGACAAAATCATCCTACTCACCTTTCGGCGATTTAATATTTTTAACCAGCCTTTATCAAAACTCGTGAAAGGAAACAGAAAAAATATTTTATATGTGCATATATATCAAATGATTTACCTTGTATTAATGCTGCATAGCCAAAGCATCATTGTTTATAACAGCATGGCAAACAGGATCTTTTGCTATTATATTTTTGAGACTATATCTCTCTTTATCGCTGATGAATTTAGCCCATAAAGATAGTAGCTCACGCTGCACATATCCACTAGGGTGCGTCTCAAGAGTCAATCGGATATCATCCAATGACTCCTTACTCAGTCCACCCTTAATGAAGTCTATCTTATCATCTCGATTTATGGATGAATATCCTATTGATTTACAACGGGTATCACATGTCCATCGAGCACATTTGTAGCAACTATTTAATCTTTTTGCTCTTCGCTTCTTTGCAAAAGTACTCTTACCTAAGCCAGGCTTGTGCTTAGAAAATGAATCTGGTAATTCACCAGCTAATCGAACTTTTGCTTCGATCAACCAGCGAACATCTTCTGGCATGCCATGATCCATCAGCAACCTCAATCTTTCGAGCCTAATTCGATAAATTTTTCTCAAATCATTTACTGGAAGATTGGAATAATATTTGCGAATATTTGAAAGTATGATATCCATTTTTGATGGATCTAGCCTTCTTCCCAAATCATCTATTTAAATGCATTATTCAACGCGTAAAAGAGCGGCGGCTCCGCGTGTCAGTGATATGGATTCCATCAAGAAATAATGGAATAAATTATTGAAAAGGTGAGATAATATGCCATTACCTTTTTCGATATAAGGGAAGATTTGGCGACAAGATTGAGATTATGAGATATTTCCTTGGATATTGTACCTGATTTTTCGGTATACTAAAAGTAATAAAGGTATACTGATTTGAACTATATAGAATACTGATGAAATAAATGTTGTATTGAACCAGAAGTTCATACATATGTACAAGTGAAATATCTTATTGAACCAGAAGTTCATACGTACAAGTGAAATATGTATATAGTATGAACCAGAAGCTCATAAATGAAATATACATTGTATTGAACCAGAAGTTTAGCGATATTGTATTGAATCAAATATTCATACATAGAAATGAAATAAAACCGTATAGAACCAGAAGTTCTATAATAAACGGTTAGATTATCAAAAGTTCCAAATTATTTTCTATGAGAATAACTTATTCAGAAATTGTTTATCATACAACAATATTCTATGTCAAACAGGGAATAGCTCAAGAAGCTTTATTATTTGTAAAAGTGCGATATGCATACACTCCACCAAAGCGCACTGAGATATATGATTGAAATTACATCCCTAAAAGAATGACATGTGTTATGGCATTTTAGCCGATTGATAATATTTGAGAACATTATGGTGAAAACACGCCTGAAGCGTAATTATGCCTGAAGCATAATGACTATCGATTCCAAAAATAAATATCTCTTGAATGATTGAAATGATTCCTTTGAGGCTAAATACTCAAAGTAAGTAAAAGGGACATAGTCAAATGATGAGATATTCAGGTACCTGATGATAGAACATATAAAGAGATCTCTCCACGTTATATTGAGATGGAATCGATAAATAAGTCGACTGCATACCCTCTTATGAAATAAGATTGATGAAATCATAATTCTTTGGCCAAGTATGAAACCCTAATGTAGGGATTATTGTTCAAGGACCTGAAGTCCAAATGCTTAAATGTGTAAAGCCAGTAATTATATGTACAAATGAAAAATATTTCACAGTCGTAAAAGACGACTAGTTGCGCGCGAAATTTTTCATAAAACTGGCATGACATATGGTGGATAGACTATAGTCTAAATCACTAGCTTGAGCTCCTTGATATACCAATGAGTGAGATCAAAATGTATGATTCTCATCTCGGTACTTTGGGAGTATTCTTTGATGTACCAGTTGATCGCGGTACGTTGGGATTTCAAGTAAAATGATTGTAGATTATATGTCGAAATTGATATCTATTTCAATGATTGATTATGCTCCTGCAAAATTAGAAATTGCAGTTTATAAAGTGCAAGAACATACATGTATAAATCATTGAAAGATTCAATATGCCCAGATTAGTATCACTATAGAATGATACAAATGACTCCATGATATAATATGTTGAAAGTGAAATTGGAGTGTACTATTTATGACATCTGGGAAATTGATTATTCACTAGAAGTGAATACGAAAATGAATATTCACCAGAAGTGAATTTGAAATTGATTATTCACTAGAAGTGAATTTGAAAATGAATATTTAATTATTCACTAGAAGTGAAAGATGCAATCTATGAAAGTGAATTATAGATTTGATTATTCACCAGAAGTGAATTCTAAATTTGATTATTCACCAGAAGTGAAAAATACAATGAAAAGATTCGTGATTGCACCAATATACATGTAATATTCCATGAAAGGAATAAATACGCGTTGCACTCTTTTTCCCTTAGCTGAGGTTTTGTCCCACAGGGTTTTCATAGCAAGTTTTTTAATGAGGCAACAGTTGAGGCGTATTGATGAAAATTAATGAGAATAATGCACTCTTTTTCCCTTCGCTGAGGTTTTGTCCCACAGGGTTTTCCTAGCAAGGTTTTTGAGGCATCATCATAGCTATCAACAAGCTATAATTCAGCAACACATTGTTATACTGGAATGATATCAACAAATGAAGAAAATCATACACATCTTATGAAGAATGTTATGATATCGACTACACACAAGAAGATTTTCATATATATTCCAGAAGAAAGATGATATCATTATTCAAAAGGTTCATGAATACTTGATTGCACACTTCAGGGGGAGAATCATGCTGTCATGCTGTACTCTTTTTCCTTCGTCCAGGTTTTGTCCCACAGGGTTTTCCTGACAAGGTTTTAACGAGGCAGCGGCTGTACTCTTTTTCCTTCGTTCAGATTTTGTCTCATTGGGTTTTACTGACAAGGTTTTAACGAGGCAGCACTGAAGCACTGAAGAACTTCAAAGATTCAATACATGATTTGTTCTACTTGAACATTAAGACTCAACGATTGACGATGGCCAATATCAGGGGGAGCAACTGTACTCTTTTTCCTTCGCTCAAGTTTTATCCCATTGGGTTTTCTTAGCAAGGTTTTAACGAGGCAGACAATTGCGTAATATGTCATTCAAGGGGGAGTGTTATAAATAATGTATATATGTGAATGACATTACCATTATATCCCTGTAAACTTTACAATATTACGATTGTGCCATTGTCCACTCCTATAAATAGGAGCCTATACTTACCAATTTATTACACCAATTCTTGAAGAGAAATTCTCTCCTCTAAACTCTCTCCATTTCTCTCTCTATGTTGTTCTTATGATTTCGATGATTTTATAACATATAGAGGGGTTTTTTTGTTCCCCACAATCGGATTCTCGATTGTGAGGGGGGATGGGAAATTCCTGTATGTGTGTGTGTGCGCACACACACACACACACACACAATATATATATATATATATATATATATATATATATATATAACATACTAATATTATTTTATGATAAATACTAAACATTGATTAATAATTTTTAATTTTAATAATTGTGCAAATATTATATAATATAATAAATTTTTGATCTTCAATATTGTTCAATTGTCGTATATTTGATGATTTAAGATTAAACACTATATATAGTTTATTGTGATTTTTGAACGAAAATTGAGAAAAAGTTTAATATGTGAGGCAAATGCAGAAATTATAATAACTATATTAATATCTTGAACAAACATCAATATTTGTACTCATAATATTACATCTAATATGATATTCAATTGAAAAAAATACAGAATTTGCATTTATCGTTCAATGAAGTTTTCGATAATATGGATTATTTATGTTGTTTTTAGATTTTAATAATTATTGTAATAAAAAAATATTTTTGTATTTGTGTTGATTACATATAATCATTAAATTTTATGTATGCCTATCTATATTACGGATAACAATTTCAATTCATAACACTGCTGGAAACCTATACTATATATAAAAATAATTTAATTCTTAATTCTTTATGTTTTAGTAATATAGTAAATAATTAATATGATGTTATTGTCATTTGTAATTTTGGTTATAATTATTATTATTTTATCATTAACGTTAATATTGAATGATTTCAATCAATATTTTTAGTTATCAGTATTAAAATTATTATTTAATTATTGATTTTTTATTGATTTGTTGTTCTTAATATTATAAATCCTATGTGTAGCCATCAATTAATTAAATTGTATTTTAATTATTAATGGTCAAATAATTTGTTATCTTTAATATTACAAATCATATTTTCTAATATATATATAAATTAAACCTCTGTTCATCAACTATATTTTGTTTCGAGGTAAAATATATGGTTGAAAAATAATTTTGAAAAAATATGTGGTTAAAGAATGGGTTGAAAAAATGTATCACTTATAAATAATTTATAGAAAAAATTATTGAACGAAGGTTAATAATAAAGAGTCAATACTTTGATTTTTTTTAGTTAATAATATTAATAGAATGATTAATATTTTTTAATCATTCTTAATTTTAATAAAAATTTTAAACATTATAGGGTATAATTTCGTAATCTCCAACTTTACTAAGTTATCATATCATGATAATCACTAAATTTTCAAAATTATTATTTTGACTACCTATTTTTGTAAATATGGTTTTATTGATTAAATTCAAATATTTTGACTATTTTTTTTTAATTATTGTGATTGATGTTTTTGAATGAAAATTAAAAAGTGCGTTAAATACAAGAGGCAAATGTAAATGTTATGAAAATTATGCTAATACTTTTTACATGCATCAATATTCGTGCACATAATATTATATCAAATATTATATACCATTAAAAAACTAATAAATTTACATTTTCAATGAAGTTATTAATAATTCATAAAAATTATTTAAATCAATAATAATTTATTATTTAAATATATAAATTAACGTTTACTATTCAAAGAATTTTTTAATAATTTGAATTACTTATGTTATTTTTTAAATTCTAATAATTATTGTAATATAGAATTATTTTTTATGCATTTATATATGTGTTGATTATGTATAAATATTAAAATTTTACAAATACTTATTGAAATTGATATTGTTGATAATAACTTTCGTGCATCGCACGAGTGAAATACTAATAAAATTTACATAGAAATAATTTTAAGTTTTATAAGCTGCCAAAAAACTTTTGATAAAAATATAACAAATTTCAATAAAAGTTAATGAAATGTATAGTTAAAAAATATAATTAAAAATTTGATAAAATTTTGGTAAAAATAAATTATCCTCAACTTTTACTCACAAAAATGATTGATTCTAAAACTTACTTAGCTGTAATCTAGTTTTTTAAGCATAGCCAAACATGCTTGAACTGGCATTTTAAAAACTATGCACTCTCTTTATTAACTTTTTACCAGCATCTCTTTTGAAGGTAAAAGTGGCTTTCACATCCACAGAAGATACCACTGAACCAGAATTAACAAGACTTCAATCACAAATGAAAGAATTAACATCTTATAGGTGAACTGGAAATTCAATTTAAACAAGAAAAAAAAAATGCAGAAGCTCTACTAAAATGAGCTCGAATTCAATTAATTAACGATAGCAAGATGCAGTTGCAATAAATTAGTATAGAAGAAACATTTACTGGATGGCTGGCTTAAGCCTCCTTAGCATTCTTTGTGAAGTCTGAGCAGGTCTGGCAGTTGCAGTCAGAGAAACGGCAAATTTCGCAACCAAAACACACACAGGTAGTGCATCCTTTGCATGTAGGAGAACGAGTGCAGCCCCTGTAAATTCTGCGGCTTGCTCGTTCTTCATCATCATCACACGTAATTCTGAGACATTCAAATGTATAACAATCAATGGCAGTATATCTTATATAGGCCAAAAGACAAAATTAAGTTTTAGCAGATCAAAGTATTGGATAGATCACTCCTTGATTATTTTGGATTGCTTAAATCAAATCTTAGATGTCTTAACTAATCATTGCGACTTTTAATGTATTTGCACGAATATTTCTCGACATTTTTATTAACCTGATCAAGAGAACGAACAGCTACCCAACAAAAACTTGAGTTCACGTAATGATCTTTTTATGTAGCTTTAAACAACATAATACAATAGAATCTCCATCACACTTCTAATCACAAAATTCTCGTGTTTCCAGCTACATGAAGAAATTAAATACATGCTATAAAGGCAAGATCATCTGAAAATGACATCAAACTTCTAAGCATAGAATTCTCATTTTTCTATCCATAAGGAAAAAATTGGAAATATGTGGGAAAAGATCTAAAACCATGCAACTATAAAAAATTGGACATTCTGCGAATATCTAAAAAAGCACCTTAAGCATCCAAATTGCTGAATGTGTTCAAGAATCTACAGAGCTAATTATATGCATTGAGCCGAGGAGAAAATTTTATCACTTCAGAGATTAAATTGCAGCCTTGCACAAAATGAGAATAGGTGCTGGAAACCTAATCTTTCATAAAATATTTTCATTTCATGGAGTCATCACATATTAAAATTATGCACCCCTAGGAGCTAGAGAAACCAAAACTAATAGTTTCTGGAAGAAAGAAGCATTTCAACGACTCTAAAATCTAGTCAATTTTGCTCTACTCGATCCTGTGTCATGGCCACATATCTTGCACGCTAAGGATTCCGGTCTACAATATAGTGACCATAATATCTTTTTATACTCTAGAAATTTGCAGTATCTCAACTTATAGATGCACCAAGAAGCAGAAGAATATCACTACTTATGGTTTATGACTTTCAAATTTTCTGGATGATAAACTGGCAAAGAGTAAACACAACATAGGTTAAAGCTGGAAGATGGTAATCTAAAGTTGACTATTCTGCAAAGAGAGAGAATTTTAGGGGGCATATGATTGATCAGACCAATAATCTCATGGAAATTTTTCATAAACAGATTTCAGGACGCGCTTCTGGAAGATTTTTTAATAGATAAATTTATTGATGCTCCGAAATCCAATTAAGAAAATGAAGAAAATAAATTAGGTGACTAACTTTTAGCAGGTGAGTTTCTGATATTCAGTTGGTCCCCTTCACGACATGGCCAATCAGAGGAGCTAAGAAAATGTTCCTTGGAAAAATATGTTCAGTCCTTTGTCTTAATTATGCATGAGTCATAAGACCTCACTTCATGATAAGCTACCATCCAGCGGGTCAAATGCAAATTGTAGCACGCTCATTTCAGGTTTGGTTGTTGGGTATCATAAAAGATCAGCAAGGAAAAACATTCCCATGAGTTTAAAAGGCAAGGCTATATCATTATATCAACAATCTAAATTTTAAGATGGTTCCTGAATTATCGTGCACGCAAGAACTTAGTGGACATGTGTTCATATTATAATAATTTGCATTGTAGAGTGTGTTAAGATGGCGAACCTACTTAAAGGTTTGTGCAAGCTTTTGGATGACAGTTTGATTGTATGCTGGATCATGACTGTGGTACATTTGATTCATTACTAGAGGGAAACACAAAGTCTAAAACCTACAATTCATCATCATTATGGTAGATCTTTTGATAACTTTACCTCTAATGTAGACGATTCCCATATGCCTTCTCTATTAACAAACCAAACCCATGAAAAGACTTGTATACCAATTGGTTTAGATCAATGTTTCCTACCTTCTTAAATAGTACAAGATAATACTTTTTTTCATTTGGGACTTACCTCTTGAGTCTTGACAATATAAATTTGAGAATCTAGACTTATTTTAACATCCTAAATCTAGGAAATATATGTAAACACCTTAGTTTTCTAAAATATTAGAATTATGTTGGGTATTGTACGAAAAAGGGTGCAGTGAAATGATATAGGCAGCGGGGTGTCACAGTTATGTATCAGAATTATTTACTATTTTATTATTTAAAATTTTGGGGCGTGCAGTAGTGGTATAAGAGTTATTTAATATTTTTCAGGGTGTGAAAAGCACATTACATTCTTTTACCAACATCAATGCATGTATTCCTTCCCGCTTTGAGGATACTTCTTTCTGATTATGTAGGGAAAGGATATTTAAATAATGAATATTTCTATCCTCTTTATTGCTGCCACTTTTTACCACAGGTGACTCTTTGCTCCTTTATTGCTTCATCATGTAAAGCCTTTATTGAGGAGCTTAATATTTACTAAAACATTTTGGAGCTCCATTTCTCATAAATAAAATTTCAATCGGTCCTCTATTTAGAATTCCAGATATAGAATTTTAAAACTTCAATCGCTTAGACCAGGGGTTTGTCCCAGTGGGTTGACATCAGACACAGCAGCAATTATAGAGATGCATGTTTCTTAGAACAGGTAGCATTTCGACATACCAACCTCTTCATACTGTGCAAGCTTTAAATAAGAAACACCGAACAGATACTGGATTTCTCAGTACTCACATATTCATATTTATCTTTTTCTCTCAGTAGAATTTAGAAGTTTCAATTTATACTTCTGGATAGAATAGAAATACTAAGGCTGTTGGATTTTCATACATAACAATCTCATCTGTCCATTTGATACATAGATGATAGACCTGTAAAATCAGTTTTTAAATTATAATTTCCTCATATTAGTCATCAGCAACCGACTCATCCGTTTAAGAAATGTTTAGTTGAGACAAGCAAACCTATATATTCATGTACTGACTCGTTAAGAAACCAAAAAGCCTTGAATAAAAACTAGCATAGTACAAAGTGGAAGCCCAAAAAAAAGAAGGATAAAATGACGTGGTTTTGGTCTTTTATTCTCTAATTGGCTATTTAATTGTGTGCCCATCTGAAAGATAATAGAATATACAAAACATAAATTACATAATCACAAAACTTTTTTTACACTTAAACCATTAACAATTCGGTAAAGCTGCAAGATCCATTTTCTTTTCTCTTGCAAATAAAAAAGTGTGTAAGAGAATTCAGAACTTCACTTTTTGGTGATGGAGATTTAGAGCGAAAAAGGTATTTTAAATGACAAAATTTCTTTATTAAAATGATAGTGGTCAGTACGATGCAACACAAAGGAAAGAGATAAGGTCAGAACATACTTGTCATAAGGCATATCTGAACACTTCCAATTCGCATTTAACAAAATGTCATGGTAAATCTGGCATTCCTCCTTGGAGCGGAGACGGAACCTGCGCAGTTTTTTGCACTGACTGCATCGAATAAGCTCATCGCGGTGACAGGGTTTCCCAGATTGTGATCGGTGAGATCCATTGGCATTTTTCAATGCTTTATTGTAATATTTGAGCAGCACAGTTTTAAATATTGGAATTTTCTCACCATCAACAATGACCCATATATTGTTCTTCCATTTCCTGGCAGTTTCTCGTCCAGAATGCTTCTCAAATGCAGCAGGCGTCAATTTGTCTAATGGTAAACAATGCAATGATTTACTGAAAGCTCAGAGAAGTAACCCATCAAGTGAAGGAAAAAGAATTACATAATTTAGCAAATACTAAAATTACAGAATTTGAGATACATGTGTCTGTAACAGCACAACAATTATATATGCCAATCCATAACAATTTATTTTTTCTCTGAGCATTTTTTAGATCATTTTAGATGCAACATCAACAAACACATATGATAGACACTGGAACTTGCAGAATGACTGACTTGAGGCAGCCTAATCTGAGCTTCTAATTTCAAGATTTCCTCCCCAATAAATAAATCAGATGGCACTTTCTCCAAACAAATATACATATTTATTTAACACATATTGAGGCATCTCTCCAAACAAGCCAAAGCTTATCGCCAAATGTCTCTTCTAATACGAAGACAGCCTAGTTCTAGTTTAGATGAACAAAGTATGACCGCCTTACCAATAGTTGAAACTCAATCGGGAAGGACTGTATTTGCTCATTGTAGCTGACTGCTATCTTACTGAGGAGGAGTAATTTGACAAGACTTTTACCATGTAGCTTCTACACAATCGTGCCTAACTTCTGGGAGAGTCATAATCACATTCCCAAACAAATTTAAAGCATTCTATATCTTGTCCAAATAACCTATTATTTTGATTCAATAGGTAGGTCGAAGTGAAGCTTATTTACCTATTCCACTTTGCCAAGGCCCAAGGGGAAAACAGACAAGCATAGTTCCCGAACGAGTATTCAGTTAGCTTACATGTCAAAAGATGGACATTCATCAAAAAAGGAATTCCCAACCATTGAATCATATGGCAAGTAAATTAGAAATTCAAATATATCGGCCACGGAAACATTCATGAAGAAAATGAAAATCTTATATATTCTGCAAATAGATACACAGCCTAACTTCAAAAGCCTTATCCAGGCTTCCTCATTTAATCATTCATATGATATTGGACAAAACAAAAACACCAAAAGCAGGCCTTATCCATGAAATAAACGATTCCTAATTAAATGGCATAGCTCTTGTCCAAGTTCCAACAACACATTTATGTGCCTCTACAGAAAACAAGGGAGAAGTATTTCACAAACAACAATGTTTAATAAAACACCCATTGAGCTCCATTAATGATGACGTTGATTTTTTACTTCTGCAAACAGTGTCACAGAACTCTGCATAAAGCATACATAAACAACAAAACCACAGTTGCAACTTGCAAGCAAAGAATAATGCAGGATACTTTCTCTACCGTACATGCTTCACAGATTAATTCAAATCTAAAAGATGCACAATTTAAATCAAGAACCATGTAAACAATGTCTGAACCATATAAACAAGGTTTCAGACTAAGATAACAAAGACATGTATATTCATTTAGACAAATCAACATACACTTAACCTGTACAGACCTCCAATCCCTAAATGCGCACAAACAGACCCATAAACCGCATTATTTCATGTTTAAACACGAGCACATTATACAATCTTCAAACACAGAACAAGCATGTCAATGTCATGCATCCCAGCAGAATATCTTGAGCCAAACAACATTGCAGATGATGCTTGTGTATCCTTTTCCGTAATTATATGCCGGTACGCGAATAGACAAAAATGGATAAATGATGCGTAAATGAATGTATAAAAACCTTCTTGGCAACCAGGAGTACATTCACAGTGGATTTCAAGATCACCCGAAGCGAAAACCCTAAGCGTTCCAACAGCATCGCCATAGGTATGGCTTGTGCACCCACACGTCACCTCCACGTAATCATCGCACTGCTTGTATCCAGTCATGTCTCTCACCTCATCATCGCTGAACAACATGACTTCACCGTTCTCCATATTCTTTCTCTTTCTCACTTCGCTCATTCTATCCCTCCCTCAGATGCCCCCTGTCACAACCAAAAAAAAATTAAATAAAAAAATAAAAACAAACAAACCCACAACATATAAATGCTACGAAAAACAGAAACAATCGAATAAACAAAACCGCATTCCGCCGCTTCAGTGCCTTTTCTTAGTGTAGGCATGTATATAAAAAGATTGCATACACTTTTATAGACAGATAGATAAACACTGAAGCAACGTATAGAATGTAGAAACTGTTGGCACAGGAAGAGGGATTGGGGGAATTGACTTAGCGAGCGCGCACCTGCCCGCAGAGAGAAGATCTGACAAGGAGAGCGTTAAAAAGAAGGGTTTTTTTATAGCGTCTGAGAGAGGGAGAGAGTCAGAGAGATAGAGAGGAGAGTGAGTATTCACTTTTGTTCATTTTGGGCTTTTGTTACAAAGGGGGAACAGATTGAGCTGGCGAAAGCTTACAAACGTCATCAATAAAAAAGGCTTTTGTGTGTAATTTCGAGGACTGATTTTTTTTTGGGGGTGGCGTGGGGGGGGGGGGGGGGGGGGAGATCCATCAGATGGAAAGTGGACGAGGTTTTTCAAGACTGTACTTTGCAATTCTTTTAACACCAATAATATAGTTTGTGTTTGGGTCCCATTTTTTGGAAAAAATTATGATTGTAAATAATATTTTTGTGAGAATGTATAGTTAAAAATTGTTTGAAAAGTAAAAAATGACATGTTTGATTAAGATGGATGATTGAGATTGATTGTTGAATAAATTTTGTTTTAAAAAAATGAGGGTCAAATAGGGACATAGTTCTTCATTTGGCTATTGTTCGATGTCATACTTTGGGTAGTGAGAGTCTAAGGCAAACTTTTAAATTGGTCCCTCATATGCACAAGTTTTTTTTGAAAAATGTAATTATATTACCACAACAAAATCTATTTACTACACCACAATATAATCATAACACAATCAAAATATATTTTGACTAAATACATTACAACAAATTTACACTTATATACTCCTAATCCAATTAAACTATTAAAGTTTAAAAAAATATATTATTGTAATGTACTAAATCACATAGTTTCTTCCTGTGGATATTTACCAAAACTTGCTCTTCCAGAAAAATCCAATGCATTACATTCATCACTTCTTCAATGGATTGGCAAGGGGGCGCTGGTACTTTTTGCAATCGTGGCATTCATCACGGGATGGGATCATTTCAGTCTTCAGACGATGCTGCTCATATACGCAGCAAGTGTTCCAACTGTCATCCTCTTAATTGGTTGGATCCAAGTGCAGTTGAAAAGTACCCTAAGCTGCAACCTACTAATCTGGGCTCGAAAAAGAAAACATCTAAGAATTAGTCTTTCCATATTCCATGGATGTATATATGCGAATTGGATTTTGGGAAATGGAATCGGTTTTCGGTGAAATTAAAATCTCTCTTTCAAAAAATTATAATTGCTCTTCTCAATTTTTTGATGATTGTATTTAACTTCATCAGGCATTGTTTGATTAATTCAACAATAAATGATTACCGAATATACGAAACTTAAAGAAAATCGATGAATCAACATATTGGAAATTTTGAATTGAAAAGTGTGGTGTGAGAATCAAAGAGATTGAAGCAAAAAGGATAATTATATCTTTATATCTATGTCTATTTTTTTAAATGAAAAACTATTAAAAATTGTGAAGCAAAAATTAAGTTTTGTGGTGACTAGAGATGGCAAAAAAATCATACCTGAACCCGCCCCTGCCCCTAGTGGGACAAAAAAACCCGCGCCCGAGAATCGATGGGGGCGGGTATGGGGCAGTTTCCCGCGACCCGGGCGGGTGCGAGTTTGGTCGTCTCAATCAGATTAAATAAATTAATAAAAAATAATAATAATAAAAAATTTATTAAACGGGGGTGACGGGGTTGACTCGTCCAGACCCGTCCCGAACCCTAACCCGTCCCGACCTAAAAATCGTCGGGTCACAAGACGTGTTTAGAATTGAAAAAATATCGCGGGGCGGAGCATGGGTCGGGGGACCCGATCGGAACTCACTCCGTTGCCATCACTAGTGGTGACAATATAGCCACCATTTTGAAAAAAGTACACAACTACAACACTTTAATTATCATTTATTAAAACTTACAAACTTGATTTTTTAAAAATCTGGCGATTAATAATAAATAAATATAATTGAAATAGACTTTATAAAATAATTAGCTCTTATTTTTTAAATTCAAACTAATTTAATTTTAAATATAAAAAGCCAAACAACATTCACCAAGCCCATGTTTGGCCTCCATTTTTTAAGAAATAATGTGATTTTGAATAGTATTTTTTTGGAGAATGTATGGTTAAAAATATTTGAAAAGTTAAAAATGATAAATTTGACTAAGATGAATAGTTGAGATTGAGTATTGAATAAATTTGATTTTTAAAAAATGAGGACCAAATAGAGGTCAAGTTCCGTCCCACCCCCACACCACCACCCGACCCAACCATCAACCCACCCACCTACCCACTCCATCAGGTTAAAGTTAGTCACACCAAATTACAGTTTGATAACAATTACAAATCTTGTTGCAAAATTCACACTTGACCCACCCCCACCCCGTCGCAAAGTTAATTAACAGTTCGATCACACCATCCAACCCCACCTCAATCGTAAAGTTACAATTCGATTACATAAAGTCACAATTCGATCATAATTACAAATTTAGTCGCAAAATTCGCCACACCCCACTCGCAAAGTCACAATTAAAAATTTAGTCGCAAAATCCACCCACCCCCCATTACTCACAAAGTCACAATTTAATCACACAAAATCACAATTTTATCACAGTTACAAATTTAGTTGCAAATCAAATTTTGTGACAAACAATTTTATTAAACGAGTCACATCACACAATCATCAAGAGTAGCATAAATTCACAATCGACGCAAAGTTTGATCACAATAAAAAATATGGTGGCAATCAAACATTTTTACTGGTATATTATTTATTGGACACAACTTAATCGTTTTCTTGCTCAAAATTTGGTCATATTTGTGGCCGATAAAATTTTGTAACATATAAATTAATTAAACGGGTTAAATTCAATGGTCACACAAAGTCACAGCTGATCAAAATTATCCATATAATTGGTCACGTTTGTGTCTAGAAGGATCACACAAAATCACGGTTGATTCAAATAGAATGTCACATTCCGTTTTCGTCACAAGTCACAAAAAGTCATAATTAGTCAATATTTTGATTAAAATACGTAATAAATTGGTCACATTTGTGACAAAAAGGATCACAAAAAGTCATATTTGATGCAAATCAAACGGTCACATTCCATACTCGTCAAAAGTCGGGCAAAGTCAAAATTAGTCAATATTTTTATCACAATTACCTAATAATCGATCAAAATCACCCACAATTGATCAAAGTCATTCACAAATCAAATTTGTGTGACCAAAAATTTAATTAAACTTGTCACACCCTGTATTCATCAGTCGTTCAAAGTCACAATTACCTAACTTTATCCCTCTCCCCACTAAAAAAATGGCACAATGCCATAGAAATTACACAATAAAAGAGAACAGACGTAGGATTTAAGTCATAGATAGATGCATACATAGGATTAAAGTCAGAGAAATTTCATACAAAGAACTTTCAACAAGAAAAGATGTTTCCAAGAAAGTTCCATGACATTTTGCTCCCTTTTCTACATAAGCGTGTTTTTTTATGTTTTTAAACAACACAATTTCTCAAATCACTTTTTAACCACACACATTTTCTCTTTCCACTTTTCAACCACATATTCTACCTCGAAAACATAAAAAACATGTTTTTAAACATACAATTTTTAACAAACAGATGCTAAAATATTTCTGCAGGTCGTCCACATTTCTTTTTTCTGTGCTCCGCTGTTAACATTTCCTGAAAATTTTGTGGCATTAAATCCTAAACTTTCCATACTCATGATTCACACAAAAGCAAACACAAAATTTCTGATGTAATAAGCTGACACCTTTTCAAAAAAAAAAAAAAAACTGGCACCTTCATAGATGACCTAATCCCTTGGGTATATACCAGCATGTTGTGATGACAAGATAAGCGAAATCATGTGAACTTATGTTCTCCATCTCCAAGAAAAACAAGAAGCATGGAGTTGACACAAGCAAACACCATACTTAACCTTTGGCAGTCTGTCATTAGCACCATTATTTTCATGTAATGTAATATACATCAACGAGGAGGGTACTGGTTAATCTCTACTTAAAATTGTACTTAGATTGCATATCATAAAGTACAGTGCTGCCTGCTAGGCCTGCTGTTCATGAATGCTTTTTCTAAACAGTAAAAAGTGAACATTTTCGGTTTGTCAAATATTTTGCCCAACCATTTTTGCCTTTTTAATAAAATTAATTAACCAACAAAATGTTACAAAGTCGCTATTTATAAACAATGTTTACATACAACTATTTATTTACCAACCAAAGGCTCAATTGTAATGAAAACGTGTAAAGTAGATATGACAAAAAAATCTGATCCGTCCCGAACCTAACGAATACTCGACACTAATGGGATGAAAAAACAGGTCGCACAGCCTCAAACCCACCCCCAAATTATTATTAGAAAAAAATATGTAGAAAAAAAAAGTGCAAAAAAATTAAGAAACAAAAAAATAATTAAACTAGGTGAGGCAACCCCAAACCCAAATCCATTCCGCCATGAAATATTTTCGAGGTAAAATATGTAATTGAAAGTGATTTGAGAAAATGTTTGTGATTAAAATGTTAGTTGGAGAAATAGGTTGTTATAAACAAGTTTACCAAATGGAGACTAAGTTATTTGTACATTCGGGATTGACATCCCTCACATAATTTGTCTAAGGTAAAATGGCCAATTCATTTTGTATAGCTCAACTTGCCTTTCACGTGATCCATCTTTAGGTCGAGTGAGATTTGTTGTTATAGATGAATTAACTATTTAACCCTGTTTGATTTTCTTTAAAATTTTCTATTTTTCTATAGTATTAAATTTTAATCAATCATTGAAAGTCAAGTCCACAATATTTAACTTTTCAATCAAATTTCAATCATTCATTATTCTTGTTATGATCATGACTAATTGTACATGACACGTCATCCATATGAGTCCACCACAGGATCCACAAAACATCCAGTCATCTAATCATGACCCACAGGCCAAAACTATGGATACCAAACTTGCGGATTCTTATATACCGAGGTGATGCTATGTCGATGTACCCCTTATGCCGAGTTGAGGGTATGTTAAGGTAACCTATGCCGAAGTACTCCTAAGTCGAGGTGAATATCCTGAAAAGGTGACATGACAACTTGAGATGGCTTGTCTGCAAAAAACAGCTTGAGTGATAACATATTTAAAGGGATTCGATGTTTAATTTAACCTTATGACATATAGTAATGATTATAACCAAATAAATGGTTTACCTCATGAAGGGTTAGGATATTGCCGTGTGTAAAGTATAGCACATGTCACAATCCAAGAGAATTACTCATTCTATAAATAGAGCACACTTGTCTCCAAGGAAATAGTTGGTAATTCAATACTCTAACCCAGTATTTTACTCTCACTCCATTTTCTCTCTTTTACACACTTAAGTTTCCCGCACATAATTTATATTTGCTTGAAATGAATACCGACTTAGGTATCGGAGTGCAAACGGGAGCCACCTCGACCCCCTTTGCAAGTTGATTGTTTGTCCTAGTGCGCAGGAGATCCACGTGTTCAAGAGGAAGGAGTTGAAACGTGTTGATCCAAGATCCTACCAGATTTTGTGGTTAACAATTTTAAAAATCACTATTCATTTTAAAAAAATCATTTTTAAACAATATCAAGCACACAATATTTAAGTACATTATAATGGTCAATAAATCATAAGATGTCAATTTAAAAGTGATGTGACAAAATTTGAGTTGCTCATAGACAATAAATTTCAACTCCGATTGACCTTCCAGAAACCTATACCATCGTGATCGGCCAACAACAAAAAAAATCAAAACTTTAACTTGTGTTTGGCATTTTTGTTATAACAAATATTTAAAATCATTAAAATATACTAGTTAAAGCTGCACATATTTTTCGAAATCATTTTTAACCATAAATTCTATCTAAAAAATACAAATAACACAAAAAATGGCTGCTTTCAACCATCGGACAGAGGCTTATTCCTCATTTCATTTTTCTATTGGTCTCACTCTTTAAATTTTGTTGCAGTCCAGTCTCCATTTTACTCTCTGCGTCTTCTAACTTATTAACTTTTATAATTAAGTTTATTAAAATTATATAACAAAAGCATATTTGTGTTGAAAATTAGTATCAAATAGTCTATTAGTTTTTTGGTTTATTTTTTGTCCCAGTAAACTTTAGATTTAGAATAAATAAATAGATAAATTGGCAAATGGAATCTTTTAGAGCTACTTGGTAGAGGAGATTTTGGGGAATACGTGATTGAAAAGATATTGAAAAATATAAAAATAGATCCCGTAAAAATGTATTATTAAAAATGAGTTTCGAAAAGAAGTTATCCAAAAACTCGTGAACTAAACATGGGGCTTAGTAAAGCTATTTGACGCCAACATGGTACCGTTGGACAACTAATTTATTTTTTCAGCCGTCATTTATTTTATTTTTCAATATAAGATTTGTGGTTAAAAATTGAAGAGAGAAAATGTGTATGGTTAAAAAATAATTGAGAAATTATATTATTTATAACTTAGTTTATAAATTGTAATTATTACATAAAAGAACGGAATTATTTTCGTGCCTAATAGAAATCAAGATGTTGTTTGTACCTTAATTTTGTTCACTGATAAATAAAAAATAAAAATATATTATCTACTTAGGAACTACAAAGACGTTTACAATTTTAACACATTATTAAAAAGATGTAATCCACACCTTAAATGTCCGAACCGACCTGTCATGAACCATTGGTTTGAGTAGTAAATCGCATCATGTACCTCCTATAGGACTGGGTAGAGGGTACTAAAAGTTCCCACTAATTGTAATAACTCTCGCTTGTCACACGACCAAATTCACTTTTAACACATTATTACTTCGTCTCTTGATAGCAAATGGGAAAATATCAAAGTCTAATGTGGAAAATTATTTTAACGTCTACTTATCTGCTAAGATGAAATTATAAGTTGATATGTCAAAACTATATTGGAGGACACCAAATCTAGCTCTTTTCAAGAACTTCAGTACTTCACAATCAAAGCAATCTAAATATTAGAATATTGATATGAAAGTCTGAACTTTCTAACATGAATCTATACATCAAATAAAAGGACGGTTTAGTGCCAAAGTTGGCCTACCTAGTTTATGAAAGCTACATAAATGTTGGCAATGTGTTCTACAGCTCTTTTTTTTTTTTTTTTTTTTTTTTACACACAATTTTTCAAATTATTTTTTAATTACATATGTTTTCTCTTTTCAATTTTTAAAAATACATTTTACCTTGAAAATAAAAAATAAAAATAAAAAAAAGTGCTGCCCGCTGCCAAACAGAGCGTAAAGAGCAAAAATTTAAAATTTAGGGAGAGAAAAATATGTAGAAAGAAAATGAAGGAGTCAAAAATAACAGGAACAAGACGAGAACATGTGATCATTCAGTGTATTTTCATCGTCACGCGTTAGAAAATGGTTCAAGAGTATTAATTTTGAGATCGACCCACGCATTTTGATTTTCAAATTGATAATATATTCAGGGCCTATTTTTTGCCTTTGCTATCTTTATAATCTCTCTATATATATAAAAGATTGAATCTCTCATTTTACACTATTCATCCAATTTAACTATTCATCATTCAATTAAAATTAAAAATTATTAATCCAATTTAGGCCCTATTCATGGTACTATTCATCCAATTGTAATTAAACATTATTCATCCAATTTATGCACTATTCATCTAATTAAACAATGCGGACAATAATTGAATGCACTATTCATCCAATTAAACACTATGTGGACAAATTGCTCGGATTTCTCATCAATTTAGGTATTATTCATCCAATTAAACAATATGCGGGCAACAATTAGATGCACTATTCATCCAATTAAACACTATGCGGCAACAATTTGATTTAATGCACTATTCGGTCATCTGTTCAAAGATTACCTTGTATATCTTTATTGTGACCTTCTCATGTGTCATATTTTTATCGTTATGTATTAATTTTTTTTTCGTTAAGTTAATTATGAGAGTTCAAATAAAGTCGTAATAGAAATATCTTAATATTGATGTAAAATTTTCACACAATACTTTGTTACATTATTTTCGAACTACTAAATTGCAGCAAAAATTTTAGTCATTTAAAATGATCCATTAGCAATGTGTTTTATCTTTCATTAATTTTTTCTTTCATTTTTATTTTTAGCTTGTCCTAGATTATATGTTACTTTTCTTATTGAGATTATATTAATGTCTTGATTTTGTAATATATTCCTATTTAATATGCATTGTTATCAATACATATAAAGTACTTATTATTTAACTAGTAGTGAGCACGTGCGTTGCACGTCTTACGTATAGGATGAATGTGATGCATAATATCTTCATAGAAGTAATACCATTTTTTGAAAATTGTTGAGGTAATAAATTTCTATGTGAAAAGTAATCAGCCGAAAATGAAAATAAAAAAACTATGTAAATTTGAACAAAAAAATAGTAAGTAGTGCGTTAGAAAATTAATTTGGAAAAAATACCGATGACATGTTGTACGTTTTGTTTAGTAATAAAGGATATTATTTCTTCAATGAATTTGCAAACGTATGTAAGAATTTAGATATTATTGAATATGAAAATAGGTATTGAATAATAGGAAGTTACAAAATCATTCAAATTTCAATCATATTTTTCTTTTTTTATCATTTGATTAATAATTGAAAATTTGTAAAAAAAAATTCAATAATGCAAATTTTTCAATAAATTTCACAAACTATTTATTGTTAAATTCCATGTTTTGAATTGAGAAAAGATAATGTGAGAAAAAAGTTTACCATGACACACGCTTTATAAGATTTGAATGATCACAAAAATTATAAAAAAACTTATTTACTATTCATTTTAGTCATTTTTCCATTTAATTTTAATAACTTCAAACACACATCCCCAACCTTTATAAAGAAAATTATTATAAAATATTTAAATGTATTGTATATTAATATTACGAACTAATAAAAGAAAAAATTTGAGGATAATATTGACAAAAAACCTAACAATTTTAGAGCATTATTGACAAAAGAGAATAATACAATAATTAACAAAAGAATAAAAATAATCTATGATTTGACTTTTATAGATATTTTCTTTTTCACAAATCCATAAATAATTTACTGTAGGTCACATATAAATTGATTTTGCATTAATTAAACTCCCATAATCCAGTTATTAAAATAAGTTGATAAAATTTGAAATTACCTAAAATAAAAATAGACAGAAAACTATGTATGGATCTATGAGAATTCTATATTATTATTATTATGTGCATTGAACAACTTATGTATATTATGAATGATATTGTTAATGTTAAAATTATTAAATAGAATACACATGAAATGAAACCATTGTGAATGCAAATGTTGAATAAATTATTATTAAAGGACGTTGTAAAAATTATAAGATATTTTTTCTTATAAATCAGAAATACGAATTCTAACAACAAATAATTTTTTAATACTTAATAATCGTGAGAGTATAATAATATGAGAAAGTATAATAACGTAAAATTTTATAACATTGTAAATTTTTAGATAGTATAATATTTTAATAATAAATAAATGAGTGATTATAATGAAATAAAATATTTAATGGTATGAATAAAAAATTTGTAATCAAAAGTTTCTCCTAAACCCTAATTTTTTATGTATTGTAATAAAATATGAGGGATGTATAAAATCACTCCCTTCAACTCTAACAACAAATCATTAAAAATTCTAAAAATTATTGAGAAGATGAGTCAAAAAATAAAAGGATAAAAAAGATGTAAATTTGAATTAAATTTGTACAATATATATATTTTTTCATGTGTAACATATAACATTAAATTCAATGATTAATGAAATTGTAGACTTTTGAAATGAATATCGTAAGATTATACATTTATAATATAGTGTAAACTATGGAATTTGAGTAGACAATTCAATTTTTGAAATTAGATATAAGCAAAAATTAAAACATAATTTTTTTAATACTAAATAAATGCGATAGTATAATATGATGAGAAAATATAATAATGTAAAATTATATTATAACATTGTGAATTGTTAGACAATAAAAATATTTTAATAAAAAATAATTGAAAGATTATAATGAAATAAAATATTTAATGACATGAATAAAAAATTGGTAATTAAAAGTTTCTCATAAATCTCAAATTTTATACATTGTAAAAAATAGAATATAGGGGTGCACAAAATAAGTCTCTTCATTTTTTCAATTAATTAATTAATATAAGAGGACATAGTTGGTTTAAAGCAAAATATGTGATGGCAAAATCGTAAAGTCAAAAATTCTCCTTTATCTATACTTTTAAGGTAGTGTAGATAGATTAAAAAAGATTTTGTTGGTTTATCAAAAAAAAAAAAAAAGATTTTGTTAGAGAAATTTTCATTTACTTTTTTAGTGATTAAATTAGGAATTGGTATAAACTTCCTTCACCAATATCATATCGACATTTTTTTATGATTGAAATTCTTGTAGGAAAGAGAAATAGTTCCTATGAATTTTACATGTAAAATGTTATTTTCTTGATGAAGTTAAAAAAAAAAAATGACTAAAATATGGAGAAGCCAAATGATTCATGGTGAAACCAAATTTATTGGAAAAATTGAGTACAGTTAATTTTTTTAGTTTGCATATGATTCATTTTTATTGATAGATTTTTTTGTAAGAAGATGATTTTGAAAAAATAAAGACAGAAAAATAAAAGAGGTGAGATGGAGAAGATAATTAGTATTAGAGATTGTAGTGTACTTAATATTAATAAGAGAAATTAGATTAGAAAAACTAAAATGGTATTTATGTCATTATATTTGTGCCTATTTTAATAAATAAACAAAAAAATTATAATTGTGGTGTGAAAAATAATCTTCGTGGTGACAATATAGAAATATATGCAATAGTATTAAGAAAGGGTATTCTTGGTTTAGAGTAAAATGTGTGAGGGCAAACTTGTTTAGGGAAAGATTCTCCCTTATCCATACTTTTAAAGTAGTAGTGATGTATGAGTATATTAGGTAAAATGTAAGTAAATTTATAGTTCCAACATATAATAATTATGTTTTCTTAATCCGTGTAAAATTAGAAATAAGTCTATCTTTATGGAATATGATAAGTACCAAATAAGAAATCATTATTCGAAACTTCTATGATAGAAAAATATTAGCAATATGCGAGCAATGCACGCACCAAAACTAGTAATTTATAAAGGGACAATTCTTCTTAACAATATATTATGGGATTTTTCCGCCTAAACTTCATTTCATTAAACGGAAGTAGATCAATCAGTAATCAACATTTAATAAGCAGTTTATTGATTGCAATTATTTGGATTAATATCGAAAATGAATGAGGGTTTATTTTAATTTCAATTAATCAAAATACTTTTGATAGTTATACTACTATTATTTTGAAATAGAAAAATATGCAATATGAGTGTCAAATCGAACTGTGATTTTGACATATAATCTGTTTTTAACTTTCTTTGTTAAGAGGATTGAGGTAATTTTCCCCCTATTTGTTCAGTTTAATTCACATTTGTTGGATATATTTTTCTTTTGCTTTGTTCCACTTGTACAATTGTAAGATATGTGTGTTGTAAAATTTGTGACTTTTTTATAGACTCGTACTTAGCAATGGACTTTACCATTACTTGTATCATACTTGTACGTTGCACAAAAGAACAATATGAATGATTTTACTGTAAATATCATTTAAAAATAGAAACAAAGTTTGAACACACAATTTGCTTTTATTAATGATTAAAAATGTCAACAAATGCTCAAAATAAAAATGAATTAGATTTCTCTTACGGTTTGGAAACCCTCTTTAAATACTAATTGTTTGTACAATTTGTGGTTGTCCACATCTTTGTGGTACACGAAAGTTGTTATAAACAAAATATATTTTAAACAATTGCTCAAACTTAAATTAAATAATGCAATTTTGCATAAAATAAATACAAAATTTTGTTCAAATATTTTTGACTACCATGAATAGAAATAATAACCATAAAAACATTATTATTTACATAAAATAAAGTACTTGCAACAAATTAAACAATACCGACTATGCACGAAAGTGAAAATCAATCTTAAAAATTGCGATGCACGAAAGTGAAATTCAATCCAAGAGACCCTTTGCATAATTTTTTTTAAAATTCTTGAATGCAATACATTTAATTGAATATAATTAAATGCATATTTAATTATATGTCAATATTTTTTTTTTAAAAAATTTATTTGTGAAAATCTAAATAAAATATATATAATGAGCATTTTGTCTATGCCCCATTTTGATGTTGTTTAAAAAAAAGTTTATTTGAAATGAATAATGATTTTTAAGAAAATGTGTGGTTAAAATGTAGTAAATCTTTTTTGAGTTTATGTCTAATATTATTTTGTTGATAAATGTGTGTTTGAAAAGTAGAAAAAGATAAATGTGTTAAAAATTTGAAAGAGGCCAAAATGTGCAATATATGTTAATAAAATTAAAAAAAAGTTTTACCAATTTTTACAATATATAATTATTATTTTAATATTTTAATAAATTTGCGAGCCAATGAATTGTTTTACCATTATTGGAAACGGACCATTAATTAAGTGTTTTAGCGTTGTACCACAAACACATCAATTTGATTTTTGGATTTGAGTTCAATAAATAAAATTTTATTTTTTCAAAAAGTTTTTGAAGCACAAAATTAGGCTCATACAATATATGTGAAATACTCAATTTACATATTCTCCTTAGAACTGGCGCTTTTATTTTTATATATTATTCTTCATCATATTTTTCCCAAAAAGAGATGTAAGACGGGGTTTTTCAATAAATTTTGATTTTTTAAGCATTAATTATAATTTCAAGTGTTTTTCTAAAAAAATAATAATTAATATTGATAAATATTGTTAATGAATTTGTTTTTATTTCTTCATATTTGGCAATTTTTTTATTCATATTGCTACATTATTATTTTAATATTTTAATAAAAATTGATAATCGATCAATTGTTTAATAAAAATTATATGAACTATTTGTTAAAATCAGTAATATTTATTCTATGTGTTGTAGTTATTTGAGTTTATAATAAAAAATAGATAATGAACATAACAAGTAAATAAATAAAAATGATGTCAAAATGATGAATAATTTGATCAAAATTTTAGGTTGTAAAAATTAACAAACTTAATTGAATTTACTTCGAAAATTCATATATTTGTTATTTGTTTTAATTTGATAAGAAAAAACTAGAATAGATATTAATCATCTATGACTAAATTGAATTTAGTTGACAAATAATTGATAGTATCATAAGATTTAAATGATATAATTTATATTGAATGAATATTGAAGAAAACTGCAGCTTCATACCATAGTGGTTTCCCTTAACGTGAATTAATACATCGTTTTTTTAAGTCATGGTATTCATGACATTAGTCCATTCATTTTGGTTGACATGGTCAACATGTTATCGATATTTGTATTTAGTTATTTAAAGTTTATTTTTCTCCTTCTTTTGTTTTTATAGCTTTATTTGTCGTACATTTTCTTTGAGATCTCATAAAATCCAAATTCATCTAATCTTTATCTTTATATATATAAAAGTAGAAGTGAGGAAAGAGAGTCATTTTGGAGGAAAAATTGCATTTAATGACCCTCTCTCCTCACTTCTATATTTATATATAAAAATAAATAAATAAAAGATAAAGATTTTGTGTACTTCTAGAAAGAAATTTTTAATTGACATTTTTAAGTAACATTGTGACATGATGCACATACATTGGGTGATGAAAAATTAAGTAGTGGGGTAATTATTTATACCATCCAATATATTTTTGGCATGTCACAATGTCAATTAAAAACGTTCCTCTAGAATTATTCAAAGATTTTTGTAGGAAAAATTATTATTTATTACATATTTAGTAAGAATTGTAATAAATGTACTATGTGAAAATGTGTAACAATGAAAATTTGAAAAAATTAGATTAATATATTTGAACATAAATAATGATATCTATATAAATGTGTTATGTAGAAAATGAAAAAATTGGATTAATATATTTGAACATAAATAAATGTGATATCTATTTAAATGTGTTACATAGGAAATAAAAAAATTGTATTAATATATTTGAACATAAATAAATATCATATCTATGTAAATGTGTTCTATTGAAAATGAAATATTAGATTAATATATATATATGTAAATAAATAAATATATGATATATAAATTTATTTAAGTTTGAAATGAAAATTTTAAATCAATATATTTTAAAAATAAATAAATAAAATTATTGAAATTTTACTTCATAATATGTCAATAAATGAGTATGTTCTTCAATAACCATATTACAAAAATAATTAATTATTTGCTCTCAACCTTTTACTACCAATGATAAATTGATAAAAAATTTAATCATTTTATCATTTTGACAAAAATTGATATGTTTAAAAAATAAGGAAAAATAATAAAGTTAATTAAAAATTATAACATATTAAAAGGAAAATAGGTGATAAGGTGGACAAATTTTTTGAGAAAAAACGTAAATAAAAGTTAAAAGAAATTTTATATAAAAAATTAATTAAGTGCTAAATTTTGAATGGCGCGGTACACTGAGTGTATATGCAGAATTTTCTATTTTGATTAATTTTTTTAAAAAAGTTTCAAATTCAATAACACGTGTTATGTAGGAAATGAAAAAATTGGATTAATATATCATTTCTATGTAAATGTGTTACATTGAAAATGAATAACTTGGATTAATATATTTTAAAATAAATAAATATATGATATATATAAATTTGTTAAGTTAGAAATGAAAAAAATTGAATTAATATATTTTGAAAATAAATAAATAGAATTATTAAAATTTTACTTTCTATTATATCAATAAATGAGTAGGCTCTTCAATACGAATGTTAAAAAAATAATTAATTATTTTCTATCAACTTTTTAACCATACGTATTTTCTTTCTCCAATTTTTAGCAACTACTTTTTACCTCAAAATCATAAATAAACAAATTTATAAACTAAAAATTACCAAACGGAGGCTTTATCATTTCACAATTTTGACAAAAATTGACAAGTTTAAAAAATAAGGAAAAATAAAATATATTAATTAATATATTGGATTTCAAATAAAATATATGTAAACAACACATTAAAAAAATATAGTTAATAAAAAATTATAACATATTAAAGGAAAATAGGTGATGAGGTGGGCAAATTTTCAGAAAAAACGTAATTAAAAGTAAAAAAAAAAATTATATAAAAAATTTAAACGAGTGTCAAATTTTGAATGACGTGGTATACTTAGTGTACAGATATCATTTTTTATTTTGAATATTTTTGTTTTTTTAAAGTTTAAAATTGAATAACATTTTTTATTGAAATTATTTTAAATTATGTTTTTTATTTGATATGATTGAATCAAGATATTTTCAAACTTATGATTTAAAAATTATATATTCCGTGCATCGCACGGGTAATCAACTAGTCTAATTAATTAGGATAGACGTAATGTGTTTTTTTTTTCCCCCTAATTATTGATTTCATGTAAATTCATTAGCGTCCTATACTTCTTTTGCCCATTATTAATTTATTTAGCCTCTCGATGCACAATACGTGAAAAAACTTTCTATTGACTTTTTGCTCTTCTCATTAATTAGAGATCAAGTTCTCGTTAGTGTCAAGTTGAATATTGTTATCTTACATAATTGTTACAATTGTTGCTTATTTAATTGTTCGGTATGAGTTTTATTTCTGAATTCATGTTGTTGACGATGTTATTCGTTTATAGATAGATATGTAACATATATTTCTTAACTTTGTTAATCTTGAAATGTTAATTAAAAATGTCTCCCCAGAATTATTCATTAATTAATGCAACTCATGGTATATCCTTCTTCGTCACGTGTGGGAATTATGCTACATTTCTTTTTACTTTTTGACGCTGTTTTTTTATTTTTTTGATTGGTATTTTTTCTAGTGCTTTTTTTTTTTTTCGTTCTCCTTAGTACCATTACTATCTAACATGCTGATGTGTTGTTTGTTTATTTTTCGACTTGATATCTAGCACATTGCTACTACATGATATGCAAAGTTTCCATGATTCTGATATTAGTGTTACGCTTTTTGTCTATTTTCCCGTTTCCATACTCGATTAAGGCGTTGGTGGGTGAGGGGGGAAGTCTCATATGCCCCATTTGTTTTTATTTTTTTTAATACTTTTAATAAGTGAATATATAGATATATAATTTTTTTTTTTTAAAAAAAATGGTACAAAAAATCACGTGATGATTATTCATTTTTATTTTCATGCGATAATTTTTTTTTAATTTTAAAATGAAATTTAAACGAGATTGGTAAAAAGGAGGACACCATGTTCCCCGTACTGGTCCCTTCCCAGTCTCGGGGCAGTGATCTCCACCCCATGTACCCGATTAGGTGGTTACTACTCACCCGGCTATGTATGTATCATGTATAGCATGTATTTTTGTTATCCCTATTTTATATACATCATGTAGTTTGAAATTTGAAATAAAATTTAAAGTCTCAATTGAAATTCACTATAAATTTTAGCAATTGTAAAAAAGTTATTATTATTTGATCCTCCATTATAATTTCATACATTTCTCTCGCACTTACTTTCAATCACGCATTATTCAATACATTTTTTTCTCATTTAATTTTTAACCACACATTCTTAAAAATCACTATTCCAAAATATATAATCTCAAATAATATAATTATGCCCCTGTTTGATATCACTAAAATTCTGATTAAAAGTTAAGTCAGAGTCAAATAATTAATTTTAATCATACATTTTACAAAGTCCACACATTCCTTCAACTCCTATCAAAATCTATTAAAAATATTATTTTAATCTTTAACAAACAGAGCCTATAATATGTTTCAAAACAAGCACAAAATCTACCTTATTACAAAGAAAAAATTATCAACACATTTTTATTGTTACATATTAACAATGTGTTTGGTAACTTGTTTGTAATGATTTATTTGGTAAACAACACATTTTAACTATAGACAATTTTTCTAAATCATTTTTTATGTATAGTTCGTCGGCTGGTGAGCCAATTATAAATATATTTTTTTTCAAATCTCGAGGTAAATAAAAGGTTAAAAATTGAAGAGAGAAAAAGATGTTTAGAGAAAAAGATGTTTGGTTAAAAAGTTGTATTGAAAATTAGAATGATTATAGTAAAAAAAATCAAAGAATCCAAACACATCGTTCATCATATATTTTACCTCGTAAATAGCATTTTCTTTGTTCATATAAAAAAATATTACCAAAAAACGTGGAGCTGAACAACCATCAAATTTGAAGGAGGGGAAAAAAATAAAAAGAAAGAAAGAATGCTTACGCATATTATGCAGTGTTCGGCGACGAAAGTCAGGGAAAAAAATTGATTTTTTTACTGAAGCGCACATATCTCAAGGACATTTGAGGGTTAAAATTTTGAGAGAAAAAAGATGTGTGATTAAAAAATTGTATTGAAAATTGTAAAAAAAAAAAAAAAAAAACTAGTTACCAAACACAGGCTTAGTAAAGTTATCCTCAATTTTGGAGTTCATTTCCCGAATGATCACTAAACTTATATCATATCTTCGATAAATCACTGAACCTTAAAATTTCGAGTTTTGGTCACTAAATTATGGGTTAATTGTTCTAATAATCACTGAACTTATGTATATGTCATAAACTGATAACTGAAATTTAAAATATCAAGTTTTGATTATTAAACTTATCAAAATGGTAGACGTTAGTTGCTGATTTAACTTTCGTAACAAAATTTATGATGTGGCAAACAGAATGCGCACGTGGCATCTGTCACCTTTAACCGATCATTCACAACACACCAAATTGCTAAGTAAGATATTTTTAAAAATGTCTTTGATTAATTATTAAATTTTTAAAAACATTTTTTACTATTGATTTGTTGTATACAACTGATAATTTAACATATTTAAAGCCTTCTTACATTGTCGTAACTGGTCGATTGAAGGTGACATGACGTCACATGTACATTTCGTCTGTCACAAAAGTTAAGTAAATGACTAAAGTCCATAATTTTGATAAATCTAGTGATAAAAAATCGACATTTTAACTTCAATGATCAGTCAAAGACAAATACATAAGTTCGATAATTATTGAGACAATTAACTCATAGTTTAATGGTCAATACTCGACATTTTAAAGTTTAGTGATCAGTTGAAGACGTTGACATAATTAAGTGATTATTGAGATAATTAAATAATAATTTCAGTAATAAAAACTCGACACTATAAAATTCAGTGATTGATCGAAGACATGGGATAATTTATGTGATCAATGGGACAATTAAATCTCAATTTTGTCAAATGCTCATACTTTAAATATTAAATCCAATATTGCAATTTGCAAACGCAAAAATTAAGCAACCGCTGTACGGTCCCCAATCTTTCTCCTCTCTAACACCCACTCGATTTTACTCTTCCTGTCTGAATCTTGCAACAGCACGGTTTTTCTCCGCCCCCGTATTTTTGAGAGCCTTTCTTTATTTTTATTTTTCTCTTCAAACTTCCGACAGTATAAATACTGAGAAAGTGAGCTTTTTGGAGACGCAAATCTGATTTTCTTGAAATGGTTTTTGATAAAAACCCACTTGCTGTAGTTTCGATTTAACAATTTTTTTGCCTTCCTTCTCTAAAAATCTGTAACTATTGGTTTTTTGTGTGTTTTAGATCTGCAGAAAGTTGAAGCTGCGACATCTATTCATTGCATGTGAAAAATTTAACTCATAGGTTTGAATATTGCACTCTTCAAACTTCGCTTTATTCATACACTTTCAATCTGTAAGCTAGTTTTTCCCCCTTTTCCGATCTATCCGTTTTGTATATCTTCAATTCTAGCCATTTGGAAATCTGAGTAAAAAAAATAAAATGAAAAAGGACTCAAAATAAAAGTAAAGTTGGGGTCTTATGTCGGTGGAAAATTTCAAAAATATTGTGCTTCTATTGTTTTTTTCACTCCGTGATTGAGGATTACCCCTGTAGTTTGCTCGGTCAAAAAATTTGAGGCAATTTGATAGTCGGCGAGAACTGCTGAGTATGAGGAAAAATGCTAACTATCATTCAATAAGGATATTCAGTGACAGAAGGTGGAAAATTCCATTCTTTGCAAGTTTGCTTGTGTCAATTACTCTATTTACTGCTACCATTTTTGGATTATACTCTGCATCTTATGGAAGAGATGAATTGCAAGTCGACACTGTTTCGTTTGAAAATTCTGAGGACTCGCATGGGGACTTTGTGGAATCGGATTTAATGAAGTCATTTAAATCGAAGAAGGCCTCTGAAACAGAGCCACCAAGATTTGCTTATCTCGTTTCGGGTACTAAGGGCGATAGTCAGAGGATGATGAGGACATTGCAAGCGGTGTATCATCCGAGGAATCAGTATATTCTGCACATGGATCTCGAGGCTCCCCCACGGGAGAGGTTAAATTTGTCACTGTCAGTGAAGAATGACCCTACGTTTAGCGAGGTGGAGAATGTTCGTGTCATGTCGCAATCCAATTTGGTGACATACAAAGGTCCTACGATGATTGCTTGTACCCTTCAAGCCATAGCCATTTTGTTGAAGGAGAGCTCGAATTGGGACTGGTTTATCAATCTGAGTGCTTCTGATTATCCTCTTGTGACACAAGACGGTCAGTGCTCTACTGAATTATATGAAATGGTGTTCATTATCAAGTTATATTCAAGTAAAGATTATAAACTTGTGAGTTTCAAATTCTGCCCTTTACATTGAAAGGTTTTGTCCATAGCGAGCGTGGAATTAGGGTGGCAAGGAAATGAATTTTAGGGAATTGAATTCTTGAAAATTGAAAGTTTAATGTGTTTGAATGGTTTAATTTTTATAGGATAAAAAGTAAGAAATTTTTCCAGTATGTTGTTTGATTAACATTATTTTCCATGATAAATAATTTAAAGCTTAGCTATATATATATTAATTTTTTCAAACATTGGTACTTGATAATAATAATTTTAATTTTCTGAAAAAAATAAGTTAATTAACAACAGAAAAAGATCAAACATGACGAAAATGATAGGTGGCTTGCTTCCGTTTGATAACAATGTTTGGTTTATAGACTTGTTTATTTATGATTTGAGGTAAAAAGTAATGGTTGAAAATTGGAGAGAGAAAATGTGTGTGGTTAAAAAGTGGTTTAGGAAATTGTGTTGTTTATAAACAAAAGATTCTTTTACCAAATGGAAGTAGAGAATTGATTTGCCTTAAAAACCAAGAATTTCACAATTCCAAATCAAATGAGGCAAATGAATTCCTAGGCAAAAGTATACAATCAAACAACCAAAAAGATGTAAAAGACAAAAGTTTTCCTAATTCCTAGGCAAATTCTTGCCAATCAAATACTATCTAATTTTAGATGAATGCTATTAATGAGTATATACATGGATTTAAGTTGTTGAGGGAAGTAATTGTGTGTGAGTAGAGTCATGGTAATACGACTGTGGTGGAAGAATAATGTTGGGAAATTGAGTGAAGGATGTGCCTGGGGAGAGAGAGATTCTTTGTATGCTCTGCTCCACAGTTGAATAACGTGTTTAATTTTAAAAACATTGATCGGTTTTTGAATTCTCGTAATCGGAGTGAACTAGGAAGTTGGTTATTTTTATTAATGATAAGATATTCTCCACATGATCGACCAAAATATATGAACGATCATATATCGTTAGGTATATTGAAGGTTGGAAAACTATAATTTTTTTCAGGATGGAGATTGCTGCTTAAAATTCTTCTCTCTGTGAATGTTGACCGAAGTCTGAGGATGTTTAGATTTAGAGTTTGCCATCGATACTAATCCCACCACTTTCCTAATTTGTACATCTTCCAGTGTGCTTGAAGTCCTACGCTGTTTTACGTAGTTGGATATCTAGTCTAGTAAAATGATCATCTTTTAAACGGTCAATGTTTTAGTGTAATTTTACCTGACCCAAGTCTTGCACAACGTGAGCTAGATCACACAGGGGTGCTGTGACTAGGAAGTGTTTTACATCCTCTATTCCATTTTGTGGTCTACTTGCATACCGAGATGCTAATCACTTTACGTAAATATATAATTTATGTTAGTTTTTGTGTTGGAAAATGAAATTTTTTTAAGCCATTACTAAAATACACATGTATGTGCTACAAATAATTCGAGTCTTTAAAAGCATTTTGAGTGAAGAAATTACAAATCATTTATGATTATAATGTATTTTACTTTTAGTTTCGTAACAGAATTATAGATCTTTTTAAGATGAGGGAAATGAGTGGGATTGCATGAAAGCTAATTTTTCTCGTAATAGCTATGTAAAACTAGTTTAAACTTGCTTCAGTCCTTTCTTGAGTTTTTTTACCTTTGTTTCTGTTTCTTGTAGAAGAGCTTCACGAGAAAATTATGTGAGGTTAGCTCATAGAAAATTATCCAAATATGTTCAAAAATAATTTCTTAGTCTAATAAGCAACTTTTGACTTTTCACAACCCTCACCAAATGGGCCTTTATTTTCTCTAAAAGTTCACGTTGCCACAATTAGCTGACCTGTGAAAACATGACTTTAGCCGCAACACGTCGTCTGTTACTCACTAGTGACTTGTTCCTTCTTTAACAGGTGATTGTCACCAAAGTTGATAAACCCAAATCCAATCTAGGTAATAAAAACATACAATTATATGATCCAAAACAACAAAACTGATACTGATCCTACATGACATCTATCTTATGTGAACAGGCATAATTGCGTATGCTGAGACTTGGTTTTCTTTGTCCTTGCAATATAATTTTCATTCAAATTTGGAATCAATATATTTACAATTGTCATCTATCTATATATTTTTGTCAGGAATGCTATTGTGGGAAATAAGAAATTAAGAACGCATTGCTAGTCCCTAACTATTCTAAAGCGAATTATCGCTAATTTTTTTTGCCAGTATATCGTTGAAATAAATTTTGATAGTTCAACCTTTGCTTGTGAAAAGAAAAGGATAATACTTTCTTGATGTCTATACTTCCCGCAATGACTGATCTAACTAATTGTGCAGATATGTTATACGTTTTCTCCAATCTGTCTCGAAATCTCAATTTCATTGAGCACACACAGATTTATGGGTGGAAACTGTAAGTACCTGTATACTATGGAAAAGTAGCAATAGTGTTTTGATAGATTATATCGATTTTTAAATAATGCTGATGTTTTCAGGAACCAGAGAGCAAAGCCTATAGTAGTTGATCCAGGCCTTTACTTGTCTAAAAAATCTGATATTGCATGGACTTCTCAACGTCGCTCGCTTCCAACATCTTTTAAGTTGTTTACTGGTGAGTTTCTTATCCCAGCGCCGAGGTTTAGTAGTGGAGTAAAGATATGCATTTAGTGCATGTCTGCATAGTTTATGGCCTGTTTGGTAGAGATTAAAATCAGATTTTTGGTAGATTTTGATAAAAGTTGTTGAAATGTGTAGTTGAAAAGTTGTGGGCCCTGTAAACGTGTGGTTAAATTAATTTTTTGATTTCTACTTTAGATTGTAATCAAATTTTTAGTGGAACCAAACTCGTGCATATTATTTTTTTAAAAAAACTTCTTTTTGTTCCTTAATAGATAATTGGCATAATGGGCAGCTAGTAAAGGGACTCTATATAGACATGAACTAGATGTCTAGATGATAATGCACACTTATTGGAAGTCTTAAGTCTTAGCCGATGTTCTTTAACGCAATCATTACAATTTATAAATCAATTTGTAAAATACATAATTTTTCAAATCGCTTTTTAAGAACACACATTTTCTCTCTTCATTTTTTAACCACGTGAACTAGATAACACTGTACACTTATTGGAAGTCTCAAGTCTTAGCCTGTATTCTTTAACGCAATCATTACAAATTATAAATCAATTTATAAAATACACAATTTTTAAAATTATTTTTCAATCACACATTTTCTCTCTCCAATTTTTAACAAAGCATTTTATCTCAAAATCATAAATAAACCAATTTATAATTGTTACAGTATTACCGAACATATTCTTTCTTTCTCTGCAGGCTCGGCATGGGTGATTCTATCTCACTCTTTCGTGGAATACTGCATATGGGGGTGGGATAACTTTCCCCGGACAATCCTCATGTATTATACAAATTTCATCTCGTCCCCGGAAGGGTATTTTCACACAGTTATTTGCAATACTGAAGAGTTCCGTAACACTGCTATAGGTCACGATCTCCACTACATTGCCTGGGACAGTCCTCCTAAGCAGCACCCACGTTCATTAACAATCAAGGATTTCAGTAAAATGGTGAACAGCAGTGCCTCCTTCGCTCGGAAATTTCACAAGGATGATCCAGTTTTAGACAAGATCGACAAAGAGTTGCTCGGTCGAACAAACCGTTTTGCACCGGGAGCATGGTGTGTTGGAAGCTCGGAAAATGGGGCCGATCCTTGCTTCTTGCGTGGTAACAGTTCAGAGTTTAAGCCTGGTCCTGGTGCTGAGAGGTTGCAACTGCTAATTGGGAATCTGCTATCTGAAGATTTTCGTAGTAAGCAGTGCCATACACAATGAGGATAAAAAAAATTGAACCTCACCATCAATATGATTAAACTTACAGCTCAGCATGGCTTGAAATTAATGGCTTTTTGAGAATCTGTTTGCAATATTTTTCAGCAAGTAGTGTTCTCTCACAGGGTGAAGTTTGGATAGGTCAACTGTAAATTATTTTACCAATAGAAAGCAGCTTCGGAGCAAAAAAAGTTCATTTTTTTTTTTTTGGTTGAATTCTGAAGCCACTGTTCAACTCAGAATTATCACAATAACAGCACAGCCCTACGGTAACTATTAAAATTGAGTTTAGGAAATGAAGATGAACGCAACTTTGAACAAGAAATAAGAAGACTCAAACGTAAAGAATATTGTGTTTAAACTATATTTGCTTTTACTAAGATTGAAATGGCTTGAAGGATGTTAACAAATAGGTTTGTAAAATTTAAATAAGCCTCAACCAAAGTTCAGTACTAAGCAAAGCAAGAACTCGAGAACGGTTTGAATATTTAAATTTGATCTCTGTAAATTTGGATCACAAATGGTATAATATGTCTTTGATGTGTTTAATTTATCATATCATTTCATATTTATAATGTTCCAAGCAAGAATGTATATGGTTGAGGAACATGATGACACATCATATTCAAGCACAATGCGGATTAATTTCAACAAGAGATGATTCAACAATATTATATGAAGATAATAGTGTTTGTATTTGCACAACTCAAATGATGTTTCATTAAAGGAGAAAAGTATATTTCTCCAAAATTCTCCTACACGCATGAGCTTCAGAAGACTGATGATATTGATGTTCAACAAATTCGCTCAAGTGACAATGTAGCTGCTTTATTCACAAAAGCACCTCCACATCTACATTCAAGAAACTTGTTCACAAGATTGGGATGCGTCGACTCAATGATTTACAGTTATTAACATCAAGGGAAGTAATTGTATTTTTTTCCTTAATCTAGATTTGTTCCATTAAGTATTCCTAACAAGGTTTTAATGAAACTGTATTTATTTTAATACTCTAAAATAAGTGTACTTTTTTTCTTTCACTTGATATTTTGTTTTATTGAGTTTTTATCAAATAAGATTTTAACATGACAGATATTTTGTAATGTGTCATTTAACTTTAAGGGGGCGCGCGCGCGCGCACACACATATTGAACGAACCGACCTCGAATCGAACCGTTGTATCACTACATTTAAGGGGAGTGTTGTGTGTGTGTATTAGTAAATGACATTTATATGTATTAGTGAATGACGTTTATATCCATGAAGCCGTAGTTATTATTACATTTGTATCCTTAATTCTTCCCGTATATATTTGAGGCTCTTGTCCCTAATAAAATATAATCTATTCACTTTTATATTTTCTTTTCTTTTTCTCTTTAGTTTATATATTTTTTTTTATTATTATAAAGAATTCCTATTACGACGGACGATACATGAAATAGGAACAAAATAGTCATTACACCGAGTGTCGTGGGTATATTAATGTGTACTTTAGGTTATGTGTGTGTATCATTTTCCTTTGAGAAATCTGCAAGATGCAACTTTAATTGATAGTGACATTTGAAAAAAAAAAGCAATAAACTTTCTTATTAACCTCGATTTTGTAAAAACGTTTCTTCTAATCTAATCTAATCTAACTTATATTATAAGAGTGTATATTTTGAAATCACTATTCATTTTTTGTTAGATTATATTTTGTCCTTTAGTGGTTCTTTTTTTGCTCTGCTTTTCTTCATTTGGTCAGCTTTATGGCTCAAATAAAGTCGTAATAGCAAAATTTTGATAATAATATAAAGTTCTCACATGATACTTTACCGCATTATTTTTCGAATTATAAAATCGTCAAAAAGTTCTTAATAATGTATTTTTCAATTTTTTTTTTACAAGTCAACTTTCGTCTCAGTTTTTTATATATGCACTCTAAACAAAACTAATTTTTTAATGTACCACTTTAAAACGCTTATAAAAAGCTACAGACTTACATTTTCAAAATCATATAACGACTATCGAAATAAGGTGAATGCACATCAAAAAATTACCACTCACTTCTTTTACATCCTTATGGTTACCTATCCTTAAAAATCTATTTTTCGAGTTTTCTTTTACGGTTAACTTTCGTCCCATTTTCAAAGTCATGCACGTTCTAGATAAAATTGAATTTTTAATATACTACTCATAGAGTTCGCAAAAATTCTACAAATTCGTTTTCGAAATTATATAACAGTCGATGAATCATAATTTCACAAAATGTTAATTGTTGAATTCAAGCCCAAAGAGAGGTACAATGATCCACTAGTAAGGGCCCAACTAAGGCCCAACAGACCTTGACCCATAGCTAAGGTCTGAAATATCACCTTGGGTCCGATTCCGAGGTGGTGTGTCAAGCGAACCTTTTTAGCCGAACTGATTTACGCCTGGCCGATGTACTTTATACTCAGCCGAGGCGCTTTACGACAGTGACTAGAAGAGAGATGTGACACCGCCTTTACCAAGATATGACAGACACCCATCCCCTACGAAATGTAGCAATGATTACGGTCAAAAAGCAAGGTTGTTACCACCAAGAGTTAGGGTGAAGACAAGTGTAAAGTATGTCACGTGTCATGATCCGAGACAACAAGTTCCTCTATAAATGGAGCACACTTGACTCCGATAAAAGGGTTAGCAATTTCATATTCTTAGGAAAAGATATATTTCTCTCACTCCCTTTTCTCTCTTTTACACATTTATATCTCCCGCACCCAATATATATTCACCTAAAATGAGTACTGATTTTAGCATCGGAGTGCAAACGAGAGCCACCTTGGCCCCCTTTGCAAACTGATTGTTTGTCACAGTGCTCAGGAGATCCACGTGTTCAAGAGGGAGGAGCTGAGACGTGTTGGTCCAAGGTCCAGCCGAATTTTGTGGTCAACATTAATTTTAATTGCTCATGTGCAATGTGACGATTTCACACAGTACTTTACTACAATATTTTTCTTATAAGATAGTAAGGGTGAGTGGCGAAACCACTGTTCATTTGTGGTCGCCCCATATTTCGTTTGTTGGTATTTTTTATTCTCTTTATTTGGTCGACTTTGTGGGCTTAAATAAAGTTGTAATAGTAAGATCTTGATATCAATATAAAGTTTTCACACAGTATTGCCGATTTATTTTTCAATTAGAAAACCGTCAACCGTAGCGAAAATTATAGTCATTTAGAATGATCTCTTAACAATATATTTTTCATTTTTTTCATAGTCAACTTTCGTCTCATTTTCAACATATGCACTTAGACAAAACTAAAATTATAATATATCATTTCGGAAAGCTCATAAAAACTACAATCTTCCCTTTTCAAAATCACGTAATGATTTCAAAATAAGTGAACGCATATCTAAAAATGACCACCAACTTTTAAAAATCAATGTGGCTACCAGTTCTAAAAAATCATTTTTTTATTTTCTTTTTACGAATTAAATCTCGTCTCATTTTCAAAATTATGCATATTTTAGGCAAAATTGATTTTTAAACATGTTTGGGAGTGATTAAAAACTAAATTTTAATCCAAGTCAAAATCAACAATTAATTTTAATCACATATTTCATTGGATTCACAGATTTTCAACCACAAATTTTATCAACCTCTATCGAAATCTAATAAAAATCTGATTTTAATCCCGATCAAAGTACAACATATTACTCAGAGAGTTCGCAAAATCTATAAATTAGTCTTCGGGATTATGTCGAGAAATCATAATATGACAAATTGTTACATTTGATTGTTCATGTGCAATAAGTATTTCTCATATGGTAATTTACCATATTATTTTCGAATTACAAATTGTTAAATGTTGTTTAATTTTTAGCCATTTAAAATAATAACATTTTTTTTTTCATGAGTCAACTTTCATTTGACAAAATGTTACTTTTAATTGTTAATGTGTAGTAACACTATTACCTACACAATTATAGATAAGGTGATTGTAGCGACCAAGAATTTTTCACGCGATTAAATAATTATTTTAAAACTTCGAAAATCGTGTCGCTGCGATCTCGCCCATTTCTAAGTTAACTTCACGACGCGTTCGTCTAGCCAAATCAAGAAATATCGAGTTAATTCAAATTTTAAATTAAATTCTGAATTTCCAAAATTTATTACTTTATTTATTTATTTAAATTATTATTCTTAAAATCATTTTAAATTCCAAATTTCATCAATCTCATTTTATCAGCTTTATTCTTCCGACCCAGTTGATTTCGCGTACGAATTTTCCTCGATCTACGTGCAATACTTGTCTAGGTCTTCACACCACCAACTCCCATCCATCACATAAATCCATACTTCCACCAACTACATCAATCCTATACCTATCAAACCCTCCTACACACTACACAACCCACTCCATCACCAGCTTCAACTCCATTTCCAACAATTCTCATTTCAAGATCAAAATTTCCCCTCCCTGGTAAGCTCCTTCCAACTGTTTCCTCACAACACTGCCCACCGCCTCTCCACCAGTCGAGCCACCATCAACTCCACGACCAATTTCACAAGCCACACACGAACCTCGATTTCAGTCGAACCCAACTCACTTTCCCTACTACCAAACCGCAGCTGCCCAACACCAAGCACCACCATTCTGCCAAGCCCAAACCATCACGCTACTCACAGAACCATGATCGCACCACCACCGCCTACTGCATAATCCAGTCAAGCACCACAGCCCACCTCCATCACCGGACACCACCAATCCACTGCCAAGCTGCCATCTGCAACGCTACACGGCAGTCACCATTACCGTAAACCAAACAAAACACCACTGCCCAAGTTCCAGTCAACACCCAATGCTACTGCCACCAAAATGTCGAACCAACACCACTGCTCTTCCATCGTCAGAATCACCACCACCGTGGTCAGTCACAGTCACCACAAAACGCAACAACTTAACCCACCACCAACACCACCACACGGCCAGCCCACACCGAACCACTAACCACTGCCACTGATGTGATCCGGACCAGGCATCGAAGGGCGAAGTCAAGACATCGGCAGTATGACGGCGATCTGCATGGAAAACGGAGCAAGTTCCATGTTGGAATCGAGCCGAGAAGACGAAAGAATCAAGCCGAGCCGAGTACACGAAACTGTTTATGCAGAAAGGGCCTTACGGCCGTAATCAACTATCGAAGGAAAATGCAGAATTTCAGCAGAAAATGTGTCACGGCCGTAATGTCCAGTCTTACGGCCGTAAAATTCAAACCGGAGGAAATTCACGGCCGTAATCATTGTGTCACGGCCGTAACCAATAACTCAGTTTTGATCAGAAAGGCCTTTACGGCCGTAAAAGGAGTCGTCACGGCCGTAAATGAGCAACGCCAGATTTTCTGGAATTTTGCCAATTATTTTGTTTCCTTTTATTATTTTAGGTTATTTTCCTATTTTAGAATTTTAGTCTAGTTAGAATTCTATTTTAAGTAAATTAGATGCTAGGTTATTTTGCTTATTTATACGCCTTTTCAATTCATTGTAAGGAGACAGTTTGAGTTGATTAATAAAATTTGTGAGAGGATTCTCCAAAATTGAGAGGTTGAGTTTATTCCCTTTTTCTTGAACTTATCAAAGATCCGATCTTTGTGGCGTTCTTCCAGCAAACTTATCAAATATTCGCAAGAATATTTGTGGCGTTTCCGAATTCGAAACTTATCAAGGAAATTGACAAGTCCTTGTGGCGTTCACCAATCTTGGTTCTTCAATCCGCATCGCCATAAATTGCGTCGTGATTGTCGGGTCAAGGTTTTACCGTCGTTCTATCCTTATTTTCGTTGTTTGTCTTGTGTCAGTTCTGATTTAGATCTTTCCTAGGTTTTAATTGTCGTTATTCCGCGTGTTCGACGAGATTCCCCGACCGGGATCTCATCAGCCACTGCCCAACTCAAAAATCAAACCCAAAACCCAAGAATAGATAGAGCCCAGAAATTTACCTCTACCGTCGAGCCGGGTTTTCGCCGGAATTGCTCATAGATCCGAACAATAGCTTCGGTTTTCACACAAAAATAATCAAGCCCATTATTCTTTCACACCCCACACTACTTCCTGTCTCCTTCCTTGCACCGGCAGTACAACCGCCGGGGATCGGACCTGCAGTGGCGACAGCAGCGTCGCAGCCCCTCCCCGTCTCTACTCTCTATCCTCTGCTCTCTCTCTCTCTATACCGGTTCTAGTGTGAGTGAGAGAGAGAGAGAGAGAGAGAGAGAGAGAGAGAGAGAGAGAGATTATATGTATATATATTTTTAAAAGCTTTCAAAAATTACTTTTAGGTCCCAAAGTTTTAAAACGATTTAAATCGGTCCCTATAGTTTTAAAACCTATTATTTCAGTCCCCTTAAGTCCTAAATGATTTTAATAAGCCCTTTATTTTTAAAATCAATTATTTCAAGCCCTCTAGTTTAATATTCGTTTTAAGCTTCAACCCAACTTTTGAAAAATTACATTTTAGTCCCTAAACTTTCAAAGTATTCATTTTAGTCCCTCAACTTTCAAATTATTCCTTTTAGTCCATCAACTTTCAAATTATTCATTTTAGTCCCTCAACTTCAAATTATTCATTTTAGTCCCTGAACTTTCAAAGTATTCATTTTAGTTCCTTAACTTTCAAATTATTCATTTTAGTCCCTCAACTTTCAAATCATCACTTTCAGTCCCCAAATTGTAAATTATCATTTTTAAAATTATAAATTTCAAATGACTAATTCGACTTAATCTTATAATTGGCTAGACGAAGCGTACGGAGAATTAAAGAATTGAAGTCGTTTCCAGCTCAACTTTGCATTCGTCAAGTTTAAGGTAGACTCGCCCTATTAATTGATTTAAATTATGATTGCACGTGAATGTGTATGTTATGTGACTTATGTGAAAGTCATTTTTATGAAAAGAGACGAGAATGTATTTCTTCGAAAATAATTATGTTGTTATGCTTGTCATAATTTACTTGCTTAAATGCATGAGAAAGAAAGAAGAGAATATCTTGCAAGATAAATGATGATGTTATGCATAACATACGTGCCTTAAGTGCACGAGACGAGACTACCCACACCCTATGATTTTAAAGAGCCTATGATTTTTCAAAGAGAAACCTCGTGCTTAAATGCACAAGAAGAGACTACCCACACCCTATGTTTCTAAAGAGCCTGAATTTATGTGTTCAATTATATTGTAGATTAATTAATTGGCGATGAGTCTACTGAGTATTTCTATGAAATGTTCATGTCTATTTTAACAACATTTGCAGATCTCGGAGAGGGTGGCAAGTGATGGATGATTGTAGAAATAGACGTTAAATGGTTGAAAACCTTATTTTAATGATTTCTGTATTTCCAAACATTGGATAATTTTGAGAATTTCAGTTATTTGATAAATTATGACATTGTCATTTGCTTTACAATATTAATGGCTCGATTTATTATTTTGAATGGTTTCATAAATATTTACAATTTTATCGACCATTACAGTTTATTTAATGTTGCAAAAAATGAATTTCAGATATTTCTTCCGCTAAAATGTTATTTTAAAATTTATACTAGAAGATGACGTGGTGAACCGGGTATTTAGAACTCTGGGCGCTACAGTGATTATATGCTATTTTCTACACCACAATTTTAGATTTTGTTTATTTTTACAAAATAGACATAAATAGAATTACATAAATAATCATTTAATTTTCTCTCACCAATTTTTATGTACACCACAATCTCTAAAACAATCTCCCTCAATTCTCTATATTTATTATTCATCTTCTTTCTAGTTAGTATTTTTTATTTTTGCTTTTCGATTGATATGGATTTCTTAAAAAAATTGGTGCCATAAAATTTCTCCACAATTCCTTCTCTAATTCAGCAACTCCTTCGTCCGATTCCGCCGCATCCACCATCACTACCGAACAAAGATTTTCCATAGATATTCTTAACTGAAATCGACCAACTGCCACAAAAGCTTCGCCAATGCAACATCGGAAGAGAACCTATTAATCATACACGTTTTCTCTCTTCAATTTTTAACCACATATTTTATCTCGAAAATACCAAAAAATCTTCTCTCTCCTCATTAAGTAGCCGCCGAACACTCTACAAATTTCAAACATTTATTCTCCTAAAAATCATTAATCATTTCAAAAAAAATTATTTTTAAACAATACCAAACACACACTATGTATATTTGTATATGTATTGTGGTGTATTTATAAAAATTATATTTTACTAATATTTTACCCGTGCAATGCACAAAAATTGCTATCCACAATAAGTATTTGTAAACTTAATGCTTATAAATAATCAACACAATTACAAATGACATGTAAAATAATATTCTATTACAATATTTATTTATTAATTAAAATTTAAAAATAACATAATTAATCCAAATTATTAAAAAATTCTTTGAGCAATAGTTTTTTTTAATGGTATATGATGTTTGATGTCAATATTATCTATCTATACCATCTATAAAAGGCCTTATAATGGAGAAACTTTTCTAGACCATAATACCCTCTACAATATTTCATAATTCCCTACTTGTCCCTTAATTAGTCATATTTTATATATTTTTTGTTCTTTATCTTTTGAGAACACCGTTCTTAATTATCTCATAAGTATAGTCCTTTGATATTCGTCCAGCCCCTCCATTTTCCTCTGTTATCTATCATACGTTGTCCGCTCCTCAATTTCTCTATGTTCTCCATTTTTTCCCCAATACTTAATTTAAAATCATTAATAGAATCATAAAATCTATGATGAATTTATTTGTTTGATTGATGAATGGATTTTTTTTTTTTTTTTACAATTAAAATGATTATCAGTTGCTTGATTTCAAACAAAAATAGAATATTTAGAGATTTAATGACTGCTCTTTCTGAATTTTGTTAATATATAATATATTTTTAGCATAGTTTTATTTTATGAATTAGAATCACAGCTTCCAGAAAAGTTCCATCCTACCAAAAAAGATACATTAATTTTTTTTATTTGTCTTAGGGTGAGTGAACAGTTAACCATATTTTTTATTTAATTGTTATTGAGAATTTGATGATATTGTTTTTCACTATACTTTGTTCATTGGTGGCCATTTCAATTATTTACTTAAGAATGTGATTTAATTTGTTCTAATTGTTACTGTTTCTTGATGTTTCAACAGGTGTAAGTATCTTACGGTGGTTCCTTCTAAGAAAACGTTGGGATAAAGCCTTTTCACTCAGATAGGTAAGTAATCTTCTTTTGATGATGAAATAAGGTGAAGCCTGCCTTGTTTTCGAGTAGAACTCTATTTCGCCCAAATTGTTTTGGAACTGGAAAGGGCATTTCTGTTTCATCTCTTGGAGAGAGAGAGAGAGAGAGAATGTTGGTTCGGGAAGCTACTATAACATCTTCGAGCTTGGGGTCCTCCCTTATATTTGCTGAAGAATTTTATTTTTAACCCTCTCTATAATCACTATCCCCAATTATTTGAGGATACTTAAAACAGGAAGGAGTTTGAGGGATTAAAGTAGGTTGACGTTGGTTATCATCGGATCATGGATGCTATATGTTGTTGTTTGAGGGGTGAATGTGAAGATTTTGTTCATTCACATAGCTCAATTTGTACGAACTTTATGTGCATTCCTTCCTTCGTTCAGATCTTCTTACATCTTGTATGTTTTAATTATTCACTGTTTATTTATGTTCATTGATTGGATTGATAAATTCAGTTTTGAGCTACAGAATCTCATGCATTACAGCTGTGGAATCTGTGTTCATAACTATTGATCCATTGGCTTTCAAATCTCTAAACTCTCCATAAAAAAATCATTAACTTGCCTTAAGTTTGTCTTTACATTATCTCAATCTGAAGAAATTGAATTTGATTTCTACTTACAGAATTTTCCATAATATGGATGGTTATCAATGAATTTTCAATAAGCTTAATGATTTTAAGAGTTTCAAAATCTATGTAGGCTTAAAATTATGGTTCTGTCCAAAATCTACATGTGAACCCATATAATTTGTTAGCTTGAAAAGAAGAAACATCGAGTGAGAGAAAAGCTTACAATTTGGAATACAGAAAATCATTTTGTGAAAACTATTTCTACTTTTTATGTGCTTGAATATTTTATTATTTTATGATTCTTTAATTTTCATTTCAAATTCAACATTTGAATATAAAGTTTTTTTTGTTTGTAGGCTAAATAAAAAAATGATACACTGGTAATTATAAATTTCACTGCATAATAGGAAATGTTTTGTCTATTTTTCATCTTTATGGAATTTTAGTGTTGCAAAGTTTGAATCTTATTGTTCACTATTGGTTGACCTTTATGAATTTTAAGGCATTTTAACATCTATTCAAATCCTGTTTTCCTTGGGCCTAGACGTTAATTAAGTCACTGTTTAGTTTAGCTAAAATCAGCTTAGTATTGGATCTTAATCTCTTCACTTTAAGTGAAGCTATTTTTAATAGAACATAGTTGTCATATTTCTCCTAATTTTTAAAAACTAAATGGGGTTTTAGGCTTGTTGTCAGACATGGAAGTGGATATGCATACATCCCATAAATATAAATAAAAAAATTATTGTTATTTATACATTCTATTTTTTCTTATATGGCTTGATCTATGCAGGATATGAAGCTCCTAACTTGAGGTACTTTCTCTCTACTTTCTTCCAAATTTAGTATAATATTTACTATGTAGTAATTTTTATTATAGGACTTCATGATTTTGTAGATCTGAATTGGATGTTTTTAAGCTACAACTTATTTTGCTTGGGTATTGGTTTGTAGGGGTTTAGGCCTTTATTGAACATTAAAGTGGAGTTTTCTGCCTAAGAGTTCAAGATAGCTTTGATTTGTTTTAATTGAGTGTGCATGTTGTTTGGTGTAATTCTTTGTGTTTCATGGCTATTTCCAAAAATTTTGGTGTTTTTATTTTTTCATTATTGTTTGATAAAGCTGAGCTAATCTATGATTTATGTTCATCTAAATTTCAAGGTCTTTCTTTTCTGTAGCGCAGTATTGAAATTGACCTGCACTTGAAGTTACTTGATCTGTATTCATGTGATGCCACTATTTAAAGATTTTCATAATCTTTTTGTTATTTCATTAGGTAAATGCGGTGCTTTAATTAAGTTTTTACTTTCCTTTTGAACATTATTACCTTTTAGCTCTGGGCTCATTTTTTTGTTATCAGGTTATTTTGTTGATTTTCACTCGATTTCTAATTTGTGTTAACAAAATAATCACGATTTTTGAAGATATTAAAAATTAAACAAATTACTGGCCAATCACGTGCAAAGCATCTCATAATCATTGGACAATTTTTTAAAATATCAACAATTTCGATTGATCAAATATTCATTTTTATCATTTTTTTTTACTTTTCAAGAAATTAGACCAAAGAAATATTGTTTTGTCACAATTTAAGTTGTGATCAAAATTATAACTTAAAAAATTATCTAGAATGTACACGTAATTTTTTTCCGAATGTTTTTCTTTCTCTTTTTTGAGATTCACACACACTTATTAAATATTTTTCTTTAAATCGTTTTTGTATGAGATTTACAAAATATGTTATGTTATTTTTTTAAAAATCTTACAACATGCATTTTAATTTAATAAGTTAAGAATGCATTAGAAAATATAGAAAAAAAAAATCATTTAACTCTTTCAAAGTTATATAGCGAGATATAAATTCCTATATATTAAATGCTAATTAATATAATTTTCCAATCAATAAAGAAATCAAATAAAATAAATTAATATTAGTTAATAGATTTTTAGTTAAAATCTTTGTTAATTTTAAGCTGAGATCAAAATTGTATTGTTTATACAGTCATGTTATAGGATCATAATTTTTGACATAAAGTTTTACACCTGAACACATGACAGCAATTTATTATTTTACTCATCATATCAACTCCAAAATTAACAATCCACAAAATTTCAATCATCTAAAGTGGTAATGTAGGATGACGAAAATAGCATTTTTCATTGTTTATAAACTCATTTAGCCGATGGATAAAAAATAAAAGAAAGAGTTGATAATAATAATAATAATAATAATAATAATAATAATAATAATAATAATAAAAGAAGGCTGCTTTGTTTAAAAGGCATAGTCAAACAAAAGTTTCATTTAAAAAGACCTATTTCATAATTTATTAGTTCAATAGCCTTTTAGTTGGAAAAAATAAGAAAATAATTTATACAATTACCCAAATGTCCTTGCCAAACAAAACCTAATTTTTTTCCCTGGTTCATTTCACGTTCGCCTATCCTAGTTGATTTCCTCTGCAAGAGTGGCTTCTTCTCCAATCAGGTTCATGCCCTTCTTCTCTGTGCTCTTCATTCTTCTTCAAAATCAGTTCATTCATATTCTTTTTCTCCAAAAATGGACATCGTACTCCATTTTATCCAAACCCACGTTTTATTTAGTGCATTGAAAATCCATTTTGCAACATTAATATTGAGTATTTGGAGAAGAAGAGAAGGTAATGTTGAATTTAAACAATTTTTAACCATTTTATTTAAGCAATATCTGAATGAATTCATGTTCATGTAATTTTGCTGATTTGCCCTTAATTCGCGCGTAACGAGTTCGAAATCGTTTTGGATATATTGATGTCGTTATTATGAATCTGTTCTTGTTTTTAACTATTTTTGATAGTTGAAGTAATTTATATGTTGGTAAATACAAACTTCTCATGATATCCAAAGTTGTAACAATATTTGGAGCATGTTCTTTACATTTGTGGTTCATAGTAGTTAGATATTGCATGTTATACATAAAAATGCTATATTGAATTGCAGTTATAGGCAATGTGGATATGGTATGGATATCAACATGTTACTAGTTGAGTTTGAGTAGAATCTCGAATGTTTGTAGATATGGAAATATGTGGGAAATGCAAGAGGGAAAACATTGCCTATTCTTGTTTCGAGGACAATTTCATATGTGAAATTACATGACACGGTGAAACAGGTGCTGAACATTGATTCAAGGATACATGAAATGGAGATAACATGTCATGTTCGAATAATTGGTCCACTTGTACGAGCTTAGGAGCTACGGATTAGCAATAATGTGTGGAGTGACAAGCTTCTTTTGATATTATAATTTCATTTTCATTTGCTCTTTTGTTATTATATTTGTTGTATTGAAACGATGTTAAATTCAATTTATGTTATGAATTTGTATTCAATGATCATGTACATGATTTAAATGATAGCTGTAACGTTCCAGTTATGAATGTATCATACTGTGTTTAATTAAAGTACCATATATGATGGTATCTACAAGCTTCTTGTGATATTTAAAGTGCAACAACATTTGGGAACATTTTCCTTTACATATGTGTTTCATTAGCTGTTAGAGTTTGTCTCGTTTTCTTAAAAAAGTTATGTTGAATTGCAGTTATGTACAACGCCAGGTTATTGAATGATTTTCTTGAGAGTTCAACATCGTTCCACTTGATAAGAACTTGAATTACATTGAATTTCTCCAAAGAAATATGGACATGAATGCAATCGTTCAAAATGCGTACCAATGTGGAGGAAGAAATTGACCGTGAAGTTATTGGCATGAAACTTCGAACCTTAGTTTGTAGTGATGAATCTGGATTTTGTTTATCTAGTTAAGAATCTTTTGTATAGTTGTTTATTTGTTTGGTTTGTATTAGAAACAAAATTTATCAATTTTTGTTGGAATAAGAATGATTGATTTTTAGCAGGATGTTATTAATTTGATTTTAAACTATAACGAGGTTTAAATCGTTACTTTGCACACATAACGACTTTAACGTCGTTCCCGTCTAAAAAAGATAGTAACGATGTATAAATTGTTACTTCGTAAACATAACGTGTTCAACATCGTTCATTTTGAAAAGACCTTACTGCTTTATATCTGTACATAACGAGGTTGAAATCATTACTGTGTACACGTAACGACTTAAATGTCGTTGTAGTTACTACTTCGAAGTCGCTCGTAACGATATTAATGTCGTTACAGTTGAAAATACCTTACTGCTTTACTGTTGTTCATAACGATATTGAAATCGTTACTTCATAAAAATAACGACATAAATGTCGTTACATATATTTACGGATATGCCCTCATCGTCCAAAATTCTCAATGGTCAACAAAGTCGCACTAACTTTTCAAAAACGATGTTTAAGTCGTTGTAACGACTTCAAATCCGTTATAATTTGGAAGATCGTTTCATTGTAATCGTAACAACATTGAGCTCGTTTGTGTGGAAAATATCCTAAAACGATGTGGAGCTCGTTACTGTTTCAGTATAACGAGTTCGAGATCGTTATGTTTCAGGCTCAGAAAGTCACGTAACGATAATTATGTCGTTTGTTTACAAATTTGACGACATTAAGCTCGTTCCAGTATACTATATTACCAAAATGATGTCAATGTCGTTTTTTCAATAACAAAACGATATTGGAATCGTTATATTCATAGCCGAATAAATATCATAACGAGTTCAATGTCGTTCTTTCGTAAGTTTGGCGAACTCTATATCGTTTAAGTGTAAATTATTATTATAACGTCGTCTATATCGTTTCTTCCATCGCAACACGGCATGTATATCGTTATGGCTCAAATTGTCGATCCGATCGTTCTTTGCGGTCCGAAGTGCCTCCAATAGACGTAATCTAAAAAAATGGGTCATAAAAGGTGATTCAAATACTTTGTAAATCGACATGATTAGAAATATATGATCAATATGAGATGAAGTTCCTTTAATTATCTATTACCTTAGAACTTCTACACTTGAAATAAATGATCATATCTTTCTAATCATGTCGATTTACAAAGTGTTTGAATCACTTTCTACGACTCATTTTTGTTAGATTACGCCTGTTGGAAGCATTTCGGATGGTAAAGAACGATCGAATCATCGATTTCATCCATAATGATACACAAGTCGTGTTCCACATGAAGAAACGATATCTAAGTCGTTATAGTTATAATTTAGAATGGAACGAGATGCAGTTCGTTAATTTAATACTAGAACGATATGGAAGACGTTATGATGGTTTGTCAGTTTTTGACAAAACGATTTTAATATCGTTGCATGTGCAAAGAAACGGTGTCAATATCGTTTTAGTTAACATTTCAACTAGAACGATCTTAATGTCGTTCAATTTGTACAAAAACGACATAGTTGTCGTTATGTTATTTTCTGAGGCTGAATCAGAACGATATGTAACTCGTTATATGTCAAATGAAACGACATATTTGTCGCTATAGTTTTATTTTCAACTCCAATGATCTCAAAATCGTTATTATTACATTGGAACGATTTATCAAATGATCACGATTTTGAAATCGTTACAACGACTTAAACATCGTTACGACAATATTTGTGCGAGTTTGTTGACTGTTTGGATTTATGGACGACGAGGGCATTATTGTAAATATGTCGTAACGACATAAACTTCCTTATGTGTACAGAGTAACAATTTTTAACTCGTTATAAATAGATCTGAAGCAGTAACTATAACGACATGAAACTCGTTATGTGTACACAGTAACGACTTCAAACTCGTTACTACTTTTTTTTTATTATAATGATTTTAAATTCGTTATATGAACAAAGTAACGATTTAGACTTTGAAATAGTTCTCCCGTCGTTATAAGTTCTGTTATAAGGTACCTATAGCGACAAAAACTCATCTATAACAATAAATAACCTATTTTCTCAAATCACTTTTTAAACACACATTTTTTCAAACCACTTTTCAAAAACGTATTTTACTTCGAAATTATCACATTCCTTATTTATAGATAAAAATTATTTATCAAACAGAGCCTTGATTTTCAAAATAAAAAACTACACATGCGGGTGCGTTTGCATATTATTTAGTATATTTGTTTTGTATGAATTTAGTTTTTTTTCTTTTTTTTCGGGCTCTTCCTAAAAAAAATTTCGGGGGACCCGAAATGTTCATCACGAAAAATATATGTCCATCTCCGTGTCCCACCATTACTAATTGTATGCGTCTATCACTGCTTATATATTTACTAGATGTTAAAGGTTCAATTCCTTGCAATATTAAATTTAAAATATTTTTAGAATACAATATATTTATTAGATATAATTTATTACATAAAATGTTATTGGTTCAAGTGGTTAAGTTCTTAAAATGTCCAAGGTTCAGTTCCTTACAACCTTATATTTATGTGAAGGGAAATAAAATATATATTTGTTAGAGATAATTTAATACACATAATATTGTTGGTTGAAATGGTCTGGACTTCAAATTTTTTACCTTCAAGTACAAGGTCCGAATCTTTATCTTGCACATTTAGAAAAAATGAAAGATATCTTTTTATTTTTTCATTAAGGGTAAAAATGTTATTTGATATTTTAATATACTTTTCATTTTCTCTTATATTCTTATTCTGATCGGGGATTACTTGGACAAAAGTGCTTTGAGGGACATCCCAATTAATTCCCGATAAAAGAAAGAGACAAAAGTAGGTTCGTTTGCAATTTCCTGGAAATTAAACGTCTGCACTACCCTTAAACCCACCCCACTCACCATGATAATTCCACTACCGGTAAATGGAAGAACAAATTGTCATTGCTGATTGCTGAATTCTCCGACTCTTCATTCTTACAATCACTTGGGGTAAGCTAATCAGGTTTTCATTTTGACTTTCCAGTTTCCAGCCATATATATGATCTTCATTACAAACACTCAGGGCGTAGATTAACAATTATTAAGTTCAATTGCTGTTATACATGGAGTTGGAGTTGTTTGTTCAATAGCTGTTGATTCTTTTGCCACTTTTTATTTTGTAGATTATTCTGTCTTGACAGCTTGTTCAGGATAACTTCATATTATATTTAGATTTAGAATTACTGTTTTCCTATGATTTAATTGGGTGTTAGGAAATGATAGTGTAATGTAGATAACTCTTCTTCGCAGAGGAGGTGAGGTTTTATGTTGCTAATTAATTTACAGGTGGGGGTTAAATTTAAGTCTTCAGCTCAAGTTTTACTTGAATTGACACCTTGATTGGGATCTTCCATGGTTCTTCAAGCATTACAGCTAACACTAAAAGTAGCATTTTTATAAAACAGTCATCTTTTAATGTTTTACCATCTCTTAAATTTTACGTTTAAAGGTCAAAATGTCAATTTAACCGCATTAAAAATGAATTCATTGTTTCGTCTATTTTTTTCCTCGTAAAGTTTACACGACTATTTAGGCGTGTAAGTTGAGCTACCAACCTGATGGTTGTTGCTAATTCAGGTGTCTTTAAGTATATCAATGGGATATTGTGCAGAAATTGAAGGTTGGTGGTTTTCATGGAAAATAAAAACCACCAACCCACTAGATTCAATTTTTCATGGAAAATAGGATAAAACGTGCTTTAAAGTGTTGTAGCATGGAGTTCAATTCTAGGAAAAATGTAGTGTATCAAACAAATAGGGTGGAAAATGTTTTCTTGGATGTGACATTTTCCATGGAAAATGGTGTTATCAAACACAAAAATGAGGGAAATTTTTCTTGAAATAGTGGAAAGGGCTGAGAGTGCTTGGAGGTATTTTCTCATTTTCAATGCATATTGCTCCAAGTGGTGTAGGATGCACAGAATTATAGGAGAATGGGAAAGGGGAGAGAAGAAGAGAAATGATGGGCAAAAAAAAGAAGAAGGGGAGATGGAAAGGGAAGAAGCATTATATAGATGGGTGAGAAATTGAGGGAGAAAGTATCAATTTTTGTTCATAATATCAAAACTGTGTCTATTACAGTGCATACAACCTCTATATATAGAGCAACTAATTTAAAATCAAAAGAAATTCTAATAAGGTCTACCTTATCAAAATATTAAAACTAAGCTACTCTAATTTAAAACAAACATAATATGAATTAAACTCTATATTATAATAAATAACTAATTCTATCTTTATTCTATATATCTATCTCCATCATTTGCCTCCAACAAGTGGGAGAGAGAACAATACTATGGAAGAAATTATACTAGTGTAATAAAAGGACATTTCATGATTTCTTTAAAGAGGGACATTTGGTTGACAAAATTGTGGGGACTATAATTTCAACATCATTGAACACCCAAATCATTGTCTACATTTTTCAGATACCGCATTAGTATTTATACATCCCTATTCTAAAATGAAAAGTTATTATAATAACACAAACAGAGAATTTTCTAATCTAAGAATAATGGTTATAAAAAGAAAATTATTTTAAATACAAAAAATTATATTAAAAAATAGAGCACAATCTGTTATAACTTCTATGCATAACATAGGTGCAATATTCTTTGCATATATCTAATGCTAATTCCATAAAAATCTTCATCATTTCCCCAAGCTGAAAAGAACTTGACTCTAATAAGCTAATTTGTTATACTGGTATAGTGAATTGGGATCAAGAATCCGGAAATCCTCTTTTGTCATTGAAAAAATCGTTAGTAGGTGGGTAATCTTTCCATCTAACGAAGAATCAACAAGAAACTAGATGGCAAAGCGGCATAGTAATACTCTTAATATATCTATATTGACTCATCTGACCTTACAGAAGCAAAACAGAGCTCATGGATCTGAAGACTGGGGTCTCAATGCCTCTAACGAAATTCATATGTATTTTCAAGCCAATTTTTTTTTCTCCTTATGAATACAACTAAAGACTACTGAATAGTAGACGCAACATAGCAACCTCCATTGTTAAGACATCATACTAAAAGTCTTTGAAAGAGGGTCTGAATTGGAGAGGAAATAAGAAGATTTTTATCTACCCAAGCTCCTTGAAAGGATGGGGGTGAGGCTCAGGTTGAAGAACAAACCTATCAACAGATTTGAATACTATATTATGTCGCTACCCTACTAATATTAAGTTTAAAGATTGATCGCATGATATCTTGGTCTGGAAATTTGCAATGCTTCAACACTTCAGTCACTGAAAGTAGACAAGGCACATCTCATGGATGGACAACTCCTTTATCATCATAAAGCTCAATACTCTCTTCCTTTTGCAATTAGAATTTTCTATCTGATTAAGGGTAAAATGCTTATCATCTTCTAGCATAACAGTTCAATAGACACTTAGATGCCGTATGTCCTATAGTATGCTATGATGACGTAGAAGTTGGGAAGCTGAGGAAGTGGAGTAGAAGGAAGAAGACATAGTTTCCCTAATTGAAATGGGGCTACTACTTACTAGTACTTGGGGCTTTTATAGTGACACTGTCTCTCTAGTACTGCAGGTGATATCAGTGCACAAACGGTGGATCAGCAACAAACATGGTGCCAGTGGCGACTGGCAATCATCATCACAGTGATTGCACATGAGGATGTTTCCACTGGTGGTTGGTGATCGGATATGAATGTAGGGTGCAAATCCTTTGATGCGAGTTAGACATGCCAAGACAGTGACATTTGGTAGTGGGGGTGTAAGCTCACAAGAATGTATATATTGGCTATGCATGTGTTGCATATGTGGGCAGGGGCTGAGATGTGCTAGGGATAGATTGACTACGTTTAGGAAAAGAATAAGAAACCCAAACGTAGGCAAAAAATTTCCTAAAAGGCTAATAATTATTGAATGACAAAATTAGGATACCTGAAAGTCAATTAAAATAAATCACGATATGCACTTGTTTGCTAAGAAAATTAATCTAAGTCAACGTCAACAATTAATTTCAACCACATATTTTATGAGACCCACAACTTTTCAACAAATTTCATTAATTTTTATCAAAATCTAATAAGAATCTGATTTTTAATCTCTACCAAACGGGCTATGTATGTTTTTACTCCTAAAGTAAGTGCATATGTTTCAAAATCTCTATCTTGGATCCTTATCTGTGTTCAGTCTGTAACTAAACGTGAATTGATTACTTTTTAAGTCGGTTCTTATATTTGCCATTCTTTTCTGTTCTTGGCAGATACAGGCTATGGAAATTGCTGGTGCTGTAGCAAGCGTAGTTCAACTTTTCTGTGGACAGTGCTGTTCAAATGACTCAATATCTGAGAAATGCGGCTATCTCAGAAAACCTCAAGCTGTATTACTGATATTGGAAGAAAAATTGAAGTTACTTACTGCTCGAGAAGCTGATGTGAAAAAAATGTTACACTTGGGAAAGGTGTTGAGTGGAATGGATCCCACAGCTGAAGTAAATTTGTGGTTAGAAAATGTGCAGAAGATGAAAATTAAAATGGCTATTTTGGAAAAGGAAATTCAAGATAATAAAAGCTGTTTATGTGGATGTTTTCCAAATTATTACCGTAGATTGAAGTTGGGGAACTCCGTAACAAAAAAGATGCGCGAGGTTCATAAGCTTCTCGATGATAACAAATTTTCAGACAGTTCATTGGTTAATATGGTACCGGAGAGAGGAAAGACATTGCCGGTAACTACATTAGTAGGGGAGACTGTCAAAAGAATTTTACTGAGTACTTGGGAGTCCCTGATGGATGAAAATATTGGAATCATTGGTATTTATGGGATGGGAGGAGTAGGGAAAACATCCATCATTAAAGAAATCAATAATCAACTGTTAAGCAAAACTTCAATATTCGATAATGTTATTTTGGTAACAGCATCAAAGGATTCAAATCTACAAAAGCTACAGAAGGGTATTGCAAATGAAATAGGCTTATCTTTTGGTGATGAAGATAGTGAACTTAACAGGGCTAGTAAACTAAATGAAGCTTTGCTAAGAAGAGGTAGATTTCTGCTAATGATTGATGATTTGTGGAAAACATTTTCTCTAGAGGAAATAGGAATTCCTAAACCAACAAATGTAAATGGTTGCAAATTGTTAATAACTACCAGGTCATCAAATGTATGCCGTTGCATGGAAACAGTAAAAGAGATTGAAGTTCGCGTCCTTTCCATGGAAGAAGCATGGGACTTGTTTAAACAAAAGGTCGGTGAAGAGGTGCTTACTTCCCCAAGAATACAAGATCTTGCTAAGGACGTTGTGAAAGAATGCGCTGGTCTACCACTAGCACTCATTACAGTTGGAAGGGCTTTAAGAAAAGAGAACAGCATTAGACAGTGGCAGACTGCATTAAGTGAATTGAGGAACTCAACTGCTAATATCGAAGGAGTAGATAATCAGGTGTTTGCACGTTTGAGATTTAGCTATGACAGACTGAAAGATGATATGACTCGATCATGTTTTCTGTACTGCGCATTATACCCAGAGGATCACATCATTGAAGTGGAAGAGTTGATAAAATACTGGTTATGGGAAGGCTTATTGGGTAGTTTCGGGAGTCAAATAGTGAAGATGCGACTGGGTAAAATAATTGTTAATGATCTAAGAAGTGCTTGTATGATAGAGGGTGTCTATCAAGATGGAAATACTGATGAATATGTGAAGATGCATGATGTAATTAGGGATATGGTGATTGCACTTACTAGAGAAAACTCAAGTTTTATGATTAAAGCTGGACTTGGTTTACAATTGCCACCAGTGGAGAATGAGTGGCCTCCAGATCTTGAGAGAGTGTCACTAATGCGAAATGATTTGAGCTGTTTAAGTCGTGAACCAAAATGTCCTAAGCTTTGCACACTGCTATTGCAGTACAATTCTATTAACAAAGAAATACATCCTACTTTCTTTCATCACATGCAAAACCTCAAAGTTCTGGACTTATCTTACACCGGAGTCGACAGTTTACCCATATCACTATCCAATCTAGGGAACCTTCACGCATTACTGTTATGCAGTTGTTGGAACCTGACCTATGTGCCAACTCTAGCAAAGCTCAGGGAGCTAAGGGTTTTGGACCTCTCTTACACATCAATTGAGCACTTGCCAGAAGGGATGGATATGTTGGTTAACCTTCAATATCTTGACCTCTCCTATACTGGAGCTTATGAAATTCCAGTTCTTCGTTTCCGCGAATACAAGTTCCTGGAGAGCCTCTTTATAAACGGTCTACTTTTTAGTCAGGAACCGAACTTTGTTGATTCTCTTGTAAATTGCAGCAGTTTGGCAGTACTTGAAGCTAATTTCAGTACCATGCAAGAATTTGACAAATACATATCATCAGGTCGCTGGAACATGCTAGAGAATTTTAAATTTGTCGTAGGTTATCCTCCGTACTCCACTCATATGGGGACTGATAGTGTCAGATTCTTTGGGGTTCATATAGACGAAAGATTAAGTCCTGATTGGTTGCCAAGAAGGATTATTGAGTTAGAAATCCATGATTGTACGGGTATCACTCACCTACCAGTCTGTATAACTGCTGCAGCTTCTCAACTACAACACTGTAGGATAAACTATTGTGATGAGATGGAATGGATTATAACTCCTGAATGGAGCACCTTTCCCAACTTAGAGCGGTTGGAGATTGAGGGTTTGAGCAAGTTAAGTCGACTCTGCAAAGGAGTAACACCAGTAGGCACACTTGCAAGCCTTAGAATATTGCATGTCACAGCATGTAATGATTTAAAGACACTACTTCCACTTGAGTTGTTTCAGCATCTAAGAAACCTTGAAGAAATCACAATTCAAAATTGTGATAAAATGATGGAGATAATAGCAGAAGGAGAAGAAAATCAAGGGGTGACAGAAATAAACAATGCTGAAATTGACCTCCCAAGATTAAAAAAATTGAAACTAAAATCTTTGCCAGAACTAAAGCACATATTCAATGGAATAATGACTTGTGACTCCTTATCTAGCATTGAAGTTTACAGATGCAAAGAACTGAAAATGCTTCCATTTTTTGTGGAAATCAGGCAGCAGTTACTCCATTCTCTTAAACAGATAAAAGGAAGCCGAAGGTGGTGGCAGGCACTAACAGAGAACCACAATGATGCACTCAACCTTCTGTATCCGGTCTTCAAAGAAGAACTAGAGATCTATAGTTTGGGAGAAGAAAATGCAGAGAACCCTAGTTTGGAAGAAGAAGATTCCCGTTCCCTACAAAGTGTGTCGTCAATAGCTTCTTCATATGGTCCGAGATAATGAGTTTAAACATCTTTGTAAGTATAAAAAGAACAATGGAACTATCGTATATTGAACTCTAAACATTATAAACTATAAATACATTGGGTCTTCAGTTATCTAGTTGTTTATTTAGCATTGTTTTGTTCAAATTTATATGATTCATCAAATATTGACAGCAGTAGCAGAGTTCAATACTCAGGTGAGAGTACTTTTCTAGTTCAACATGGAAGAGCTTTCCCGGCAAACATAATTGAACAAAACCAGGTAATAATATCAGACTATCTTTCTAAATTTTCAAGTTAACATGCTCTTAATTCTTGTGTATTGCAGCATAATCGTCCTCTTTGCTCGGTAAGTTATCCCAATTTTATCCTCTGCCTATCCCAGTGCAAAGATTTTGCGGTTAATAGCAGTGATATTTTTTGGGGGCATTTGCACAAGTACTCAACTTTTGGTATCATAATTGAAACTTACGTCCTTCTAAAGTATCACTGATTAATACTTCAATTTTTTTTTACTGAAATTTACTTTCTTAAAAACAAGTATCATATTATTATACTTATGATACTTTTAAAGTATCACAATATGATACTTACGATACTTTTTAAATTTTTGGTATCACAAATTGATACCTTTCAAATTTTTATGATACTTAGGGTGGAGCTTTAGTATCTCTTTGATACTTTCAACTTTTTATGATACTTTTCATTATATTCGGTGAGACGTTTCATTAAACACATCGTAGAATTGATGAAAACTCAGCTGTGACATCTTTCAACAGCACATCCATCTAGAGTAGGGCGGTGGAGCTCGTAGTGGAAAAGGAAGGTGACACGGCGTTAGTGACGCGGTGTTAGTTAGAATATTATAGGGTTTGAAGAGAAAAAAGAAGCGAAAGTAAAACCCAAATAAAATATTAATGTAAGTAAAATTCTATTAAGGAATATAAAAGTAATATATAATGCAATTATCCCGTATTTTCTTCTTGTCAAAACATTGAATGAACCAAATTGCAGAGTATATTTCTGGGTGGCATTATCTTTCTTTATAGACTTGAATGAAGTTAATAATTGATTGTAAATGCATCTCATTTCGACATCTCTTAGCTTTCAAAGAGGTTGCCTTGAACTCTTTCAGAAGTTGTTATATGCTATTTTAGCAAAAAACAGAATATAAATCATAGACCCACACAAGGTAATGATGAGAATGAAGTTGATGGAGAGTAGAAAGCATGTCATTTATTTGCAGCCTTAGAACATAAAATGTTTGCAGTTTTGTAACTGCGCAAATGATTTTCATATATGATATAGCAGAATTTGAAAAAATTTGGGTCCTAGTGCAAATTATTTTATTGATAGAATGTATAATTGAAAAATGAGTTTTTGAATAATGGATATCAAACATGGGTGTAATAATAGTATGAGATAGAAAACAATGACCGGGAAGAGATTTTCCGAATGCATATGGTACCCTTGTAACATTTCCATATCCAAGCGAGCCTCTTTATTTTTAATTCGTTATTGCAGAATAAATCAGTTCTTTTCAATAACATTTGAACGTACTACCTATTGTTTTACAGCCAACCATCTACCATTTAACTACCAAGGAACAATGCTGAGATTAATTCTTCATGTTATATTAATGACAAATACTAAAAACTTCTTATCCTCAAAGCGGCTTTATTTCATCATTATATTCCATTAATATCCTAATTCTATTAATTTATTATTCCATTGGTGTTATCAACATACATGTTTGTTTCTAGTCTAGCATTAGATTTTTATCTAAAATAGGCTTGCTCAACCAAGTCCAGTTTTATATTTTTTTCAATGATCATTTCAGATGCAAGTAAATTAATTAGGCCTGCTCCATTTCCAGACATTCTTGAGCTAGTGTAGGTCATTCGGGACCATTGGTGTGTAGTAGCAGCAGGAGCTCGACATATCTTGGGGGTTTTCACCGGAAGATGTGGAGGCATTTGCATTGTGCAAAGGTCTTTTCCTAGCCAAGATTCACAAAAACGATGAGTTTAATCCAAAAACTAAATTCAGACTTTAGCTTTACTGCTTTCTTTATTCCTTGTCGCGGCTTGCGATCTCTCATTTTTTTCATTCTTTAATAGTTACCCCTTCCTTGAATAGTAGACTACGTGTCGGTCTTGTTAATTGTGACAGTTGAACAAAATGGAAGTAATGGAAGTACGATACGGGAACTTATCCTTTTCAGCTTAATATTCAAGTGCCATATATGGCTGGGTTCTTCAAGCATGAGTCATTTGCTGTGCCATATGACCAGCTAAAGCCTGTTTAAAACCATACCACTTCATTTAACAACTCAACCTTCCAAACCATGCTCTTGGTGATTGTTTTAGTCTATATAGTCTTCTTTAATTTACATATCTTACTCACTGGAGGAATAAAACATGGTGGTGAATCCATATATACTTCTTTTATTAGATTACCATGAAGAAAGACATTTTTGACATCAAATTGTCTCATTGGCTAGTCCCGATTGATTGTTGAGGATGATATGTCTCTAATTATGTTCATCTTGGTTATCAGAGCAAAAGTCTCCTGATAATCAATCTATGTGTGTAATCTTTGAGAACAAGTCTCGCTTTATACATGTCAATGGTCCAATCTGACTTGTATTTCAATGAGTACACAATAATAATGTGCCACAACTTCTTTGGGAGCAAACCCGTAACTAGAAAAATGGTAACCTGTTAAATTTGGACCGTCCCCTTTACACCCCCCCCCCCCCCCTTCCCTGCGAATTCACCTTACATCTAAGTCAAACTCGTGAAAGAATTTGTAAAAAATTGTAATAGTTTGATTCATCTCAACTTCATTTTACAACAGCCCATCTTGTTTCTACTGTGACTCCATCCTCCAACTTTTCCAGGTTGATTACAATGGTGAACGATAAGTTAACAATGACAAGAAGCAGCTGATTTGCTTTGTTAAAAATATAGTTATTTCTGTCTGGCATTTTTCCCCTGTTTTGTTATGTCTAATTAATACTTTAGTGGATTAAAAACTTGAAGCTGATCTAGACCTGTGAGGCAGAGATTGGGCAAATTGTTCATCAGATATTATTTGCAACTTTATAGATTTGCATAATTAATGACATTTATTATTTTTATGGTAATCAATGGTGATTTTAAAGATTGCATCATTTTTGGTAATACTAATATTACACACGTGAGATGCACGATTATTTGTTACTCACGTATATTAAATTTATATAATAACACATGAATGAATATTTAATTAAAATGAGAAACGAAAGAAGACAATTAATTACAAAACAATGTACATTACAAATACCTTTTTTTTTTTTTTTTACGGTTCATATATTTATCGTTCCAGGAATTTCTTTAAATATTGTAATTTGAATTGTTTTAAAACTTAAATGGAAAATAAAAATTACATTTAAATAAAGTTTGTAATAAGTAAAAAAAAATAGATATATCTATGATATACACTCATAATTTTATTAAAACGAAAAGGAAAAGAAAAATAAATTGATGAACGTTTTTATTACATAATACTTTATCACTTACCCACGTGAAATTGATTTTTCATGAATCAATTTTTCTAAACATTCATTCTCAATCACACATTCTTTAAAAAATTATTTTTACAATTTTCATACTACTTTTTAACTATACATTCTAAAAAATCACATTTTCACAAAATCAATTCTCAAAAAATCAAATCAAATAGTTAAATTCCGTATAAACCGGTCTACAATGTGAAATCACCATTAATGACGGAATTTTTTAAAATTAAAAAATTATATATGCGAACTACTTCCTCCATTCTACAAAGATATGCTTGTTCCCATTTTCACACAGATTAAGAAATGATAGTTAATTAATATAGTTGAAATAATAAATATATCTATACTTTTCCAAATATACTCTTCTGTTAATTTCAAAGACTCATTAATTCATTTAAACTACATGTCATTAAATTGACATTGGAAGTAACTACCAAGGTACATTAACTAGGGATATATGAGGAAATGCAAAATTAAATATATGCTCATTATAGTAAGTGATCTATCTTTGTGAGACGGAGAGAGTATCAAAATATTCAAAACTTATTCAATAATTTCCAATACAACATGGATTTTCATTTTCCACCTAGCAGTCAAAATGTTATGTTACCGAAAAAACTATTTTTATACGTTTTAAATAAATGTATTTAACCATACCCTATTTTGAAATATTATGAGTTTGCTAACATGCCTTTATTTTTATTTTGACAAAAATTAGTTAAACTAATTGTTAAATTCAATAATATGTATTTTGCATATTTTTATTATTTAAATGTATAGTATTAAACATAAATAAATGATCAAAATGAATAAATAAATAAATAAATAAAACTAAATAAATAAACAAAAGGAGTAAAGTAAATAAATGAACAAAATGAGTAATATGGGTGTCAACTCGAATTGAAATTAAATATTTTTGATCAAATAAATTTAGTTAAGAAATTGTTAATATCATTACTTAAATAAAACAATTTTGAAATAGTGTGACATTTGGGAAAAGTAGAATGTACAAAATAAAACTTTTACATTTAATCTTTAATGTGATTTTAGGGGAGACATGTTTATAGTTGACTCTTACTCATGAGTTCGTATTAAAATTTTCATTGAGATCTTCGATTTGATACCCACATTGCATTTTTTTTCAAAATAATAGTATAATTATTAAAAGTATTATGGTTCATTGAAATACTTCCATTTTAGGAAATACGATTTAGGCTAGAAAAGTTCCAAAGCCTTTTTTGGGAAGTGCTCTCCCTTTAAATATAGCCAGTATTTTACCCTCGCGATGTACGAAAGTTGTTATCCACAATATCGATTTCAATAAATATTCATAAAATTTTAATACTTATACATAATCAACACTTATATAAATGTATAAAAAATAATTTTCTATTACAATAATTATTAGAATTTAAAAAATAACATAACTAATTCAAATTATTAAAAACTTCTTTAAATAATGAACGTCAAGTTATATTTAAATAATAAATATCTATTGATTTCAATAATTTTTATGAATTATTATTAACTTCATTAAAAATGCAAATTTAGCAATTTTTTTAATGGTATATATATCATATTTGATGTAAGATTATGTGTACAAATATTGATGCATGTGAAATGTATTAATATATTTATCATAACTTCTACATTTGACTCTCGTATTTATCATGCTTTTCAATTTTATTCAAAAACATCAATCACAATAATTAGGAAATAAGTAAAAAAATATATTTGAATTTAACTAAGAAAACTTCATTTACTAAAAATAAGTAGTCAAAATAATAATTGGAAAATCTCACAAATCATGATACGACAACCGAGTAAAGTTGGAGATCACGAAATTATACAAAAAATCTTATACCTTATAACTTTTAAAAATTTATTAAAATTAATCATTCTATTGATATTATTAACTAACAAGACATAAAGCATTAATTATTCAATATTAGCCTTCGTTCAATAATTTTTTCTATAAATTATTTATAAGCATCTCATTTTTTCAACCAAATATACATTTCAGAAAATAAGATTTTTAATATTAAAGATAACAAATAATTTGACCATTAATAATTAAAACATAATTCTTATATTGATGGCTACATATAGAATTAATAATATTAAGAATAACAAATAAATAAAAAAATAATCATCAAATAATAATTTTAATACTGATAACTAAAAATATTAATTGAACTCATTCAGTATTAGTGTTAATAATAAAATTAAAATTGATTAAAAAAAATCAATCATTATATAAGGTAATAAATGCTTTCACACTAATCCACTTTGCATTCACACTGTTAGACTTTTCTCCCTTTATATATAGAATCTAGAAGTATAGATGTAGATTTCCGCGTACTTGATTATATAAGTATAAAAATGATTATTGGACTTTCTTACCATTCAACATGGATTTGGGTAAAAAAATTATGGGATATTGTATTACCGCCGCATTAAGCATCCGTTTGGTAAATATATATATATACATAAAAGTAAGGTAGTTGTTTAGTGTGAACACAATGTAGTTTAATTATTTGGTTAATATTAGTGATTCAATTTGAACACATAGTGTGAACATAATTTGGTTAACTATTTGGTTAATTAATGTTTGACTACAATATGATTAATTATTTGATAAATATTTATTTGGTTAATGAATGCTTGGCTATTTAAGTTTGTATTTGGATTATTTTCAAACCACTATTATATTTACATAAGTTTATTAAAATCTTAAATTAAATAGTTAAAGTAATTTTTGTAGCAATACTTTTCTAGATGTATATTTTTAAAATTATTCTCCCTTTTATTTTTGTTAAGTAAGAAAAAAAATTATTTTCAAACTTGATATAAATTATTTAAAAATGTTTTAAATTGAATAGTGATTGATGTGATTTTGTGTGGTTGAAAATGAAAAAAATTTGAATTTATGTGTAGAATACTTTAATATTGAAACGTGTGATCAAAGTTGAATACTATAATAAAAATATATATTATTTTTCTTTTTAATGAATACCAAATAGGGGCTTATTATGTAATGATTAAATCTTTATGTTAACTATATTTGGTTAATAAATGTTTGATTACAATATAATTAACTATTTGGTTAATATTTAGTAGTTTAGTATGAACACAACTGTTAATACAATGTTGTTAACTATTTGATTAATATTTATTTGGTCAATAAATGTTGATTACAATATGGTTAACTATTTGGTTAATTCATGTGTTAATTATTTAAGTTTACATTTGGATTATATTCGAACCACTACTATATTTACCTAGATTTATTAAAAAATGTTCTTTTTAAAATATTTTTTATTATTTATTTTTAAATTAAATAGTTAAAGTAATTTTTGTAGCAATAATTGAATGTATATTTTTAAAATAATTTTCCTTTTTTTTTTTTGTAAGTAAAAACAAAAATTATTTTAAAACTTATTATTTAATGATTAAATCTTTATACTATTTAAATTTACAACTTTTTTACTTAACTTTTTCATATTATTTTTGACCATTATTTGTACTTTGTACTCTTTTGTAATTAGGAATTTTAATTTTGAACGAATTATAAATTCATGTAGGACTATTGCATTTGTATATTACATGTTGTTTACACTGTACATTCGACCCCCTACTATATTTGTCTAGGTTTATTGAATTTTTTATGTTTATTAATTTCTTATTATTTATTTTTTAAATTAAATAGTTTATGTAATTTTTGTTACAAAAGTTTTCTCATTTTTTGTGAGTACAAACAAAAAATATTTTCAATTTATTATGTAATGATTATATCTTTATATTGTTGCGGAATGTTAATCACTTTGTAGGGATGTGTAATGGTACGAGATTAATTGTTATAAAACTTGAAAATCACGTTGTCGAAGAAAAATTTCTCGATAGCAGTCTTGCAAGGTACAGATTTTTTATTTCGAGGATGCACTGACACAATTTAGGATGTGTTTGATTCACTGTCATTTGCTTAGAAAATGTCAAATCATGAAAAATGTTTTCTCCCTTTTGTATTTGTTTGATGTTTAATTGAAAAATTTACCTTACATTTATTTTTCAAGGTACAACCAATTAAAGCATACTTAACTCATTTGTCTTGAAAAATATTTTCTCACCTATTTGTGAGAAAACATTTTTCTCAGGTGAAAAACATATTTTCGTCACGTTTGATTACTATTATCAAGTACAAATGAGTGCAAAATAAAAAATAATAATAATAATTTTTTTAATTAAAATAACTAAATTTTGTTTTATTTGCAATGGAAAAGTAATATCAATCAAAAAAAAAAAAATTAGGAAAATTTCATATTTTTTCATCTGACACTTTTAATTGACATTTTTAAGGAAAATAATTTTTAGGTAAATAAATTCCTAGACAGTATTTTTTTACCATCAATTTTTCATCTTTTCAATCAAACACATTTAAAATTGGCTTTCAAGTTTAAGATGCTTCAATTTTAGTTGGTAGCTTCGTATGCTATGAAAATCAATAAGAGTCAAAGGATTTTCAAGGTTGGTTTTTATTTAAAGAAGTCAGTTTTCAGCCATAGACAGTTGTACTTTGCAGTCTCTACAGTTGCGAATCGCAGTGGCTTGAAAATAATCATTTGCGACAAAGATCGAAATAAAACAAACTCAACTACGATTAATGTAGTTTATATAATAGTTTTTTCAAAATTTATAGTGGAAACATTACAACTCTATTAATTACAGTATCATTTTATTATTTTTCTATCTATTTCACTATACACACATTTGACATATAATTAAAAAAAAAAATAGAAAATATTGAAGTCACAATTATATATTTCGACATGATGTCTTGCATCGCACGGGTGAAATACTAGTGTGTGTGCGCGCGCGCGGGTATATATATATATATATATATATATATACACACTTTTCTAAATTTATATTTTTAAAATTATTCTCCCTTTTATTTTTGTGAAGTAAAAGTAAAAATTATTTCCAAACTTCATGAACATTATTTTAAAATGTTTTTAATTGAATAGTGATTGATATGATTTTGTGTGGTTGAAAATGAAAAAAAATTTTGAATTTATGTGTAGAATATTTTAATATTGAAATGTGTGATTAAAATTGAATACTATAATAAAGATATATATTTTTTCTTTTAAATGAATACCAAATAGGGGCTTATTATGTAATGATTAAATCTTTATGTTTACTATATTTGGTTAATAAATGTTTGATTGCAATATAATTAACTATTTGGTTAATATTTAGTGGTTCAATATGAACACAGTGTGTTAATACAATGTTATTAACTATTTAATTAATATTTATTTGGTTAATAAATGTTTGGTTATAATATGGTTAACTATTTGGTTAATTCATGTGTTGATTATTTAAGTTTACATTTGAATTATATTCAAACAACTACTATATTTACCTAGACTTATTAAATTTTTACTTTTTAAAATATTTTTTATTATTTATATTTAAATTAAATAGTTCATGTAATTTTTTTTGCAAAAGTTTTCTCCTTTTTTGTGAATATAAACAAAAAATATTTTCAAATTTATTATGTAATGATTATATTTTTATATTGTTGCGGAATGTTGATCAATTTATAGGGATGTATAATGGTATGAGATTAATTGTTACAAAAACTTGGAAATCACGTTGTTGAAGCAAAATTTCTCGATAACAATCTTGCAAGGTACAAATTTTTTATTTCAAGGATGTATTGATACAATTTAGGATGTATTTGATTCACTATCATTTGCCTGAAAAATGTTAAATTATGGAAAATATCCCCCCCCCCCCCTTCTCTATTTGTTTGGTATTTGATTAGAAAATTTATCTTGAAAAATATTTTCCAAGATACAATCAATTAAAGCACACTTAACTCATTTGCCTTGAAAATATTTTCTCACCTATTTGGTGAGAACATTTTCCTTAGGTGGAAAACATATTTTTGCGTCACGTTTATCAAGTACAAATGAGTGAAAAATAAAAAAAATATAATAATAATTTTTTTTTAATTAAAATAGCTAAATTTTGTTTTATTTGCAATGGAAAATAATATTAATCAAACAAAAAATTTAGGAAAATTTCCTATTTTTTCACCCGACACTTCCAATTGACATTTTTCAGAAAAATAATTTCCAAGGAAATCAATTCCTAGAACATATTTTCTTACCATCAATTTTCCATCTTTTCAATCAAACACATGCGAGATTGTCTTTCAAGTTCAAGAGGTGACAATTTCAGTTGGTAGCTTCGTATGCTATGAATATCAATAAGAGTGAAAGGAAATCACTTTTCAAGGTTGGTCATTATTTAAAAAAGTCAGTTTTCAGCTACGGACAGTTGTACTTTACAGACTCTAGAGTGACGAATCGCAGTGATTTGAAGATGATCATTTGTGACAAAAATGGAAATAGAACAAACTCAACTACGAACGTAGTTTATATAGAAGTTTTTCAAAATTTATAGTGGAAACATTGCAACTCTATTAATTACAATATCATTTTATTATTTTTCTATCTATTTCATTATAAACATGTTTGACATATAATTAAAAAAATTAGGAAAATTGAAGTCACAATTAAATATTTGGATATGATGTCGTGCATCGCAGAGTGGAACACTAGTTATTATTTTATTTTATATATATAAAAGTAAATAAGTGGTTTGGTGTGAATGCATGTTGTGAGTGAGTGATTTAGTGTGAACATGTGTTGTAAATTAATGATATTTATTATTTTTATGGTAATCAATGATGATTTTGAAGACTGCATCATTTTTTATAATATTTCCGTCTATTTGATTATATATGTATAAAAAGAATTATTGGACTTTCTTACCATTCAACATGGATTTGGGTGGAAAAAAATTATGGGATATTGTATTACTGCCGCATTAAGCATCTGTTTGGTATGTATGTGTATATATATAATAGAAAAAAATTATGAGATACTGTATTACCCCCGCATTAATGCATCTATTTGGTAAATAAAATAAGTTGGTTTATAAACCAATTTAAAAATTACATAATTTTTCAAACTACTTTTTAATCAAACACATTTTCTCTCTCTAATTTTTCAACATGGATTTGGGTAGAAAAAAATAATGGAAAATTGCATTACCACCGCATTTCGTTTATCATCCGCTTAGTAAATAAAATAAATTGATTTATAAACCAGTTTTTAAACTACACAATTTTTCAAACTACTTTTTAACCACACACATTTTCTCTCTAATTTTCAACCACTATTTTTTACTCAAAATCATAAATAAATCAGTTTATAAACCAAATTACTCTTTTTATTTTCCCTATTTTTATGACTTTTTTTTCTTCAACTTTTTATTAATTATTACATAAATATTTTTTCTTCAAAAATAGAAAATGAAAGAGAATAAAACAAGAGCATTCATCAATCTATTTTTTCTTTTATTTTCATTTTAATAAAATTCTGAGCGTATATAATAGATATATCTATTTTTTCATTTATTACAAATTCTATTTAAATGTAATTTTAATTTCTCACTTTAAGTTTTAAGTCAATTTAAATTACAATGTTTAAAAAAATTTCCTAGAAGGTAAACATACAAACCATTAAAAAAAAATTAAAGTATATATAAATGTACATTTTTTGTAATTAATTGTCTTCATTCGTTTCTCATTCTTAATTAAATATTCATTTCATATGTTAACATATGAAATATAATTTTTTTAAATATGTAAAAAAAAAAAAAAAAAAGTTGTTAGTATCACATAAATATTTGTTCTTTAAAAATATAAAATGAAAGAGAATAAAATAGAGCGTTCATCGATCTATTTTTCTTTTCCTTTTTCATTTTAATACAAGGCTAAGCGTAAATTTTCTGGAGCGGTAAACATACGACCTGTAAAAATTAAGGTATGTGTAATTGTACCTTTTTTAATTAATTGTCTTTCTTCGTTTCTTATTTTTAATTAAATATTCATTTCATATGTTAATATAAATTTAATATACGTAAGTAACAAATGACCGTGCATCGCACGGGTGTAACACTAGTGTGTGTGTGTGTGTGTGTGTGTATTAAGAAAGTGGTTTGGTGTGAACACATGTTGTGAATAAGTTGATGATGCAGTTGTTGGATCGAGTCAATTACCAAACAATCGTGCTTTATATGACCCTGAGTTTAAGGTTATGTTGCAACAAAATTGTTCAAAAGATGATGAGAACATGGGGAATAATATTGATCAGACAATTGATAGTATAATATGCAATGTATCAATCTCATTAGACGATGGAAATAAGAGAAAGTTAACTGATCAGGATGGGTACAGTAAAGTAGCTGCTGAAGAAACCAACTTGGATGATAGTAAGATTCATTATTGTTTTTTGCAGACGTTAATCGTGTTTATTGGCTTAATTTGTTCTTTAAATTTTATCTTTCAATTTATGTATTATTATGTAGTTATACTAATTTAATTATTTATGTACTTTTTTTTTTAAAGCATTCATGGTACAAGATAATTGTGAGATCGATGGTAAGGAATATGTTTGTACATAGATGTGTGTGTGTACATTTCATATTTTTTTTTATTAAATTTCTAACATTTAGACTTATTTTACTTTACAGGAGAAAATATGAATTTTGTAGCTAGGAAGCCATCTCTAGGTAAGTTTACCATACTACTACGTAATATTATTTCTAAAATTTATTTAGTTATCCAAATTCATATGTCAATGATTAGTTATAGCCATGTGTGATAAAAGTCATCATTGTTTTGTTTTTCATGACGCTATATACCACATCATTTGTTTCTTAGCTCATTCTTTGGTAGGCGTTCTTACTTGACTGTTATTTTATTTTAAATAATAAAGACATATATAGATTAAGAAATTACTTATTTGTAACTATTGTCTATTATTAAAAAGTAGAAATTAGTAATTTTATTAGTTTGATGTGTTGCAGAATACTGGGATATCGGAGATTCTTTTCACAAATGTGATTTCTGTGGTGCTTTATTTTGGTATGAGGAGAGAATAGGGTGGCACTACAACACAACAAAACCAAAGTATTCATTATGTTGTATTCATGGTAAAGTTTAACTTCCAATGATGCAAGATCCTCCTCGAGTCCTACATGATTTAGTATATGGTGGCTCCGGCAAGAGCAAGCATTTTATTGAAAACATCCGATCGTACAAAATCATGTTTTGTTTTACATCGATGGGAGGGAAAATAGACTCGAGTTTGAATAAAGGAAAATCTCCTCCAGTGTTTAGATTATATGGGCAAAATTATCATTTGATTGGAAGTTTAGTGCTGCCTGAAGGTTCAATGCCAAAATTTGCTCAACTGTATATCTATGACACTGAAAATGAAGTTACAAATAGAATACAATCTGTAAGGTAATTGTTTTAGTTTTTAATTGAAACTATTTTAAATTATCTAATTTTGATGAATAATTTAGTCTAACTATATTTCTATTATTTGTTCCTTTTCAAGAAAAATAATGATGTAAATAGTCTGCACACTGAGATTGTATCTAATCTGAAAAACATGCTCGATGAAAAAAATGTATTGGTAAAGTCATTTAGAAAGGTGAGGGAAACACTGCATCAAGAAGGCTGCTCAAATTTGAAGCTTAGGTTAATTGGTAGAAGGGATTGAGATGCAAGAACATATAACATGCTCAGTGTTTCTGAGGTTGCAGCATTAATAGTTGGTGATTTTGATACATCTCCTGGACTTAGGGCTATTATTGTGGAAACTCAAACGGGGGAATTGAAAAGGATAAATGAGCTAAATCTTTCATATCTTGGGCCACAATATCCACTGCTTTTTCCATATGGCGAGGATGGCTACAGAGAGGATATTCCTCTGAAAGAATCAAACACCAGTGGAGTAGGAGGCCGGAGAAAAGTAAGCATGAGATAATTTTTTACATATAGATTGCAAGAAAGGGAATGTGAATCACCCATGCTTTTATACTCGAGGAGACTCCTACAGCAATTCATAGTAGATGGATATACGATGGTTGAATTTGCACGATTGACTTATATACGAACTCATCAGAAACAATTGAGATCTGAAATATACAAAGGGCTTTCTGAGGCATTGTTAAGAGGAGAGACAAATCCTTCTACTCAAGGTCAGCGTGCGGTGCTGCCATCTTCTTTCATTGGTGGAGCACGGTATATGATTCAAAACTATCAGGATGAAATGGCTATATGTAGGTGGATTGGCTATCCTAATTTGTTCATAACATTTACATGTAATCCAAAATGGCCGGAGATAGTTCGATTTGTTCAGAGTAGATGTTTGAAACCTGATGATCGTCTTGACATAGTTTGCAGAGTGTTTAAGGTTAAATTAGAAAATTTGATCAGAGATCTTAGACAAAATAAAATATTCAGAACTGTCCGATCAGGTATTATTTCTATATATCTATCTATAAATATCAAATATTTATATTCTGTTTCTTTTAATGTAATAGATTTTGTCGTTGTTTCTAATTTTTTCTAAATATCATTTAATGCAATTATCTATACAGTTGAATTTCAAAAGCATGGATTGCCACATGCACACATTCTACTATTCCTATCTAAAGAAGATAAATACCCTACTGGGGAGGTGATTACGCTCAAAATATACCTGCGGTTATTGCAATATAGATTGAGGTGTCGATCCCACGAAGAAGTGTCAAACAATAAGAATTAACGAACGAAAGCAATTGATGATAATTAATAATAAAACAAACAAAAAAAATTAAATTAAGAGACTAGTGATAAAATTGGTTTTAGAATAATAAAATTGAAAAGACATCGGGATTCACTTTCAAGTCCGTTTCCACTATTTTCTTACTTTGATTCATTTTTATAACTCAATTGCATATTTCACATCCCAAACATACAACTGGAAGATATTTAATTGACGACCATAAAAACACAATGATATTTGATTGGTGAAAACTCATTTATTTTAGATCATGATCTAACCTATCTTATAAGTTATCAAAAATCGACAATATATCACGAGAAAATATTGCAGTGAACGATAAACCTATAAAATAAATCTACCAATAACAATTCCAATTTAACTCTAATCACATAAAGAAAGCATAACTAAATTTATATGAAACAAGACAACTGTAATTAATCGTTGGATAATAAGAGACTAGCGAATAATAATGAGTTCAATCCAAACAAATGTAAAACTAGTCAAAACATAGATGAATCAAAGATAAAATAAGAGGAACTTAGGCATAAAAGATCATCCCTAGCCTTGCTTGTCGTTTAGCCGGATTTGTAGTCCATTTCTCCCTCTTTTTCTCTTCCGAAACGAGTTATCTTCCTGCCTTCAAGGTACCGATTCTTGAACCAATGTCGGATTTTCTCTCCTTGTTTAGAAGCCCTCTTTTTTCCCTTTTTTTTCGTAAGAAAAGAGTCCCCCTGGTAGGTAGTAGGTTGAGTTTTTAATGAATATCCATCAGTTGGGCCTTCGTTTGAACCATTAAATCAAGGCGATGAAATTTGGACTTAAATCCCCAATGTGGCTGCCCTCCTATTGTCCAAAAATCTCTAGCCAAATTCCTCCCCAGGAAACGAATAAAATGGCAGTAGGTTGTAATCAAAGGGATTAAACCAATTGGGCTTGGATTAGAGCAATTACATCATGGCCTTGAACTATGATTGTGAAATCACATTTAGCTGCCTTCTTCCATCCTTTTCAAACCCACTCTCGTCTCTCTCCTTTTTAACACCAGGAAATAGCAAAATATGGACAGTAGGTTACTTTTGAAGGAGTGAAACCATATGGACTTAATTTACTTGACTTGGGCTTTGTTGGATGAGTTGGGCTTGCTTGAATGATTATATGACCTGAAAAATACATCAAACAAAAAAATAATTTCTTAAAATAATATTTGTTCAATAATGATAATAGAAAGATCACAATAAACTTAATTTATTGACAAATATCCTTAATAAATCACTATCTCAAGCACACTTTTAGGCATTTATGAAGAGGATATTGATGGCATAATTTCAGCAGAGATTCTTGATGAAAAATTGGATCCTAACTATTATGCTGCAGTCAAAGATCTCATGATGTACGGTCCATGCGGTAGTTCAAGGAGTAATTCACCATTTATGGTAGATGGTCGGTGTACGAAACATTTTCCAAAAAAATTCGTTGAATCTACCGACATTGATGAAGAGGGGTATCCAGTTTATAGGTGACGAAACAATGGAAGGACAATTACAAAACATGGTATTGATCTTGATAACAGATACGTTGTTCCTCACAATTGTTATTTGCTTCTGAAGTATGGTGCTCATATGAACGTAGAGTGGTGCAACCCATCTCGATCGATCAAATATTTATTCAAATATGTCAACAAGGGACATGATCGTGTTACTGCATCATTTTATCAGAGTACTGAAGATGGCGAAACAAGAAAAGATGTTGATGAAATAAACATGTATTACGATTGTAGATACAATTCACCGCGTGAAGCATCGTGGAGGATATTTGGATTTGAAATTTAGTATAGAGATCCCCCCGTAGAGTGGCTGAGCTTTTATCTTCCGAATGAACAAAATGTAAGACCTCGTTCTCTTTGCTGTTTTGTACCCGTTTTGAGTTTTCGATTTTTGGAAATATCGAAAACGCGTTCACTTTGCCCATTTTCAGAAACGCATTTTCCAAAATACCAAAAAAATACAAAGGAAACTCAAAATGAATTTATTGCGTTTTGGATATTTTGTGTTAAAAAGTCCAAAACGATCAAAACGCGCGTTTTGGATTTTTTTTTTTTTTTTTTGGTAAATATGAGATACTTCCTTCACTTGAGATTCTTATATTATTTTGTTATTATATATAGATCCATGTTAAGATTTTTTTTTTTAATTTTTTTATTTATTATTATTATTTTTTTAAATGTGAGACACTTCCTTCACTTGAAGTTCTTATGTTATTTTGTCATTATATATAGATCCATATTAAGATTTATTATTATTATTTTTTTTAAAGTGAGACACTTCATTCAGTTGAAGTTCTTATACTATTTTGTTATTATATATAGATCCATGTTAAGATTTTTTTTTTATTTTTTTGTAAATTTTTTTTATTTTTTATTTTTTGTAAAAGTGAGACACTTTATTCACTTGAAATTCTTATATTATTTTGTCATTATATATATATATCCATTTTAAGATTTTTTTTTTTAATTTTTTAATTTTTTTGTAAAAGTAAGACACTTCATTCACTTGAAGTTCTTATATTATTTTGTCATTATATAGATCCATGTTAAGATTTTTTCTTATATAATTTTTTATTTATTATTATTATTATTATTATTTTTTGTAAATGTGAGACACTTCCTTCACTTGAAGTTCTTATATTATTTTGCTATTATATATAGATCCATGTTAAGATTTTGTTGGTATGTGGTTAAATTTTTGTTTAGTTGAAACAATATTAATGATGAATTTATTGACATAGAGAACTAACTGATTTATTAAGATTAAAATTAATGTAATTCAACAAATCAATCATTTTTTACATATAAAATATCACAAAATAAATATATCAAAAATTTACAAAGTAAACGTATTTTCCAGTTTTCTATTTTTGAAAACAATTTTCCAAAATTACAAAGAGAACATGTTTTCAACAATTCCAAAATAAACAACCAAAATCCAAAATTCAAAACAAAATTCAAAACTCAAACTCCAAAATCGAAACACAAAGAGAACGGCCCCTAATATTTTCAAATTTTGATTCAATTGATGAAGTAATGAATCGACCTACAGTGAATCAAAGCATGTTTTTAGCGTGGATGGAAGCAAATACAAAATATGCTGAAGCAAAGGAACTAACTTATGCTGAATTCCCTACAAAGTTTGTTTGGAGGCAATCCACAAGAGAATGGCAACCAAGAAAGTGTGGATTTTCTATTGGACATATTTTCTATGTACCTCCTGGATGCGGAGAAATGTATTATTTGAGGATCCTTCTCAACTTAGTTCGCGGACCTACGAGCTACGAAGAAATAAGGTGTGTAAATGGTGTCCGATACACTTCTTTCAGAGATGCTTGCTATGCGCTTGGATTATTGGACGACGATAAAGAATACATTGATGGGATTCTTGAGGCAAGTCATTGGGCATCTGCATCTTCGTTGAGAAGTCTATTTGCTACTTTATTGTTGTCGGATTCTTTATCCCGGCCTTAAATTATTTGGGATAAGTGTTGGAATTACTTATCGGATGATATCCTATATAAACAACGGGAAGAATGATGCGACATCAAGGTATAATTTAGCATTTATTTTTTTTCATAAGTTTGGGTTGGATTTTTTATAAATTATTTTTCCATAAATTTCTTCATTTTTTTGGTAAAACAGGGTTGGAATTGAGTGATGAAGATTTAAAGAGTTTTGCTCTTGTGGAAGTTGAAAAGATATTGAGGCGTAGTGGGAAAAGTCTACGTGACTTCCATTTAATGCCATTTCCAGAATATTTATATTTCTCAACTTTCCAAAATAAACTAATACATGATGAACTGTCATATGATTGAAAAGCTTTACATGAAGAGCATAAGAAGCTGGTTGCCGATTTGACCAATGAGCAACGATCTATTTACGACACAATAGTAAATGCAGTTGAATTTGAGAAATGTGGAATGTTTTTTCTATACGGTTATGGAGGGAATGGAAGAACATTTGTATGGAAAACTCTATCTGCAACTCTAAGATCAAAGGGGGAAATTGTACTAAACGTGGCATCAAGTGGTATAACATCTCTTCTACTACCTGGTGGTAGAACAGCTCATTCAAGATTTGCAATACCGCTTAATCCTAATGAAGATTCAAAGTGCAACATAAAACAGGGTAGTCCTCTTGTGGAATTGATTGTAAGATGTAAGCTTATAATATGGGATGAAGCACCTATGATGAATAATTACTGTTTTGAAGCTTTAGATAGGACCATGCGCGACATCTTAAGGTTTAGCAATCCATTGAGTGCAGAATTGCCTTTCGGAGGGAAAATTGTAGTTCTTGGAGGGGATTTTCAGCAAATTTTTCCAGAATTCCAAAAGGAAGCCGACAGGATATTGTGCTTGCGGCGATAAATTCATCCTATTTGTGGAGATATTGTAAAGTGCTGAGGTTGTCAAAAAACATGAGACTTCAAAATCTTAGTTCAGGTCCTAAAAGTATTGAGTTAAAGGAATTTTCGGATTGGATTTCAAGCATACGAGATGGAATAGTTGGTGGTCCGAATGATGGTCATGCGACTATTGAGATACCAGATGATATTTTGCTAAATGGGTCCGATGATTCAATTTCAGCAATTGTGAATAGCATATATCCGTCCTATGGAAATGATGGTGACACAACTTATTTGCAAGGTAGAGCTATCCTCGTACCGACACTTGATGTGGTTGAGTCTGTGAATGAATACATGATTTCTCTAAATGGAAGTGAGGCGAAAACTTACTTAAGTTCTGATGCAACTTGCAAATCAGATGTCAATGTTGATTTATTATAGGATCTTCACACACCAGAGTTTTTAAATGGAATTAGATGTTCTGGGGTTCCCAAAGGTTGGAACTCCCGTTATGTTACTTAGGAATATTGATCACTCAGTCGGTTTATGCAATGGCACTAGATTGGTTATTACGAGACTTGGAAGTCATGTGCTGGAAGCAAAAAATGTCGCAGGAAATAATGCGGGTCATTAGGTTCTTATTCCTAGAATGATATTAACTCCATCTAATCCAAGATTGCCTTTCAGATCTCGAAGGAGACAATTTCCTATCATTGTGTCGTATGCGATGACGATCAACAAAAGTCAGGGTCAATCACTTTCTAATGTCGGACTGTATTTGAAGAAACCAATCTTCAGTCAAGGGAAATTATACTTTGCTGTGTCAAGAGTTACAAATCGCAAGGGACTGAAGATATTAATTTGTGATAAAGATGGCAAGCAAACAAGTACAACTACAAATGTAGTTTATCGGGAAGTTTTTCAAAATTTAGAATAATTTTTCATATATTTTTCATTTTCCATTAAATTTGTAGAACATATATGATTCTTATTTTGTATACTTCTATTACAAGTCACTCTTTTTTTTTATTTTTTGTGCAATGTTACCAAATATATTTACAAATTTGATAATATATTTTATCAATACAACATCCGTGCAACGCATTGGTGAAATACTAGTATTATATATATATATTAAAAGTAAGGAAGTGGTTTGGTGTGAACACATGTTGTGAATAAGTGGTTTAGTGTGCACACATGTTGTAAATTAATGGTATTTATTATTGTTATGATAATCAATGGTGGTTTTGAAAAACTATGTATAAGTTTATTGTTGTTTAAAATATGAAATTCTTAAAATTAATTTTTTATTATCTTTTTATTTATTTTTCTCATGCGAATGTGTTTTTTATCCATTTACAATTTTTTTTTTATTTTTCATGCTTGACGTGACAATATAATTTAATCAACAGTATAAGATATAATCCTCGAATAAATTTTTTTTTGAGTAATTGGGTAGTAACTGTTATAGACTATTATTCATTTGATACTTTATTTGTCATTTGTCATTTTTCTGTTTTTTATTTTTTTTACTATTCAAATATTACAATACAATAATTTTTAATTTTTATAGTTTACAATTTTTTTTTTTTTAAATCATATGGATTAAATTCCATATATATTTATTTTTCTATATAGGACTTATTATTTTTCATCTAAAAACTATGCATTCGTTTATAATTGTTCACACTATGAACTTCTTCAAATTATTTCTCTCATGCTACAATATTTTTATCCATTTACAATATAATAATGTATTTTTCTTATCTAATTCTTATACGAATGTTGTAGAGTACTTGGAGTTTGGTGATCCAACAACATAAGGTGTAATCCTCGAATATATATATATATATTTTTTTGAGTAATTGGGTAATAATTGTTATAGACTATTATTCATTTGATACTTTATTTGTCTTTTTTTTTTACTATTCAAATATTACAATACAATAATTTTTAATTTTTATAGTTTACAATTTTTTTTAAAAATCATATGGATTAAATTCCATATATAAATGATTTTCCTATATATGACTTATTATTTTCCATCTAAAAACAACGCATTCGTTTATCATTTTTTAAACTATGAACTTGTTCAAATTATTTCTCTCATGCGACAATATTTTTTATCTATTTACAATATAATGATGTACTTTTCTTATCTAATTCTTATACGAATGTTGCAGAGTACTTGGATTTTGGTGATCCTACATTTAATTGTGAAAATTACAGGGCCTTTTTTGGTATGCGGAGCGTATGGGCAAACAATATAACACAAATAAACAGAAATATTCACTCTGTTGTAAGGAAGTGGTTTGGTGTGAACATATGTTGTGAATAAGTAGTTTGGTGTGAACACGTGTTGTAAATTAATGATATTTATTACTTTTACGATAATCAATGGTGGTTTTGAATAATTATGCATTAGTTTATTGTTGTTTAAAATATGAAATTCTTAAAATTATTTTTTATTATCTTTTTATTTATTTTTCTCATGCGAATGTGTTTTTTATCCATTTACAATTTTTTTTATTATTATTCATGTTTGACGTGGCAATATTATTTAATCAACAGCATATGATATGATCCTCGAATAATTTTTTTTTGAAGTAATTGGATAGTAATTGTTATAGACTATTATTCATTTGATACTTTATTTGTCATTTTCTATTTTTAACTTTTTTTTTTACTATTCAAATATTACAATACAATAATTTTTAATTATTGTAGTTTACAATTTTTTTAAAACCATATGGATTAAATTCCATATATAAATGATTTTCCTATATATGACTTATTATTTTCCATCTAAAAACAATGCATTCATTTATTATTGTTTAAACTATGAACTTCTTCAAATTATTTATCTCATGCGACAGTATTTTTTATCCATTTACAATATAATGATGTACTTTTCTTATCTAATTCTTATTCGAATATTGCAGAGTACTTAAATTTTGGCGATCCTACATTTAATTGTGAAAATTGCAGGGCCTTTTTTTGGTATGCAGAGCGTATGAGCAAACAATATAACACAAATAAGCAGAAATATTTATCATGTTGTATTCACTCTATTTATATCATTATACATATGTTTGTTCTTATAAAAAAAATAGAAAAATAATTTAGTCGTATTTATATGAGAAGACATGATGATAGTGCAACGCACGGGTGAAAATACTAGTATAAATAAAGGGAGAATAGTGGATTCGCGTGAATGCAAAATCTGGATAGATATGAATGCCAAACAATGGTTAATATTTTTTTAATAATTTTTAATTTTAATAATCGTGCAAAGATTATATGATATAATAATATCTCGGTCTTCAATGTTCAATTGTCGTATATTTGATGAGTTAAGATTAAACACATATTTATAGTTTATTGTAATTTTTGAACGAAAATTGAGAAAAAGTTAAATATGTAAGACAAATGCAGAAATTATAATAAATATATTTATATCTTGAACAAATATCAATATTTATGCACATAATATTACATCTAACATGATATACAATTAAAAAAACTACAAAATTTGAATTTATCATTCAATAAAGTTTTCGATAGTTTGGATTATTTAAGTTGTTTTTAAATTTTAATAATTGTTGTAATAAAAAATTATTTTTGTATCTTTTGTATTTGTATTGATTATATATAATCATTAAATTTATGAATGCTTGTCTATATTGCGGATATCAATTTTAGTTCATCACACTGGAGGAAATCTATATACTATATATAAAAGTATGATAGTTTGGCAGAATTTAATTCTTAAATTATTTATATTTTAGTATTATAGTAAATAATTAATATAATGTTATTGTTTTTTGTATATTTTGGTTATTATTATTATTATTGAATGAATTCAATCAATATTTTTAATTATCAGTATTAAAATTATTATTTAATCATTGATTTTTTATTTGTTTGTTATTCTTAATGTTATAAATCCTATGTGTAGTCATCAATAATTAAATTGTGTTTTAATTATTAATGGTCAAATCATTTGTTATCTTTAATATTAAAAATCATATTTTCTAAAATATATATATTGTATTTTATTATTAAATATTTTAATAAATTAAGCCTCTGTTCAGCAACTATATTTTTGTTTCGAGGTTAAAATGTGTGGTTGAAAAATAGTTTTGAAAAAATATGTGGTTAGAAAGTGGATTGAAAAAATGTACTGCTTATAAATAATTTATAGAAAAAGTTATTGAACGAAGGTTAATATTGAAGAGTTAATGTTTTGTTTTTTTAGTTAATAATATTAATAGAATGATTAATATTTTTTAATCATTCTTAATTTTAAAAAATTTTAAAGATTACAGTGTATAATTTTCGGCATAATTTCGTAATATCCAACTTTTTTTATTGTCGTATTATGATAATCATGAGATTTTCAAAATTATCATTTTGACTAATTTTTGCAAATAAAGTTTTATAATTGGTTAAATTCAAATATTTTGACTATTTCTTTTTTAATTATTGTAATTGATGTTTTTGAATGAAAATTAAAAAGTGTGTTAAATACAAGAGGCAAATGTAGAATTTATGAGAAATATGCTAATACCTTACACATGCATCAATATTCGTGCACATAATATTACATCAAATGTGATATACCATTAAAAAATTACTAAATTTACATTTTCAATGAAATTAATAATTCATAAAAATTATTGAAATCAATAATAATTTATTATTTAAATATATAAACTAACGTAAACTATTGAAATAGTTTTTTAATAATTTGAATTACTTATGTTATTTTTTAAATTCTAATAATTATTGTAATAGAGAATTTGTTTTTATGCATTTATATGTGTTGATTATGTATAAACACTAAAATTTTACGAATACTTATCGAAATCGATATTGTGGATAATCGGGTGAAATACTATTAGGCTTTAAAAGCAAATCATTGAGCATCTTATCTGATCATATTATTTCATTTCTTCTGCTGGAATATTCATGCATAATTTCGGAAGGTCTAATTTATTTTAAATGTGGCAAGATATTGTTAACAAACAAATCTAAAATAAAAAGCTCAAATAATTTTCAGTTTTTAGCACTTAATGTGGTTATGGAAATCTTTTAAGTTCACCACACCACATCAACTTTTCTCTACTTGTATGAATATGTAACACCTTTCTGGGGTTGGGAGTCATGATTACAGTACATGCAGATGAGACGGAAAGAACAAGATCGGCTTGCAAGGATGTATGTCGATTACCAGAAAATAAAATAAAATACAGAATTCAGGTAGAAGTCCTTCTTGGGAGATTTGTAAATAAAGACGTCGAAATAAGTAGTATAATAATTTGTAAATATGTGTAGAAAATTGGACAGAGTAACGATCAAGAAAATACAAACAAGAAAGAAAAGAAAATAGGGACAAAGTCGAGGTAACAGTTGGACTCTTTATCCTTAAGTCGAATTTGCTCCGTAATGGTGCCTACGGATTCCGGTAATCGACTCCCAAAATACAACGACTTCACTTGTATTTGTAACACTTCAAAACACAAGTACAACAAACCAAAATTTGGTATATGTACTCCAAAGATGAAAAAGAAAGAAAATTAAAACAAATGCAATGATTTTGATTTTGGAAAGAAGAGATGATGATATATGTTTTGCATATCAAAATTGTGAGGAATATGACACTCAAATGGTCCTATTTATAGAGCAAGAAAGGTGTGGACGAAATGGTTGAAGTCAAATGTTGGTGTGAAATTATCGCAAGTGTACGATATCGCTAACAAGTAGTAAAAATGGATTTTTGAGTCCGGGTTGTCGATCCCACGAAGACTATTTATTTGTTATCGATTTACTTTGATTCAATAGAATTCCTAAACTAAAACAAAAACTAATTAAGAAAATAAAATACCAAACAATCCAAAAACGACAATAAAATTGAGAATCAATGAAATAAACAATGCAATTAAAACAAAAATAGAAAATTAAATTAAAAACAATTAATTAAAACAAGAAACAAAATGGTGGTATTTCTAGCAATTGAATAAATATCGGGACTAACGATTTTGAAATAATATTCTAACATAATTTCTCGTCTCAAGTTGTTTTCTAAAATTGTATTTGGTCGAATTCAAGCATATATTTAATTTACCTCTCTCGAGTTCAAATTAGACATATTTAACTAAGTCAACCATGTATCTCTACAGCGGGTCAGAATTCTCCTTAGCTAAATGCATTAAATTTTCTAAGAATTTATAATTGATCACATGCAATCACAAATTCATATCTCTATCTTTTTGTTGAAATTGCCGGATTTTATTACGTGATCTAATTGTTAACTCACCTCTTGAATTATGAAAACAATCATTCACTCATGAATTGATGATCAAATAATTCAAGCATTTAACTCAATAATAAAATCAATACATGAAAATAACGTACCAACTTGAGAATTAAAATCAAACTAAAACATTAAATCTATATCGTCAATCCCGATTATAAAATTTAGCTACTCATATTCTTGAAATAAAAAGCAATAAATAATATAAACAAAACTCGAATTTTGAAGAGTTGAAGAATTATCATCATTTTGCACCACCAAAATAAATCAACCGTGTGCCTTTCTTCTTTTTCCACTCCAAACTTGCTGCCTTTTATTCCTCCAAACCTGTTGACAAATAATACCAAGCTGCCAACACACATTGATTCCACCACAAGAATTCCCTGCCAACCTCTCAATTTGTGTGCACAGCCAATGGATTCCACCATAAAGCAACACCAATTGGCTGCCAACCACACAATCTACCCATTTTTTTATATTAGCCGAGTCCTCCTTCTGGTTAATTGAATTCTACCTTCTAATTCCAACAATCAGCACTCCACTATTGTATATATCTCTCCTTCCACTCGGCTACTGTGTCTCTCGGCTAACCTCACGTTTTTTTCTTCCTTTCTGTTTTTCCTCAAAAGCTACGTCCCCCCCTTTTTTTTAGCAAATATGTATATATAAAATATATACACAATCCAACCCTAAACCCAAATAAAATAAATTATCATGTAAATCTCTCAATTCTTTTAAATAAACTAAGTTGGTCATTGAGTCTTCAATTGTGCAATTAAGTCCTTGAGTTTCAAAACTTCTTCAATTAACTCCACTTTTCATCCAATTATTATGTATTTGCTTAATTGCTTCAATTCCTCACTTTTCTTGATTTTGGGATAAAACCTGAAATAATAGTAAATAATAACAATTACGTAGAATTTATTCAAGAAAAATATTATAATATCTTAATTTCGATAGATAAATAAGTGTATAAAATACACTTATCAAACCTCCTCAAACTAGAATATTTGTTCATCTTCGAACAAAAAAATAAAACAAAACTATAAAAATAAAAATGCAAACAAAAATTATTTTTGTTTTTGTCAATTTAATTACCATGCACTTCAATAATCCAAAATGACGATTCACTTTAGAAAAGAAAAATGAACAACAAAAATTATTTTCATTCATCCAATGCTCAACTTCATCGTGTGTGTGTGAATAGCCAAAAATCGAATGCAAACTCATGTAAAAATATACTTGACACTGTGTGACTAGTCATGCAGAAATAAGCCCGAATCTCATGTCATGTAGTCAACAATGATTTTCTTTTTATTTTCCTTACACTCTCATGGATGATCATACCTTAATGCTTTTCTCTCATATCCCAAGGTCTTTCCTATTGATGTGGTTTCTAAACATGTATAAATTGCATTTTTTTCACACAAGGCAGTTAGGATTTGACAAGTATGTACGACAGACCAAGAATAATTCATCTCCAATCCCACACTCCAGTATTAGGAATTTTAATCAATAAAGCTGTTCACTGATATCTCGCGATGCGAAATACCCCCGCAAGTGCACGGGTCGTGAGAAGTAATAAAGTGAACCTAAGAGTCCGGATTATCGTCCCACGAGGACTGCTATTAATTACCGAAATATTTTAGTTCTACACTTTATTTGAACGAACAAATGAATTTGAGGTTTTAAATTTAAACTAAGAAGATGAATTAAATAATTAAATTGTGAAATTGTTTTGTTTTAAAAGATGATTGTAGAGTAGTTGGAATTTACGATTTCACCTAACCAATTAAATTAACTCCAATTCCAGTTTTATTTCCTAAATATGCATTCGGTCGAATTCACTAATTTAAATTGAAATTCCCCTCTCGAGTTTAAATCAACTCTACCTAAATAAGTCAACCATGTATCTCTACAGCGGGTCTGAATATTCCTTATCTAGATGCATTACATTCAAGAATTCACACATGACCGCAATAATTACAAGAGTATATCTCTATCTCTCGTTCAATTACCGAATTTATTACCTAGATCTATGTTATTAACTCACCTCTCGGATTATGAAAATAACACATAAAATCATGAATAAGTGGCCAGTTCATTCACGCATTAAACGCAATAATAAATCAACACATGCATTAAAGCGTTAAAACAAGGAATATGGAATTAAAATTATATGACTAGGCTACATCGTTCATCCCAACATCAAATTTAGCTACACATTATATTTAAATAGCAAAAACAAAATATAATGACATTCATTGAAAATAACAACGAAGAATGGAAAGATTGCACCAATTATCAATTCTTCAAGTATCTTCAATTCACGCCCCTCTGCGATGCTTGAATCTCCAAGAATTTTAATTAAAATCTCTGTTGTCGCTCGTTCTATGGAGAGGCAAAGGTCCTATTTTCGTGCCTAATGAGTTGTATTTATAGGTTTTGGAGAAAACCTAGGTCAAAAAGCGAGAATGCTGTTGAAAATCGCGAGAAAAAGCCCATATTTGGCCCAGCCGGAAAACCAAGCGATCACGTGGTATAAAACCTCGCGATCGCGTAGGCATAGGTAAAACTCTCTGTTGAAAAATTCGAGGCACCTCGCGATCACGTGGTAGAAATCCCGCGATCATGAGGAAGGACGTTGCAATGCAATTTTCCATCTTTTTCCGGCTGTGCAAGTTGGTCATTGACTTTTAATTGCACCTTCAATCTTCAACTTCCAATTGTTGCAATTTAGTCCCCAAACTTTATCTTCTTCTCGATTTGCCATTTAAGCTCTCAATTCCTTCACTTGGGGTCCTTCAACCTCTGATTTGTTCACTTGAGCACCATGAACCTTCCCTGTTGACGTTACAAACTCCTCACTTGTCCAGTTTAGCTCTAATTAACATCCAATTGTGTCTTTTTTCATTAATTGCTTCATTCTTCTTCGATTGGGACATTTTCTGAAAAGTAAACAAATAAACACAAATTAAGGAGCATATATTCTAAAACGACAATAATTTATTCTAATTTAGACGTACAAATAAGTGTATAAAATACACTTATCAAATACCCCAAATTAGAATTATTGTTCGTCTTCGAACAATGGAAAATAAACTACAAAAATCAAAGAAATAAAAGAGAAATTATTTTTGTTGTGTTAACATGTTTACCATATACCTCCATAGTCCAAACCAATTTAAGCTTTAAGCAAAATTCATGAACAACAATGCAAAATAATTTCTAGTTATATCCTGCCAGATTTTTAAATGTGTGTGTGAATAGCCAGTGTCAAACGCATACTTATGCAAAAGATATACTCAACACTGTGTGGCTTATTATGCATAATCCAGCCTGAATCCCATGTGGTCAATCTATGATTTCTAATAAAATTCCTTCCAACGCTCAAGGATAATCACCACTTTCTACTTTTCTCTCACATCCCGGATTTTTATCTATGTGGGTTCTAAAAATATTCTTTGCTTTTTCCACACAAGGTAGTCAGAATCAGAGATATGCGTGCATAACAAATCCAAAGAAAGTAGACCCCAATTCTACAACCTCAACCATCACAGCTCAGTCAGCAAAGCTTATACCATACAATAATATATATATATATATATATATATATATTTTAATGGATGACTTTTCTTTTAATTGTCCCTATCTTTTACCATCTTTGTGCAGAACTTTTCATACTGACTTTCTATATGACCCCTAAAGCGGGCTTTCAAATCGGCAACTCCCAAACCAGTTGGCTTTAGAGCACCAGGTTTAAAAGACCCCTCGGACTTACTTACTCGAGTCAAAAAGGCATTTGAAGAGCAGAATAAGACCTTCAGCATTTTTCTGTTTTTTTTGCTGGAAATGGTTTATACCAGTTGACCAAACTGTAATTACTAAAGTGCAAAACCAAGAACCACAGACCTCCAACCCGTCAATACACACAAATTCCAACCATTTTACCCCCAAACTTGCCTTTTAGCATGATTGGTTCTAATTTAAGGGTGGGATGTCTAATGATCTAAGTTCAGGAATTTTTGAGTCATTCCTAAGTTCAAATTGCATAAACTCTGCCCCACATGTATTAAACAAAATCTCTCACACAAGCAATTATCCAACACTGGCTATGTGCGCAATAAGTATGAATCTAGCAAAACATAACTAGTTCAAAAATAAGTTCATATTTTCATGTTGTCCAATTTTCAAACCTAAGCACAAATTGATTCATACTATATCCTAGGCAATAAATATATTAACACATTTTCAATTTTTTTTTTTTTTTAGCCCCTAAAGAATCGAATGAATATACAATGAATGAAGAATGCAATGAATTTTCACCCCCAAACTTAAAATGAACATTGTCCTCAATGTTTGTCAAAAAGATTCAACAAAAGAAAACAAGACAAAGAAAAGAGAACGAGAACTTCCCAAGTTTAGAGGATGTATTTCTTTGAAGCTTCCTGTTACACTGTCTTGGATGAATCGACCATTTTCTTGTTTTTCCCTATTTGGTTTGAGGTGTCCTGATTGATGTTTATCTTGCAAATAAGAGATAAGTAACATTAGAAGTCATAAACATCAATAAGAAAAATGGAAGTTCAGTGCCACACCCCCAAACTAAGGTTAAAGCAAAATTTTTAATTTTCAACAATGGTAGACCACACATATTTAAGCCCTGATATAGCCTAGAAAAACACAAATTTTTTCGAGCCATATTTTGATATGTTAAAGTTCACAGCATGGTCTACTAAAAATTCAGGTCTTTGGAGCTCAATAGGGTCATGTAAAACTATGGCAAAGTTGGTGACGTGAGTGGATTTTCAAGTGCAATGGCCTGCAGTGGCCTTGCATTGAGGCTGCCATGGTGCTAAATTTGTTTTCATGAGTTCTGTGAAATGAAGTGAACTAATTCATGAACTACACACATATAATCAATGCGAAACATATCATGAAGATAAATGCTCGGAAGTATGTCTCAAATGAGCACTAGAATGTCTTTGTGGCATTTCATCAAATGCATGGTGTGCATTGCAAAAATCAAAGGGTATGCATAGGTTTGGAGGCATGAATGAACCAAAAATTTTGTCTACTCAACCACAAATCACCTTCTCCAACATCTAACCTAAGCCCAATCTTCACCATTCAAAATTTCAAAATCCAAGATCTCAAAGAAAATTTCAAACTTTTGAGTAAAAATTGATTTAAGTGAAGAATTACGTACCTTTGATTGGATTTTGAAGTCATGTACGCAATGATATTGATGCAACAAAGTGTTGATGACATGCACACAAGATGTAAGATCAAATATGAGGTGATTGGGGGAGAGAAAACGGGTTTATAATGTTTGAAATTGAAAACATGAGGAACAACACTTAAACTGCCGAATTTGGTCCAGTATAGCCACGCGATCGCCTGGCTGGAGTGCCAGCGATCGCGTGGGTCAAGGTTTTAAAACCTGTTATTTTTCAATGCAACCTCACGATCACTAGACCCTGTTGGCACGTGATCGCGTGGTTCACGACAGATTTTTTTTTTTTTTTCAAAATCATTTTTTATCCCCCTAATCACTTCATGATTAATGCAATGATTTTCCAAACATTAACTTCATGATTCAAACTAGTGTGTGTGAGTTTGGAATGACGATAAAAACCTACCCTAATGTAAACATGCAAAATCAAAAACATACATAAATATGCAATAATAGAATATTATGCACAAGTGCTCTTAACATGAAACATGCAAAACACTCAAACACCATTCCTACCATGCATATATCTAAAATTTCAATACTAAAATAAATAATGAAAGCGTAATAAGTAAAAGGGAAGAAAAATTGAGTTGCCTCCCAACAAGCGCTCCGTTTAGAGTCCCGAGCCTGACTTTTTGTACTTCCAAATCATGGAGGCTTGAAAGATGATCTCAGAGCCTTGCACATCTTGCAATTTCCAGCCTTGCACTTCTCAACTCGTTTTCTCACTCTCTTGAATCCCAAAGCCTCACTTTTAGCCAATTGTTGAGGGATGTTAGGCTTTTCTTCCTTCTTGTCCCTCCATCCATCTTTAGCCTTTATGAATTCATGTTTTGTGCTTAGCTCCTCCTCAATATTAATACCCTCCTTGGTTTTTTCTTCTGGTTTCTGGACCACTCCCTCTACTTGAAACAACTTTCTTTTAGATTATCAAGATCTTCTCTTGGCTTGATGCTGAAAGTGACTTGCTCCTTCTCGACCCTAAAAATGATTTCCCCTTTTTCGATGTCTATGAGAGCTCGTCCTGTAGCAAGAAATGGTCTTCCAAATATCAGGGGCATCTGAGAGTCCTCTTCCATATCAAGGATCACAAAGTCAACTGGAAAGAAGAACTTGTTCACCTTCACAATCACGTTCTCCACTATCCCATATGGATACTGTATAGACATGTTCGCAAGCTTTAGTGTGATATTTGTTGGTTTAGGCTCCCCCAAACCTAGTTTCCTGTATACGGACAAAGGCATTAGATTAACACTAGCCCCTAAGTCACACAATACATTGTCAAAAGTGAAATTACCAATAGTGCAAGGGATAGAGAAACTTCCTGGATTAGTCAATTTTTGTGGTAATTTCTTTTGAAGTATGGCGCGCACTCCTCACTCAGTGCTACTGTCTCAAAATCAACCAACTTTCTTTTGTTTGACAGCATCTCCTTCATAAACTTTAAGTAGAGGGGCATTTGAGCTAGAGCTTCTGCAAATGGGATATTTATGTGTAGTTTCTTGAATATTTCCAAAAATTTTCCAAACTACTGCTCCAACTTATGCTTTATCAATCGTTGTGGATAAGGAAATGGAGGTACATATGTCTTGACTTGAGGTCTAACTCGAACTTCTTCTTCCACTTTTTCTTGAGTTTCTGAAGTTGATCCCTGCTCCTTTCCACTTTTCTGATCTTCTACCACATTTTTCTTCTGGTTCTTCTGCTTTTCATAATCCTCTACAGTCACTTCAGATAGCTGAACCTCGCTCCTCGTTGTTATTGCATTAACCTGCTCACGAGGGTTCATTTCGGTGTTGCTTGGTAACTGTCCAGGCTGTCTTGTTGAACTGCTTGCTGCCAGCTCTCCCATTTGTCTCTTCAAATTCTTAATCTCAGCTGCTTGATTCATAATTTCACCATTCTGACTCTTGACCAGCTGAATTAACACTTCTATGTTCTTAGATATGTTTTTCTGAGATTGTTGCTGTTGCTGTTGCCGAAATCCAGGCGGATGCTGAACATTTTGATTATTAGACCAGGAGAAGTTGGGGTGGTTCTTCCATTCTGGGTTGTAGGTTTGTGAATAAGGACCACCATGTTGCCTCTTGCCCACAAAATTGACTTGTTCTGGATTTGATTGATTTTGTTGAAGTGGGCAGAAATTTATCGCGTGATTTCCGAAACAAAAATCACACAAAGTTGTATGAACTGAATTCACTGGCTGCACACCCATACTATCTATTTTCCTTGTTAAAGCATCCAGCTTAGCATTAAATGTTGTAATCTCATTAACTGTAACAATTCCTCCAGACTTTGGTGTAGATCTATCTGAGTACCACTGGTAACTGTTCGCAGCCATCTTCTCAAAAATCTCAGAAGCTTCTTCATATGTCATATCCATTACTGATCCTCCAGTTGCTGAGTCGGCGTACTTCTTGTTTTCATTTGTCAGCCCATTGTAGAATGTTTGAACTAGTATCCAATCAGCGATTCCATGCGTAGGACACTGTCTGATGAGCTCGTTGAACCTTTCCCAAGCCTCAAAAATTGATTCCCCAGGCTGTTGACTGAATGATAAAATCTCACGCCTTAGCTTTGACATGCGGCCAGGTGGGAAAAATTTATCTACAAATTTCTGACTCATGATTTCAAAAGTGGTGATTGTATGTAGGGGCAAAGTGTAGAACCAAGCTTTAGCTTTGTCCGCCAAAGAGAATGAAAATAACTTCAATTTCACAGCATCATCTGAAACTCCATTCATGCGCTGCATTTCACACAATTCCAAAAAGGATCGAAGATGTGCATGAGGATCTTCAGTCGGCAATCCATGGAAAACACATGAGTTTTGGATCAGTGAGATCAAAGAGGTTTTGATCTCAAAATTGTTAGCTTGGATTGCAGGAGGTACTATGCATATTCCAATGTTCCCCACAGGAGGGATCATGTAGTCTCGCAAAACGCGCATTCCATGATTTTGTTGCTGTCCATTTATAGCTGTTGGCAGATTTTGTTGATGTCCCTGATTATCTTGAATTCTGTCATCTGCCATGGCTAAGTCTGTTTGTTAATTCGCTTCCAACTGTTGTCTACGCCTCTGTCGAAAAGTGCGTTCAATTTATGTATCAAAAGGAAGCAAATCAAATGACTTAGTCCTTCTTAACATAAATTAAAGAAAACAAAAATTAAAAGCAAAAACTGAAAAATAATATAAAAATAAAAATAAGCAAAATAAAGTTCAAATTAAAATAAGAACTAATGGGTATCGATATTAATATAAAAACAGTCCCCGGCAACGGCGCCAAAAACTTGTTCACTGATATCTCGCGATGCGAAATACCCCCGCAAGTACACGGGTCGTGAGAAGTAATAAAGTGGACCTAGGAGTTCGGATTATCGTCCCATGAATTACCGAAATATTTTAGTTCTACACTTTATTTGAACGAACAAATGAATTTGAGGTTTTAAATTAAAACTAAGAAGATGAATTAAATAATTAAATTGTGAAATTGTTTTGTTTTAAAAGATGATTATAAAGTAGTTGGAATTTACGATTTCACCTAACCAATTAAATTAACTCCAATTCCAGTTTTATTTTCTAAATATGCATTCGGTCGAATTCACTAATTTAAATTGAAATTCCCCTCTCGAGTTTAAATCAACTCTACCTAAATAAGTCAACCATGTATCTCTACAGCGGGTCTGAATATTCCTTATCTAAATGCATTACATTCAAGAATTCACACATGACCGCAATAATTACAAGAGTATATCTCTATCTCTCGTTCAATTACCGGATTTATTACCTAGATCTATGTTATTAACTCACCTCTCGGATTATGGAAATAACACATAAAATCATGAATAAGTGGCCAGTTCATTCACGCATTAAACGCAATAATAAATCAACACATGCATTAAAGCGTTAAAACAAGGAATATGAAATTAAAATAATATGACTAGGCTACATCGTTCATCCCAACATCAAATTTAGCTACACATCATATTTAAATAGCAAAAACAAAATATAATGACGTTCATTGAAAATAACAACGAAGAATGGAAAGATTGCACCAATTATCAATTCTTCAAGTATCTTCAATTTACGCCCCTCTGCGATGCTTGAATCTCCAAGAATTTCAATTAAAATCTCTGTTGTCGCTCGTTCTATGGAGAGGCAAAGGTCCTATTTTCGTGCCTAATGAGTTGTATTTATAGGTTTTGGAGAAAACCTAGGTCAAAAGGCGAGAATGCTGTTGAAAATCGCGAGAAAAAGCTCATATTTGGCCCAGCCGGAAAGCCAAGCGATCACGTGGTATAAAACCTCGCGATCGCGTAGGCATAGGTAAAACTCTCTGTTGAAAAATTCGAGGCACCTCGCGATCACGTGGTAGAAATCCCGCGATCACGAGGAAGGACGTTGCAATGCAATTTTCCATCTTTTTTCGGCTGTGCAAGTTGGTCATTGACTTTTAATTGCACATTCAATCCTCAACTTCCAATTGTTGCAATTTAGTCCCCAAACTTTATCTTCTTCTCGATTTGCCCATTTAAGCTCTCAATTCCTTCACTTGGGTCCTTCAACCTCTGATTTGTTCACTTGAGCACCATGAACCTTCCCGGTTGACGTTACAAACTCCTCACTTGTCCAGTTTAGCTGTAATTAACATCCAATTGTGTCATTTTTTCTTTAATTGCTTCATTCTTCTTCGATTGGGACATTTTCTGAAAAGTAAACAAATAAATACAAATTAAGGAGCATATATTCTAAAACGACAATAATTTATTCTAATTTAGACGTACAAATAAGTGTATAAAATACACTTATCAAAAGCTTATACCATTTATATATCATTTTTTTTTTCATATGGATGACTTTTTCTTTTAATGTCCTTATCTTTTACCATTTTTGTGCAGAAATTTTCATACTGTCTTTTTATATGACCCATGTAGCGAGCTTTAAGTCGGCAGCTCCCAACTCGGTTGAGCTTAGGGTACCAGGTTCAGAGAACCCCTCAAACTTAATTACCCGAATCATAAAGGCTTAAACAGAAAAGTTAAAGATGTTTTAGTGTCTTATGTGTAAGTCCACTCTCCGTACTTGCTTTCTAGTTGACCTCTGTAGCGAGTTTTAGGTCGGTGACTCCCAAGCCAGACGACTTTAGGGCACCAGGTTTGAAAGACCCCTCGGACTTACTTACTCAAGTCAAAAAGGCTTTTGAAAAGTAGAATAAGACTTTCAACATTTTTCTATTTTTATACAGGTCATGGTTTATACTCTTGATTAAAACCCCTTACACTAAAGATGAATAATTAAAAACTTCAGACCCTCAATCTGTCAATGCCTACTTGTACTTGATCTTTCTACCCCCAAACTGCTCCTTGAGCGGAGCAGTTTGGTTCTACATTTCAAGTCATGATCTAATTTCTTAAGGTTTGTGATTTTTTAGTCAATTCTATGTTCAAAGTGCACAAATTTATCGCACAAGTATCAAACATCTCCCTACACAAGTTATTATTCGAAAGTGGCTATGTGCTCAAGTTTGATTAATGTCTTACATGGATGAATGTCAAGAAAAAATTTAGTTCACATGTTGCCCAAATTTTCTAACTAAAGCACAAAAGTCAATTCAAATCATGTCATAAGTAATAAATAAATCAACAAAAATTTTCAAAATTTTCACCTTTTTTCTTTCATTCAATTTTTTTTTTTTATTTTTTTTTTATTTTTTTATTTTTTATGGTATCCCAAAAACAAGGTATCGAATGAATAAAAAAAAATGAAGAAATGAGATACCCCCCCCAAAAAAACTAGAAAGTTACATTGTCCTCAATGTAAAAGAAATAATAAATCAATTGATAACAATACATAAAAAAAAGGAGTTAGGTACTTCTCAGGTTTAGAGGAGCGATGTGATAACTTGAAGCTTTACTTTGACCTCGCTTGGATGATTTCGACATGTTTCTTGTGTTTCCATACTTGGTTGAAAGTGTTACAAGTGGTGTGTTCCTTGCAAGTAAAATATAAACAACATTAGAATCATACACACCATTGAAATAGATCAACACCAACAATCCCAACTTAAACATAGAAAAATTTGAATTTTCAAACATGGTCAACCATCATGAATATTACAATTATCACGCATAATTCCTCAAAATGTGAAAAATCATGCATATGATTTATTTTTGATATGATAAGAGTAATGACTTTGACACTATGTGTAGCGACCGAGAATTTCCTGTGACTTATTTAAAAATTATTTTAAATGTGTCGCTACGATTTTGCCCATTTTCGTCTAACTATTTTAAGTAAAATTAAATTTATTTTGAATTAAATATTAGTCAAATTCCAAATTTTATTAAATGATGTCCCAAGTCCATTATTTTATTTTATTTTGAAAGTCCAATTTTCAATAAATTGAATTCAAATTATTTCAAGTCCAAATTTTAAATTTATTTTAAATCCAAACTATTTTAGCCCAAATATTATTTCCAATCATTCAATCACAATTTCTATTTATTTTGAATCCAATTTATCATTTTCTAGTTCAAAGTTTCAGACCCTATTATCTTGCCCCACTTTAATTCCAATCCATAAATCCTCCCTTATTCCATTTCAAATAATCAATTCAATTTAACGCCATTTCTTCTTCACACGTTTTCCCTTCAATTTGGTTGATTCTAAATTCTTTCCTCAATGATCAAGATCAGCTCTAACCTACCATCTCTTACCATTTTTCCTATATGGACACAATCATGATCACTCCTCAATCAACCATAAATCTCTCGAAAAATTCCCTCATTATAGCCTAAAACCAAAAATGCCACAAATTTACCAAAACATGATGCACAGTTCACAGAATATACACTCCTATTCCTCCCCTCCATCTCGAACTCAGCCATACTGCAAAGCCACAATCTCTCCCCCTCTCTCAAACTTCTTCAATCCAACTTTGCTTTCGAGACTGATATGTTAGTGCTGGAACATTGATTTCTTGCCACCGACAAATGTGAGGAGTTCTAGATTCACAAAAAGTTCAGTACACACAAAATTTAATCCAACATCTCCAACGACCTAAACCAGAACCAATCTCGAACCTACATGGCCGAATCGAACTTCGAAAACCCCCGGTCAACTACAAAACACTAAAACAATATGCAGTCTCAAAATCCTAAACACCAACCACAGTCACAACCATCGAGCCACAGCCAAAACATTCTTGCAGATCAACGGGCTATACTCTCCTCCCCTCCGCACCAGCTCACGACGCAAACTCAATCTCAGCAAACTCCAAATACTGGAATGAATTCTTTCCCCTTCAACCATAACCGAGCCAACCAAACCATCACCATTTCAACCACCAACCCACAAAAATTTACTGCCTTCACTACCAACCGAGCATGGACATCACACCAACAATCACCACCACTCGATCGCCAAAGAACACCCAAACCGACATCTTCACCACCCAATCAATCGGCCACTGCCCATGTACAAAATCCCCAATTTAAAAACCCAAAACCCAAGAATAAACCCACCAAATACCTTACCTTCGACCGCTGCCTCGTATGGACCGGAATATTTCCAGAAAGTATCACCACAAGCTCAAAATCGAACCTCAGTTTCAGCCCCAAATCGAACTCCTTTTTGCCCTCTTTTTCGTCATCCCTACCCTCCATCATTGCCGCCACTCGATGGCGGCATCATCGCCGGTAGACCGCCGGTAAGGGGCGTTGGCAGCCCTGAACAGAGAGGTGCCCAGGCCCTCCGATCACTCTTCTCTCTCTGTCGAATTCTGAGAGAGAGAAATGAGGGTTATTGCTTTTATTAAATTTTGATTTTGGAAAATTACCCCTTAAGCACCCAAGTTTGAAAAGTGATCATTTCAGTCCCTCAAGTCTCAAAATCATTCAATTCAGTCCTTAAAATGTTTAAAATGTCTTATTTCAGCCCCCTACTCTTAAATTAAGTTATTTCAGTCCTTTAGTTTTAAAATATTTATCTTTTGTCCCAAGTTTTAAAATATTTTAATTCAGCCCTTTAGTTTTTAAAAGTATTATTTCGATCCTTTAATTTTTGTAATATTTTATTCAGCTCTTAAGCTTTGCAAATAATTTATCTTAGCCCCAACTATTTAAAAAATGAAAATAATTAGTCCCCAATATATTTAAAATATATGAGTTAGCCCAATAGTTTTTTGAAATAATTTATTTTGATCTCAACTCTTTTTAAATTCCGACTATTTTTGATTTCTAAATTAATTTCTATAGCTTTTATTTCTTCTTTTTAAACTCTTTCTTTTCAAAGCATTTGAATTTCAAATTCAACTTTAAGATTTATTTTATATATTGGCTAGACGAGGCGCTTGGATATTTAGAAGAACAACGTGAACTTTCTTGCTCAACTTTCAATCTCGTGATTTGAGGTAGACTCGCCTCCACTAATTAGTTTAAATTATAATTTACATGCCTTATGTGAAATTACGTGAATTATATGCTTTGATGCATGAGACGAGAATATCTCTTATGAGATAAGATGAGAAATGATGATGTTATGCATAACTTATGTGCCTTAAGTGCACGAGACGAGACTACCCACACCCTATGATTTTAACAGCCTTGATTTTGAAAATACAAGAGCCCAAGAATATGATGATGATGTCACTGTATGATTGCATAATTACGTGTTCAATTATTCTGTAAATTAATTATTGGCGAATGAAATGACAACGATGGAAAATTTAATAAATGATGAAAATTTTTGTCAATTTTACGAATATTACTGATTGGATTATTTATCGTTAATTTTACTTAAACAATTGAGACCTAAGTTTTATGTATTGTTCTATATTTCAATTAATTAAGTTTCCGCTGATGTTTCAAATAATGAATGTGAGGTTTTGAATTAAATTGATTTTCCGCAATAAAATCAGATTTAAAGGACGACGTGGCGTCCCAGGCTCCGCGGAATTCGGGGCGTTACAGCGTGGTATCAGAGCGGGTCTACGATTCTGTAGACTTGCAAATTTTGAAAAGAGAAATTTTTAAAAAAAATATAATAATAAATAATGTTCTGACGACAATGTTTTGACGACTTTTGTCACTGCCATTGTTCGCTCCGCCAACTCCGAAGGTAAATGATTTTATCATGAAGTTTATGTTATGATGATTTCAGATACATGAGAAATGAAGTATTTTGAGAATTTGATGAGAAAGAATGAGAAATTTTTGTATCCGAAATAAGAAAGAAAGAAAAACGAGTTTGAGCATAATTTGAAAGAGTTTTTAAAGAATTGATTGGATTGGCCATTTGGTTCAGATTTTGTTGTTCCCTACGTCGTCCTCTAAAGAATTGTTCAATTTCAAGTTCGAAAGGTAAAAGATTTCCCCTCTGCGAACGGAGCATAAAAGGACAAGAAGAAAAAAAAAATTGAAAATTTTGAGAATTTTGTTGTTTTTGTTTATTATGAATCAAAATACTAAAAACTTAAGGCAAACTAAATCTAAAAGTTAAGAATGCTAAAAATCAAAATAAATAAATAACAAATTAAAATAGTCCCCGGCAACGGCGCCAAAAACTTGTTGGTGTGAAATTATCGCAAGTGTACGATATCGCTAACAAGTAGTAAAAATCGACTTTTGAGTCCGGGTTGTCGATCCCACGAGTACTATTTATTTATTATCGATTTACTTTGATTCAATAGAATTCCTAAACTAAAACAAAAACTAATTAAGAAAATAAAATACCAAACAATCCAAAAACGGTAATAAAATTGAGAATCAATGAAATAAACAATGCAATTAAAACAAAAATAGAAAATTAAATTAAAAACAATTAATAAAAACAAGAAACAAAGTGGTGGTATTTCTAGCAATTGAATAAATATCGGGACTAATAATTTTGAAATAATGTTCTAACTTAATTTCTCATCTCAAGTTGTTTTCTAAAATTGTATTTGGTCGAATTCAAGCATATATCTAATTTACCTCTCTCGAGTTCAAATTAGACATATTTAACTAAGTCAACCATATATCTCTACTGCGAGTCAGAATTCTCCTTAGCTAAATGCATTAAATTTCCTAAGAATTCATAATTGATCACATGCAACCACAAATTCATATCTCTATCTTTTGTTGAAATTGTCGGATTTTATTACGTGATATAATTGTTAACTCATATCTCGAATTATGAAAACAATCATTTATTCATGAATTGGTGATCAAGTAATTCAAACATTTAACTCAATAATAAAATCAATACATGAAAATAAAGTACCAACTTGAGAATTAAAATCAAACTAAAACATTAAATCTATATCGTCAATCCTGATTATAAAATTTAGCTACTCATATTCTTGAAATAAAAAGCAATAAATAACGTAAACAAAATCCGAATTTTGAAGAGTTAAAAGAATTATCATCATTTTGCACCACCAAAATAAACCAACCGTATGCCTTTCTTCTTTTTCCACTCCAAACTTACTGCCTTTTATTCCTCCAAACCTGTTGACAAATAATACCAAGCTGCCAACACACATTAATTCCACCACAAGAATTCCCTGCCAACCTCTCAATTTGTGTGCACAGCCAATGGATTCCACCATAAAGCAACACCAATTGGCTGCCAACCACACAATCTACCCATTTTTTTATATTAGCCGAGTCCTCCTTCTGGTTAGTTAATTGAATTTTACCTTCTAATTCCAACAATCAGCACTCCACTATTGTATATATCTCTCCTTCCACTCGGCTACTGTGTCTCTCGGCTAACCTCACGTTTTTTTTCTTCCTTCCTGTTTTTCCTCAAAAGCTACATCCCCCCTTTTTTTAGCAAATATGCATATATAAAATATATACACAATCCAACTCTAAGCCCAAATAAAATAAATTATTATTTAAGCCTTTCAATTCTTTTAAATAAACTAAGTTGGTCATTGAGTCTTCAATTATGCAATTAAGCCCTTGAGTTTCAAAACGTCTTCAATTAACTCCACTTTTCATTCAATTATTATGTATTTGCTTCAATTCCTCGCTTTTCTTGATTTTGGGGTAAAACCTGAAATAATAGTAAATAATAACAATTACGTAGAATTTATTCAAGAAAATATTATAATATCCTAATTTCGATAGATAAATAAGTGTATAAATCATCAAACTATGCACCATTTCCAAACCATGCACCTTTATGAAAATGTGTCTTTTCTTCGAACAATCGTGCGGTCGCACGGTTATAATCCGTGCGGTCGCACGGATTTACACAAAAAGCCGGAAATAAATTTGACGTGTGATCGCACGATTTCCCAACCATATGGTCGCACGGTCAAACATTTTGACCCGATTTCGTCTTTTTCATAATTTCTCATTTATCTGAAATTGATTTTCGAAATGCCAAATATACCCTTCAATACATGCAGAGAAATCAAAATTCTCTTTTGGGGACATTGCTCCCGAGCCCCCAACGGGAGGCGCTGCCCCCTCGATCCCAGCGACCTGACCGGGCAAATTAAATTTGCCTAAACGGATTGATTCGAGTTTGAGTATTTGTCCGAATTCGACACGAAGTCACTTTAATTGATTTTCAATTCTCGATTTATTAACCAATATCCAACTGTCCTATTTGAGATGACAATCAAAAATCAAGCCCTTCGACTTCAAACAAGCAGACCGTTAATTAGAGGATTTTGCAATTTTACATTCACAAGAGTTGTCCGCTTTCATTTTATCAAAATCCAATTTGTAACAATTTCAGCATTTTTTAATAATACTTCGAAATTCTTCCAACAATTCTTTTTCTCTGTTTACTGCCAGAAAATATTGCCAGAACTTTTAAACATGTTTGATGCCCTTAATAATTGATACTTCGAAGTGTAATCGAAAATGTTTGATATGCTTGACTGAACAATGCAAAAGAATAAATGTTCCTACGTTTAATCGAATATACGAATCGACTCAAAATGATTACTTGTGCTGGATAACAGAAGGAAATAGAGCAAGCACAAGAAGAGAGTAACAAAACTGGAAGAGATGAAAGTTAATATGCACAAACTTCGGACTCAAAACTCAGTGGCAAGCTTTTAGAGATGCAGTCCACAATTTCTTCACTTAAAGATGAACCAAGGGCTCTTGAATTAGCCTTTCAGGAGATGCAGAATGAGGCATAGATGTTCGAAGAGAAATGTTGGGATTATTGACTTAAAATCAAACAAGTCTTTAAGAAATGATATCTTTTTTATATAAACTTGTGTGACATTTCGAAAATTACAAAAAGTAATCGGGACAAAAATAAATAAAGAGTTTATAACCATAAAATCAATTGAAAACCATTTTATTAGTTGTTGCATTATGTGTTAAAACGGTTTTTTACAAGTTATTTGTACTTGAGTTTTCTACAAAAGAGGTTAACTTTTGGGTAAAAATAAGGCAACACATTTTTCTCGGAAAAATTACTCTCACCACTTTCTCTTTTACCAACAAAAAATGTTTCTATTCATTTTTACCAAGGAGTTCTTCATCATCTTTTTGCCTTGATCAAGCTTGAATTTAGGGATAATTTTTGGGGATTTTTACATAGAGTGGTAGGGCTTGTCGAGAGGGAGAAGGGTGTGTTTTTGGTTTTCCCAATCGGTGGTTGTAAGATACATCTCAGTTGTATTCGGTTTTGTTGATGTTCTTGACATTCTTGGTGATTTGTTGAATTAAATCAAAGTTATTCAAGGGATTTTGATCTTACAAATGCTTGATGTGCACTTTATAGATGTAGTGACTGTCTATTTATGTAATTAACTTGATAGTAATATACACATGAAAGTCCCCGAATGACTAAAAATGCGAGAAACAAATGATACATGCCCTAGAACTATGTTCTCTATTAAATTACAAAGTTCATTATATGAATTGAAACAATCCAGACCCATGCGATATTATCGTCTTAACAAATATTTGTTGAATGATGGGTTATAAAAATGACTACATTTTCTTGTGTTGTTTTCATAAAAAAACAAACAATGGATTTGCAATTGTTGCAGTCTATGTTGATGACTTAAATCTAATTGAAACTCTTGAAGAGCTCAATGAAACTACAAATTATTTAAAAGAAAAAAAGAAATTTGAGAAAAGATTTTGGAAAATCCAAATTTTGTTTTGGATTACAAATTGAGCATTTTTCAGAAGGATTATTTGTTCACCAATCTACTTATACAGAGAAAGTCTTAAACCGTTTCAATATGGACAAAGCACATTCATTGACATCACATATGGTTGTTCGATCACTTGATGTGAAAACGGATCCATTTCGTCCATTTGAAGATAGAGAAAATGTTTTTGATCCTGAAATACCATACCTTAGTGTAATTGAAGTATTAACATATCTTGCAAATTGTACCCGACCTGACATAACTTTTCTGTAAATCTCCTAACAAGATTCAACTCTACAGAAATTCAAAGACAATGGAACAGTGTTAAACACAATTTTTGATACCTAAAGGGTACTATTTATATGAGATTATTTTATTCTAAAAAATTGAGATCTTCTTTAGTAGGATAAGCAGATGCAATTTATCCCTCTAATCCACATAAAGCTAAATTGCAAACAAGATATGTATTTACACGTAGTGGAAGAGCTATATCGTGGACATCTGTGAAACAGACCTTGATAACATTTTTAAATTACTCAGAAAGTACTGCAATCCACGGGCAAGTCGAGAATGTATATTGTTGAGAAGCATGACACATCATATTCAAGCATCATGTGGATTAACTTCAAAAAAAGATGATCCAACAATATTGTATAAAGATAATAGTGTTTGTATTGCACAATTCAAAGGATACTTCATTAAAGGAGATAGAATAAAGTATATTTCTCCAAAATTCTTTTACACGCATGAGCTTTAGAAGATTGGTGATATTGATGTTCAACGAATTCGCTCAAGTGACAATGTAGCTGATTTATTCACAAAAGCACTGCCCCATCTACATTCAAGAATTTTGTTCACAAGATTGGGATGAGTCGACTCAATAATTTACAATGATCAACATCAAGGGAGTAGCTGTATTTTTTTCTAGAGTCTAGATTTGTTCCATTAAGTATTCCTAGCAAGGTTTTAATGAGAGGGTATTTATTTTAAAAACTCCAAAATAATTGTACTCTTTTCCTTCACTTGATATTTTGTTTTATTGAGTTTTTATCAAATAAGATTTTAACAGGGCATATTTTTTGTAATGTGTTATTTTAGGGGTAGTGTTATATATATATATATATATATATATATATATATATATATATATATTAACAGGGCATATTTTTTGTAATGTGTTATTTTAGGGGTAGTGTTACATATATATATATATATATATATATATATATATATATATATATATATATATATATATATATATATATATATTAGTAAATGACATTTATATGTATTAGTGAATGATATTTATACCATGTAGCCCTAATTATTATTACTTTTGTATTCTTAATTCTTCTCCATATACATATGAGATTCTGGTCCTTAATAAAACATTAAAGTCTATTAACTTTTATATCCTCTTCTCTTTTTCTCTTTAGTTTATAACATTTTTTTTATTATAGTGCATTCCTATGGAGGCGGACGATGACGCAGTTTCACATTGATGCAAACCTCTATAAATTTTGTGTATTCTTGATTACTTATTTCCCTTTCTTGATATTAATTGTCCTTGATCAAATAGAATTAGGGTTCCTAATTCACAATAGAGCATGATCCCTTACGACCACCTGAGTTCGATGCTCCTTACCGAGCACGTATACCCAAAACTAACGGGCCGTACATGCCAATCACATCCCAAAATCCAGCTTCTGCAATCTCCCATGAATTTTCCATACCCTAGAAACTTGCATTCCATTTTTATTTTTATTTTTTTGAAGTGAGAGCAATCCATACCCTATAAAGGCATGAAAGCTCCCCTCAAAAAATACCCTATAAAGGCATGAAAGCTCCCCTCAAAAAAAAAAAAAAAAAAGCTCCCCTCAAAATCACTGTTTACATTTATTTTTGTAATTCTATTTCTACGTAAGGCATCAGAGGATAATCCGGACACATAAAATGAGGCAGAGAGTACTGAATGCACGACAATATGCATTAAGACAACGTAAATTACAAAAGAGAAAATAATATATTTGGAAGCTACAGGCAGAAAATATAACATCAGGTGATAAAAACTTCCTACACAGTTCAAACGAGCCACTGACAATCTCTTCTGTTGCTACCATCGAAAAATTAGAAAAGTATAAATGTCTACAATGTCATCTAATTGGTGATATGTCAAAAAGAAGTGATGAAACTTGAGTTTTTCTACATGAGATGGATAAAAAATTGGGACCAAACTGGGAAAAGGAGGAGGAGAATGGCCGCTATGACGAGGAGAATAGCAATACAAGTGCATTTTCTGGAGCTTTTCTGGTACTCTCTAGCTTCCTGCAAATTCTCAGTGCCTCGCCTAACAAAAGAGCTCGCATGCGCCACATGGCTTTCGATGTCGTTCAATTGCTGCCCTTGTGCTTCGACAAGTGCAGCCATGTCTAAGAAAATCTGATGAAGTTCGATCAAGTTCTTCTCAATCTCCTTCACAGCATCATGTCTTTCTTGAATTTCTGAAATCGTGTCGAGAATCTGGCCGCGCCCTTGTTCTTGAATAGCCTTCTGAAGGAATGTTTCGCTTTCGCCACTCGATATCAAATTCTCGATCAAATCTTCGTTCGCTTTTTCCCCGGTTATGGTGAAATATCTCCTTCCAACAGTCTCTTTGTATTCTTCATTCATCCTTGCCCTCAAACCCTGAAAATCATCCATCATGACTTTAAGTTTTTTGCCTAATCCGCTGACAACTGAAGTCCTCGTTCGATCAGCAGATGAACCCGGACCGCAACCCGGGATCTTCCTTTGAGCTGCATTAGAACGTTCGAGTGCTTCGAGCTTTCCTTTGATAAGCTTGACCCGTTTAAGAACCTGGGCTACATCAGAATCCATTCTGGATCGCAATTCTTTCATGGTTTTAGCATTATGAACGATTTTGCTTTCTTCATTTGATTCTTGTAGCCTCTTGTACAGTTTCTCTACATCACTCATGTCTTTTTTGACATTCTCTACATCTTCAAAAAAACTGTCGAGATTGACAGACTCATTTCCACCAGATTCAAGGTCGTCCATTTGAACCTGATCCTTGAGGTCTTGGTATTTTTTAAACGAATTTGAGAAAAGATCGTTCATTTTTGCCGCCCTTTTTGTACAAATTTAATTCCAGGCGGCGGTGGCGTGGGGAAATATTTACCTTTGTCTCGAACTTTCCTCCCTCTCTCCCTGCACTCTTGGCATTCAAAAGGCAATATATGTAGGTATTGGGGGAAGAAGAAAAGGTGACAAAAGCAAAATCTTCATTAAGAATTTAACCCGATTCAAGCTCTGTAAATAAGATTACAAAAACTATAATTATAAGAGGTAATTAAACCAACCTAAGGAGGAGCGAACCGATAAAAGAGGAGAATACAGTACAATGGCTGGCTGGCTTCTTCTCTCTTTTTGGTCTTCACGTCTAGAAACCCAATTATGTTTCCAACTTCCAAATTCTTCAACATATGATTTTAATTAATAGTTACTAATAATTTAATTTTTTGATTGTCTCACAGAACATGACATGAGGGCAATTACCTCACACGTTTTCACAACGTGTGAAGATCATGTTATATCGTCAAGAACCAAGACGAAGTTTTGAAAATCGAAACGGATTACCATCTATCTATTAGACGTATTTGGTAGCCATATCTACACGTCGTGTTTAGAGGGGAAGACTACAAAGGTCCCGTTTGATTCTCATTTTTTCAAAACTCATTTTTTTCATACTTATTTTCAACCACACACACAATAAAATACTCTACACGTGAATTCAAAGTTTTTCCTTATTTAACCATACATTCTCCAAAAACTCACTATTCAAAAAATCATTTTCTCTTACATCAAAGAGGTGCTAAGTAGTGAACAACACTTAGTGTTAAAGACTATTACAACAAAAAATAAGGAAAAATTCCAATGATCATTACAACACTGCATTGTAGAATTTGGTCCAAAGCGGAGCCACATATGAAGCAGAGTTGCTAGAAACAAAATTGTGGATAAAAAAGTGAGTCACATATAATGCTGAGATGAAATTAGTGAACATTGCACTGCTGTAATAGAGGATGACTATAATCCACGTATTTGTCCCAAAGGGGTTTATACTTTTCCATCCCAATCTTCAACCACGGTTTCAAATTCCCATTATAATGCAGCACAGCACCCTTCTCGATCAACTGAGGATCGACATTTGTGTATCCGAGACCTAACACGTGCCACGAGGGATTTAACGACTCTGTCAATCCGTAGAAAGTTAATAATCCCGGAGGCAGGGTGCCTAGTTTCCATAAGGTCCTGTCCACATTCTTTTCCTGCCAATGGTGGTAGATGCCTGTGACATTCCTTTTCCTCCATTGGACCAAGTCGAAAACATTCATCCCGAACGCCCACCCACATGCATCAGGGTCAAAATGTTCTCGGATAAGAGGGTGGGAGAAATTCAAGTACTTGTGGTATCTATGAAATATCTCCATGCATGTCTCGACTGCGCCATTGACATTTCCATTCAGATCTATGGAGAACAGAGATGATAGATCCTTCTGAACTACAACGTCATCATCAAGAAAAACTACTTTCTTCAGTGCAGGAAAAACTTCAGGAATATAGAACCTGATGTGGTTAAGCATAGATAAATATTTAGGATTTCGGTACTTCATTGGAGTATGCTTATCACCAGCACTACCAGAAAAATAGTAGTTTTGGGTGTCTGAGTCTTGAAGTTGCTTAAGAACGGGAACATAAGAAGCATTCAACCAACTAAAATCTTCTATCTTTTGAACATCCACTGTTACTTTCCGGAAACTGTTTGTAGTGAACCAAGCTTTCATTGCAGCAAAATTTACCTCATCAGTTACAAGGTGGAACACTACATTTTCGGGATTTTTGGAATTACATGCTGTTGAATTTACCACAACTGAAGTTGCAAGGACGTTGTCGGAGAAGATGCAGAAATGATAGAGGTTATTATCTTGGAGTTTTATAGCAGTCTGCCTTCTCTCCTTGAGTTTACTCTGTAAATTTGAGTTCTTGACCCATTCAGTTGTTAACCGAACACCAAGGCAATACAAACTCTTTGGAACCTCTTCAGCTGCTATTTGTCCATACTTTGAACTCTTCTCATTGATAGAATTCATTTGTTCTTCAAGACTCTGGATCTTGGCTTTCAGTCTCATGATCATTGTTGCACTGTCATAGTGGAGTTGTTGGGCTTGGATGAGCAAAAGTGCCATATCACGAATTGCAGTTTCTGATTCACTTGTGGTCAAAGGTATTTTTCGTACAGCAGCCTTGGAGAGAAGGATTTGCGAGTTGCGGATTTGAGCACTAAGTTCCCATGCAAATTGGAGGTTGTTGCTTTCTTTAGCAATGACAAGAAATGCCTTTGCTAGATATATTTGATCGTTCAATTGCCTAGCTACAGAATCGGGGCTCAACATTTCTTCAGTGATATTAAGGCCTTCTATAATTTTCTCACGTCTATAAGATCTCTGCATGGCATAAAAAGCAGACATAAACTCTCTCATCTTGCACTAGCAAGGTTAGAATTATTCGACTATTGGGCATGGCTGTGATCTGGGGCAAGTATTTAATGCCCCTACTTTCTAGATAGAGGCCCATAAGAACATTTGACATTTTCTTGAATTAAGTGCTGAGGCAAAATTCAGAAAACTTTAACTTGCTGCATTTATTCACCTAGGTCAAAATGATTATTTCATTATATTCTTCTGATATCTATTCCTCATTATATATTCTTTCTCCACTAAAGGAACAAACTTGTACTTGTCCTAATATTCACATATTTTCCTTAAACTTCATCACATTCAAAAAGAAATAATCAGGAATTGCAAATTCATGGAACCCTGTCAACCTATTACATGGACGAGCAAGAGCACAGTTTGTTATGTAGACTAAATTGGTTCCCTGAGAGAGAGAGAGAGAAGGGGGGGGGGGGGGGGGGGTTAGGATTCTCTGTATCATAACCAGATAAATTTTCGAGATGCTTCCTAGATGAAGAAATTTCCTAATTTGAATAATCAATACTGCAAAGAGAGTGCTACTGATATTCAAGGAAATGGTTATATTTTAGCTTTCTAAGTCCCTATTATACCCAATTTTTGGACCACCATACGAGCATGTTTTCCTAGAGGTTTAACGATGTCCTGTAAATTTGGTAGAAATCCCACCTATACCTTTCAAACAATGGTGCTTTATCATTTGCATCAGATAAACTAGAGCACTATTTAGCGAATGCACTATTACATCTCTGGTTTCTATTACAAAGAGCTCAAATACAATTATGAGGTTGGCTGATTCTGAAGCTCTAAAAAGGGGATAGCCTGATGATCAAGGAGCATGCATTTCTATGTTGAGAAATCAAGCCTGCCTCTGGACCTTAGGAACAATATTCAACTTAAAACAACTTATGTTGAATGTCATCTATGTAAATGTAATGAATCCCCTCATTTAAAATTTCTATGATCCCAAATCGCATCATGATCATCTAAAACATGTATACCATTGCCTAAAATAAACAACTCTTCAATCCTTGCTTCCATTAACAAATCTAAAATACTAATTCGATCCAATAAAACGACTGTAATTATAAGCATCTTCCATAATAAGTGCCACTTGCCCGAAGTCATCGAGTATATCACAAGAGAAAACACTTATATATCTCTATTTTCATCCTTGTCACTAACTATATCAGATGTACAATTACAGCCTCTCCATCTAAGTGCAATATTCAATAGTAAGGAGTGACCGATTGAAACGGTCCAGAACAATAGCATCCAGCAGTCTTCGACAACATTTAACTGCTATAATGTTGTAAATACTTTTTCTATAATAATTTCCAAGATTTTTGGAAGTCAATTTAATTATTTAAAGATCAGCCATTTTAACTCTAATGAAGCATTATTTAAGCTGATATGTTAGTCAAGAAATATGTCATCACTATCCCATAATCTAAAATACAACTCAAAAATAATCCCATATTTATACATTAAAGACTTCACAGAACTGAAACCCCAATGCCAGTATATAGATTTCTTCACTCTTTACACATATTTCAACAACTACATCCCAAATTTCTATGATTAACAAAACAAGAAGACACCCATTAAAGAACAGCCACATTAATGCACCACAAGTCATCAAAATTAAAATCTAAAATCCAATGACAGATTTTTATTAAATTTACACCAATTTATAATTTCTTGGTTCAGATTGGAAAAGACTAAAAAAGAAAGATGAACTGAGATCAATAATTACCTTGGCAGCCGATCTAGAAGTGGGCTGCTGATTCTCTCTGCTTAACAGACCAAGAAAGAGCAGAATTACTAACCCACACAAAATTAGCCACAGTACATTTGAACATCGTCGCTTCACTGGTCGCCGAAAATCTGAGCCTCTGCGCCTCATTATTTATATCTTTATTTCCTCTAATTTTTGGAGAATTATTGTACCCAGAAACAAAAGGGAAGTTCAGAATTGTAAGAAATACAAGTATGGAAAGAAGAATAACGAAGAATTGTTATTGTATTCGAAGTGGATTTTTAATTTCTATTGAAAAAGTGGAAAATGTATAGTGCAGTTAAAGAAGACGAAGCGGGAGACCTATCACAGGGATATGGAACTTTGACAGGTCACAGGAGGATCTGGTATTACAGGTAACTATATTGTCGGTGGTGATTCATGATTGCATTGCTGACACAAAAAATAATGCAACAAAATTTCAGCTAAAATAATCTGGTAAATATTTGAGCATTTTTAACATGCGCAGGGCTAGGACGGATCTGCTGTGGGGGTAGTAAGCCCCCAATGAACTTTAGAATTTTTTGTAATTTAGTACAATTTTTTTCATTTTTTTGTATTTCAACATCTCTTATTGTTTGCCCCTACTAAATAGACTATCTACTAATTTCCCTCACAAACTTTTCACTTTTACTCCGCCCTGAACATACATCATACATGTATTGGAAGATACGTCGAGATTTAAGCTTCGAAAAGTACAGTATGTGAATGTCGCATTGGAAATTTTGCGGAAGCCCATTTTCATTGAAAGGACTACAAAAAACCTCCCAAAACAGTTTTGTTCGAGGAGAGTTCCGATTAGAGGTTGTGGTTTTTTGACTAAAGAGACTCAATGTCAAGATAATGCACACTTTAATTTTCAAAAAAATAAAAAAAAAATTAATGCACACTTTAAGACAACGAAATTGTTGTATGGACTATAATGTCTAAGGAGAGATGCAAAGAGAAAATATGAACGTCCTAAATGATCAGTTAATGCATTTCTTGCAATTGTCGCCTGTGTATACACAATAGCCGAGATCGAATAATTCTATCGCGAGTTCCGACTGGCTGTTTTATTTTCAATATTGTTTTACCTTTTGAACACAAGACTCAAAAAGTTAATGCATAAATTGAAGTATAGTATTAGGGAAACAGATCTTAATACAATGAGTTGTGACAAAAATAGACAGGTCTTTATACAATAATGATCAAGGCGACAAGGCCTGCTGTCAGCAAAATAACAAGACAGGAGGCAAGCCCTTTGCATATATTATCCTTCCAAATTCCACCATCTAACAACAAAGATAGCACGAACACCTCAAATGAACTTTTCTTGGGGCATAAAATGCTGGAAAATGCATTGTTGCAGCCTCTGTGTGTCACATCGATGGGTTGATTCTTACAAATGAAATGTAAAAGTAATGTTGCCAAACCATTTACCTTAACTAATCTTTGATAACCCACCTACGGCCATGAATTTGATAGCCACCAAAGGTCTGATCACTGCTACTCTCTCCACCACTTTCACCACTGGTATACCCTGAATTTCGACGATGCTTCTTTCTCCTTGAACTCACACTGTCACTGAGACTTCCATTTAAGAGAGGATCATCTATTCCTCGGATCACTCTGCGTGTTGGTGAAGTCTTAGCTATGCAACTGTCATCCTTTGTTCTCCTACCCTTGTCATGCCTCTTTATGTTCTCAGAGATGTTGTGCAATTTCAGATTGAACTTGTTGATTCCCTTTTCCATAGGTTCTACTGCTTGAGTGACTGTAAACTTCAAATCATTTACAATCTGCATTCAAAGTGTCGATAAAGTTGAGGTTAACACTACTTAAAACATGATTGTAAGAGATGATAGAGAGGTAATGCTCAAATGGATCTTCATTTGCAGGACACAAGACAATCAAGGAAAACAGTAAGGACTTTTTTAAATCAAAGTGTAAGGGCTGAAAGAAAAAATAAACAGAACCCCTTTCTTCTCCTTGTTAGCAAAGTGCTAACTTGACTGCCCAACCAAGTGACTAACTTCTGAACATACATAACCACATTATAAAAATGAGTAGACAATGAAACAGATCCCTGTTACCCAGGGAGAGGAGGATAAATGTTGCTCTTCTCTTGAAGTTTTATTCTAGGGAAGCTTTACTTAGTTCACATGCTAGTTGCTAGCCATCTTCAGAATGCCAGGATGATTCACCAATCAAACAAGATAAGTGGATAACTGCTTTATACCAAATGACTAGGTGAGCATGGTTCGATCATACTAACAACTTTCTCTCTTTTGATGCATATACAACACCACAATAACTGATCTACAGTCAATCTTATGGCCAGGTGCTATGCAGAGGTCAATTGAGTGAGTTATTTTTGCATTGGAGAAAGTTCAACCATACGAAACCACAAGACATCAATACAACTTTGTTAATAACACTATATAGCATCTGGTGAGAAATCATGGAAGCCAAGACGAGTTGATTATACCTACACATTTTAAGGATCGTCAAATCATCTAGATAAAATCAATCTAAGCTCTCAATCTGAAACAAATATTCCACGGAATGCAAGTAACAGCAAGCCTCATCATCATTCACCACCACCACCACAAGAAAAATGAGAGAAAAAATCAAAGAACAAAATTCCATTCCCAAACTCTAAAAATATTTCTCTCTTCTAAAATGTACTTAATATGAATAGGAAAAATCGATTGATATTGGTGATAGTTTCAACAGATTGTTCTACAACAGCAACAACAGTGTCAAAATTGTAAGCACAAACTGGCTCAAAAGGGCAGATGATTACACACTTGAATTAGATAAAGAAGCTGACTTACATATTCACCCCCGCCGACAAAGACGTCCCGTACACTTTCTCTGATGGTCATTCCACTCCTAACATCAAAATCAGGTTGAGGAAGACGTAATTTTGTGGGACGCTCGCTGTCCCTAACCTCATCAGGATCTAAAGGGCAATCAACAGATGCATAATCTCCAAGAACTGAAACACTTCCAGAAAAGCGATCCCCCATTAACTCATAAGGCTTTGCAGGAAACACATAAAGGTGAACCGCAGAAGCAATGCCCATCTGTGCTGGATGAAATACATAAACCTGTTAAACACTATTTTTTACATGAGACATTCAGAATACATTAAATTGTTGGTCCATGATATATAACAATCACTAACAATTGTCAAGAATCCTTCTTTTCCCGTTTGATTTAAAAATTTGTTAATTTATAATAGAAAGAGAATCCCCTATCTAAGTAGACAGGACAACCTTGTGTAGATTGCCCCTCTTTCTGTACATCAAATCCCTCTGAAGCTTAGCATTCTTTCTATCCTCAAACTGAATTTACCTTTTGTTTCTTATCTTCTCCGTTCCTTCCCCATAAAACCCTGTATTTTTCTTCCAATACCATCAACTTCCTTGCACGATTCTCAAATCCCTAACTCGGATCCTAATTGTTATTGAACTTCTCTAATTTTTCACAAGTCAGACAAACTTATCCTATATTACTTTCACATTACTGCTATTTCCACTTTCAAATCAGTTGACTGTAGATGTGATTTCCCTAAAATTCCTAACCCATACTTGAAAGTAATGAAATAATTATTTATTGTAGTAAAAACTATTATGTGTGCATATATACTATACGTACATATTACTATGTATCACAAATAATATTTCACAAATTAAAACAAAGATTTTTTATCCAAATATTGAAGTGTTATTTTAGTATCATTACAATGTATATGTACAGCATATTTTGTTCAACAAACAATGCTCCATTTTAATTATTATTATTTTCCCTATGAGAACACAAGTTCTTCCAAAAAATAAAGTACTATTTGAATACCATTAAAGTGTTTATTTTGTATGCAACAGCAGAAAATTTTTAATAAAGGGAAGCTGATAAATTTACCAGTTTTTGCTAATTTTAAGAATAAATAATACAGTAAACTTAAAGATAAATGTGAAAGTTTGTATAATTAATACAAAAAATAGAATAACCCTAATAGGATAGTCTATAGATTTCATTAAAATTGCCTCATATGTGGTACCATCAATATTATGATTATAATTGTAACTCAAATGTAATAATAACATATATAAAAGATGCAATACAAATTAATAATAATAAAAAAAAAAAAAGCACTCCAAAAAAGAATTGTAAACAAGTTGTATGCTTAAACCCCAATCTTTTTATTTACATTTGCATTGTGATGACGAGTTACATCTAATATTCATCATCTAGCCAATTATTTATTTTATTTTATTTTATTTTTTGAGGATAAAAAATCATGTCATATATGTACGTGTTTACATACTGAGTTTTTCCAGTTCAGGATTTCACAAAGAACCATATATCTCCATTCCACAGTTTTATATGCACGATATGGCATGTGCAAGTGTGTAAATCAGTTTAACTAAAATTAATAAGTGGTATCAAGCATATAATTTGTCCATGAGGTTCATATTTGCATCTACTTAACCAACTGTCCTTTGACCAAATAAAATAACCTCTACAGCTTCTAGGAAAACAAATACATGAAAGGGGAAAAAAATATATTATACGCAACCTCCATGCAGTAGTTGAATAATACGATCCTTTTCCCTTTCTTCGAATTTTACCCATTTTTCCTAATTAATACTCGCTAGCACAATTTCCCGGCAACCAAACAAAACCTAAACTGTGAAGAGGCAATTTCAGTCTTGAAGCTTGTCTCTTTTTCTTTCTCATTAGACACCAGAAGGAGCACATTTAAGTACCCCATCTATTTCTTTATAAATAGGAAGTAGAGACCTACTCCCTACTCTTTCCATTATCTAAGGCACAACTGCCAATTGCTAAAACTGGAATGAAATAACTTTAAGAAAAAACAAGCTGCCTTCAATTGAAGTCTGGATGACTAAAGGTCATGAATTCTTACTGAGCCAGCAGTCCATATCCACCCACCCCCCACCCAAAAACAAAATAAAAAATTCCGAAGACGTGGAAAAGAAATAATCATTTGTATAGTGAAGTGACTTGGAAACAATCATGCCTTCTCAGTGTTTCTCAAATATATCAAACTGTGCCATTGTTCTAAGTAATATATTTACTAGGAGCATTAACAATAGTAAAGTCCAACTAAAAATAATTACCTCAATACAGATGATGAAGTCCTGGACACTTGACTTAAATTGCAGTGCTTGAGCTATTGGACTTTTAAATAAACCAAGGGCGTAGAGAAGGGCTATAGCCACACCTTGCCACCAAGTTAAAAACACAATAGACTTAAATGTCAAGAACTTGTATAGCGGTTTAATGTGTGCCAATTCATATTTCATGATGGTATAAAATTGAACTAAGCAATACAAAGCCCATGACTGACTGAAATTTAAGACCACAGCCATGTAAGGGTACCTACAAAGAAGCAAAACACTGTAAATGCATTTCCATTGGTTAGTCCAGTGCTAACATATTCTTTGTATTCCCTTTTTCTAGTCAATAAGAAATCACATACTTATCCATAAAGGTGATGGTTGACAATTCCAAATATTTAGGAGATATATATCAATCTTACCCACAATTCCATTTGAAGTCTCCTTCACAATATACACCAAAGGCTTCAAGAATCACTGCTAAAATCGCAGTAACTGCTTTTATAATCATCTGTCATGTAAATTTATGAGGTTCACTTTGCAGGATGAAAAACATAGATAAGAGTCAACAATAGCAAATGCTAAAAGGCTTACTAAGAAGAGGAAAACTTACGTATTGAACGATACCAAACTTGATAACTTGGTAAACCCATTGACCCAGTTTCCAAGGCTTTAAAATAAGATTCATGGGAAAGGGGTGCTTTACAATTCCCCTTTCAGATCCATGATCTAATAAGGGTGTTTTTGCACTTATGCGTCCTTCCCTCTTCATAAATGCAATTGTCCTTTCTTCTCCGCCTAATTCAGAGCATTAATACATGCCGGGGAAAAAAATGAGTTCTGTTAGAAGTTTAGGATACCAAGCAAACTGTAGATTGGTCATAATTTAAACTAACATACCATTAAGACCTTTCAGAAAAAAAGAAACATGGATGTTGAGGCTTCAAAATCTAAAAAATTTAAAATAAACAACCTGGAATAACAACAAAGTAAAATTTAAGATAAAGATAAAGATAAAAATATAGTTTAGATAGAATTTTAAAATAGAGTTTAATGCCAATTATGAGTTTTTAATTAGATTAGATTAGTTCAAATATTTCGACAAAGTTTTAATTTGTTAAATTCTTTCACTTTCTTTGCACCCACTTCAAAATATTTATAAAAGGAAAATGAAAAGAATAAGCTAATCAAGATCTAAATTTTGAACCATATGTAGACAGGATAATATCAATTTTTCTGAGAAGAATGATATTCATACCTAAACACGCAACGAAATATCTCCCAAAGCAATACATGGCAAAGGATTCATAGCAATCACGCAGGATCTCAATATCAACACTAATTGCTGGATTTACCAATGATACAAACTGCACAAACAAACCATGTTAGAGAAAGATAAATTCCGGAGGTGTTTACGTTAACTCAGGATTATCTGAACAAGATGCCACTAGTACAATTGCAACAAGCCAGAAAATAAAATCTTACCGTAAATGTTTTATGATGTGAACATTTTGACAATCCTTCAAACCAAATTGTCACAGGAATATGCTTGGATTTTAAATATTTGTACAGTCTATAAATTTGCCAAGGCTTAAAATGCCGTAGGATTTGCTTATGTAATTGGAAAGAAGAAAGAACAATCCATTTCTATACAACGTTTTAAAGTATTTTACACAAAGATTGTAAATATTTACACTTCATTTTAGAAACTCATTTTCACACTTGTTATCCCTGGAGACACTTTAGAGCTTGTTTGGTGCATCAATTATTTTTACCAAAACTTTTCAAATTCAATCTCAACCATCCATCATCTTTGGTCAAGCCCACAATTTTTTACTTTTCAAATCAATCTAAACCATACATCCATCAACATACACAAAAAAACCATAAAAATAAAAAATTCTCCATGGACCATACAACAAACGGGCTCAATATTACGAAAACTACAAAGGGAGTGGGCGGGAAAGAGGAAAGGACCCAGAGCAAACATTTGCTTCCATTATACAAATTCATCTCGATCGGAGATTCGGATAAATCAATAATAAAAAATCAATCTAGTTTTGAAAGAAAAAAAAAATTGAAAAAAGGACTCACTGATTCAACGGCATAACATGGTACCATCAATATCACTCCAATCAAAAACTTTTGTTCCTGTTTAAACACCCACAGAAAAAGAATAAAGATAAATTTCAGCATCCAAAAGACCCATATAAAACATAAGAATAAACAAAATCAAGAAAATTGTTTTGTCTGACCTCGGGGTTTTTGTAGGCAGAGAGGTGCTCGAATAGCAGATAAACAGAGAGGGTCAAACTGAGGACCACGAAAAATCCAGCGATTAGAGCTGCCCATGAGGGAGGTGAATATGAACTGCTGATCCAATTCAAATAATCGGTATTTATGATATTCTGTAGCATCAATTTAACTCAGCCTTTAAATCTGAAATTTTATATGGGTATTTATTCGATCTCATAAGACGAACTTCGATCCTCAAGTTGAATTGGACGATCGAATTATCAGAGAACAATGGAATGTATAATTATTTATATATTTTAATAATTTTTGTATGTCCAGTTTGGACCCCCAATACTTTTTCTTTTTCGTTTTTGCTATTTGAACTTTAAAATTGATATGCATGACTGCGTTCGGTGGCTCATTAGCCTCCGTTCGGTAACGTAGGCAGTGTTCTTTTAGATTTAATTTAGAATGTTTTTTGTCAAATCAAAGAATTGAAATTATTTGTTAATTTATTTGTATTTTCTAAAAAAAATGAAGGGTTAAAAATTAGAAAGAGAAAATGTGAATGATTAAAAAGTAGTATGAAAAATTGTGTAAATTAAATTTTTGTAATCATTGCAATTTAATAACTAGCCGAACAGGCCCGTAATTGAGGGTCCGTTCGTTTACTACATTAATTTGTAATGATTGTCCAAAATTAATTTACACAATTTCTCAAATCACTTTTTAATCATAAATATTTTCTCTCTCCAATTTTTAACCACATATCTTACCTAGAAAACACAAATAAATCAACAAAATAATTTAAATTCCTTCTCTCTCCAATTTAATTTCCAACCGAACAGAGGCTGAGTGTGGTTTTTAAATCACTTTTTAAACTATACAATTCCACCAATCAATCTTTAACCCTACATATTTTCTCTCTTCAATTTTTAACCATCCATGTACCTAAAAAACAACAAAAAAAATCATTTTTTTCCTAGGTAAGTTGCCGAACAGAGGCTTAGCTTTGTTCGTTTAAATTTAATTGGCAAATAAATGGAATGTTTTGTGTCAAATCAAGGAATTGAAATTATTTGTTGATTTATTTATGTTTTTTAGGTAAAATGAAGGGTTAAAAATTGAAAATAGAAAATGTGGATGGTTAAAAAGTGGTATGAGAAATTGTATAATTTAAATTTTTGTAATGATTACAAATTAAATTTGTAACCTTCCTTGCCCAACGGTCCCTAAATTGGCTAAACTACACAACAATAATCCTATTTGCGCTGCAAATCATACAAACTAGTGTACAAATATAAATTAATTCATATTTTACCTTTTAACTAAAAATATAACTAACACCTTATTTCACATATTATCCTTTTAAGTTTAACACATAATAAGTTTTAAAAATATAATTACTTTAAAAAATTTATTACTTATTTCACAATTAAAAATATTATACATGTTTATGATTCTCATATACTTCACGAAAAAAGAAAAAATTTAATTAGAAGATTACATAGTGAATATTTAGAATTAGAAAGAACAGGAAGAGACTTAAATACTGATCCTGTTGCTACAGAAAAATATAGAGAAATTAAAAGACTAGTCTTACAATATAATGAATATTTGAGATTAAAAGAAGAAAACTGGATTAGACAAGAAGATATTAGATATATGGATGAATTTGAAGAGAGGTTTTTAAGAAGAGTAAGACAGAGATTATAATTCTGGAAAATTTAATTTCACGATCCGAACCAGTGTGGTATCAGAGCCAGTAGTTACACTTAGAAATATATTTAGAAAAATGTCTAACAAATTACCAATAATCGAACCTAGAGTATATAATAATAAATCTAAAGATTTACCAAATAATAGCCATTGACCATTAATAACTGAAACATATGAAAAAATTATATCATTTATACTATTAGGAGAAGGAAGATTTGGAGAACATAAACAATTAAATTGGATAAATTTATTTTTACTAAATAAATTAGGAATAAGCTTAGATAAAACTACAGAACAAAATTTAGAACAAGCAAGAAATTCAGCACAAGTTCAAGAAATTATTAATAATTTACCATTAGAAATAAGACAAATGATAGAAATAATTAATGATTATAAAGATATAAACAAAAATATATTCACACAAATATTAGAAGTAAAGTAATATGTAAATAATCTATCAAAACAATTAATAACCTTAGAAAACCAAATTAAGCAAATAACTGATAAAATAAATAAAATAGGGAATATGGTAGGAGTATATGAAAATCCAATAAAAATTACAAAACAAAAAATAGAACAAATAAATATGGTAAGAACAATTAAAGAAAAAGAAATAGGGAAAAATGATTTACACAAAAGATTAGATAATATACAACAAAATATTGAAATTGTTAACCAAAATATAACAAAAATATATGAAGAAATTGAAGAAAGAAAACCTAAAAGAATAATAACTAATAAAGAATTTAAAGCTATCAATAGATTAGGAATAAATATGATTACTGAACAAATAGAAAAAATTATAGAAAATCCTAAAGAAGAAGGTGAAGAAGATTACATAGTAGAAGAAGATTATATAGAAAAATTTAAAAATCTTAAAATAGAATAAATTAATATGAATGAACAACAAAGAGTTTTATTACAAGCAGGACAAAATCCACCAGAATATATACAACAATCAGGAACTAACCAAGTTAAAAAAGAAAATACAAGTAATACTAATTCAAAAAATACACCAGAAATCTTTATGAATCAAAGAAAAAACTAAAATTTTAAAACAAATAATTTTATACCACAACAAAAATATTACACCAAGTCAAGTAAAAATTATCCTATAGAATATACACCATGGAGAAATATGGAAATACAAATTAGTTCATAAGGAAGATGGATAGATTTAGGATGTGTGCAAGATGTAGACCATGAATTAGAATTATGGATGAAATCTACGGCTATGATGGCCTATACTAGATAATTAACAGGAAAACAATTCCAATTAATGTTAGAAAATACATTTATAGGAACCACTGCAAGATGGTGGGGAAATTTAACAGAAACTTATATAGGACAAGTCAGATGAAATGACCAAGATGAAATAGGAACTATACTTAGTAGATATGACGATGCATTAGAAAGAGAATATACATTAGTAATAGACAGAGATACTAAAATTAGCTCAAAACTAAGAAATAGATATTTATTAGAAAATCTATTAATATGTGACATGTGTTACTTTAAACAATTTGCATGTGAATTTAAAGAATATTTTGAAAATGAAGAATATAATCAAGAAACATATGATATGGAAATTATGAACCAAATATTCTTTAAACTACCAAACCCATGGAATTTAGAATTATTTAAGGAATGTGAAAAATTAGAAATTAAGTAATAATAGTTGATAAGTGTTATATTAACGTTTATTTTATACACTTATATCCTTGAATATGCCATAATGTGATTCTATCTAAGTATTATTAATATATTTTATGTTTTATATTGTATAGGATCACAAAGGAAGAGAAAAGAAGGAAAAATGACCAAAATGCGCTCAAAATGAAGTTTGGGGACTTAGGTGCAAATATATTTACGGCCGCAAGAAAAGGTGTTACAGCCGTAAGAAAATAAGGTTACGGTCGTGAAAGTGTCGTGAAGCAAGTTGAAAATAAACAGAAACCACTTTACGGCCGTAAAGGAAAAGTTACGGCCGTAAAGGAAAAGTTACGGCCGTAAATCAAAATGTTACGGCCGTAACTCCAATTTAAGGAAATATGCAGAAACTCAATTACGGCCGTGAAAGGAATGTTACGGCCGTAAATCTTCAAGTCAAAAATTTCCTTATTTCAATTCTTTCCATAATTTTGGATTTCTTGCTCCCAAAGTTAGGGCACGAAATTGAGACTATAAATAGGGAAGTTCATGAAAAGAAAAGGGGATTATTATTGCTTTGAAGGAGGACGGCTTGCTTGGAGATTGGAAGAAAAATTAAGCGACTCGAGAAGGCGAATCAAGAAAAGAAACTTCCAGAATTTTTCATGGCTTTGAGTGGCTAAGCTCCATACCTAGTTCGAAGGGGAAGTTGTATTTCATATCAATTTGTTATTGCTTTTCCAAACTAGTAACGTAGTTCTAAATTCTTTACTTTGATTTGTTGGATTCTTATGCGTTTTTTATTCAATCAATGCAATTCTTTATTTGATTAAGGCCTTATCATTTAATTTGTTTTATTGAGATTTGCTATTTTGAATGATTGGATCCGTAATCGTCTTGTTGTTCAAATCATAGTAGCAAGTGGAAATTTAATAATTTTCATAGAGAATTCCAATTTAGGTTAATTGTCACGAGCTTGTGTGATTGATAACCTAATTCACCCTAATTCTTCTCAACCATTATATAGTTGTTGTCTTAAATCTAAAGAGCTTGTTTTAGGTTATTCAATGGCTAATGTTTGATTAGAGAGCTTATTCTAATTAAATGCAATTAAGGGAGAATCGGAATAGTTAGAGCTTATTAACTATTTACGGGTGATAAATCAAAGAAGAAATTGAACTCGCGTTACTTGGAAAGTGATAACATTGTGATAGAATACAACTGAACCTGAGAACTAGGACTCGTCAACATTTGATATTTATTCCAATCATTTTAATTGCTTTATTTTATTAGTTAAATCATTTACAAACAATTCAAAACAAAAACCCCCCTTTACGATTCTAATTGACATGACACTAAGTTAGTTCTCGTTCCTCGTGGGATCGACCCTTGCTTCCACTGCTATATTCTTAGTAATAGTGAACAAGGAATTTAATTATTATTTTGGTGCATTGCGACACGCATCAATAGTCTTGGAGCAAGAATACAATTTATAGAAATGCAACAAAAAGAAAAATATATGCAAGCAAATAATATGATAAAATTTCATAAAGCAAATAAAAAATCATTATGCTGTGATAAATTACAATATAAACCAACCTAATGGGGATGTCATCTACAAAAAAAATATAAGAAGAAGAAATATTATAGAAAAGATAAATTTAGAGACATATTTAAAAAATTCAATAAATATAAAAAGTCATATAATAAAACATTTAAAAGGTATAGAGTACCATATAAAAAATATTTAAGGCAAAAACAAAATAAAACTATAACATACCCTAAAATCCTAAGAAATGTAAATGCTATTCATGTGGAGAAGTATGACATATATCGCCAAAATGTCCCAAGAAAGATAAAAATAAAAATATGATGTATATCTCATTAATAGAAAAGGAAAATTACAACCTATTACCTATTGAACAAGAAGAAGAATGGAAAGAAATTTCTGAAGATAAAGAAATTTACGAATTAGAAGAATATGAAGTAATAAATTCTATTATGGAGTTAGAATCTTCAGAAGAAAGTGAATCTAGTGAAGAATAATATTTATATATAAATATGATTAGGCAAATTAGTGAAAAAAGTACATATAAAGAATATGAATACCAATTAGAGGAAAGTGAAGAACAACTAAATGAAAGATTAATATTTAATCCTAAAATGAATGAAAAGATTTTAAAATTAAAATTAGATGTAAAATCAAAAGAAATATTTAATTTATCATTCTGGCAAAAAAAAAAAGAAATAGCATATGTAGCAAGAAACCATAGTCAGCTTATAGACATAAGGGATACTACAAGAAATACATTAATACCTATAATAAATGAAGAAATTATAAGATAAGAAATAAATCTATTGAATCCTGAACTTAAAGGAAAAATAAAGAACATATATTTAGGAGCCATACAAATTATAGCAAAAGCCTATTTTAGATAAGGAATAGATACACCAATAAAATTCTATATTATGGATGATAGAATTGTAAGTTCAGTACAAGATGTCTTACTAGGAATTGTAACAGGAAATTTGATATACCAAAAAGTAAAATTTACAATAAGACCAAACTTCAGCATAAGCATGGGAGAACAAAATAAAAATAAAGCCTTAACATTATATTACAGATTAAGAGGAATAGATATGGAATCAGGAAGTAAAACTATAAGTTTAACTATTAGAACAATATATGCTTTTACTAATAAACATGAAGTAAAAATTAAGAATGCTACAAAAGCACACATAATAGACCCCATATTTAAAAACCTATTAGAATACAAACCAGCCAAAGAAAATCCAAGAATGACTATACTTGCAGGATTTGATGGAAGCACAAATCTACACTGCGTTCGATAAACATGTTTTCTTTTTATAAACCATTAGCATTCAAATCAAAGACAAACCAAGTGAAGACTTCGTACCATCAAATCAATCAATTTACTATCTGACCCAAGATTTCAAGTCTCTCACCTACCCACAATTACGAAAATATCCCTTCCCTATTTGAACATTTCACAGTTGACGACAAAAAACAAGGGTTAATTTACGGAATTAAAAATTGAGCTGGCATTGAATATGTCCTTTACACAGGAATTGATTTCAAACATCCTGACACAGGCACAGATTAAATCAAGTGACAACTGATGGCTATACATTGGTTTGGGTGAATTTCGTTTATAAAAGGTAGGAATGGCAATGGGTCGGGTTCGGGGCGGGGAGGGGCGGACCCGCCCCGGACCCGAAATGGCATGACCCCGACCCGCCCCTCCAAATGACCCGATTTTTTTTTTTTTTTTAAATTGGTAATAAAATTTTAGGTGAAAAACTTAGGAGTCGAACTAGTTAGAGTTTTTAAGTTTGAACTTTAAACAGAATATGTATATTTGAAGGAGAAAAAAATCAATAAACAACATAATGGTATAGTGGTTATATATTCTCATACCCTTAAATTCCACCAATGTTCAATTCTTTTAGACCTCATTAAATTTATTTTTAGTTTCTCATTCCCCCTTAAAAAAATAAAATAAAATCTCGAGTCATGGGGTGGGGCGGGTCCGCCCCGAAAAGCTGTTCGGGACGGAAAACCGACCCCACAAACCCAACGGGGCGGGTCGTTCGAGTTTTTTTGCCATCCCTAATAAAAGGTACTTTTTTTTATCCGAACAAAGTTCTAATAATCAAAGTAGCAAGGAATGTTAAAATACAAATAGGAAATATGAACTACAAATACCTTATGTATATCAATTTGATGATATGCCAGGAGATATATTATTATGAAATAACTTCATAAAACAATATTATCCAATAACCATTGATGAAAAAGTTATACTTTTATCTACCCATTGTCACCATATAGCAATAGCAATAAGAATTAATGATCGTTACTGTAGAGAAAAAATGCCTCACATAGCAGCTCAGCGTGGTGAGGATAGACAAAAATTAACACGAACAACACAATTTATACCTAATAAAAATAGAATAAATCTAGTACAAGAACATTTTGATCAAATTGTAATAAAAAAATATTATAGAAAAATTATTAAAATTATCAGGAGACAATCCTTTAGAAAAATGGAGCAGAAATAAACCTATGGCGGAAATTATATTAGAAGATGACACTACGATTATTAGTGTAAAACCAATTAAACATACACCAAAAGAATTACCTGAATTTGAAATGCACATAAAAGAAATGCTTGAAAAGAAATTTATTAGAGAATCTAATAGTAAATATAGTAGTCCAGCCTTCATAGTAATAAAATATTCAGAAAAAAATAGGAAAATCTATAATGGTAATCAACTATAAGAGGTTAAACACTTATACAAAAGAATTAAAATATCCAATACCAAATCAACAAATATTATTTAACCAAATTAGAGGAAATAAATATTTCTCTAAATTTGATCTTAAATCAGGATTTTATCATATTATGTTAATTAAAGAATCTAGACATTTAACAGCTTTTATAGTACCACGGTGATTCTATGAATGGAATGTTTTACCTTTTGCATTTAAAGAAGCTTTTTTAGAGGCTGGGAAGAAACCAGCAGTTGTTACAAATGAACTATCAGAAAAAGAGAAATTTATGAAGAAACTAGAGACATTCTTGAAGTATGTGGAATATTTAAACAAGAGGACAAAAGAAGGAGAATGGCTAAGGACAATTAGCCATAAAAAAATCAATAAAGCAATTATTTTTCCAGGAGCAGAACCAAGAACAGTCAGGGGCTGTTTGATTAAGGACTTATTCAGTGCATCTACCCTAGCAAGGATATGAAGGAAATATCGTTATTGCCTAATTCTATCAAGGCAGCAGTTAAAACATACTTTGGAATTACCAAAGCTGAAAAGATCTATATCAGGATTTACTCAGCCATTCTGGAATTTATTGATGAAGAATTCCTAAGGGCAGAACATATTGTAAAACTTGGAGTAACTAGCAAAGTTATTCTTTCAGAACCAGAAATTGAACCATTTAACAAAGAAGAACATATACAAGTTATTCCAGAAAAAAGGGCATTGAGATTTAGGGTCATGTACACTGAATTAAGGGATACCCTTACACAAACTAATGTTTGGGTATATGAATCTAATGATGACAAATTATTAATCTACATCATTGCAAGAATTAATCAAGTTAATTTTCAATTATGGAAATTAAGAGAATATGCTAAGAATATACTTCACAAATTTGAATATTAGCAAAGGAGCCTATGAATATCTACATCAACTAATGGAGGTAGAAACGGGTCACAAGTGTAATAATTGTGGGGTCCTACTCAACTACAATGAAGATGAAGCCTACCTTGTCTGAACATGAATTATTCAAGGCATGGGGGTCCAGACCTATGTGAAACTTTTGAAAAGTAGTAGAAATTATTGTAACTTTAGCTTTACTTTATCTACTTTAATTCTTAGCCAAGTATGTAAAAGATAGGGAATATTATCTTGTTCCCCAACTTTGCTTTTACCAACTATAAAAGGAGGAATCTCTCCTCATTGTAAGCATCCGAAAATCATATTAGTTTTCAGCAATAAAAATTTATACTCTCTATCTATTGTCTTTCTTTTCATTCATAGTTCAAATTTTTCTTTCATCAAACCAATCCAGAAACAATCAGCAGAATGTATGAGTAACTAAGCTTCACATAGATATATATATGAAGCCATAAAATAGTTAGTAATACTCTATTTATTTATGAGTACATAAGTTTGTTAAAAAAGTACATCCATAGGTAGGAAACGAAACTGGATTGTGCTGAACCTCTTTAAAGTATTTGTTTAAGTCTTAAACAGAAAATATTGGAGTAAGTCTTTCGAGCATCCTTTAATGAGTGAGTCTTTCGAGCAGCAACGATCTCCTATGGAGTTGTATTTAATACTTCGATAAATAACTGATGAGTATTTGGTCAAAAAAATTTTAAAATCAGATTTACAAAGAAGCGTGATGGACCCATAAATAGAAAGAAGTATTGTTGATTATTTATGGTGGATTATATATCGTCTTTTTTATTGATATTATCCAAGTATTATTATCATAGTTTTAAATTTATCATTTTGCTTATGATATCTCTTACATATTTTTACATATGTTACAAATTTGTTTTTACTATTTCAGAATTAACTATCAAAAGGGAATTTGAATTAATAACTTAAATTTGAATATTTAGTTTTATAATTTATGAGTTCAGAACATTTAATAGAATTAAATCATTTAGAAGTAAACGACTTTAAGTATTTAAGAGAAGAAACAATTAAACAATTAGAAATTATAAGAGAAGATTTAGGAAGATTTTATAATTTATTAGACTACGCAATAAAAGAACCCTCATTTACAGATTTTTCACAATTTACTGGAATTATAGTAAATAAAGGAAGAATAATTAGTGATTTAGGGAAAAAGATTTAAGCATTAAATATAATTATTAAAGAAGAAACTTTAACATATAATAGTATATACTACGCTTTTTATGTAAACAATTAATTTAGAGATATAGATATAATATCAGAAAACTAAATGAATTATAACTAGAAGGATAACATAGTAATTATACATTCAAAATTTTTGTCTTTTAACCTTTAGTACAACTGTTAGTACAGTTTGTTAGTACATATAGCAAGATCCACTACACAATTTCTCAAATTATTATCCAATCTCACATATTTTCTATTTCAAATTTTTAACCATGCTCAATTCATAATTATGATGTGACATATGGCATTGTTTGATATCTATTATATTATTATTCTTCGTTTTTTTTCAAAATTCATTTAAAATCACAAATTTTATCAATGAAATAATCTATATGTAAATTTTAAAAAATTCTATATTTTTTAATTGCACATTCTTTAAAAAATTACTATTACAAACCACGTTATTTGAAATAATGGATCTCAAACATGGGCATGTCACATATAACTTTTTAATCACACATTCAATTTTTATCCACACATTTTACCTTAAAAAATCAAAAAGTCAAATAAACAAAAAAATTGTTACTTTTCAGCAGTCAAACGGTCTCTAACGGTCTCTAACGGTCTAATCGGCTAGCATTTTAAACCCAAATTATAATGAGCACAATTTTTTAAATCATTTTTTAACATCTAACAATTTCTTTCTCCAATTTTAACAACATATCTTACCTAAAAAACTTAAATAAATCAAATATAATTCCAATTCCTTTATTCCCTGCCACCGAACGGAGCGTAAAACGTAACTTTTTTTAATTTATAAACAAAAACTTTTACAAAAAAAAAGCAGCATCCATTTGGTAATTTGTTTATAAACATGACACATTTTCAAATCACCTTTTAATCATACACATTTTTTCAAATCATTTTTTTAACCACATATTTTATTTTAAAAATATCACATTTTTTTTATATAGGTTAATAAGTTAAGTACACTTACATGGACGTGGTCAATGGGTGATCAAGAAGGCCCATGGCTTAGGTTGGGGACTTCCATTGCACTTTGGAGGGGTGCTCGCCTAAAGTCGATCCAAGTGGTCGAGCCTATGTCATAATTTGTGATGATAGGAATGGCAATTTTGGGGTGGGGTGGGGTGGGGTGGGGGTGGGGTGCCTTTCCCCTTTCCAGCCCCGTTAAAGATTTACCATCCTCATTTCCGCCCCATCCTGTCCCCATATAATCGGGATGGGGAGGGTCGGGGATGTTTAAATCCCTATTTACATCCACATTTGTTAATAATTTTTATATATTTTTTAAAATTCTAAAATAATTTTATACAAACAATATAAAAGAAAGATACAGAAACAATATTAATATTTTTTAAATCTAATAATCTTTATACATTCTTTAAACATTAATTGAATATATATATATATATTCATCTTTATTTGTGTCGTTAAATTTTAATGGAAATTTTTAATCAGTGACGGGATGGGGATGGAGATAAGACAACCAACCCCGTCCCCGGTTCGGGGATACTTTTTCATCCCCATCCCCACTCTATCCCCGTCTTTTTCAGGGATTTACCTCCCTGATCAGAGCGGGTCCCCATCGAGTTCGGATATTTTCCGTCCCGTTGCAATCCTTATGTGATAGCAGAGGCTATGTTCGCATGGTCCCTATGTCAAATAATTTTTAATTATACATTTTTTTTAAAATCAATTTTCAATCGTATATTTTATTATTATTATTATTATTAAATTTTTTACAAACAAAGGCAGTAAAAACTCTCAAAATATTATTTAGTCATCATATCAAAACTGCCAAATACACATAATCAGGCTTAGCGGGTTAATGGGTCGGATCCAAATCCAGTAAATTTGTATGAGCCGCCAACACATGAGGTGTAGTGAAAGTCAGGGCCTTCTGTTTAGGGTTTCAGGATTCCTTCTATATAAATCCAATCATCTTCTTCGCCCCCTTCACAGCATGTTAGCCTTCAAAACTTTTACCCATCAAACCCAAAGCGTTTCTGTCTCCACTCTCCAGCGGTGATATATGTTTATTTTTGCGTTCTTCGATGTAGCTTTTCCAATTTTTATTTATATTATAATATGCACGTAGCCTCCCGGGCTCCTCTGAGATTTAACAAGTGAAGTCGAAGCCCCAAAGCTCGTGCTAGAATTATGCCGTTTAGTGTTGCAGATTTGTCTCTTTGTACATCTTTTCCACGGCTAATCTGTGTCAAATAAACGGCTACATATCCTCCGAACTGGAAATTTAAACATTCAATTTTATATATTGCTGCCTCTCTACACCTTTAGCTCTTCTTTCCGTAAATGTTTCTGTGAAGAAATTGCTAGTCATAGAGGCAGATATCTAACCTCAGGCGGTGTACACGTGGTGGTTTATTAATTTTCTATATTTTAACCTCTAAAAAAATCCGCTATATTTAAAATCCAATAAAAAATTGAATCTTGTTTTTCAGATTTTTTTGGCTATGATTAATTATTTATCCGCGCTTCTGAGATGCATAATCAATGAAGTATATGGATAAAAATGGTTGAATTTCTTGATATGAGCCGTTAATTTATTGTATTACAGTTTCAATTCTTGTTGGCAGTGATGATTGATTTACAGCTAATATGCCAGTTCTGCTTCAGAAAATTCTTGATTGATAAGCTGTTTAATCTCTGAGCTTTTCAAACGATTTTGTATCCCCAAAAATTTCTTGTCCGCGAGGAGCCGATCCAAATAATTGAGATGTATTTGATCTCAAGACCCTACAATTATCAGTATGCACATGCCCAACTAAACAAATCCCTACGAAAATTGCATTCAAACCCTAACCCTAAAAGTTGCTTTTCGCCGCTATGTTGTTGTCTATGTATACCTATCCGAAAGTTCTCTTTTCAGTGGGAGAGTGGAGGCTTTGATGGCGGTGGATCAGGAGGCAAAGGGAGTGAAAGGCTGTCGGAAGCATTTCGGTTGGGAGGCATTAGGAAATGAAAAATTTCATTTAATGAAATTCCTTTCATTTCCTATACCTCCCATACCGAAGGTTTTCGAGCTTTCTTCCCCTTTTCTTCTGTCCGTTTATTCTGAGTTTTCTTTTATTATGTATAGAATTGATTGAACTTAGATACGTTTTTAATTTTTAATTGTGATTTCTATTTGTATCCGTAAACCATTTGTTGTCCGTGAGGAGCTAATCCAAATAATTGAGATGTATTTGATCTCAAGACCCTGAAAAGGGAGAACCACTTGGGGTTGGTACATTTTATATGAAATTACTGGATATATCTGAGACATTGTATATTCGTTTTAAATTCATTTGATTAATATTTGTGTTATTGAAATATTTGATTTGTTGAATGAGTTTAACTATACCCCTGTCCTTGAATATGAATCAGGTCAAGGGTCTGAATAACTCAGAGAGATCTGTGTTGCCATCAGCTTCATCTCTAGAAATTGTTAACGAGAATGAAGTTAAATAACAACACAAAATCGTTTGTTAATGTAATGAAGTTTCTGCAGCTGCAGCTGTAGTTGTGTTTCAATAATGAAGACTCAATGCCTTGCCAGTTGGTAAATGTTAGAAGTGTGAGAAACTGCAGTTTTCCCGCGCTGTGAAAGATGCTTCTTGTATTGTAATTGTAATTGTCCTATTGGATTTTGATTAGAGGAAGGATTGTTTTTGTAGATGACAAGTGGGTCTTCAGCTCATGGTTGGGACATAATTTATGTTCTTGTATTTGTTTGTCTTTACCATTTAAGCTGCCTAGTAAACTTGAAATAATTTACAGAAGTATTATTGCTGAAAGCATATTAAGAGGCTGTCACAATACATCTAGCATTAAGATGTATGCATTAAACGATGGAGTTGAACACGGGACGGGAGCAAACTGAGGATCATGTTCATCAATTGATGGTTCGTTTGTGATGACTCTTGTGAGAAGTTGAAAGCTGCTTTTAGATCTAAAAAATAATTTTGATACATTTGACAAAATATTAGTGTTTATATTCTTCAGAGAAGTACTTTTGAAGATTAGTTTTCATAAAAAGGATGATTTTTCGAGTAGCTTTTTATATTACGAAAGGCGTGCAAACGAGCTCATTTACAACAATTGCTGGGGGCTGAATCAATAGGAGCAGAAGACCTTTGGATGAATTTCTGTTTATGAACGTTGTGCTACTCGATTGGGGGGTATCGTGAGTGAGCTTAATTTAATGCTCTGGCTCTTTACGAAGCCTTGTTGGTATGTATCTATCAGAGGACTGTAAAGGAAAGCAAGTCGCGGGGGCTCCTCCTTCTAAACTGAAACTTGGCTGGCAGCAGTAGATCGTTTCCAAGAAGGCATCTGGAACCAACAAAGTACTTGCAAAAGGTGTGCAAACGAGCTCATTTACAACAATTGCTGGGAGCTGAGAAGGAATCTGGAACCAACAAAGTACTTGCTTAACGGAGTGTAATTTTTTTTCACCTCCTGACCCCCACTTGGGGGGGGGGGGGGGGTGTATGTTGAACATTTCCCCCCCTTTAAGAGAAAAGAAAAGTAAATGGAAAGATCCACATTTTTTAAAAATCTCTACATTCTTGTCTCAAATTTTTTTTTTTTTTAATTTGAACACAACCCCTGTAAGAGAAATGAAAAGTAAACGGAACAACACACATTGTTCAAAATCTCTACATTCATGTCTCTAATTTTTTATTTTCTTTTCATGGCGATTTGCACAACACTTTTTTTTTTTAAACTAGAAATTGTACTCGTGCGGTGCACAGAAGATATAATTGATAATTGTTTATTGAATAAATTATAAAAATACAATACCCGACATAAATTGTACATCTATATAATGAAAAATACTCAAAAAAATAAAACATAAAATTGCAATTTACATATCTATATAATGAAAAATACTCAAAAAAGTAAAACATAAAATTGCAATTTACATATGTTTTTTAACAGCAAATTGTTCATTTTTTAGTTTTCTTGATTTATTTAGGCGAAGTAAGATATGAACATATGACTTATTCTTAGGGATGGACAAAAAAATCGGAATCGATATGATCGAACCGGAACCAAACTGAAAAAGTTGGAACAAAAAAATCGAAGCTAGAACCGGTCTTTGATCATTTTTTTTATGGTCTTAATTGGTTGTTCTAAAACTAAAATTCAAAAAGAATTTGCAATTTTTTTGGGTAAAGTGAAAATGTTTATTTATTTATTTTTTGTTATGAAATTTGTAACGTCTCCATCTCATTGTAATCTTTAACTTCACATTTGGACTAAAATTCTTAGTAAATGAAAATCGAATGAGACTAACTTATTAATAAGCGAAGTTGTAAAAGTCCACGATAGAGTTAATTAAAAATTTAAATACAAATATAAAATAATTAATAATAATGCATTTAAAACTCATGATTCATCCCACAAGCTTACTATATTGCCATGCTCAAAAAACCTTTTAGGCCATTTGTTTCTTATTTTTATTTATGAATATCTTTCGTTTCATGGAGAATCTTACACTTTCCTTGAGGTGAAAGGATTTTCGAAATCATTGATCTTGATATATTCGGTAGAATTTTATTTCAGGTTATTGGCTCACTTCCCGAGGCCTGATGCTCCTCGATAAGGCTCTCGAAAAATAATTATTATTGTAGAAGCGAATTAGAACCGAAATTGAACCAAAATCGAAGGTTTAGTTCTGGTTTGGTTCTTGCAATTCAATGGAACCGAATGATTCCATTTTACAAGAACCGAAAAAGTATGGTTCGGTTCCGATTCTTGAGATACCCGAACCGAACCACCCGACGCCCACCCCTACTTATTCTGTACTTTACAATTTTGATTTCATGACTGAAGTCGAGCTTATGATTTTTTGATTTCTTAAAGTTGAAATGATTACAATTTTCAAATCGTAAAATGAAATAAAAAGGATAATAGACATTTACAGAATTAATTTATCGACTCCCTGTATAGCACTATAAGAATTTTTACTAACTATCTTAATGCAATAATTGATATTTAAATATATTAAACAAATATTTCATTTCATTACATTACATTACATTACATGCAAAAAAAACAAATATATTACAAATAAAATTTACCAAACAATTTAAAAAATAAAAAATTGTTCAAACTTAAACTAAATGTTGCAATTTGTTAAACTTCATGTGACAAACTTATAGTAGTCCTATATTTAAATGAATGTAACAAATAAATAATGTGAAATACGAATTTTAATTAAATTTTATTGAATAAATATTACAAATATAATTAACTTTATATACAAAAAATAATCTATATATCTCAAATTTATAAATGAGAGTTTAACTCACAAGATATAAGACTTTATCACTTATTCGTATAAAATCGATTATTCGAAAATAATTTTTTTCAATGTTCATTCTCAACCACACATTCTTTAAAATTCATTTTCCATAATTGCACATACCATTTTTATCATGCTAAATAAACGTGTTGATCATATTCTATTTTTAATTAATATGATTAGCAATTTCTTGTTATTGACGTTAGTGACGGATCCAGAAACTTTGTTCAGCAAAGGCCGGTATCGATAAAAAAATTCCATCTATGGCAGAATTTCGTAAAATAACAGTATTTTTCAAGTTGCAAAAAAAAAAAAAAAAAAAAAAAAAAAAAAAAAAAAAATTCCAATATTTTTTTTTTCGTCGGATCCAGCACGAGTGAGTGCCCCGGCTCACCATGTGGTGGATCCACCCTTGATTGACGTTGACATTTCTAACATGTTATATATTTACAAGTTATCAAGAAGGACATCTCAGACGTTATATATTTTGCAGGTTATTAAGGGGGATTTTTTTTTTTTTTTTTTTTTTTTTTTTTTTTAAGACGGATAATAAAAATAAGAATAATTCTATAGAGATATTTTTAATTGACATTTTTAAGTGATATTGTGAAATGACGAATATATTGGATGGTGTAAATAGCTACCCAATTACTTACTTTTTCACCACCCAATGTATGTGCGCAATATAAAAATGTTAATTAAAAATGATTCCCTAGATTTACTCTAAAAATAACCGATCTAAATATCTATATATTGCAATTACTTCACAACAAAATATATTATTCATCTTAAAAAAAAAAAAAAATTCCTCCTTGATAATTTGCAAATATATAACATGTATGAGATGTCAACGTTAATAACATGAAATTACTGACATTCTAGAAAGCATTGTATCCTATAAAATGTGATTAAAATTAGTTATTGACTTTGATTTGAGATAAAATCAGATTTAAATCAGAATCAAACATCTCTTAGAATAATTTTCGTAGCCAATTAATAGAAGATTTTTTTTTTTGCAATATAATTATTTAAATTATTCTATATTATTCTTTAAAATTTAATTTGTCATCATTACAAAAATTTAATTTACACAATTTCCCATATCACTTTTTAACCATCCACATTTTCTCTCTCCAATTTTTAACCCTTCATCTTACCTAGAAAACACAAATAAATCAACAAATAATTTCAAAAAAATTAAATTAATTTTGGACAAATGTACATTATAATAAAAAAAATTATAAAAAAAAGAGTGTCGTTCAACAAAATCAACGTAAAATAATAATAAAAAAAATGAGACATGAATGTGGAGATATTTGAACAATGTGGTTCCTCCATTTACTTTTCTTTTGTCTCGTACAGGGGGTTATGTTCACCCCCCATTGATAGGAATGACAAGGGGTGGGTTTGAGGCGGTGATGTCAATCCCCATCCCCACCTCGTTGAAAATTTACGATCCCCATTCCCATCCCTAGCTCGTCCTAAACGGGAACGGGAACTGGAACGGGGACGGGGCGGGGCGGGGCGGGGATGACTATAATCCCCGTTTACATTCCCGTTTATTATATATATATACCGTTTACATTCCTGTTTATATATATATATATATATATATATATATATATATATATATATATATTTGTTCATTAATGTCTTTTTATAATAGTTATAAAATCTCTTAGTTCTACAAATTCTTTTGCTTAAAGTATGATTATTTTACAAAATTCTCATTTAATAACTTTAAAGAACGATTAACATTAATAAAAAAAAAACCATAATAGTTTTTATAGAGCAGTACAAGTTTAATTATGTTAAGAAGTATGTTTAGAGAGAATGTGATGAGACTCAGGGCCGGCCCTGAGAATAGAGAGGTCCTAGGAGACTCATTATTTTGATGCCTTTAACGGCGACGCTGCCCTGCTGCTGCGTGTGAGTTGATTCGATCAGTCTTCATTTCTTCCTGTTCCCATTGGCCACTTCCAATTTCGACTTTTGAAATGGGATGAAATGAGGAATGTCTAGGTATTAAACCTTAAGAAAATTATTGGGCAAAAAATTTTTGAGGCCCCTCAAATTGAGAGGCCCCAGGCGCCGGCCTTGGTAGCCTTATGCCAGGGCCGGCCCTGATGAGACTTGAGAGTGAGAAATAAAGAGTAGTATAAAGTGGAAATATAGAGCTTGGTTTTGAAATTATATATTTGGGATCGGGTGGTTTTAATTATGACACTTTTAATTTGTTTGGATTTTTTTTAAAATTAAATTTATTAGTCGGAATGGTTTCGAGGCGGGTATGGGAATTTGATGACAATCCCCATCCTCGATCGGGTATACTTTTTCATCCCCGTCTCGTCCCATTCCCATCATTATCGGGAATTTCTCGCACCCATTGCCATCCCTATCCATTGAGGGGGTGAACAAAATTACAATATTCTTTATGAATAAGAATGTTGTATAGTCAGTATAGATATGTGGAATAATATCAGCCTTATTAATAGCAGCAAGTTCATGTAGCATTTCATCTACATTTCCAAGTCAACCAAGAATCCCCAAAATGGTATTATACGTAACCAAGTGTGGTTCACATTTCAAACTTTTCATATGGTCGAATACAAAAAGGGCCTTGTCAACATCCCACATTTATCAAAGGCAAAGATTAAGTCCGTTGAGAACATACTGTTTCTAAAAAATGACAGGATCATTATTCATTATGCTTCACAAACACTCCAGCAAAAATAAGATGTAATATGTGACTCGTAGAGTGGAACACATGGATTCTAGAAAGAGGGCCGATGCAGGAGCGGAGTGGAGCGAGAGGAGTGTAGGCATATCGAAGAATGGCCATGTGCTCAGTCCCTTCCACAAAAAAATATATCCATTAAAACTCGAATGAACTGGTCTCAAAAAAAACTACAAGATACCTAACTTAGCTCATTGCGGCGAGTCGTGAGTCGTGACATAAGAAATCTGGTTTACACGTGCTTAGTCTATTCCACAAAAAATATATCCATTAAAGCTCGCACAACACAACACCACACCACACCACACATACCATAAAAAAAGAACAAGTGTCATAATTGATTCCATTATCTAATGTCTTCCCTTCATATTTTACTTCGCACTTGCATGAATGATCAGTCTATATTGTTAAGATCTGAGGATTATGTGAATGAAGAGTAGGTTTTCATTCATTTTATTGAACTTAAAATGAGGAATTTATAATACCTCAAGAATTAATTTATGAAAAGAAATAAACTATTGATAATATAATTAAGAGGAAATAATGTTGGATAAAATTCAATAATGTGGTGCCAAACATGTATAAAATAAAATGTGTGGTGCTATCTTAAGGATTTAGTCAATAAAGTGATCCACTAAAGATTATTCGGGACTAATGGGTATTAAGTGTCGTGAGATTAAAGTGTAGAGACGGATTCAATGTTTTAAATTGGTGAGGGGCCAATTTAATAACATTGAGACACGATAGTTGCCCTACAACTATTTATACAGGTCATGGTCCCCAATTGAGCGTGGCTTTTCATAATTCTCTGCATCCCCATCAACAGAGGACAAAATCAGGAGAAAACCACGAATCAGTTGGAAGGCCATAACCCCGTTCGATCAAACGCAACAATGGATTCAGGTACGCTTCCGCTTCAGTTTGGATCTTGATAATTACAGCATGATGTTCGTGGATTTTAGATGAACATTCATCTATATCAAATTTAATTTTAACAAGTGGTATCAGAGACAACATCGTGTTGAATTTTCAGATCTATTTCAATAACATATACAGCCAAATCGTTTTTCCTCTGTGTATACATGCGAAAACCAAGGCTCTGTTTTGAAATAATTGAGATATATACGTGGATCCAGTTTACTCAAAAGAAGGATTCAGATTCCTTTTTTTTTTTTTTTTTTCAACCGAACGTTTCTTCTCTGTGTATGAATACATGTATGAAAAATCTTGGTTTTAAAAATTGGGTTTTGAATCTGTGGAAGGATTTTCAGTTTTGTTTTTGGTATGTTTCGAATTGTTGTGTATGGTTATGGATTTATGTTGGTTATGTGGATGATGGTTGAGGACGAAGGTCGGAGAAGGGGTCGCCGCGCGCGGCGGAATGCATGGTTGTCGCTCGCGATGGGGTTACGGTGGTACACCGCGTCGCGCGTAGCGACGCAATTTTTGGCTTCAGCGCCGGTGATGGCGCTGCAGGTGGTGTGCGGAGACGGTGATGGCGCCGCGTTCTTGTCTTGGTTCGTGGGCGGCGGCAGTTAGGGTTTAAACCCTAGCTGTCGCGTTTTTTGGGGCAGGGGCCTGGGTCCGGAAATTTGAAGTCTTCAAGGGCTGTTCTGCAATTTTCAAAAATTGTGGTTATTTGCACCTAATGCCCCCTATTTGTTTTAAATAATGTTTAAAACCTAAAAGTTATAAAGTCTTTTAAAGTTGGTCCTTAAGACTTCTGAATTTACAAAATCAGCCCATAAAGTTATGTAACCACTTAAGTTGGCCTTTAAAGTTTTGAATTTTATAAAATCAGCTCCTGAATTTATAAAATTATTTAAGTTGGGCCTTTTAAAGTTCCAAATTATCTAATTCAGCCCCTAAAGTTTGAGATTTTTCTAATTCGATCCATAAAGCTTGAAAATTCTCTATATTGATCCCTTAAAGTTTGAAAATTTTCATTTTCAGTCCCTAAAGTTTGAAAATTTTCTAATACAGCATCTAAAGTTCTAAGTTTCTCCAATTTTGTCCATAAAGTTTGAAATTTTTTCAATTAAGTCCTTAAAGTCTTCAAATTCACTATTTTGGACCTCTAAAGTATGATTTTCTTTCAAATTGGGACTTAAAGTTTGGAATTTCTCTAAATTGGCCAATAAGGTTTTGGGAAGATTATAATTTAAGTCCTTCAAACTTAAAATTTCACATAATTGGCCACCAAAAGTTTAAGAATATTGCAATTAAACTCTCGCAACTTAAGGATTGCTTTATTCTAAAGTTTTGAATTCTATAATTCAAATCCTAAAGTCAAATATAGATGCAAATCAATAGATTTCAATTTCAAATTTTGGTACTACGGACTCTTTTGAGAGATATAATATTCGAAAGTAAGTTAGTTGAAGCAACGTGTTGCCAAAGCAACCTCTCTTGTGGATATTAATTAACTTTGAATATTAGAAGGTATTTGTGTGTGTTATTCATTGCGAATATTGATCTGCCCAAAGGAAGGTCAATATTTGGCTCGAATTTCACATGCACCTGTGGTGATAAACACGTGGCAATTATTTGGTTTAACGTGTGATCAATAAATCGGTCCAAAGAAAGGTTTATTGGTTAACATGTCTTATTGTCAGTGTTTGATCACTACGGTAAGGGAAAATTAGGTGTTTGTGTGTTATTTCATGCGGATATTGATCGGCCCAAAGGAAGGTCAATATTTGGCTCGAATTTCACATGAACTTGTGGTGATAAATACGTGATGCTTATTTGGTTTTACGTGTGATCAATAAATCGGTCCAACGAAAGGTTTGTTGGTTGACATGTCTTACTGTCAGTGTTTGATTACTACACCAAGAGTACCACTTACAAGTCAATATTTCTGTCCAAAGACTAAATATTGATGTTGTGCTGGGTATCTTGTGATGGGCCATACCATTATTTGAAAGTATGATTTGTAAGGTATTTATGTGAGCTATTTTGTTTAAGTGTTCTCTATTCGGTTTCAAATTCTTCTAGTAGTATATCTACAAACTCAAATTTAATCCCTATATTTATGGAACAAACTTCAAGGATCAAAACAAGAACATTAACTTTTCGTTGGCTGCATGGATCTAGACCGTGTATTAAGGATTGAGCAACTAGCTCCTCTTACGGATGAAAGTTCATCTAATCAAATGAGGAACTTTGAGAAGTGGGATTGCTTAAATTACGTGAGTCTCATGATCATTAAGTGCGGCATTCCGGAAGCCTTTAGTGGCATAGTATCTGAGGAGGTAAATGATGCCAATGAATTCCTTGCCAAAATTAAGAAACGTTTTGCGAAAAACGATAAGGCTGAAACAAGCATGCTTATGCAAAGCTTGATTTCAATAAAGTATAAAGGCAATGAAAAAATGAGGGAGTACGTCGTGTAGATGTCTCACACTGTTTCAAAAACTTAAGGAACTAAAGCTCGACTTGTCTAATGACTTGCTCGTACATTTAGTATTGATATCGCTTCCTGCACAATATAGTTAATTTAAAGTTAGTTATAACTTTCAAAGTAGAAATGGACTCTCAATGAGCTCATTTCATAGTGTGCAAGCTTCTTGCACAATTCAATCAATTTAAGGACAGTTGTAACTATCAAAGGGAGAAATGAACTCTAAATGAGCTCATTCTATTTTGTGTGCAAGAGGAAGAAAAGTTGAAGCAGGACAGAATTGAAAGTGTTCACTGGGCAAATACCTCTAAAGATAAGGGCAAGAAAACAAATAAAGAAAATAAAGCTTTTAAGGGGCTATTAATTTTATGATCCCACACTTAAGTCAACTTTTGAAACGGGAACTGCAACATTTTTTGAGGATGTTGAGTTTGGGGGGAGAAATAAGGTTAGAGATATTGTCTTTAAGGAATAAGTTGAGGAATGATCGGTTTCGATTCCTACTATTGCTTTTGACAACGTGCAAGTTTTTATGCATGTCATTGATCAAGAAGCATATCCGGAACCTCAACTAGACAATGTTGAAGAACCTCCCATCCAAAATAAGGTAAATTTCAGAACTACAAACTCAACAACCTCAATAACTAAAGCCATTAAGGAGATCCATGAGAGAAAGGGAAAAAATGTTATTCCGGATAATTTAAATAGTATTTTTCCAAGAACATAAGGAAATAATGGAATGGTGGAAGATGGTCCAATCACTTCCATCAGGCCATGCAGGGTTCTAACTCTCAAAAGTGGATTGATGCCATAAATAAGGAGTATAAGCATATGCAAGAAAATAAAGTTTGGGATCTTGTCCCATTACCAGAAGGTACGAAGCCCATTGGTCTTAAATGAATTTTTAAACCAAAAGGGATTCGAAAGGCAATGTGGAAAGATATAAAGTTCGTCTTGCATTTAAATGCTTTACATAGAATGTTGGCATTAATTATAAAGAGACTTTCTCTTCGGTTTCAATGAAAGACTCTTTCAGGAAAGTCAGGTTGTTGCACATTTTTACCTCGAGTTACATCAAATGGATACTAAAGTGGCGTTTCTCAATGGTGACATTGATGGGACGATGTATGTGGTGCAACCAGAAAGCTTTGTGTCAGTAGACCCAAAGAATATGGTTTGCAAATTAAAGAAATCCATTGTGTACTCGAGCCAGCTTCTCGTTAAGGGTAATACAAGTTTCATCAAGTAATTATCTCATTTGGTCTTGAGATTAATGTTGTTGATGGTTGTGTGTATTACAAATTCAGTGGGAGTAAGTGTATTTTCCTGATTTTGTATGTTGACAACATATTGCTTGCCACCAATGATATATGCACGTCACGTAAAATTATGAGATTTTTGTCAAGGAATTTTTCGATTAAAAATCTTGGTGACGTCTCTTTTGTATTAGGAATTCAAATACACCGAGATTGCTCTCGGGGTATTATTGAATTGTCACAAAAGGGTTATATCGATAAAGTACTTAAGAGGTTTGGCATGCAAGACAGTAAATCAAGGGACACCCATATCGCTAAGGGAGACAGTTTAGTCTCAACTAATGCCCGAAAAGTTATCTTGATATTAAGGAAATGCAGAAGATCTCATATAGTTTAGCTATAGGGAATCTGATGTATACTCAAGTTTGTACGCGTCCTGTTATTGCGTACATTATTGGGATACTAAAGAGATATTTAAGTAACCCTGGGATGGATCATTTGGAAAGCAGCCAAACATAGGTTATAAGGTATTTAAAAAAAAAAAAAAAATTACATGCTCACATACAGAAAATCGGATCAGTTGGAGATCATATGGTATTATGATTTCGATTTTTGCTAGATGCCAAAACAGTAGAAGATCCATATCAGGCTACATCTATCTGCAAGTTGGAGGAGCTATTTCTGGAAGGAGTGCTTAACAAACACTTTAGCTTCTTTCACTTGACAGCACATTTTGTAGCAATTTTGGAGGCATCTAATTATGGAATATAGCTGCGAAATTTTGTCACTGGGCTGCATATTCTGTACGGTATAGAAAGACCACTAAAGTTATATTGTGACAATAACTCAGCAGATTTATATTCCAATAACAACAGGAGCTCAACTAAGTCAAAATACATTGACATTAAGTTCCTGGTTGTGAAGGAAAGGATACAGAGTAGACAGATTTCCATATAGCATATTGGGACAAACTCCATGATTGCGGATCCGCTTATTAAGGGATTAGCACCCAAGGTCTTTCATGAGCACACTGCTCGTATGGGTGTAATATTTCTTGAGGATATCATGATTTAGTGGGAGTTTGTATTTTGGTTGCTTTATGTTTTAGTTTTGGACACATTTGTGTATTTGGATAATTTTCTGTACAGAAATAAAGTATTCAGTTCATTCTACTCTGTTACATTATGTTTGGTATTGATCTCACCTAAGGAATAAAGTCGGACCAATTGAAAATAGGCATGTTTGGGTCACAAAACATGTAATTTTCATACTACACTCTCATGATTGATCTATGTCATTTGGTTATATTGGTATACGTGACCATTGATGGATTTAGTTACGATTAATGTAACGAAAGTTGCTTTGATCCTATATTGATATGATTGATGGACGAGATTGTTTGAAAATACCCTTAATAATGATAGCACATTTTTGAGCTCATAAGGTTGTACACATTTGTAAGGATACATGTATGGCCCAATGGGAGATTGTTGGATAAAATTCAATAATGTGGGGCCAAACATGTATAAAATAAAATGTGTGGTGCTATCTTAAGGATTTAGTCAATAAAGTGATCCACTAAAGATTATTCGGGACTAATAGGTATTAAGTGTCGTGAGATTAAAGTGTAGAGACGGATTCAATGTTTTAAATTGATGAGGGGTCAATTTAATAACATTGAGACACGATAGTTGCCCTACAACTATTTATACAGGTCATGGTCCCCAATTGAGCGTGGCTTTTCATAATTCTCTGCATCCCCATCAACAGAGGACAAAATCAGGAGAAAACCACGAATCAGTTGGAAGGCCATAACCCCGTTCGATCAAACGCAACAATGGATTCAGGTACGCTTCCGCTTCAGTTTGGATCTTGATAATTACAGCATGATGTTCGTGGATTTTAGATGAACATTCATCTATATCAAATTTAATTTTAACAAATAAATCTCTTTCGTATCTTCATTCCATATTTTATGTCACACTGAAACAATTATAAATTGATTTATTTATGTATTTGAGATAAAAATGTGTTGTAATATAGTGAAGAGGGAAAATGTACGTTTGAAAAAATGAGTAGTTTATAAACAGTGTGTTCGGGAGCTTCACCTACGGTTTTTATTTTATTTTTTTAAGGTAAAATGTGCAGTTGAAAAGTGATTTGAGAAAATGTGTTGTTTTTAAATTAGTTTATAAATTGTAATCATTTTATAAAAGAACATATTATTACTTTATAAATTGTAATGATTGCGTTAAATAAGATAAGTTTTTTGATGAAGTGATTAGACATACCATTATACAATCATATAACAATTCCAAAAATGAGGGTCACTAAATGAATAGTGAATGGACAATCCCACTCCGTTGACATATAAAAATACTCAATTCAAAGGCCCAACTAAATAGTCTAAAGAATAGGGCATATTTAAAGAGTTTAGGAAATATGTCTAAATGAATTCACGTGCAGGCCCAAAAGTAGAGCGAGCGAGGAGATCAGCATCCCCCAAGCTTGAAAAATGCTCAAAGTTTGGACGAATGCGGTGATTCTTTAGTATAAAATGATAGTTATTAAGTAGTTAATGGACAACATTATCACACCTCACGATTCAGGAAATTCAATTTAGCATTTAGAGTAATGACAGCGGTTAAACACGATGATTTCTTAACAAATTATCCATTATGGAGAAAGTGAACAGTTATAGGACGATAAAGCGGTTTACAAGCAATTTTGGAGGAGAAAAATTGTTCAATGAGTATAAAAGAGAAGAGAGAGTATGGAAGAAAAGATCGATCAATCAACTCTCAAAAGAGAACTATATAATTTACTTTCATTTTAATTTCTTTGTCAAACTTTTGTTTACTTTGTGTGCTTGCGTCTCTTAGAGACTTTTTGTCCTCATTTGTATTCTTCATAAATAAAGTATTTCTCGTTGGGACTTTATTTCGAGAGGTTATGGTTCCTTACTCATTGTCTGAATTTTCCTTCTAATTGTTAGCGACCTCCTTTGCGCGAAACACACTTTTTTAAGGTAGGGGGAGAATGCACAATCCCACTCTCTTAAGTTAGGGGGAGATATGTGTGTGTATATTGTTTGGATTTTTTTTAAGTCCGGAGATATTTTGATCCTTTTGAGCACATGATTTTCACGGTGATCAAGTCACTATATAAAGGCCTATTTTAGGTCAAATTAAGGGATAAGAAGATAAAATATATCGATTTCAAGTCTCTGATATGAAAAAGATGGATTTTTTGTTGCAACATTTTCATATTTTTCTCGTTTTCTTTGGAATCGGTGACGTGTTTCAATAATTTTTTTGTGTTTTTCTTCATAAGTTACAGTTCTTTCTGTTAAAATTTTTTTGTTAAGATGCGACGTTGAAAAGTGGATAGAAAAAATATGTGTGATTAAAAAATATTTGAGAATTATGTTGTTTAAAAATATTTTTTTTTGAACTTGCCAAAAAGAGGCTAAATCATTAATTGGGACAAATAATATAACTCTAACCTAGATTTTAAAAGTAATGCTATTTATCTCTCTTTATTTGAGTTGACACGCATTCATAGGAAAATGAGGAGGTGTCCAAGTACACATGCACAATGCACCTCCTCATTTTTCAATGTGAAGGTACCAATTGGGTAGAGATCAATCTTAAGATTGAGATAATTAACATTATTCAGATTTTAATATTTAGCCTCCATTCAGCGACTAAAATAATAGTTATTTTTAGTGTTATTTGTGATTTAAAAGTGATTTAAAAAAATGTGTATGGTTAAAAAGTGATTTGAAAAAATATTTTGATTATAACATAGTTGCCGAACGGAGGCTTAATTTTAATAACTAAGAACATCTGCATTGGACATGTTAGTAGAATAAATTGACAAGATGTTGAAATAATGTCTATATTGGTTATGTTAAAACACATGTTAATTTTTTTGTTAAATTTAAAAATTGTTTTAACATGTGACATGCAATTTTTATATTTAAAGCTCTCCAAAGTGTTGTATTTCACCCTCACCCCTAACATCCACCCACTCACCACCCACATAATACCTTATTTATTTATTTATTTTTTTTTCTAAATTTTCTTTAACGCCATTAATTTTTTTATTTTATTTCATATAATAGGATTTAATGAAATTTCAATATGAGTACCATATTGATATATAAGTTTTTGCTATTTTAAAAATAAACAATCAATTATTTTTTGACTTAGCAAAAAGCTAACACATCCAATATAACAATTAGTAATATTTAACTTTAACATGTGGATGTATCATTTAACATCTAGTTTTTGCTTATGTGACTAGCTAATTTTAACATATCCAATGCGGATGCTCATTTGCTTATTTATATTTATGTATAGATCTAACCTAGATTTAAATCATTAATTTAGGAAATTTAGGACTTATTTTCTTCCAAACTCATTATCAACAATTTATTTTTATGGGACTTATCACTTTCACATATTTCAACATTTTTTCAATTATACATTCTCCTAAAAATTCAAATTTCTTCCAAAATATCTTATATCAAATAGGCTTTAGGTTGAAAGTTGAGTTATGGATGTAGATTCGTGGTTTTTTTTCTTCTCCTGAAATGATAATTGCATTTATTCAAAACAAAAACAAGGTTCATTCCCTACAAGTAGTTTGGGAGATGAACCGAGGAATATAATCTATCCATACATGATTACAAGTAGTAAAAAAACAAATTGTGCTAGTTTGTGGGCTACCACATTCCTCTCTCGAGGGATAAAGTAACAAGAACCACAATTACTACGAATCCAAATATCACGAATCTCTACAAGGAAGCCGGTGTTCGGGTTACAATTGTCAAGCTTAATCAGCCGATGGATTAGTGATGACAATGGGTCGGGTTTGCCAAACCCGTACCCTACCCACTAAATATTTACAACCTCCATACCCTACCCATATACCCATTTAAAAATTGCGGGTCGGGTGCAGGTCGGAGGCGGGTTTGCTTCTATATCCATTTAAAACCCATTACTAATTATTTATTTTTTTATTATTTTTTTAGGCTATAAATAGGTTATAGGTACTCCGGATTAACTTGAATCAGTTAAATATTGGGCTTCACTTGAATTTGAGTTGAAAAAAGTTTGTTATATGTTGAAATTATACAAGCGAATTTGAACAATTTTTTTAGACGTTAACAAAGTAAATAGTTTAAATATATTAAGGTTTAGACGATAACAATGTCAATAGATATTTGAGTTCTTTTTTTATTTATTTTTTTTAAACAATCACATTTGTTTTAAATTTTATAATTTTTAAAGAAAATTAATGGGTATGCGGGTCGGGTCTGGGTATTGTAGTAAAATCCACACCCGACGCATACCCATGTCGAGTTTTAAAATTTACCTCCATACTCTATTCACGAACCTATTTAGTCGGGTAATCCCCCCCCCATTTATGTCGGCTCTCCATCGGGTATCGGGTTCGTGAGTATTATTGCCATCCCTACGATGGATAACTTGAAGTGCATCACATTCAATCGCCTTGATAGGAATTTGATTTTGGAGAGCAAGGTTAATACCAGCTTTAATGGCAAGTGCTTCGGCCAGTTCCACCTCTCCATAGCTACGGACATGTAGTGCGAAGGCCGCTTGGACCACCCATGTCGTCTCTGAACCAGCCCCCAAGTCCAAAGAAGCCATTCTCCTTACGGATCGCTGCATCAGTTGCAAGAATCACACCATCCCTTCTCCTGGTTGGGCCCTTCCACAAAGTCATGCCTTTGTTATCCAACTTACAATAGGGAATGGCATGCCTGCATGATTTCTTAAATTCGCGAATAAGACCCTCCACACTCCAGAAAGTAAAATCAGCAGGTCGAGCACTCCCCCCATGTAACACTTCATTCCTTGTCTTCCAAATGCACCATGGTCCGACACACACCACTTCCAGCACCTCAGTTGGATGACGGAGGAGAAATTTCATAAAAAAATCACTGAGTTCAAAAAATTGACCTGAAAGTCGGAGCTCCTTCCAGTAATCCCAGATGCTAAGAAGTTTTCATAAGTCCTTTGTCCAGGGGCAATCAATGAAGATGTGGGTATCGGATTCAAACCCCTGCATCGTGGGCAGATTTGCTTGCTGTAAATATTCCCGAGTCGCAAATTGTCCGAGGTTGGGATGGCTCTGTTGAGGATGCGCCACACCAAGTGCTTAGCTCTAGGTAAGATTTCCAACTTCCAAACCTTCTCCTACCAAAGGCCATAGTTTAACTTGCTGAAATTCTCCTTGCGTGGCCATTCATCTATAAGCAGTTGGTAGCCCTTCTTTGCTGAGTATTGGCCATCCCCTGAGTGATTCCTAATAAGTTTATTTGGTAAGGTGGGGTCGCCTAGGGGGAGCCCAAGTATCCAGATTGCATCAACTGACCAAAAGGTTGTTTCAATAAGATCCGAATTCCATGCCCCACTAGCTGATTTAAGGTCCTCGACCACTTCAAGACTGTGGACATCTAGGGAAAGGATTTCCATGGCTATTCCACTCGCTAGCCAAGCATCATCAAAAATTTTTACCTGCTTGTCGTCTTCGATCCGCCATCTGCAACCCTTCTTGAGGACCTCTCGGCTCCAGGCTAGACTTGGCCACACATGTGAGCATCCATGCTTAACCTCGGCATCCAGGATGCAATAGTTAGGAAATTATTTATTCTTAAGAACACGGATGACCAGGGATTCCGAGTTTTGGAGAATGCACCGCACTTGGTTAGCTAGTAGGCACTTGTTGAAAGTTGGGATGTCGCAAAACCCGATGCCTCCATTCTTTTTATTTTTACACATGATCCTAAAATTAATCCAGTGCATTTTTTCTTGTTAACTTTAGCTCCCTACCAAAACATGGAGAGTATGCCACGAATGTCATTACATAGGTTGTTGGGAAGTTTAAAGATTCTCATGACATATGTTGGTATTTCCTGTAGAACCGCTTTGAGGATGACTTCTCTGCTAGCTCTAGAGAAAATGCTATGATGCCAGCTTTGGACTTTCTTCCAGATTTTATCCTTGATGGTTCCAAATGTTTTCCTCTTGTTTCTCCCCACCATAGATGGAAGCCTGAAATATGTATCATGTTGTTTGAGGATTTGAATTCCAAGGATTGAGCAAAAGAAAGAGCTACACATGTTGATGCGAACCCCCTTGGTATATTGACCAAGAATTTTTACAACTATTTTAATACCAACCCAAGAAAACTAATATGGTAAAATATAGGATATAACACTTTAACCCAAATTTAAATCTAACAAAAAATTCAAAGGTCAACAAACCCAGCCCAATGGGTATCAACTAAACAAATTTCAAGGTGGCGAAAATTTACAACAAAACACAAGAATAACAATACTTTAGAATTAGTTGAAGACATTCCAAGAAGATTACAAGATAAAAGGGTTTACCTCACCCATGGGGGACTCTGATAAATGTATTTTATACACTTATTTATTTGTCGAAATTAGGATATTATATTGTTTTTCTTGAATAAATTTTACTTAGTTTGTGTTTATCTGTCATTATTTCAGGTTTTATCCCAAAATCAAAAAAATGAGAAATTAAAGCAACTACATAATATAATTGGATGGAAAGTGAGCTAATTGAAGACGTTTTGAAACGCAAGGACTTAATTGCACAATTGAAGACTCAATGACTAACTAAACATATATGGAAGAATTGTGCGGCTTAAAGGAGAATTTATTTGATTTGGGCCTTATGACTAATTTGTGTGTATATATATACACATATTGCTGAACATAAAAAAAAAAAAAAAAAAGGGCAGCCGTGAAAAAGAGAGCTGTGGGGAGCCGAGAGAGAGCGCTTTACAGAGAGACGGTGCGACTGGAATAAAAAAAAAATATTCTTGAATTGAAGTTGGCTGTGTAGTGGAAAGGAAAGGCACAACTTTTACTACATTGGTGGAATTAATAGGAGGTTGGCAGGTGAAAAATTCCTTTGGCTTTAGAGATAGATGCACGGCTGGAATTGGAATAAAAAAGATCAGACAGTTGGAGCAATTGCAGTGTACGGCTGGGGTGAATTTTTGGTGGTAATAAGTGATGTCAATTCTTCAACTCTTCAAAATTTGAGTTTTGTTTACATTATTTTTTGCTTTTTATTTGAAGAACATGAGTAGCTAAATTTTATAATCGGGATTAACGATATAGATTTAATGTTTTTAGTTTGATTTTAATTCTCAAGTTGGTGTTTTATTTTCATGTATTGATTTTATTACTGCGTTTAATGTTTAAGTTGCTTGATCACCAATTCATAATTTAATGGTTGTTTTCATAATCAGAGAGGTGAGTTAACAATTAGATCACGTAATAAAATCCGGAAATTTCAACAGAAAGATAGAAATATGAATTTGTGGTTACTTGTTGTCACTTATGAATTCCTAGAAAATTTAATGCATTTAGCTAATGAGAACTCTGACTCACTAAAGAAATACATGGTTGACTTAGTTAAATATGTCTAATTTGAACTTGAGAGTGGTAAATTAGATATATACGTGAATTCGATTCAATACAATTTTAGAAAACAACTTGAGATGCGAAATTAAGTTAGAATATTATTTCAAAATCGTTAGTCCCGATACTCATTTAATTGTTCGAAAACCCACCATCTTATTTTGCTTTCGTTAGTCGTTTTAGTTTAATTTTCTATTTTAATTTTAATTGCATTGTTTATTTCATTTATTTTCATTTATTTGTCGTTTTAGGATTATTTGCAATTTATTTTATTAGTTAATTTTTATTTTAGTATAGGAATTTTAGAATCGAAGTAAATATATAACGAATAAATAGTCCTCGTGGGATCGACAACCCGGACTCAAAAGTCAACTTTTACTACTTGTTAACGATATCGTGCACTTGCGATATTTCACACAACAAGTTTTTGGCGCCGTTGCCAGGGACTATTCTAATTTGTTATTTATTTATTTAGATTTTTAGCATTCTTAACTTTTAGATTTAGTTTACCTTTAGTTTTTAATATTTTGATTCATAATAAACAAAAACAACAAAAACAATAAAGATTCTCAAAAATTTCCAAAAATTTTCTTCTTGTCCTTTTATGCTCCATTCGCAAAGGGGAAATCTTTTACCTTTCTAACCTGAATTGAACAATTCTTTAGAGGACAACGTAGGGAACAACAAAATCTGAACTAAATGGCTAATCCCGTTAATCCAAACGAAAACTTTGAACTTGAGCTAAACGCCGCTGCAAGAGCTCTTGCTCCTAATGCAGTACTACAAAACAATCAAGTCCATGACCCAAATGCTCAAGATGACAATGTAGGAGATCTTCCTACGGGTCAATTCTTGACTCATATTGCCACTGCAAACCGTTCTAGCTTATTATATCTACCTTTTGGAAGGAATGACTTTCAATTGAGAGTAGATTTAATAAACATTTTCATTAATAATCTCCAATTTTTTGGAAAGGCACACGAGGACCCCAACGCACATGTTGTAAGATTTGGGAAAACGTGCCAAAATTTCCAATTTCAAGGCATAAACGATGATGCCATTCGTTTGCGATTATTTCCTTACACTTTAATAGATAGTGCATTGGAGTGGCTTGATTCTGAACCTGAATTTAGCATAACCACATGGGATGACCTAGCTCGAAAATTTTGTAACAAATATTTCTCACATGCCAAGGTCGCGAAACTGAGATTGGAGATATCTACGTTTCAACAACTAGACGGTGAGAGTTTTCATGAGTCTTGGAATAGATTTAATGATCTTCTTAGAAAATGTCCTTATCATGGATATAACAAAGGCCTTCAAGTTCAGTACTTTTACTCTGGGTTGTCACCACAATACAAATCAATAGTGGTTCATCAGCTGGTGGGTCTATTACAAATAAAAGTGTCAACCAAGCATGGGACATGGTAGAACTCATTGCAAAAACACATACCATGTTCCCATCTGAAAGAGTAGTACAAAGGAGAGCTACTGGAATGCATGATGTAGATGCACTAACCAGTACAAACGCACAAATAGCTGCGTTGACAAAAAATGTTGATTTGTTGCTTACAACACAAGGAGTTAACGCTATTCAATCACAAGTAATCAGCGAGAATTGTAGCGCTAACCACTCAACAGAGAATTGTATGTTGTTGGCCTCAACAGATGAGCAAGTCAACTTTGTGCAAAACAATCCGTATGCCCCCAATCCTAGTTGGAGGCAACACCCGAACTTTAAATGGCCAAACAATCAAAATGAGTCTAACCAACAACAGGATAGAAGGCCAAGTTTGGGGGAGATGTTTCAGCAACATTTGCAAAAGACTGACAAGATGTTCGAAATGCATCAAACAACTCTACAAATTCAGTCTGCATCAATCAAAAAGCTTGAAACTCAAATCAGTCAAATCGCTCAACAATGATCTGAACGAGCACCTGGGACTTTACCAAGCAACACTATTAAAAATCTTAGGGAGCATGTGCAAGCAATCACCACACGTAGTGGGGTTCAATTGCTTGAGATACATGTAAAAAGACCTGAGAGGCAAGGAAACAAGTGATCAAAGAAGTCGAAAGTGAGACTGAGGGGATTAATCAGTTAACCTAATCCGAAACTCAAAATGAAGCGTCAAAAGAAAAAGCACCTACTCCTATTAAGAAATATGTCCCACCTTTTCCATATCCTCAACGTTTGCAAAATCACAAAATGGATAAGTAGTTTGAAAAATTCATGGAAGTTTTCAGAAAATTGCATATTAATATCCCATTTGCAGACGCAATTGCACAAATGCCTAGTTACGCCAAATTCTTGAAAGAGATTTTGGCCAACAAACGCAAGCTAGAAAGCTATGAGACTGTGTGCTTAACAGAGGAGTGTAGTGCTATTTTACAAAAAAAAGCTTCCATCTAAATTGAAAGATCCTAGGAGTTTTACTATACCGTGTACCATAGGCGCAAATTCTTTCAAAAATGCTTTGTGTGATCTTGGTGCAAGCATAAATTTAATGCCTTTATCAGTGTACACTAAATTGGGGTTGGGAGAAGCCCAACCACCCACTGTCTCACTACTGTTGGCTGATTGATCAATTAAGCACCCAAGAGGGGTTATTGAGGATGTTTTGGTTAAAGTTGATAAATTCATATTTCCAGCTGATTTTATCATCCTTGACATGGAAGAAGATAGCAATATCCCAATAATACTCGGGAGGCCATTTCTCGCCACATGCAGAGCATTGATTGATGTGGGTGTAGGAAAAATGACACTAAGGGTCAACAATGAACAAGTTCAATTTGATGTGTTCAAAGCAATGAAATTTCCCCACACTGAGGACTCTTGCTTTAGAGTTGAAGTAACTGACCAGTTGGTCAATGAAGTTATTCGTGATGAACAACCAACTGATGATCTTGCCATTTGTATAATGGAATCAAAAACTATAAACACGGATCATCACGCTCTCAAGATGAGAGCGATGCAGTTGAAAGAATCACCTCCCATATCATATAATAGGGCTAGGTACTTCGCTCCACTTGGCGAGAGTACATCAAAGCCGATTCCATCAATTTATTTATTGCTTTATTAGTTGATTTTAGTTTTAAATTTCTACTTTTATTTTAATTGAATTCTTTATTTCATTTAATCTCAATTTCATTTTTTTTTAATTCTTTTGCAATTTTATTTTCTTAGTTAGTTTTTGTTTTAGTTTATGAATTTTAGAATCGAAGTAAATTTATAACGAATAAATAGTCCTCGTGGGATCGAAAACCTGAACTCAAAAGTCCATTTTTACTACTTGTTAGCGTTATCGTACACTTGCGATATTTACACAACAGACTCTCTCAAGAGCATTCCATTGAACATCAAAGTTATCCTAGGGTTTTGAATGAAAAGAGTATTTATTACAAAAATTGAAAGAAAATAAGAAATCTCGAAAATTGCACAAAAACTCCGTTTTTTGAATTCAGGGTGTTTCCGTCGACCAAACTGGTTGACCGAAATTATTTCGATCGATCACATGGTCGACCGAAATGACAGTTTTGATCGACCAATTCTCAGCCGAACGCGACTGAGACTGCACTCCAAAATCTCTGCAGAGTTTCGGTCGACCGGAATGACTTTCAGTCGATCGAAATTGGCTGAATCCAATTTCTTTTCATTTTTGTTTAGCCTCGAACCTCGAACATTTTCAGTGTCGGATCTCTTCATGGATCCCACGGGTACGCGCATCGAGGTTTGAATTTATCGGTTCTCATCACATGTACTATTGCTACAATTTTAATTGAATAACTAAGTAATTTAAGGTTAAGACTTATTCATATTCATATAGAGTGCACTGCATTAACTTAGCTTAACTAATATGATTGATTTGAACTCAAGAGGGGTATTGATCGAATTAGTGAATTTAATCGTTTACAAGTTTAAGAGTTAAACTTGAGAAGCGAAACAAAATGTAATAATTATGGTGGAATAGTGAATCATGGCGCTTCAATAATCATATTTGATCTTTTAAACAAAGTTATCCATCGTCGAAGAAAATGTTGGCCTCCAAATTCCACGGGACCCAATTTTTAACAGACCACTATTTCTTTTTTCGTATGTTACTTGTACACTTGGATATCAATGTTACATTATACATAATCGTAGCTTTGATTAGGTATGACAATCGTGAGCACTCTGATGCTCAAATAAGACGATAGAAGATATTTGGTAACCAAAAATAGTACATTTATCAAACGGAAACAAAGTTTTATACTTATACACATGTCAATTATTTATTTTTTTATACATCACATCATCATCAAAATCAACAATTTACAACAATCCGGTCATCCAATGTGGCATCATTGGATGACAAAGTAGCATTTTTCAAATATAGATTGAAAAGTTGTGGATTGAACGATGCTAGTTCATAGCTGTTCATCAGTTAGCCAATCAAGCGTAGCATGACTTGATCGAATCGAGGCTTGTGTAAAAATAATTGGCCCAAGCTGTCAGCCCTAGTATTCCAAAGAGTCCAGCCCAAACCGGATAAGTCAACCCACCTTATATTCAATGATGTTGAGCCCATTACCTGTCTAACCCGAGGCCCAAGTCGCGTTTGTGGTATCACGTTTTTCTATGAAGCTAACTGAATCAGTTTTGGCCGTTTGATCAACCACCTGGATCAGTTTAAGCCGTTGGATCAACCATATCTCTTAAATCAGATGAAAAGGCGATGGAAGTGTCTAGATTCATTCTATCTGAATCATCCGTCTCTCTCTGTGTTCTGAACTCTCTCACTTCTCTCATACGCCTCTTTGATTTTCTGATGATTTTCTTCTCTTACACTTTGTTTTCAGAAGAAATTTGTAATATTCTTTTGAAATTGTTAGAGTGTATCGTGTTCTTGTAAACATAATTTGTTTATGTGATTTGAGAGGTTTTGCTGAGAACTTTGTACGCAGTTTGTGATTTGTTGTTTGAGGAATTTTTTTTTTTGTAAACCCTTTGATTTTTTGATTCAAACGTTTATTCAAATTTTTGTAAAAGATTATTGTAAATCAATAAATTTCAATGTATTTGTTGGTTTAGGATTCTGATTTCTTTACAGCTTGCAGTACGTAGAGGCCATAAAAGAAGATGCCAATCCCCACAAAATGTGACACCTGTGTTATAGTAGTACAGAGGGAGCTCAGGGAGGGATCCAATTACATGTCTTCTTCACACTAACAATACCCAAGCACGATATCATATCAGTGTCCGAAAGTTTCTAAAGAATTCCAAAACAAATATAACTCGCAAATTCAGGCTATATTCATGCACTAAGTCCGTCTCAAAAAAAAATAGTCCAGCGATTATTTTCACACGATTAAGAAATGATAGTTAATATAATTAGGGTATTAAATTTTATCAATATTTTTTATTTATACCATTTATCCCTTATTTATTATTTTAAGTTGTCTCACTTTATTTCTAATAAAAAATTTGAAAATGTAATAGTTAAGTAGTTAATGTGTATTGTACCAAGATACATTAAATAAGGATACATGTGAAAATGAAAAATTTAATGCCTGTTCAATATGAAAACAAGACTATCTTTTTGGGACGGACAAAAATAGTATACATGACTATCTTTTTGGGACGGAGGGAGTATGTTGTAGTGACGTTGGAATTGACGAAGAAGACAAAGTGAGAAGTATGATGATAGCTTTATTTTTAGGATAAATGGTACAAAACGTCCATACCTTTGATATTCATTGTGGAAAATATCTCAACTTTCTATTTTTTGGCACAAAATATCCTAACGTTCTCATTTTTTTCTGGAAAACATCCCTTCTGTTAAATGCAACGGGAATCCACCGTGTTCTTCACTCTAAATACTTAACTATTAAAATTATGAGGGGTATTATTGTCCAATCATATCATAAACCATTTTCATTTGGATAATTGGTACAAAACATCCCTAAGTTTGAAATGTATTGTGGAAAAGGGAAATTGGCACAAAACGTCCCTACGTTTGAAATGTATTGTGAAAAACATCTCAACGCTCTGATTTTTGGTACAAAACATCCCAACATTTTCATTTTCTTGCTGGAGACATCCTTTCTGTTACTTTTAACACATCTACACTGTCAATTTCAATTTACATAGTAAACCAATAGAATATCAAGAGGTATTTTCATAAAAATAAATTTAATCCATTTAATTTCTTTCCCACCTGTAAATACTATTTAAAAAATAAATTCATAAACATGAATTCAAATACAACCCAACTCGATCAAGTTTCGGTCAGATTGGGTTGTTTGGGCATTGGTTCAATTAGCTGAAATGTGAAAATTCATTGATACACCTCCAATTGTAGTCATTATTCTCATGGTGAGGAGTAGACCATTTGCTTGATTTTACATTATTTTTTAAAATAAAATATTTATGAATTTATTTTTTAAATAGTATTTACTAGCAGTTTACACGTGTGGGCAAGAAATTAAATGGATTAAATTTATTTTTACGAAAATACCTCTTGATGTTCTAATGGTTTACTATGTAAATTGAAATTGACGGTGTAGAGGTGTTAAAAGTAACAGAAATGACGTTTCCAGCAAGAAAATGGAAATGTTGGGATGTTTTGTACCAAAAATCAGAATGTTGAGATGTTTTTCACAATACATTTCAAACGTAGGGACGCTTTGTACCAATTACCCTTTTCCACAATACATTTCACACGTAAGATGTTTTGTGCCAATTACCCAAATGAAAATGGTTTATGATGTGATTGGACAATAATACCCCTCACAATTTTAATAATTAACTATTTAGAGTGAAGAACACGGTGGATTCCCGTTGGATTTAAAAGAAAGGATGTTTTCCCCAAAAAAATGAGAACGTTAGGATGTTTTGTGCCAAAAAATAAAACGTTGAAACGTTTTCTACAATGAATATCAAAGGTAAGGACGTTTGTACCATTTACTCTTATTTTTATATATTTTTACTTCTGAAGAATAATTTAAGCAACTTTAAAAAGAAAAAAATAAAATCAACCAAATGAAATGTATCTTTAATAAACAGTTCTACCACGTGGTATTATTTATAAATTATAAAGAGCATATTTCGTCGCTTATATATTTGGAGTTGGAAGACTAGAGTCTAACAAAATAACCTAATCATTGGTCCGATTAGTAATTAGCAAAGACCTTACCAATTTAATAATGAAAACAAAATGTACAATATATTGCGCAGCACTAAGAATGTGAACCACGTTCCACTTTTAAATCAATAATAATAATTTACATTTAAAAATATTTTGTCACTCATTTATTTATTGAAGAAGAATTTCAAGACCTTTATTAAATAGGGAACTAAAGTGATCCATCTTTGGCTTAGGAAGGGTGAGTCCAATCTCAATGCCACCAACCACATCTCTACTTTCACATAAAGATATCGCACGCATTTCATCAATCGAAACTTCAATTTTTTCGGGCCTTCCCCATCCGAAATCCAAACTATAAAACTTCAATTTGGGTGATCCAGTTACTGTAACATGAAGATCCGATTCTAATAACATTTTCCATTCAGTAATCCAATTTTTGGCCCCACCCAAAACGTTCCCATCCAATTTCTTAATCGTGTTCCCCACGACTTTGGCAGCATGGACAATTCCATTTTCCGCCATTAAAGCTTTCCTTGTTGCCCCTAATCGACCAAATGCGACGCAATTACCCGCATAACTCGTGGGTACCGGGTAGTTCAGCCGGGTTATGCCGCCCGCAATGAACCCGAAATAATGTGTTTCCTCCGATTCTTCATTAATGGACCAATGTATTTTCATCCAACACACCCATACATATGCACATGTTAGAACATAGGGAGATAGGAGCATCTGGTTGGACCCGTGTAACAAGATCCATTTCTTGATTTTCTCCAACTCGGGTCGACCAAGAACAAATGTGGACCTTACCATATCATGAAAATTTGAACACGTGGAGTGCAATAATGCCTTTTCTTCTGAATTTTTCACGTTCCACCATTCTCTCAAGAAAGTTGATTCCAGCCCACTCGGGTCATGTATCACAGACCTATCATGGATTGGTGCTGAACAGTGCAAGTCTTCACCTCCATTTTTGCAAGTAAGAGAGGCCCACATCTTCAAGAAATTGTCGAATGTTCTTCCATCCGCCACCACCGGCCGCAATGCGAATCCCATGCAAATCCCACAACAAGGAAAAACAGTAATCTGTATAGCCAAAAGCGATACCTTTTCACCATATGCTAGCTTAGGCACTAGACAGTGTAGATCCTCAAACTTTCTTTGGCCGTCACCGGAGAGATAACTGAAGTCGCCGTCAGACTCTGCTACAGCTAGTGAAACTGAGTCACCTTCCGTGTATTCAATAAAGGGCTTATTGGGTTCTGGTGGCTGCACCAATTTTCCGGCAAAAGAGAAGAAATACTGGAGAGTAAAAGAAAGAGATTGCCTGAGTTCGGGGAGAACAGTTTGGGTGAATTGAAGAGTTGAGATGGGTAAGTGATAAAAGAAGAGGGGCTGACCGGGTGAAAATGGAAGCCATGGTATGTCCAAGAATGTAAGAGGAAGAGAAGTTGCAGGGACTGATCCCGGCGGCGGAGAAACCGAAGAAAGTTCTATTAGCTTGATTTTGGTTGTTGGAGCCATTTTTTTTTTTTTAATGTAGATTGCAGAGGAGAAAATGTGTTGCCTGTTTGAAGAGATTTGGGCGTGGGGGGTGAACCGACAATGCCGTTCTCCTGGAATCATCCACTAAACAGAAACATTTATTTAGCTGAGGATGACAATACAGCTGGAATTAATTGAGATGTTGAAAGAAAATGAAAATTGCTTTTTGTTCTTTCATACCATTCCATCCTAGAGGTATGATATGGTGACAAGTGGGTAAAGATTATGTTTTATGCCACGTGACAATCCAACACTGCATATGAGTAAAAATTATGGTGTCACAATGGACACTATATCCTACATGCTCCATCCTATATGAATTTCTTTGTGATTTTAGTCTTTGTCTGGTTTTTAATAAAATGTTCTCATTTTTTTACAGTATTCAATTTTTATCATTCTTCAAAAGTTAAATCCACAATGCTTCACTTTCAACCAAATCTCAATTATCAATTCTCCTAAAAATCATTATTCATTTCAAAAATACTCATTTAAAACAACAATACCAAACACACTAATATTAAAAAATAACTAAATACATTTTATATTAATAATAAAATAATTAATTACTATTAGAATATCGAGTTAACCTACAATAGTCACTCACAATGAGTATTATTATTATTTTCTTGTTAACTAGAAAATATAAATAATAATCTACTTAAGTATACGTAGCCCCTGTTTGAGCCCAATTTTTTTTGAAAACAACTTTTGCAAATATTTCATCTCAACCATTAATTCTTAAATTAAACTCACAATATTTGAATTTTTAAATAATTTTAAACCATACATTTTTTAAAAAATCACAAAAACTCCACAGAAATTCAAAATCAAACAGAGACAAAAAAATCACAAAAACTCCACCAAAATTCTAAATCAAACAAGGGCATATATGGGCTATGGCATCATCCTGTCTCTATATCTATGGTAAGAGAATATATACAAATGGTATAGGGTCTGTGGTTTGGATTTGGGACTAGATAAATTGTTCTTTCAAGTCCCTACAAGTGGTATCAAAGTCAAAAAAATTGTCTGGAGGATGTACGATCGAGTGGATGAACGAGACTCCTCGAACAATGACCGATGAATCAAGATGATGAGCCCCAATATGGAGAATTCTTGTGATTTCTCACGAGATGGTAGATTCATAGTAAAACAGTGTGCTGATGTTATGATAAATTATCTCGTTGAATGATGATTTCCTTGAGCCTGAGGAGATGTGACGGCACTTCTCTTGAGAGAGTGTCAAATGGCCTGAATGCACCTCGTAGGTAGGGGTGTACAAAATAACCGAACCAGACCAAATCAAATCAGAACCAAACCAAACAAAGCGGTTTGGTTCGGTTCTACATAAAAAATAATGGTTTGATTCTTAGAAATAAGAACCATTTGGTTTCGATTCTGGTTCGGATTCTCTTTCGATTTTTCTTCTTTTCAATTATAGACACTCAGTCACACTGCTTTATTTGCACTCCTAACACAGCAATTGTTGCACTCCTTAGTCACCATCGACGACATTAATGTTTATTTTTTAAAATTTATGTATGTATGAACCTCGGCCCAATTCGTCAATTCTTAAGAGTTAACCCAAACTTAAATTACAAATTTCATCCCTAACTCACATGGCACCAGGTAGAATGAGACTCAGAATTTCATCGTAACCTGTAATTATAAGTCTAAACGGCCTTTATATTCGATTCTCTAAGTTTCAATGGGTCGACAAGCTTCCTTCAGGCGAGTTTCTTCTTCTTTGACTTAGAATAACATGTTACTTTTTCTAAATTTTTGTTTTGATAACTAAAAATTTCATTTTCTATTTTATAATGATGTAGATGAATTCTAATGAAGAAGCGGATATAAACAGGTTTTAATTTGTATTTATTATTTAAAAATTCAAGTAATGGTCCAAGAACCAAACCAAACTAGACTAAACCAAAATCGAGCGGTTTGGTTCCATATCTTAAAAAAAATCAATTGGTTCCATTAATAAAAAAATCATCGGTTTATGGTTTAGTTTGGTTCTGGTTCCACCAAAACCAAACCGAACCACGTTCACCCCTACTCGTTAGTCTTGTTTGAGGGAGGTATTGTTAGGTGTACAAATAATGTTCCATGTTAGTTGTTGAATAAAGAAAAATAACTATATAATTCAATTGAGCTACTTTACCTATTACCAATTAGTTTTGGATTGAAACCTCATTTAGGTATGAGATTTGGGCTTGAGATAGAATACCTCACGACGAAATTAGGTCCTCGCTCACCTTGTTAACATCATTTTTTAGATTTGACACCCCTAATTATATAATCTGATTAATGTCATCTAATTATATAATCTGATTAATGTCATCTAACTATAAACAATTCAATTAAATATCACCTAATTAAAAAAATGAAAATCTTCTCAAAAAATAATAATAATAGAATTTAAGACCTGTTCCTAATTTTCCTCACAACCCATCGGTATCCCAACTCACCCCGTCTATCTCATTCGACTCCCTCTCATAGAAAACAAAAGCAAAACTCCATAGACGGAAAAATATCAGACGTTCCATCATCATCTTCATATCATCAAATTGGAAATGTCAATATTAGAAGATCACTTTTATAGGCATTGGATTGAAACTTATACCATCCATTTCGCATTTTTCTAGCTTCGATCCGTCGGTTTGTTATCTATTTCTATAGGTGGATTTCACTCAGCTATACCCAGTTCAGTTTCTATCTCGACATCAATGTTTGGAGTAGATGAATTATTTGATTTACTAATGACTTTCCCCTCAATTTGTAGGCCATATAACCCTAAAATCTCATCCAAAGGGTCTCCACATTCTTAAATTGTGCAAGAAAAATATAAGCACAATCGAGGTTTGAGAGAATTAACTTAACTCCGGGTGCTTGACCTCAGTTACAATCGAATTCCTTGAATTGGTAAAGGTAAATATTTTTTCAACTCATAAAATTACAGGAGTTGAAAAGCTCTGTCAAGAAAAATCTGGTGAGTCAATTGGGTTCAAGCTATTGAGATATTGTCTAGGTTGATTGAGGATGCCAAATGGATGTTTGTAAAAATTTTAGAACACATTGCTCCAGGAGCCGTCGTAAGTGCCACTATTACCAAAGAATCAATCAACTACAGAATTCTTCATCAATTCCAATTTTCTAATTGTTCATTTCTAACTAAATTTCTGGGTTCATCTGCAAAGTTCCTGTTTTTCGATTCATCTTCAAATTTTTGATTTTTGATTTTCCATTTCTAATCATGTTTTTAGGTTCATCTTCAACTAATTGTGTTATTTTCAAACTCAGAATTTGTGAATAGTAACGCCAAAACAAGTAGAAAGATAGTTTGTAAATTCATGTCGAAAATTGGACAGAGTAACGGCAAAGAAAACACAAATAATAAGAAGAAGAAACGTAGGGACCAAGCCGAGGTAAGAGTTGGACTCTTTGTCCTTAAGTCGAATTTGCCCCGCAACGGTGCCTACGGATTCAGGCAATCGACTCCCAAGATACAACGGCTACACTTGTGTTTGTAACATTCCAAAACACAAGTACAACGAACCAAATTTTGGCTTAAGTACTCCAAAGATGAAATGAAGGAAAATCAAAACAAATGCAATGACTTTGTTTTTGGAGAAAAGAGATGATAATATATGTTTTGCATATCAAATTGTGTGAAATAGGACACACAAGGGATCCTATTTATAGACCATGAAAGGGTGTGGACGAAATGGTTGAAACCAAACCATGCACCATTTTCAAACCATGCACCTTTATGAAAATGTGTCTATTCACCGGACAACCGTGCGGCCGCACTGTTATAGTCCGTGCGGTCTCACGGTTTTACTCAAAAATCGAAATTGAACTTAACGTGTGATCGCACGGTTTCCCAACCATGCGGTCGCACGGTCAAATATTTTGACCCGATTTCGTCCTTTTTTCGTAATTTCTCATTCATCCGATATTGGTTTTTCGAAGTGCCAAATATCCCCGTTTGTGCGTCCCGAAGAGGCGAAGTGGCAAACAATTTTGCCTAAACGGATTGAGTCGAGCTTTTGAGTATTTAGCCGAAGTCGACACGAAGTCACTTTAATCGATTTTCAATTCTCGACTTATTTAACCAATATCCAACAGAATTGATAATCAGTTTGGATTTCGTTTTGAAAGGTGTTCAAATTCAGATGTTGACTAATAGCGGAGAAGATGAACCCAGGTCCTAGAAAGAAGTGTTTGATCTCACTATAAAGAAACCAACAATTATAACATCTTCTCATCTGTCTAATGATAAGGAGTTAAACCAATCGATGAATAAGTGGCATGAAGATCTTCAAGTTTTAAAGTAAGTTTAGTTAGGATTGAACAGTATCCATTGAAATATTTTGGAATTTAATAGATCTACAGTGTAGTTTTTAGTCATATGTTTAGCCTCATTTGAGACTTCTAACCTGCGAAAATTCACTTCCAATCTGCATCCACTCCTTTCTATTGACACAAATTTAGAAAGAACTTTTGTTTCTTGATCAGTAAAGAGTGTGATGAAGAAATGGTGAAACTAGCTTACAAACTACATGAACTTATTGCCTTGAGCTCAGGCTTGCCAAAAACTCGGTTGAATGGAATCTTTAATGATCATGCTAGCATTCTGAGGCTTAATCGCTATCCTCCATGCTATGCTCCTCATTTATTGCTAGTGTTGGTCGACATAAGGATGCCAAGGCTTTGAGTATTCTCTGTCAAGATGATTTTGGAGGACATAAAGTGAAGAGGAAAACAGATGAAGAGTGGATTCTTGTCAAACCTACTCCTGATATCACCAACGTCGGTGACATGATCCAGGTACAAATTTGTTTCTGTTTAGTAGTTGTTTCACTTAATCCCATCTTAATTGTTCCATGTTTTCTTCTTCTTATACAGTTGCCTTATGTAACCTGATGTGATCCAGACCACGGATACAAGCCCGCACAAAGATCCGTTGAAGATCCGAGGAGGGCCGATGACTCGATTGCAGACAAAGAGGGCCAAGGAAGCAATGGACAAGTTAGTTCAAGAAACAATGACCAAAACAATGTTCGTGTCATCGAAAGAAGCAAGTTCCATGTTGGGACCGAGCCAAAATGACGAGTGGATCAACCTCATTCAAGCCATCGAAGAAGATTGCCAAATTTCAAGAATTACGGCCGTAATTCATAATTCTCACGGCCATAATTAACTTGCTGCTGAAAACTGATTTTTTGAAGAAATTGGACTTACGGCCGTAACTACTATTAATCACGGCCGTAACGCAGCCTCGGATCAAAAACAGAAATTTCAGAATTAAGGCTTACGGCCGTAAAAGGAGTCTCACGGCCGTAACGGTGAAACAGAATGAGTCTTACGGCCGTAAGGAAATTAGTCACGACCGTAAATTCATATACGCGTGATTTTAGGGTTTTAATTATTTCCTTATTTTTAAGTATTTGTTTTCTAGTTTAATTAGAACTCTTAAACCTAGTTTTGACCCTATTTATAGAGATGTAATTTTCATTATTCAACAGACAACTTTGATATTATAATTGAAAGGCTATTTTGCTTTCACAATCTTATTCTTCATTGAATAAATTCCGAACTTGCGAGTTATTCTTGTTTGTTCAAATCTCGGTGAGAATTAATAATGCTTGTGATCAAGAGGTCAATATATCCTTGTGATTGTATTGGTTGCTTGGTTCAATTAATTTTAATTGGATCCATAAATCGTGGTTTCTTGGCGTTCTTGGGTCGATTTCAATATTTTGTGGGTTGCGTAGCTACAATTGTTACGTGGTTTGCATCATAACCTCTTACATGAAAATTTATACAGGTTTGGAGCAATGTTGAGTATGATATGATAGTGTTTAAGCGAACATAGTATCAGGTCAATTTTGAGCAAGAAAGATTTTCCATTCCATTCTTCCGAGTCCTGCATATTTGGCTTGGGTGGAATCCTTGGAGGAGTTGATAATCAAGCAATAGTCTTCCAATTACAGCCCTTGGAGGATATTTGCGATATCCTGTTAGCCAATATGTAATGGAAATACGGATATGTGCACTGGCATCGTCTGAAACTGATAGATTAATGCCTTGATGTGTATCTTAATCTAAGGTCAAGATTTCAAATTGAAATTCTTTTGAATATCCCAGATGTGATATTGGGCGTAAATTTTATCAATTTTATTGAAACGCTGTATCAGTTGTTTTTTAATGATATGACTTGCGTCATTATGGGATTTAGATTAGGAAGATACCAGAATTGTAACTGATTTCATATTCAAAATTAATGATTGCGTCAAGTATGTATGCTTTTAATAATAGTCAGTTACAAACTTACAATTTTATTGTTATGGTAATTTTACCACATAAGAAGTGAGATCCCTGGTTATACTCACATTGAATTTGTATGGCATTTTCAAAACTTGTATGTTTCACTCTCCCAATTTTCAAATTACGTTGAATTATGTTGCACTAATTAGTTCCAAGTTCCTCATGGAGGTGCCAGTGCAAATTCTCAGTGCATTTGCAAGCATCATCATGCGCAAGTTTTGGGATGCAGGCTCGAAAACTTCCTTGAGATGGATGAGGTTGTGAGGCTGTTAGAAGCCATAGACACCAGCAAAGGTGGTGGTATGATACCAGACACCCTGATGGCATTCTATGGAAGACAATCTATATAACTTATCTTGGTACACTTCCATACATGTCCATCAGGGTGTTGCAAACTTGCAGTTCAAGATCTAATTCATTTTTTAAAGTAAAGGCATGAACTTCCATTCAAATCAACAGCTTTCCTGACCTGCCACAGGCTGAAAGGATGTTTCCATTAACGCATGGTCTAGCTTTTATGATTATTCTTCCCCCTAGAAATTTAATAAATGTAATGTTGTCAAGTAACTTCAAAATTGGAAACATGAATTGGAAAAATTGAAAAATGGGGGCATTTTAGATATTGTAACAGTATCAAAAAAACAAGCTAAACTGATGATCCATAACAAATGAATAATACTAAATGCGCCGTCCGTGGCTAAAGGCAAAATCTGCATAATCAATTTCTCAGTTGCACATCATCAAGGCTTTCTTTTTGGCAGCAACATCATTATCAGGAGCTTGCTCATTAACAAGTAAATAAATAAAAAAATTATATATATAAATATATACAGTAAATTTCAGTTAAGGGAAACACATCAGTAAGTTGGAAATCATAAATTTTGCTACTTTGGAAAATATTTGTGCAAACTTGATCAAACTCCAATGCACAAGACATACATACCAAAACAAAAAATGAGACGTCATAGTCGAAATACCTGTGAACTAATGCCGATACTATATTACGTGAATTCTAGCAAGCTGCTCTCTCGCACCTAAGATTTGACAGGTTCAAATAAACTTTTCCGACAAAAGCCGAATGAATCGAATGAGTCGAAAATTTATCAGAGCTTCAAATTTTTAGGTTCAGAATTGTATGATTGGAAGTCAGATTAGAATGAATATCTAACGCAACATTTCTAACCATGCGTGGATTTCAGACAAGTAAATTCCTACAATGATTGTACCATCGACAAAAAATTTGATCAAAGAGCGTCATACCACACATTGCTGTAATTATTTTGCTAAAACGATGCTTTCAATTTAAAACACAATTAAGTTTCATGAACAAAGATGTTTGAATGATGAAGACTGGTAAATTTGGATGATTCTCTGAGTCCTGACGAGCGGGTTGCAAATGGACTCCATGTTTACCTCTCCAACGTTTTTTCCAATTTGATTTCCTTGATCAGTTACTTTCTTTATTTGGTTGTTGTAACTGATGTTTTATCTTTTGTTTCTACGAAATTCCAGTTTAGTTACTTTAATTTAGGGTGAAAGATTTTCTTCAATTTCGTTTTAAAAAAATAAAAATCATTTCATTTAATTTTGGATGAAACTTCTACTATTAATTTGTTTTGTCATATTCACATTAAAAAAATTCGTTGTGTCAAAATGCATTCAAATTTCATTAGACGGTATCAGTGCAACTTCCCCATAAATCACTCTACATATGTAGTCCAACTCCTCCAAATTAAAGCTCAGCTTATATCAATGGCAACACCGAAGATGAGAGAGAGTTATTGCAGTAATTTAAAGTTTGTTATTTGTGATACCAGAGAGTGTAGATTCTGATCATTTCGTGTAAACATTCTCACATTTCGTTCCACTCGTAATTGTGATTTTTAGGAAATACTGATGGCGCAGTTTATTTTTTGTATATTAAAATATTTTCCTACATTATAAACTTTCTTTCATTATCTCGCTTTAATTCTCCAGCACCCACGACCAGGTTTTTTATCTCACTTATTATTGATCTATTCAGAATTATGGTCCATGTACGAGTTGAGTTTCGTTGTCCCAAAATGTTTTCATCTTGATTGTCCATCCAATTAAAATTATATACATCGTCACTTTTTAATGTAACAATTTGTTTTTATTTAATTTAAAATTATTTTACTGACATGTATACGTGTATAATTTTAATTAAATGAATATCTAATGATATAGTAGAACTGAACCACCCACGTCCAACAATCAAGTGATATATGTACAAATTTAATTTCACGTGTCGAGTCCAATGAATTCATAAAGTGATATATCATATATGTACAAATTTAATTTCACGTGCCGAGTCCAATGAATTCATAACGTAAATTCAATCTTATCATAAAAGTCAAATATGAACTTGAGATGGGCTTATCAAAATAAAATGCACGTGTTTATTTATTTACTTATAGTGGCTATAAATTTCGAATATTTATTATTAATTGAATATATCATATGTTCTTTTTTTTTTTTTTTTTGAAGGACTATCATATGTTTTAAGAACTCGATTTATAATATCAAAATAATATATGTACAAATACTAGCTCAAATTAAATACTGACGCTGTAAAAAATCCTAACCTTAACGTGACAAGATCTGATGATACTTGATTGCTGAAAAAGACTAATGAATTCGCTTGGTTGACCTGCAAAAAATGCGATGAGGATTCTCCCCGTCGCTCCTCCGGCGTGAGAATTAGTTTTCTGGAAAAGGTAGAGAGAGAATATTTAACTGGAAAACGTAGAGAATAATGAATGAATATATGTGATCAAAGGAGCTGTATTTATAGGGCTGAAAAATTCCATAACTTCCTTTATTTAAGAAAGGAGTCATTTTGCTATAAACTTACCTTTTAAGAAGAATTCTAAACTTATAGGGATTCGGTTTCCTTTTTGTAAAATGTTTCTTTATGGATCGCGCATTGCCTTGAGGCTCAAGAATATGGCCCATTAACGAGGCCCATTGTCAACTTGAACCAATAGATCGGGATTCACCTGACCTATGTGAGACCGAGCGTGACGTTAAACCTTGGCCCGGTATTGCTGAGTAGCAGTAAGGTCGGTACAGTACCGACCATACCATAGTCTGGGCAACCTGGGCAAATGAAGAACAAGGTCCGAAGAGGTCGGGTCATGGAATTAATGTAGGAAAATAATACCGATCATTGGCCCCCGTGCGTCAGAGATCGGGACAAGATTTCTGAGCGCATGACAGCTCTTACATGTGATTTGCCAACTCATAGGATTTAATGTTTCGTCATAAAAGACTCGCCTTTAAAAAAAAGACAAGTGGCAAGAGGCAACTTTTAGATTTTGAAACTTTTCCCGCCAATTTTCTGCCTATATATATGTGGTCCCCATAGCCTCATTCTTTTTACTTTATGAAAAAGAGTGATCAGAGAACTCCTCGGGTTATCACGACTCCTCCAACAATACCTTCTTAGTACTTAGGTAAGCTCGACCTATCCCGACCCTTCTTTTGATTTTATTATTTAATTTATAGAATTATGGCTAGGCGGGTATCAGTGGGTGACCTTAGGGAGGTGGAAGACCTAGACGAACCGTTAGAGGTCGAGCCTCTAGGTTTCTACGAACCCTCGGATAGTCCCCGGGACCTTGAGTCTGACAGTGGGGAAGACATTGATGACAATCCCTGGGTAGGTAGGGAGCCGAGACAGGCCGACCTTGAACTTTCCATTTATTTTAATAAAATGAAAGAACATATGATTGGGGTAGACATGAGGAGTTATAGACTAGAGGATAGGTATACAGCTCGGGTACCAGATAAGGATGAATACTATTACTATTGCTGGGAGGGGGAAATGGTAGTGTGCCATGAGGCCTTAATGGCCGGGTTGAGATTTCCTCTTCACCACTTCTTCGTTGACTTCTTGCTGACCGCAAGCATATTTCCGGGTCAGCTTGCTCCCAACGGGTGGAGAATACTTGTATATTTCTATGTTCTATGTAGGAGTCTAGGGATAGAACCAACCGTCGATCTGTGTAAATGCCTCTTAGAGCTTAAGTACTTGCCCCGGTGTAATAGTTTTGTATACATGTGCGGGAAGGGCCGGTTTGAGGTCCCCTGGGTTCCGTCCTCGATCAAATATTGGAAGGAAAAGTTCTTCTTTATTAAACCAAGGAAAGGGGAAAACTTCTTCTGGCCGACCTTCAGAAGGCTAGATGTAGACATTTTCAATAGAATAGATAATTTGAGCGATAAGGCAGTAACTGAGCTCATGGCCAACGCGGTGAGGATATGCGATTTTGGATTATTGGCCGAAGAAGCCAATGACATGGTGAATGATGATATTCTTAATCAGGTCGGTCTTGACCTCCAGCCCGGTAGGGTTCGGCCTCCTCAATTACGTAAATAAAAGAAACTTTTCAATTTTTTTTTTTTCACCTTTGTGTGACCTAACTGTACCCGAACTCTTTGAATTTCAGGAATGGCCTTTGATTCTGAAGCGTTGAAAGAGGCGGCAACGGCCAAGGCCCAAGGAGCTCGGGCCAAACGAGTGGTGGACGGGGTTACTCGGAGGTGACCTCAAAAAAGAACTAAAACTGTGCCTTCGGGGTCGGGCCAAACCTCGCAGGCCCCAGAAAATTCTCAAAGGTCCAGGGTAAAGAGGCCTCCGAGAGGTCGGGCTCCCCCGCATTCTGATTCTGAGGTCAAGCCAGAGAACCCAACTCTAGCTGACTGTAGAAGGAGAATGCAGGATTCTTTGTACCCGAGCCTCATGAAAAAATACCAGTACGAGGTGGGACTGGAGCAAGGGTCGAGCACCTCATGAGCGCGGAACTGCAGGTAGTGGTCGAGTTACACCGTGCTCATGGATTTCCTTTTAAGGGAGAATTTTTCTAACTTTTTATCTCGACTTGCAGATGCTCAGCATTACCTGGGGCGTTTCTCTCCAAAGCATAGAACGGGGTGAAACGGCAAGCCAGCTAGTCCACTCTGTTCAGTACGAGGCGACTCGAGCTGCAAATGTGGAGGAAGCCCTGGCGAAGACCCGGGCTGAGCTAGAAGCAATGGCCAAAGAGCGCGAGCAAGCCCGAGAAGAAAGTGCTCGTTTGGCTGAAGAATTGAAGAGGGCTCAGGAGAGGGAACTCCAAGCCGAGGTTTCTGCAGTAGAGGCTTTCAAGGGGTCGAGAGAGTACAAGCTCACCCTTGGAAACTACGCCCTTGAGTCATATACTCAAGCCATTAAGCAGGCTCGAGCTTGGTGCCTGCTAAATTCTCCCGACCTTTATACAAGCCCGCTGGCGGACTTCCCCCTAGGCACGGATGAACTTGACCTCACCCCTTTTGAGGAAGAAGAGGATGGCAAAGGCGTCGAGGATGCGGAGAACGGGAGTGATCCCGAGCCTGATACCTAACCCCTTCCCTCTTTACGTTTTGAAAACATGTACTAAACCCGGGGTATGCCCCGGGGTCTACATGTAAACTTGATTCTGATGAATGAACTTGCATATTTCCTTTCTGTGTTCTTCCCCTTTACTTGTACTCTTTTTTTTTTTTTACAAGTTGATTATCGTTTTGAGTACACAAATCGTACTTATAGGGCTACACAGATCGGGTTCAGACAAGCTTCCAATTTAACAATCAAATTCATAATTGATAGTAATTAGAAAGACCGGGCGTGGCCGACCTTTAAGGTCCATGAAGTCGTACCCGTAACTTGATGAATTGGAGGCAGATTTTTATGAGGGTCGGGCAATGCCGAATTCAAGAAGTAAGGTCGCGTTAACCCGACCTTTAATCATTGTGAATTACTTGTTGGAAATAATTTGTAACGTCTTGCCATGATACATTGTAAATTATTTGATGGAAAATAATTTGTAACGTCTTGCCATGAGACCTTGTAAATTATTCGTGAAAGAATAATTTGTAAAGTCTTACCATGAGACATTGTAAATTATTTGATGGAAAATAATTTGTAATGTCTTGCCATGAGACCTTGTAAATTATTCGTGGAAGAATAATTTGTAAAGTCTTACCATGAGACATTGTAAATTATTTGATGGAAAATAATTTGTAACGTCTTGCCATGAGACCTTATAAATTATTCGTGGAAGAATAATTTGTAAAGTCTTACCATGAGACATTGTAAATTATTCGATGAGAATAACTTGTAAAGTCATGTGAATGACCTTGTAAGTTACTTCAAAATCTGATCTTTGTAGTGCTCATTCTTTGGAAGAAGTACTTTTATTGAGGGGACTGAACGATGGGCCTCGTTAAAAACTTACCCAGAAAGATCTAATGGGAAAAAATCTGGATAAGGAAAACGAGTACCCGTCCCTGACGCTTAAAGAAAGAACAATGGGCACGCAGGCCTGACCTTAACAATCATTGATGGACGAGCAAGTTCGAAAGTAAAAAGATAAAAAGGGGCGCCCAGGCCCGACTTCTTTATAACTAAATGACTTGATATCAGCAGAGACATGACTACTTATAGTATGACTTCAAATTCTCTGCATTCCATGGCCGAGGAAGAGGTTTTGAATCCATTGTGCGGAGGCTGTATGAGCCCTTTCCCACCTTTCGGATGACTTGATAGGGTCCTTCCCAAATAGGCCCAAATTTCCCTGGTTGATGACCGGCAGCCTCATTGCGGCGAAGGACAAGATCTCCCATTCTGAATTCCCTCTTCTTTACTCGGATGTTGAACTTCTTAGACATGGCTAGTTAGTAAGCTGCTATTCTTAATGATGCATTTTCCCTTACTTCTTCCAAAAGATCTAGACTTTCTCTCTGTCCCTCGATATGGTCGGGTGATCCTGTAGCCATAGCACGGAATTGTTACTTCCATTGGGACAGCAGCCTCCATTTCGAAGGCAAGCATGAACGGGGTCTCCCCTGTTGCAGTTTTGAAAGTGGTTTGGTTGGTCCAAAGTATTTCTGGGAGGAGAATAATTACAATCTAACAACTTTGACCTCAAAACTTTGCCAAAATAGGAGATTTATTGTAACAAAATATTGAAATAATAATTTATTAAACCTGGTAACTTTCCCAAAAATGAACCCTTGAATCCAAATTAGCCACTGTTCGGTTAAGATTAAAATAAAGATTTTTAATAAATTTTGATAGGAGTTGATGAAATATGTGGTTAAAAGTTATATTTCATAAAATATGTGGCTGAGATTGATTGTTGACTTTCACTTTAAATTTAAATCTAAATTTTGCCAAAGTATCTTTCATTATTCAATATTCCTCGGCATCTCCTTTAGCCCTTGTTTGACCTCCAATTTTAAAATCAAATTTATTCAACGCTCAATTTCAATCATCAATCTTGGTTAAGCATATAATTTTATACTTTTCAAATATTTTTTAACCAAACATTCTCCCAAAAATATTATTCAAAATCACAATTTTTTTCAAAAAAATGGGTCCAAACACATGCTTAATGGCATTTAGAGGCCAAGATGTGTTCCAAGTGAGGTTCCAACCAAAAATCAATTGGTAAAAGGTGGACTAGCTTACTTGAATTATATGATGATTGTTTCTTTCTTCCACAACTGACGTGGGACATTGTTTGCATACCTAACAAGATAGAGGCGTCGATAAAACCAAATCAAAGCTAAAATCATGGCTGTTAGAGCATCTCCAATGCACTTAGTGGATTGGGGTTAACTTGACAATGAAATTGAAGGACATCTAGAGGACGTAGATAAATTGACGGAGCAGTACAAAATTCCATCTCCAATGGTTCCGCCTAGGGATGTCAGGGAGCAGAGCTGGCTCACGAGCCAAAGATCAAGGCTCGAGCTTGGCTCGAACTTTTATGGGTTGAGCTTTTTTTGGTCCGAGCTGAGCTGAGCCGAGCCGAGCTAAAGCTCGTCCTCAAAAATAAGGATCGACTCGAGCTTTTTGAAGTAGAGACGGGTCGAGCCGAGCCGAGCCGAGCCGAGCCTCGAGCTTTCAAATTTTATTATGTTTTTATAATAAAATCCATAAATTTTTTTATTGAAAATGTATATATACAATGAGCCGAGCCGAGTTTGTGATTGAATTTCAATGCTCGAGCTTTTTGGGCGGGGGTTTTTTTTTTTTTGCTCGAGCCGAGCTAAAGCTCGTCCCTGAAAAAAAGTTCGGCTCGAGCTTTGGCTCGAGACTTTGAGTCTCGAGTCGAGTTAAGTCCGAGCTTTTTTCGAGCCGAGCCCGAGCGGCTCGAGCTTACGAGCCATTTTGCCATCCCTAGACTTCCGCCTACATTTAAATATTATTGATTATGTGGTTTTTTTTTAAAAATTTAAAAATAGTAATATATAGAGAGAGAAGATGTATGTATATATTTATCTATAACATTCCATATTTATTTATAATATTCATTTATTTAGTTGTTAAAGTAATCATAAAATAAAAATAAATGCTAACTCATCAGGTCAGATGAAGCATCAAGATATAGACGGAGCACTTGACATTGTCAAATTTTTTTCCAGCCACATCATCTTAACATTATAATTGACATTATGCATTGGAAAGATATTTTTAACCCATTCCATAAATTTACTGACGTGTCAAGTCATTCTTCTCGATTGATGGTGTGCATTGGAAATGCTTTTATTGTTTCCATTGTTCAACAACCAAAAACTTATTTTTTCTGATAAATCTTTCAATTTTCCACAAAATCTTGAAATGAATGGCCACTCAAGTTTTTCGAGTTCATAGAAAATTGTCCCATACCCCCTTGAGAAAAAAAGGATAGTTGTAGGTAGATTGTTCGCTGACTGCAAGTGTACGGATTATACAAATAATAAAGTGGATATGAGTCCGAATATTGTTCCCACGAGGATTGTGTAAATTGTATTTTAAATTACAATTTCTTAATCGGAATTATGAAAAGCTTTGATTCGAGAATTTTGTTCGAAAAAATAAACTAATGATTAAACTAAAAAGCAAGATAAATTAGATTTATTAAAACGATGAAATGAATTTGTTAGAATTGTGATTCTACTCTAATCCTATCATCCATGTGTTTGACTCTAACATTTAACAATAATATACGGGGTATTGTAAATCTATGTTCCTATAGTTATTTATGTCTTTTTTTGAGCGATGCATAAAAACCTTTTTTCCATAAAAGATTAGACTGTATTTCTATGACCAATCCAAATATGAAGAAAAGTATTAAGTATTAATGAATTATGAACACTTTTTGGAATTGCACAGAACATATTGGTATATTTCTATCCCCTTCGAACTTTGTGGCAATTAATCAAGGTCTAATAACTTCCTACTCTTTTGAACATAGAAAGTTATCTCAAACATTAATAATTATATATCCATAATCATAGATGAGAATAAAAACATAATTAATTGCAACAAACCCGTAAGTTGTATATATTAAATATAAAGTCAAAATATGGAATAAAAAACTAGAGCTTCGTCACAATTCGAACAATTAAAACATAGCCTAAATACATGATTAAAGATAATTCACAAGAAAAATGAGAAGAATTCATCATATCGATCCCCTTGATTCTTGGTCTCCATGCTTACCTTTGACTTTGCATGGATTCCTCAACCTTTGGCCAGTGTTTTGGCATCAATTCAAGTAGTTGGGAACCCCATATTTCGTGCCTCAACTCATGTATTTATAAGTTTCCCCGAAGCCTAGGTCAAAAAGAGAGAAATTCTATTGAAATCCTCAAAAAGCCCAGCTGCCCGGCCAAAGTTTTGCCTGCGCGACCGTGCGCTTGAGATCTATGCGATCGCGCCCTTTACACTATTTGGCCTCAGTTTGTTGCAAACACGGCCATGTGATTGCACGCCTTTGACCCATGCGGTTGCGCGGTTATACCTCTACAAGCAATTTTCATCTTTTGATTCCATTTAAGTAGGTCCTCAAAGTTTATTTGCATCCTTGGTCCTCCAACTTTCGATTGATGCACTTTAGCCCCTAAACTTCTAATTTCTTCCAAATTTGATTTTTTTTATTTTTTATTGGCATCATGATTAACTTTATCAACTTTTGATTTGCACACTTTAGTACTTTTATCATCCAAAATTGACTCGATTTTTGCTCCAATTCCTTTGCATTCATGACTTTGAGATTATTTCTGAAATATAAACAAATAGTAACAAAATCAATAGAAAATAATCTCAAAGAAACAAATAAAATCCTACTTTTAGGATAGAAATCTTAATCTTAATTCTTAATATATATAAAAGGAAAATAACCGTCACCAAAATACACATAGTTTTCTGCCAATTTTTTTTTTCTAAATTTGGAAAATTTTTGCAAAATAATAGTATATTAAATATTTTAGCAATTATTACTTTACATGTATCATTAATTGCATTGGTATCCGTGTCATGCTATTAATAACATTAAAATATTATTTTTTTCTTTTTTATTATTATTATTCTTTTGATAATTATTGTATTATTTTGAAATCGAAAAATATGTAATATGAGTGTCAAATTAAAGATCAAAGTATGAAATTTAATGCAAGCTAATAAGTGAGAGAAAATTGTAAATATATTGTCTATAAAATCATATCAAAAATTAAAGGTAAAGTTTTATTTTATATTTTCCCTCAATATCTAATTCATTTTAAAATATATCATTTAAGTCCTGTAATATTATCTATAATTAGTTGACTAAATTCATTTTAGTCATAGATGATTAATTTCTGTTTTGATTTTTTTCTCATAAAATTGAAATAAATAATAACTATACGAATTTTAAAGCAAATTCAATTAAGTTGGATTAATTTTACAAACTTAAGATTTCTTCAATTCATTCATCGTTTTCTCATTATTTTTATTTTTTTTCTGATTCTGTTCATTTTTTTATTTTTCATTATAAATTTAAATAACTAAAATATGCAAAATTATATTACAGATTTTAACATTTAGTTCATATAACTTCTATTAAACAATTGATCGATCAGTAATTTTTATTAAATTAGTAATGTAACAGTAAGAATAAAGAAATTGTCAGTATGAAGAAAGAATAATCAATTAATGTAACAATATTTATTAAAATTAATGATTATTTTTTTAGAAAAACACTTGAAATTCATATTTAATGTTTAAAAAAATTAAATTATACAAAAAAATTCTATGAAAAAGAATATGATGAAGAACAATATATGAAGAAGAAAAACGTCGATCTTAATGAAAATATGTAAGTTGAGTTTTTCATATGTATTGTATGAGCCTAATTTTGTAGTTCAAAAGGTTTTTTAAAAAAAGAAAATTTCTTTCATTGAACGTTAATTCCGGAAATGAAGTTGATATATTCACGGTACAATCTCAAAAACACTATATTCATGACCTGTTTTCCCGTAAAGAGATAAAACAATTCAACAGTTTACAATTTTATTATTCAACGGCCTCACTATATATATTTTATTTACATTTTCATTAATAATTTTTATTAACACATAATTAAATATGCGTTTAGTTATGTTTAATTAAATGCATCACATTTAAAAATTAAAAATTATTAATCATGAGAAGGATTTCTTGAGTTGAATTACACGTTCGTGCACCATAATCTGGAAGTTGATTTTCACTTTCGTGCATCGTCAATATTACGTAATTTGTTAAATTTATTTATATATAGGACCGCATATATTTAATTTGTTACAATTACTTTGTTTTATGTAAATTATAATATTTTGAGGGTTATTATTTCTATTCACATTAGTAAAAAATATTTGGACCAAATTTTTTATTTATTCTATACAACATATATTTGAAAAATTGCATTATTTAATTTAAATTTGAGCAATTATTTAAATATGTTTTTTCTATAGCAACTTTCGTGTATCACACATGTGTGAGCAACTAGAAACTATTCAAACAATGTATTGTTTAAAGAGGTTTTCCAAAATTAATGAAAATTGTAATTAATTTCTATTTTGAGCATTCATTGATAGTGTGTATCATTAATCAAATCAAATTATGTGTTCAATTTTTTTTTTAATTTTGTAATGATATTTATAGTAAAATCATTTTATATTATTCTTCTGTGCCACACACGGGTGTGATACTAGCAAGTGTATAAAATACACTTATCATAGATCGGTGGATGGATTGCAAATAGGTATTTGTTTATTAAAATTATTTATTGATCAGTTTTGAAATTTGGGTTCTAGTGTTGATACCACAGTTTTCAAACATAGCTCAACTGGGTCGACCCAGAAACTCGCGATCCAAGCCAAAAATCGGGCTAGGTCACTCATAAAACCTAGTCGGGTCAAACCGATCAACGACCTGGGTCGACCTGGGAAACACGGCTGACCAGGACCCGGGTCTGACTTGGTTTTTGATTTTGATTTTTTAATATTATTTAATGTCCGGGTCGACCCTGAGTCGACTCCAAGTTGACATTCTGATCCTTGATCCCGTTTCTCGTCCGGATCGATGACCAGTCCTGATCTAAAAATATTGGTCGGTACTAAGAATTTTAAAGTCGAAGTAGATTCGAAAGATTAATCTGTGGTAGGTTAACAAGCGAGGAGAGATATAAAGATCGAGTCGTGGAGCATGAGACACTGGATCATTAATCCCATTTCAAACAAGTCTCTTTCTTATATGTGTATTCCAGTAGTTCTTGATTTTCATTCTGTTCTTCCAAGCAACTGAGCCGCAATTGCAGACCACCTTAATCATCAGACCAAAAATAAAATAAAATAAAGGTTTAGTAATGGAAGTTAAGAGAAACTTGTATAATGTGATCAATTACTTGTTTCCGAGAACACCGTGAAGACGTATAATAGTTTGCCACTATTTGGAAAACTCAAAAGAAACATGTTTTTAAATTACACAATTCCTCAAAATATTTTTTTTACCACACATATTTTCGCTCTCCACTTTTCAACTACACATCTTACTTCAAAAACATAAAAAAACATATTTTTAAATACCAAAATTTTAACAAACAGAGTTGACAGAACAAATGAAATTGACGCTTCAAGAACTAAATATGCCTAATTCTATAAATCCGTCGACCTTTGGAACTAATGAATAGGTACCCGTAAAATCATTCTAATTACTAATCTATTATTAATTTAAATGTTAGATGTTGGAATCAAGTAATGACATTCTATTGTGGTTGAATCTTTCTAAATCTACCATTATTTTCCCAAACTTACCATCTTGCAATTATTACCTAATTATATATGTGAAAGTTGAAAACCTGTGTCAAACATCCTTGTATTAGGCGGGTAAACGGTTTGGTTTTGGCGATTTTTGATAATTTTTCAAATCAAATCGTTTAAAGCGGTTTGATTTTTTTTCCAACTCAACTCAACTCAATCCAAACCAAACTATTTCATTTCCTAAACTAAACCAAACCAAACCATTTTTTGCAGTTTTGTGCGGTTTTAAACCGCGGTTTGCAAACGAAACTAAACTAATATATATAGATTGAGTTAAAATAACTATTGAAATAGAATTTTAAATGAAGACATCAAAATTAATTGCAAATAACCCAAAGAAATTACGAATATATGTTATAAGACTAACAAAATTAAAACACATAGGTAAACAACTTCTAAGATAGATATAAAGGCAAAGGTACAAACACAAGCAAATGATCACAATAATATCAAAAAAACCTAATAGATAACACAAAAACACAAACTAGCGATCACAACATTACAAAATAGATTTATTGATTCCAAAATAGATACAAAATAAGCAACTTCCAATACAATTCTAAAATGTTTTGCCTAATGGTAACTTCATTTGACATTGTACAATGTTCAAGAGCTTCAATCTTTTATTACCATGTTTCACTACATTTTAATTTTAAATACAAAAAAATAAATAAATAATATTACAATTAACTAGCAACAAAAGAGAATCACCCTTATGGCTCGGGACTTGAATGAAGCTTATGATTCTTTTTTGCAGTCTCCAATTATCATCAACCCAATGAGCAGTCAAACACAAGTAACTAAGATTTTGTATTGATGTCCAACAGTCAGTAGTCAAAGACACTTTATGTTTACTCAAATAATCCCTCAGTTTTTTCTTCTCATCAAGAAAAAGTTGATATATATATCTTTAGCAACTGTCACTCTTGAAGGAAATACAAATGTTGGGAAAAAATATCTTGTAAAAGATCGAAAACCCTCATCTTCAACATGTCGAATGATGTTAATTTCCACCGGAGACAGACGGCGTGACGAGGACCAAGGAGTGCATCTCGCACCGCAGCAGAAGAAATGGTTCGTGAACTAGTTAGGGCAAGCCTTGAAGTGTTGATTGTTCTAATTTGATGATTTTGGGCGAGAAGCAATAAATGACTAAGTTTATCAAATTTTCACTTTTGAAGCTGGGGGAAAATAAAGACAGCAATGTGTATAAAAATTTGAAGTGAAGTGTAAAATTGAAAATAAAAGTAATAAAAAATTATGTATTTTTTTTTGCAATTAAAAAATTAAATTTTAATTGTAATTGTTTGGCGGGTTGAAACGGGTTTTGAAAAATGAAACTTAAACCAAACCATTTAAAAGCTGTTCGGTTTGGGTCAAATCTGAAACGTTGAAGGGTCCGCGTGGATCCGAACCAATGGTTTCGAAATTGCGATTTCATTTCGATTTGACAGTTTGATGATTTCGTTGTACAGCCCTACCTTGTATATAATTGTGTGAAAATTCTGGCTTCAAACTTTAAATGATGCACTTCTGAAATGTTCTCATTCCGTTTGTCTTATTTTATCTTAGTGGAGATTGTGATGTCTTTATATTATGACAGCCTTCTGAAATGTTCTCCAAGAAAATCGTGTTGTCAAAGTGAGTTATATGTCGAGATTTAGCCCTTGTTCGATAAACATAGCTTTTGAAAAAAAGTTGGGTTTTGAAAAGCTATGTTTTAAAAATTAAATGGTTAAAAAGTGGTTTGAAAAGTAAAAAATTGTGAGCTTGCCTTTTTTGGATGGTTGAGATTGATTAATGTAAAAAAAAAAAAAGTAGTATTTTTTATGAGATTGTAGTGAAATCAAACAAGGGCTAAAGGCTGAACGAATTTAGAGCAGGATACTAGGAGCTGTACCTGTAGTTTTATATCAAATTGGTCAATGTTTTGGGGTTCCATTTTAAAAGGTCAACCTTATCAAGAGGAGTAGCTCAAACTCTTATAAATTGATCAATGTTTTCATCTTTATTCAATGTGTGATTTTATCCCTTAACATGTCCCCTCAAGATAGTGGCTCGTTTGAGCAGACAAATCTTGAAATCTGTGCTCATTTTTTAAGTTTTAATCGGACTGAATTACTTGTTGAAGTTTAATGAATTCTGATACCATGTTAAGATTTGAGGTTCCATCTTAAAAGGTTAACCTTGTTAAGAGGAATAGCACAAACTCTTATAAATTGATCGATATTTTCATCTTTATTCGATGTGAGATTAAACAGCACATAACAAGACAACGTACATGTAAGGTTTCGATACATACATGCACAGCGGAAATTAAACAGACTCGAAACCATAGTCCGGATAAACCTTGTACTTAGATAGAATTTGTGATAAAGATGATACCTTTGATGAACGCCGTGAATCTGAAATCTGAAACAGGAGGTACAATCTTGCCACCACCAGCTGTTCAATTGTCCAGCCCCTAACAGAAATCGACACAGCGAGTTGAATCTAGAACTCCATCGCTCTCCAATTATTGGAATAGATTTGAGAGGATTGATTTTTCTCTTTGTGCTAGCAAGAGACAAACCTAATGCTAGAAAAAGCGACTCTCTCTTGATTCTCTTATCTTTCTCTACAATAGTGCACATATTAATATGTGCACATAGAACCCTAACCCTAGTAACAATATGGCCATTAATGGGCCTTGATTAATTAAGCATATTAATTAATCTAATTGTAAAGTCCGACCCAACAATTGGACTTGTACATTAATTCTAACAATCTCCCACTTGAACAAGATCCAATTCTAGATACTCAATTCTCGCCTTTTGTGTGTGACCCATTTGGTTCCATTCACGATGACAAACGCCGTGTTATTATTATTTCAATCTGATTGGAATAAGATGAATTGAAATCTCTATTTCTAATTCATCCTCGACTCACCAAGATTGATTAATTCACGTCACCGTCCTAGATTGACATCCAGCAATGTGTCAAGGCAATCCATGTGAAAGGAAAAGTCAGGGCATGACAAGACCAGTTCATGTGCAGTTATCGTGGAAATATAATCCCTTCATCAATATACCCCAATTGGTTAAGAGATATGGATAGCTTCAATCTCATTTCAACTAATTATGTTATTCACTTCTTATCTTAGTTGATATTGTTATGACTGAAAACACCTTTTCAACTCATAACTTCACCCCAACCGAGAAATTTACATCAACTTAAGTGAGCGAAATACAGGTTATAATCTCCTACTACCCAGGAGTGACGAATCCTTATATTGGACATTCACAACCTTCATATGACTCTCACTATACCCGTACGACGTCATCCTGACGACTCCCTCTCAAGAGCCAACATCAACGCTCGTCAAAGTATAGCAATCCTCATATAAGATTCTATGACGTCCTCAAGTCAAAGGACCAAATCCACAACCGTGCATTAGAGATTCACCACTGACGCTTGGATAGTTATCCATGTGGAATCTCTAGGCAGGTCATCCAATGCTTTGTTCATCTAACAATGCATCCACGTGTTCATTCAAATGTCTTCCTACATTCTACCTTTTGAGATAAGCTACTTTCTTCATAAGAAAGAAATGCAACAAATGCTAGTCTAACTGCAACAATAATATCTGTATCTTGTTGTTACTTCGACTAGGAAAATTTTTAGAATAAGTTATTAATGACTTGTATCTCACTGTCACAACACCTTTTGACTTACAAGTTAATTAAACTTACTCTACGGACTCTATTATTTAAATAATGAGTTAAACTCAATATAATAATAGACCTGTCTTTATTGTAACAATGATAATATGTGTTATGCTATCTCAACGATTGGATTTAGAGCATGACACTGATATTCTCCCACTAGATCCAATAACTCATGTATCATATACATAATGAGTTTATATAATAATCATATTCCTGTTGGGATAATGGTTTTACAGGTGGATCTTCGATATGTGACTCTTCACATATTCAACCTTCTCAAGGTTAGTGGGCATGAATTCTATTTTACTACAATCTTCAAATAAGATAGTAGCCCCTAAATACATACTCAGATCATTGATGAGACCCATTTCCCTCGCTTGCGCGATGGCTCCATTGTCGTCACAATACTCATTATTGGAGCTACAATTCTAGGAACACTTATAGTTCACTAATGAACTTAACTATCGAGATTGCTTCACGAGCGCTTATGTATTTGGTTTCGGTTGTATAATTAACGATCTCTTTTGTTTGAACCAAATCAAACTGGCCATACCACTACTATGAGTTAATTAAAAATTAGATTGAATATTTCCTTCATCCCTTCCCGGACTAAAGGATGGTATCTCTATACCTAAAGACTGTAAGTCTACATTTCTCCTCATGTCTACTGTATTCTTATACTTCTCAAGTACTCAATAATACAAAAGGTATCGTACATAGTGTCGGATTTAAGATCTTATTGTCAAGCAATCAAGTATCTTCTCCACATCATTCTTTCTCAATACGTGTTCTAAACACCATTTTGAAAAGATTAACCCCAAAATTTTTGGGATAGAATCCTACATTGGATTCACTCATGCTAACCCCATTAGCATTACATCTATGTACGTGGATTGAGAAATCAAAACAACCTTCCAAATCTGTCTCTATAGATTCTGGTTCTCAAAGTGAATGTTTTATTTCTCAAATCCATTATGGAGAAATTTTAAACAATTGCACTTTCACTTTCAAGGTTAGAGATTTAACTTCTGATCAATAATGTGTCACCTACATATGGTATTAGAAATATTGAACACTCCCACTAACCTTTTATATACACACATTATTTATCTTTAACTTTTGATAAAATTAAAAATTTTGATTATCTCATCAAAATTAAGATTCTAACTCCGTGAGACTTGCTTTAATCTATAATAGATATCTGTAACTAGTATACTATGTTTAAGGATTCAAAAATCCCATAGTTATATCCTATTGCTGCCGCAAGCAGAATACGAATTGATTCAGAGTAAACACATTTACAGCCTATGGGTCTTACCCATTTCAGGCGAATCAAACAAGTTCCAAAACTTTGTTTTTATCTCGGATTCTATGGCTTCCGGCCATCTCGTTTAGTCAACACTTGACTTAGTTTCTATGTAAATATAGGCTCATTATCCTTGATGACTAATACAATATTTAGCAATCAGGGATGTGTAACTCAATGGAGTACGCGTGATCCTAATGTCTTTACATGGAGCTAGTGCGTTCTCAGTCGTTACGACGTCCTGAACACCGATCGTGTCCCAAGCATTGATCTGTGCCTCATCTAATGCAAGCACATATTCCAGCTCATTTAATTGGTTGAGTATATATGTGTAATCATGAACTCCTTCATGTTCAACTTTTATTCCCATTGTCCTCTTTTAGATGAACTGTTTCTCTAAGATATTGACAAAATTTGAGATAGACTTTCTTTCTCGATAGGAATGTAGAAATAAATCCAACCATCTTTTGGATATCCCACAAATATACATATTGGACTAAGATTATTGCTTATCCAAATTTGGTATACTTCTAATAAGTATTGAGGTCTTAAATCTTAACGCGAGGAAGATTAGACCTTTGAAATCCATATCTTATATGAACCTTCATCAACCGATTATCATGGAACACGACTAAGTGTGTAATATAAAGTTTTTCAGTGCAAAGCTCCAAAAACTGTTTTGGAGATTTTGCGTGGCTTCATCAATGATTGCATCAATTGTAATCATTCTCCTTTCAAATACGCCATTATGTCGAGGTGTATGCGAAAGGGTTATTTATGCGAAAGTTATGTTCTCATAACACAATCTTGAAGTCGATCACTTTGAAATATTCTTCACTTTGATCAAATCTGCGTGCTTAGAATATTTTTCTCATTTCGGCCTTCTAATTTATATCTGTATTACTTGAAATTTTCAAACTTTCAAATTTAAACTTTATTATAGGTAACAATGAAAATCATGGTTATGTAATGATTAAAGACCACTCTGACATATGCCCACTTACATCCGAATGTAATAGGCTCAGTGGATCAACCATCCCACTTTTCCCTTTTTCAAAGAAAAATTGACTTGTCAATTTAACTTCAAGGTGAGATATACATATATCTCTGTTAATTGAATCAGTCAAGTGTCAGATTTAATTGTGACTTCTTCTTTGCCTTATTAATATTTAGAATGTAGACTATTTGTTACTTACCTCACTTTCATAGTATCTCATCTAAGTTAACGAATAGCTATTATTCTTAATAGGATAATCATTTCATGTCCAAACATGAAGTGGAAGTATTGTTCTTAATAAGAACTGTAATTAACAATTGTCTAATTTTAAACTGAATCAAAAGGCAAAGATATGTGATAGCTTCTTAAACTGTTCAAGAAACATTTGCTATATTACCTACAAATAGGTATATCACCATTTTTCGCAATTACTTTACTTTTAACCATTGTATATTATCGGTATCTAATACTCGATTGGCTAAGTAGATTAATTAACATCTATCAAATAGAAAACTAAAGTTGAAGATTCACCAAACTTCTCACTTTTTTCAGTTCTGTTAAGGAAGCCTCGCAATTATAAATGTAGTGTCATATTATTGGCATGTTCGAGAAAAGTATTCTCGATCATATCGTGTTTTGAGATCATTTCTCAAAGGACGGCGCCAATTTAAGGATTTCAGTCTAATGAACTTATAGAGTGTCAATTACTCTCCATAAGTTCAAGTAACAACTCAAATTTTTAAAACTCATACAACAACAATAATAAATCAAAAATAGAATCACGTATTATCATGTATAAATCAATATAATAAGGACTTTTATTAAATCAATTACTCTCACTGTTTTAGAATCCTATTAGATTCACAGTAGGCTAGGATCCCGTTTATTCCATTAGAACCTTGAGTGACTCAACAAGCTTTAACAAAACATCCAGGTAGATACTCTTATCAATCACATCTCCATGTGACTCCTAGATCATCAAGTAGACAACTCTTTGTCACATACAACTTATGTATTTACTTGACTATACCTTCAAAATCTCATATCAACAAAAGATAGATTTCAGTTAAATTCTACCAATTGTTCAGAAACATCTTATGTTTCATGGTGATAAACACACCTTCCCACTTGCAGCCTTGAGTGACTCAACACACCGCATCGATGGTGGATTCTGGTTTTTCACTATAACAATGAAAGACACTTTGTATTAACCAATTAATACGAATTTAATAAATTGCTTCCAAAATTATATCCATTTTGATTTACTTAATAAATGATGTAGTTTCGGTTAAGTCCGACCCATTGTTCAGAAGTATCTGATACTTTATAATGAGAAACATATCTACCAGTGAGTAGCCTTGAGTGACTCAACAAGCTGACATAGATAGTAAACTCTGATTTTTCATTATAACACTGGAAAGCATATGACTTAATATAATTTTAAGTGAGGGTTTGTCTCATCATTCCTATGTATATTAACTAACATCCACCATGCAATTATTCGTGCATACAATATTACTGTGGATGATTATGGACAATATCTATCTAGTCTTCTGAGCCATGAATAAGACTAGTTGGTCAATTCCTAAGGGACACTGTATTCGATCATCGAATGTTAAATGCAATAATCTCCATCTGTTGCTGCAACCTGTATCCTATACTAGTTGTCTTCTTGTGGCCAGCTGCAACCTGTATCCTATACTAGTTGGCACGCAGGCCTGTATCAAATGGACGCGCATGCCCATATCTACAAATTAGAGCTCGCAGGCCCAAATAAATTAAATAATAGGCATGCAAGCCCAATTAAATAATAATAGGCTCGCAGATCCAACCGACAAAAACAAAATAAATTAACCATCCAACCAATCACATGGGTCGAGTCCATAACCATCTACTAAATACACATTCATCATATAAATGTATAAAAAATATAATATCTAATATTATATATACAACTTTCAAGTTTCTAGCAATTTAGGTCGTCTAAACTAATTTAGATAAAATGGATAGGAACAATAATTAATTAATCAAATTAATTAACTAACTTTAGTTAGCGGGACTTATTTAATTAAAATCATATTTTAATCAAATACCAAATTAGAGTCAAACTCTAAATCCGAGAAGGGAAAAATTGAATTAACATCTCAATTTAGGATAAAACTCCTAAAATAAAATAAAATCAATTTAGTAATTAATTAATCAAATTAATCAATTACTTTAATTGACGGGTTTACTTAATTAAAATCAAATTTTAATTAAATAGTAAATTAGAGTCCAACTTCAATTTCAAGATTCAATGACTAATTGAATTTAGGATCAAATCCTAAATAAGATTTAATTAATAATCAATTAATCAAATTAACTAATTATTAAATCTAATTTAATTTAAAATCAAATTTTAATTAAATACCAAATTAGAGTCCAAACTCTAATTCTAAAATTACGGAAAATTGAATTAACATTTTGATTTAGGATAAAACTCCTAAATAAAATAAAATTCAATTTAGGATCAAAGTATATATTATGTTAAAATCCAATTTTAACATTAATTTAAAAGTCGTGAATTTTAAAATAAAATCTTGAGTTGGGTCAAAATTAAATTTCTGGTCAAAGTGTTAAATAGGGTCAAACCGATTTGAAATAACTAGTTTGAAACACGTGCTTTGCACGTGATTTTATAATTTGCTATGAAATTTTTCTTTCCTATATTTTACATCAGTAAATAAGCAAGTGATGATTAAAATATAGAATATCCAATATTCAAATAAAGATTTTAGAAGAATTACTGTTATTTGTATTGTTCTATACATTACTATGACACATTTAGAAATGATTTAACTTGCTCTATAATAGCATGTCCCATATACAAGCATTTATCTGATGAAGAGTACATACCAAGTTGCAATAAGTAGGTCCACTTAATTGGACCGATATTGATAAATTGTAAGAACAACTTAATCCCAATAAAGATAGTCACAAATATTATCATAAATTTTTCAAGAAAATTTTCAATTTTTAAAGAATCATCAACTTCTCTTAAGAAACCACGTCACTTTGAACTATGTTCACAAAATAATCAAATTTACTTTGAATTCTTTTAAATATAATAAAACAAAGGAATATAAAAATCAATCTTATTAATGTTCAGCCTGTATTTAAGTTGCATGTAACAACTTACAATCACATCCTAGTTAAACAAGTTTATATTTAGTTGATTTAGTGCAAGTTGATCTAATTTTGTGTATCTAATAATAGAAACATAAAAGACTATCCTCGCAGCTTCTTGGCAAAATGAATTCTGGTCATTTTCATGTCACATGCCAATTATCCACAATAATGAGAATTTAGCTCGACTTTCATTTATTTTCTTCAAAATCACATTCAACGTCAAATTTTACCAAAACAAACAATAATTTTTTTTAGTTGTGTATAAGAATGTTTTTATTAATTGTATTTCATAATTAGTAATATTTGTGTTTATTAAAAAAATTAAAACAATAATATTAACTAATAATAATTGTATTTAGTGAAAATAAATTATTTGTTAAGGATATCAATAAATATAAAAGCATAAAGGTAAAATGAAAAATTGAATATTTTTCACCTATTCACACTTTATATATATAGATGTAGATGAAGATAAATAAAACATTAGAATATAACCTTCATCATTTAATTTTAATAAATTAATTCATTTATTTGATATTTACAATATAAACTCTTCACTTTCCCACTAAAAGTTTTTTAATTAAAATCAATAACTCTCAATTTTTTTTATTTTTTTGTCAACATTAGACCCTCACTTGATTTATACGCATGTCTAAAGCTTGGAAAGGTGAAAAGACTAAGCCATTGTTTGAGACCAATTTTAATTAAAAATAAATTTTGTAATAGTGATTTGGAGAATGTGTAATTAAAAAGTAAGGAAAATTTTGAGTTTATGTGCAATATTTTTTTTAAAAATGAAATGTGGTTGAAAACGATTGAGAAAAAAATGAATGTTGGCTTAGACGGGGGTTAAATCCACCATTACTCTCTATCTCGATTATAGGTGTTTTTCTCATTTCGAGTTACACTGAATGCTCGTGAATGGTGATGACGATGGAAGGTTGAGGTTTTTTTTTTTGGAATAATTCTATTTAATTTTTTCAAGACTACATAAATTGCCTCGACCAATTAAAATGTATTCAAATGACTTGTCATATTAGTAGGTGATTCTTTAATTACAATGGAATTTTAAAGGGCAATTGTGAAATTGTTGTTAATACCAAATGATAATAAAATATTATTAATTATAAAGGATAAATTAGGAATTATAAAATATAATTGAGGGTATTTTGGTCCAAAAAAGTTTATCCATTTAAGGGACTTTTAGAAGTAGTATATATAGATTTAAAACATCTTTTTAAAGTGCATTAAAAGCCCTTTTGAAAAATTGCATTTTGACCCATTCAAAAATTACAAATAGACCCTTCAATTTAGAAAATTACAGAATGGCCCATTATCCTTATAAAATCAAACTTTGACCCTTAGAACGAAATTGCATGCAAGGTCCTGATATTTCAAAAATAACAGGAAGGGTCCCTGCCTCTATTTCAATACCCTAATCTGTAAATTGCAAATGGGGGCCTGTAATTTCGAAAATTGCAACACAAGCCCCCGCCCTAAACCTCAAACCATCTGAAACCCTAGAATCTTCAGGCGCTGCACCGGCCAAACGAGATTGCGATCGTCGCTGTCGAACATCGGCTACCAATCTCCGCTTTCTGCAACAGCGTCGCACTGCTGAAGAAACGCAACCACTCGAGACATGAGTTCGCCGCTTTAAAGCAGCGCATTCCTCGCGCTGCAGCGATGCTGCCAGCGTAATCCGCTCCAACAGTGGCAACCGGTGCCGCTGCCGCCTGCAAAACCCCACAGCAGTGTCTGCTGCTATTGGCTGCCCACGCAGCAGCGGCTCGGCAGCAAGGCTGCCGAGCCGCCGCCTACCTTCGGCAGTTGTTGCTGCCCCGGTTTCATCCAATATCCGTTTTTTACCCAATTTCTTTTTAGACCCAACATTAATTTTCTTTTCAAAATCAAATTTGAAACAAGAAAATCGATTTTCTCAAATGCTAGAAAGCTCGAAAAAGAAAATTCAATCATATTGAATTCACCAAAGAATTAAACAAATCCCAACAAGTAACAAGATAGGCTCTGATACCACTGTAAGGTTTCGATACATACATGCACAGCAGAAATTAAACAGACTCGAAACCATAACCCGAATCAACCTTGCACTTAGATATAATTTGTGATAAAGATGATACATTTGATTAACGCCGTGAATCTGAAATCTAAAACAGGAGGTACAATCTTGTCACCACCAACTGTCCAATTGTCCAGTCTCTAACAGAAATTCACACAGCGAGTTGAATCTGGAACTCCATCACTCTCCAACTATTGGAATGGATTTGAGAGAATTGATTTCTTTCTTTGTGCTAGCATTAGGTTTTTCTCTTGCTAGCACAAAGAAAAAAACCTTTGATGAAAAAAACGACTCTCTTGATTCTCTTATCTTTCTCTACAATAGTGCACATATTAATATGTACACATAGAACCCTAACCCTAGTGACAATAGGGTCATTAATGGACCTTGATTAATTAATCATATTAATTAATCTAATTGTAAAATCCGACCCAACAATTGGGCTTGTACATTAATTCTAACAGTACATACCAACCATCTCGGCAGCGTTGCGAGCCATCATGTATAATGCTCACCCTTCCCACGAGTTCAAGTGCAATCCCTATCATCAAGATCAAATTGGTCAATGTTTTAGGGGTCCATCTTAAAAGGTCAATCTTATCAAAAGGAATAGCCCAAACTCTTATAAATTGGTCAATGTTTTCATCTTTATGCGATGTGTGATTTTATCCCTTAACATGCGCCCTCAAGATAGTGGCTCGTTTGAGCAAACCAATCTTGAAATTTGTGTGCTCATTTTTTAAGTTTTAATCGGACCGAATTACTTGTTGAAGTCTAATGAACTCTGATACCATGTTAAGATTTGAGGTTCCATCTTAAAATGTTAACCTTGTTAAGAGGAGTAAAACAAACTCTTATAAATTGGTCAATATTTTCATCTTTATTCGATATGAGATTAAACAACACATAACAAGAAAACGTACATACCAACCATCTCGACAGTGTTGCGAGCCATCATGTACAGTGCTCACCCTTCCCACGAGTTCAAGTGCAATCCCCCTCATCAAGATTAGCTAGTACAAAATTTCCAATTGCTAGGACTTTGTTTCCATTTTTGCCCTAGATCGTTCTTGGATCTCATTTTGTGTAGGGTGGTGGCCGGTGGGTTTGGTTAGGGTTGTTTTGTTCTCACGTTACATTTTGCCCCTTGCTCTTTTGCATATGTGATTCTGATGTGTCGGGACAAAGGTGGAATCAAGGTCTTTGTTGTACTCCGATCAAATAAAGATATTCTTTGAAATCAACAATTTTATTGATGATGATTGATTTCTTGACATCGTGCGTAAATCACCGAATCTTTACAGTAAATTTCCAATATTCGACACGGACAACTCCCTAAAATGATATGTTCTGATACAATTCTCCGTCTTGACGATAGAAAAAAAATTCATTTTAACTCATAGTGATCATTAAATAAAGAATGATCGATTAAAAAATGATCAAACAATCCTGAACAATTTACTTATTATACTAATTGACATTCATAAAAAGTAATTATTGAATTATGAGTTCAATAGATAAATATCGATTTGACAAGGCTCTGTTTGATAGGACCTATTTTTCAGGAAAGTGGGAAAATTTTAATTCATTTTCCATCTTTTTACATGTTTGATTTACAAAATTTTCCTTGAAATGCTATTTCTAGCTTTATGATCACGTGACCCTTTTTCCTTCAAATATGGAAAAATATTTTCCCTCGATGAGTAGAGAAATTATTTTCCAGGCAAAACATCTTCTCTTCAAATTTCTCACGCCCATGCCCAGACTCCATCTTTTTCCTTCCACCATTTTTACCACTCTCATACACCTTATTGACAGAACTACTATCCAAAAATTAATCATCGGAATTACATTTCAAACTGAAACAGATGTTGTTGAGCATGAAGCCGAAGAATCCACCGACTGTATAACCGGCTTATTATTATCAGCTTCAATAAAATTGGGTGAAAAAAGATGTTACCCAGATCACGGTGGCTGCCGCCATCACCATAGATCGTTATAAAAAATAAAAAAAAAGAATCAGCGCATCTCTACTATTGAAGCTCAGCCCCGCCGCCAGTCCATATGCTGTTGGGAACCCGGGTTGTTCTACTCACAAAAATTGATTTCTTGTGATAGATCATCCCGTTACAGGATTTTCTGTTCTATGTATTCAACTTGGAACAAATAATTTTGTGCACATAAAAAGAAAGAGATATTACCCTTGTAGCGTGCTTTACAATAATCTCTTTTCGCTGCTTCTTGATTTCACCAAAGCTTCAAACCCTCAAGCTTTCCTCGGTGTTCTCCAATGGCAGCTGTGCAGGTGCGTGGTCACCTTTCTCAAGACCTATGTTAAACTAGGCTTAGGGTTTCTTTGTAAAGAAGAAACACACACTACATACTTTAGTGTGTGTTTCGCCACTTTGCCAATTAGGTTAAGAAAAATAATCTTGGGAGACTATTTGTAACATCTTTACACTCCAAAACCCTACCAGGCCTAGTACCATAACCCAGGCCCATTTCTGCACAACCCAATACAGGTAATAAGCCTGTAAAAACCCATTATAGTGAAGCCACCGAGGGAACCTGATCGGACCCAATTAAACTAAGCTCCAATAAATTAATTATGACCCGATCAACTCTTGATCAGTCAAAATTAATTTATTAATCACGTTCTATTCCACTAAAAGAACGAGATTGCACTCTTAGTAAAATTGAAATTACTGAAACAATTAATCAATAATTATATCCTCTGACTTATCGTTCTTACATGTTACCCCCGTCGATCAACTCGAATATTCGGAGCAAGTTAAAATGACCAAAATGCCCTTCTTCGAATATTCATAAATTCTCAACTCTCATCTTCTGTCGACGGTTCGATGTGATCCCATCACATCATAGAATTCAACAGTCACTGTCGAGTTACTGAGCTCAGATTCAACTGTCCACTAGAAGAACCAGTGAGATTATGATCATACCTAAAAGGTGACGGATTCCATAATACGAATATATGTTCATCGTTAGTTCACTTTAATTCCCAAAATTTCGAGATATTGATCAGCAATTTGATCTCACCCATTGATACCTCAAAGAACTTCAAGTTAGTAATCGAAGTCCATTATCCTATTAGGATTAAGGTCCCACGTACAATAATCAAGTGAAATTAAATTTGTATGGTCAATGTCACAAATTAATTTCACGTGGTCCCGTCCAATACGTTCCAAACGTACTCTCAATTTTATTACCAAAGTCAAAGACAGACTTTAATAAAATCGAGACGATCTTATCAAAATAAATCGTCCATATTTATTTACTGATCGTGAACGTTAATTTTAGATCGAATCACAAATTGAATCTTTCTGTGTTTAACAACTTAAACACTCAATTTGTAATATCAAATCGACCCGTGGACAAACACAACATCATATTAATACAATCAATTAATATTTTACTTTTAAATGTCGTGAATTATATTCTATGGACATATATAATTCCAACATATGCCTTCATCGCCGCTATCACAGATTCATAGCCGGGTACAGCGTCGTCGGGTTCCCCACCACCGCATCTAAAATCGCCATAAAAAGATCTTGCAAAATTCTCAGTTCATCATCGCAATAGAACTGTCGGTTTGTGAAAATTTGATTCATTATTATGTGGATGGAGCCGATGGACTTAAAAATCTAGATTCTAGAAGGATTTGGTGGGTGGGGGAGTTTAATGCTTGTGTTGGGTGCTGGATGGGCTTAAGTTGAGGATGATTGTTGTATTTGAGTATATTCCCATCACTGTCAATTGCCTTATATCAAGAAAAAAATACTGTAAGGAATATTATCTTAATCAAACAATAGTAGTGGAAAAATTTCAAAATTTCTACTTTGAAATTTAAATCAATCAAACACATATAATTACATTTTGTCAGAAAAATAATTTCTAGACAATTCAATTCTCTAAAAAATATTTTTTTTTCACCTATTTTTCATCTTTTCAATCAAACACAATCTTATTCTTTTCTAAGGACAAAAAAACTATTGGAAACAAATATTTGTGCATATGTTTTAGGGAGAGGGAGAGAATCCCGGTTGGATCATTTCATGTTTCCCTTAAAAATTGTTAGCAGTCACGTGGTATCCGACCGTTTCAAATATTAAATTTGTTTAATTCAAAGATTTTAGTTAACCAATAATTTAGTGTAATCGAGTCACTAAACTCGGGTGTGTTTGATAGGTGGATAGGAAAGGAAAAAGAAAATGTTTTCCACTTTTTGTATTTAATTGTAAAGTGTTGCATGAAAACGTTTTTCACCCAAATTAAAAAAGTAGAGCTTTTCCTTGAAAACAAAGAAAATAAATTCTCACAATTTTGATGGAAAAATGTATTTCATGGAAAAAAATTTCTTTTTCCTTTTCCACCTAACATATCAAACACACCCCTAAGGCTTTGTTTGTTAAAAGTTTTGTGTTCTTGGGTTGAGGTGGAATAGCCCATTAGGGTTTTTGCATGGTGGGCCAGGAAAGAAAAGAAAAAAATATTGGTAGAATACTCCCACTAAAAGAAGACACAAAAATGGGAAATGAGTTCTTTCTGGGGGCACGACTTCTATACATTTTAGGTTTGTTTTTACTTATAAATATGTGTGTTGAGAAACAAATTAATTGTGAATTAGGGGTTACCAATTTCTGACTAAAAGAGAGGATTATGAGTTTTATATTTGTAGTTTCTTGCAACCTTTTGTGGGGTAGATCAAGGGGTAGAAACCTATGTCAGATAAAAGCTCATTGTTAGTATTTTCTCTGTAGTCTAAGAGATTAAGATTGTGTTGGTGAGTGATTGAAATTGTATATGATTGTAACAATATATTATATAGTGAAAGAGTTTGACAATCCGAAATTTGTTCGTTGTTTTTATTTTCTTAATTTCACTCTATTAATTTTTTGAGATGGAGTTTAGAGGTTGAACTACTTTTTCATTATTATAGCTAAGCCCATGTGATGGAATGCATAATCGTTGTTTAATTCGTGATATTTTCTCTCAATCTAATAGTTTTAGATGTTTAAATTGTGGTTATTGATTGTATTTCATATTTTGTAGTTTAGGTGAAGAATTGAGATCAATTGGACTCAAATATCACAAATTGGAAAGAAGAAGTTTGGAACTTAAAAGTACATAATCAGAGAAGGACTTTACATAAAGCGTGCCCACGCCTTATTGTCCAGAAAGATAGTTGCCTCAAAAAAAAAAAATTTAATGAGCTTGACACATTCTTGGGGGATGAAATTAAAAGTCCAAGAGTTGACTATCATTAGTGGACGTTTAAAATGGTTCTTTGCTGAAAAATTGAACCAGCAGCTGACATCAAGTTGGACTTTTTCCTTGGACAATTAAAAGGGCACTTTCTTGGAATTGGAAGGCCCAGCAATTTGGAGGAGAGGACGCAGCAACCGAGTCTTGACCTGGGGGAATAAAATAAAAAGGGAATCAATAATAGAAAGGGGAGACACTTTCTTTGGAGAGGAATTAATTCTCGGCAGCAGAGGGAGGAGAGGACGCAGTGACACCGGTCTTGATTTGGGAGTTTGACTTTCTTGTCTTTTAATTTTATTCATTTAACTTTTTGATTAACAATATTTATCAGTAGCTAATTTATTATTCCAGTTCAAGGATATTCGAAATTTTGATTCACCAAGAATTGTGAGATCTAATTAAATTTAATTGTTCCTTTAATTGTTCTCTATTTATATGTCTTTTGCTTGTGAATTGAAGTTGTTATTTTGATTGATTAACACAAAGTGCACGTTGTTTTAATTGTCAAAATGATACTAGTTAATTAGGAATCTAAATCCGTAATTGTTTAGGTTTTCTAATATAAGTGACAAATAACATAGTTGATTATAGATTGATTTTTGACTCATGTTATGAAGACATATAACCTAACTTAAATAAATCACGCGTGTGAATTTGTTGGTTAGAATGGGTCATCTCTATAGAAATTAAAGCTATTGGTAAATTAAATCCTACGATCATAGCTAGGGTTATTTATTGATTAGGGAAATAATCAACGAGCGTCTCTTGATTATCGATAAAGTAAGAAGAGATAGGTTGTTAGATCGTATCAATGACCATAACCAATTTAGAGAATGAGTTAAGAATTTTATTTTTTGCATCCATGATCAATTTTGTGAATCAATACTGAGATTATACCTTGAGCTGGATATTTATTCAATTTGATATTTGAATGGATGCCTACAATTCACTAAGAAAAAAGACAAAGAACGGTATAAGAAAATTTGTTATAAGGATATCATACCTTGTAAGTACAATGATAGAAATACTATGAAAATTTTGCATATTAACAGGAATGTGCATGAGCTAATTGATAGCATAGGATGGCGTACTTATTTTTCCATTCAGTAACCTGCCTATATTGAACTTTTTAGGGAGTTTTACACTACTTTTGAATTCAAAAAAACCTGATGATTTTACATTGAATAGCCCTCAAGTAGTTCAATTCAGACTCATGGGGAAAGATTTCAAGCTTTCAATCACTGACTTTAACTTGGCCTTTGGTTTTATTGATAAGGAATATTCTGAAACCGAGGAATATTTGAATAGTGCATGTGATTATAGTGAGGATTTTGAACCAGTCTCTTTATATAGAACACTGTCCACTTCCAACTTTTATCACTCGAGCAAATCTAAAGATTCATTCCTTCGTGATCCTGCCTTGAAATACATCTATAGGTTTCTTGCATTTACCTTTTCAGGTAGGAAAGATTCAGTGACTGTGTTGTCAAAATCTGAATTTTATTTCTTATGGTGCATGTTAAACAAAATCAAGGTGAATCTTGGTTATTGGTTAGCTTCACAATTTGCTAATGTTTTGACAAACAAACGTCCTTTGATTTTAGGATCTTTGATCACTCATTTAGCTATTCATGAAAATTTGATTGATCCTATTAATAATGATCTTCACGTTTCTTGCGAGATGCAACCATTGGACTTACATTGTTTGGAGATCATGGGTTTGGTTTGGAAGGATGGCGGTACATACAAATTTCATGAACCAGGACCCATTGTAGCTCGAGTTACTCGCATGATTACTACCTCCAGAAACACTGAAAGGGCCATCATTCCCTATCATTCTTCTGCATCCACATCCACGGGAACTGCCACGGGACATTATGATGATCGATTTGATAGGCTTGAGCGTCGGCTTGCAAGAATGGAAAGGAATCAAAATGCCTTCTTTGCTCACATGGGGTTCACTCCGCCTTCGCCATCATCCAGTTCATAGCTACATATCTTCAGGGAAGTCCTCTATTGCCAAATTTTTGCAATTTTTGTTTTTTTTGCAACATTGAGGACAATGTTTGGACTAAGTATGGGGGTGTGATGCTTTTGCTGAATTTCTGAACCTGAATTTTCTGCTTTAATTCTAATTTCATTTTCTTTTCTTTCACTATCTTTCATGCTTGCTCTATTAAAAAAAATAAAAAAAAAATGACAAATTGCATGAGTAGTTGAATTCTTGTTTATTGCTTTTGATGGTGGATTGATTGAAGAGTGTGTGGGATTTGATGCGCATTAACCCTATTTGGTGAGTTTTTGAGCCTCTTGAGCATTTACATTTGACATTACGACATGCTCTATTCCTTTGATTGTGTGATTGTCAAGTGTAGTTGATTTCTTCTAGAACTTGCTCTATTATGCATGTTGAGATGCCTCTTGGTAATTGAATGCACTAAATAAGTAAGGGCACTTAGGTGAAGTCAAATTTAACTTTCTTAAAATGCCTACCTTGAAATAAACCCCTAGAAAGCCACTTTTGAGTCATAGCTTTTTTTTTTTTTTTGTTGAAAATCAACCACAATACAAGCCATGAGAACTCCTATTCTTTGCTAATATTCCATTCTCTTGAACCTTGCATTGAAGGAATATATATGCTTATTCACTTGAGCTTCAAATTATTTTGATTGAGAATAAAAGACATTGAAAATCAAAGACCTATGATGTAAGTATCCTCTTTCTTTTGAGAAGTGGTAATGTGAAAGAAATGTTAGGGAATAAAGTGGTCGAGTTGCAATCTATACCTAATTGAGTCAAACCAAAGTGGATGTGTTGTAATACCACTCCGATTAACCTAACTCCACTCTTTTTATCATTAATTTGAGTATGATATCAGGACCAAGCAATGACTTATATCTCATAAATGGATGAGAGCAACACATATAAACCGTAATTTGTGAGTTTTTGAGCCTATGAGCTGCTTTTATTTTTATATTAAACTCTTATTCTTTGATGTGTGTCCTGCATGGTTAGTTTGTTCTTGGATGTGCTCTCTTGTGTATGCCGTTGTAGCTTCTTGACTCAAGTGCAAAATATAGTAAAGGCATTAGGTGAAACCCAATTTGACCTTCTAAAAGGGCCTACCATGATACATGTACCAATAGAAGCCTTTTTGAGCCTTAGCTTGTCTTTGGAATTTTGTTACCACGCCACAAGCCATGGATACCCGTTCTTTCATGCTACCTCTAACTTGAACCCACAAGAGAGGAATTTCACAAGCTTGTATTGGTTGAAAAGTATGAGACGGACTAAGCTTCAGAAAAATGGGTGTTTTCACTTTGTGCTAATCAAGGATTAAGTGGTAATGGGGTCAAAAGAAAACAAGTTGTACAAAAAAAAAAAAAAAAATTCCCCTATGAAGAGAATAAACCCCCCAAGTCATAATAAGAATCAAAGGTTGAATTGTTGGATACTAGGAAATTGCGAAAAATCACATTGAAAGGTGGAGGAAGAGATTATCGTTTTGAATCAAATCGGCTTGTGAACTCTCCTCTCAACTTGGACTAAATATTTTCATTTTATCCTACCTGACCCGAAGCCCTATTACAACCAAGTAAAGACCTTTACTTTGCACTTGTGTTATTGTTAGCTTCGGTCATGACATCTGAGCAGTCCGTGGCAATGAATTCTCCATGCAGTGAGTTGAGTGAAAATTCTCACCCTTATACACTTTGTGCGAAGATAGAAATACCTTGTGAGGGTGTTAACTCCCATTACATGTGCTTATGAGTGGTTTGAATTGCTTGGTCTATATTTCGTGCCTTCAAGTGATTGAAACTAACACCCATGTTGTAAATCATTTATAGATGTTGAGGGTATACTCACGAGAGGTGTAAGGATATAAAATACACTGAGGTATGGAGTGATTTGATTGAAGTACATGAATTTCAAGTGAGCTCTTGTGAAGAAGTTTGTATAATTCCTTCGATGAAAATAGCCACAAATATATTCTTTTTATCCCACCTTACCCAAGCCCCATTACAACTAGTATTAAGACCTCACTTTGCATTCAAAACCATTGGTGGCTCCGATGTAATATATTAGCAAGCCTATGACAAGAATTTTCTATGCTTTGACTTGAGAGTATATATATACTTTGCACCCTAAACACTTTGAGGGTATTATGTGAACCTAATGTGAGGTGTTAAATCCCACCACATGTGGATTTTTAAAAAAATTGTTGAAGTGACTAGCCTTGTGTTGAATTGTGGATGGTAAGGTGGAGATAGAAGAATGAATGATGATGAGAACAATTCATTAATTTAATCTAGTTTATGCTTGAGGACAAGTATTGTCTAAGTGTGGGGGGATTTGATAGAGTGCATAATCGTTGTTTAATTCGTGATATTTTCTCTCAATCTAATAGTTTTAGATGTTTAAATTGTGGATATTGATTTTATTTCATGTTTTGTGGTTTAGGTGGAGAATTGAGATCAATTGGACTCAAATGTCACAAATTGGAAAGAAGAAGTTTGGAACTTAAAAGTATACAATCAAAGAAGGACTTTACATAAGGCGTGGACACGTCTTATTCTCCAGAAAGACAGTTGCCTAAAAAAAAATTAATGGGCCTGACACGTTCTTGGGGGATGAAATTGAAAGCCCAAGAGTTGACTATCATTAGTGGACGTTTAAAAGGGCTCTTTGCTGAAAAATTGAACCAAAAGCTGACATCAAGTTGGACTTTTTACTTGGACAATTAAAAGGGCACTTTCTTGGAATTGGAAGGCCCGACAATTTGGAGGAGAGGATGTAGCAACCGAGTCTTAACCTGGGGGAATAAAATAAAAAGGGAATCAACAACAGAAAGGTGATGAGGTTCGAAGCGCGGAAGAAACGCCGGAAAGTTCCGAACTCAGGTTGTGATTGGACGGATGAATCATGACCCGATATTCACGACGCGATGACTCGACGATGCGGAATAAAGAATCATGACTTTCGAAACGCCACAAATATTTGCTCAATCTCCTTGATAAGTCTCTGAACTCAGGTTGTGATTGGACGGATGAATCATGACCCGCTACAAATATTCTAACAAATATTTGATAAGTTCGATATTTGAACGCCACAAGAAATATTCTTGATAAGTTCGAAAAACATAGGAATCCACCTATAACTTTTATTGAATCCTCAATAAAAAATGTTTACATCAAAATCGAAATCTGAATTACAATGAATGGAAAAAACGTATAAATAAGCAAAATAAAACCCTAGTCGCTAATCTACTCAAAATAGAATTCTAATTAGACTAAAATTCTAAAATAGGCAAACAAATAATTAAAAACTAATAAGGAAACAAAATAATTAAAAATCCTTAATAATTCTGGCCGCTACTCAGTTACGGCCGTAAATACCGGGCTTACGGCCGTAAGCCCTTCTTTGGTCCAAAACTAATACCGCAGTTACGGTCGTGACGAATTTTCTTATGGCCGTAAGTCACGTTCTGCCCAAAAATTGCGATAGCTGTGTTACAGCCGTAATTCCAAAGGTTACGGTTGTAAAATGCCAGCTGCTTAATTTTATGGTTCTTTTCGACACGGTTTGATCTTCAAAGCTCGTCGAACTTGTTGAAATCTTGTTTTGGCTTGACTATTTAAATTTTCCCGTCAAACCTGCTATGACTCCGACTGTCGAGGGTCCGGAACACATCAAAAGGGGAGACACTTTCTTTGGGGAGGAATTAATTCTCGGCAGCAGAGGGAGGAGAGGACGCAGTGACACCGGACTTGATTTGGGAGTTTGACTTTCTTGTCTTTTAATTTTATTCATTTAACTTTTTGATTAACAATGTTTATGAGTAGCTAATTTGTTATTCCAGTTCAAGGATATTCGAAGTTTTGATTCACCAAGAATTGTGAGATCTAATTCAATTTAATTGTTCCTTTAATTGTTCTCTATTTATATGTCTTTTGCTTGTGAATTGAAGTTGTTATTTTGATTGATTAACATAAAGTGCACGTTTTAATCCACTACAACATTTTGGGCCTTCTATAGAATTTAAGTATAGAATTCTTTATAACAATGCTATTAATTAAAACATAACTATATCACAGCCCAAATCCATAGCGTTCTGTAGTGTACCCCAGGCCCATTTAACAAAGAAAACACTTTCGCTCTTATTCACATTCTGGCGCGCCCCTTTCAATTCTTTCCCTCCCAGCAATCCAAATTTCATCTCCTCCAATTCCAAATATCTAGCCGCTATCAAGCCCTAATTCCATGGTCGACACCATTGTTCTCTCTGAGTTCTTCAGAATCTCAAACCCAGGTTTACTTCCATCAGTATGAGACTTTTTTTGTTTGATGTTAAAATTGATATTTAACTAGTTTTGTTTGATGTTAATAATCCGTCTGAGACTAACCTTTGCTCGTGTATTTTAAAGCTTTCAGAGGAGTTATCTTTTACTTGATTAGTTTCAAATCCTGTTTCTAATATTTATGGTTCTTATTTGCATTGTCTCCTATGTTAATTCTTCTATTTATTTGTAACTTAGTTACCCCTGATGTTAATTCTTCTGTTTATTTGTAACTTAGTTACCCCTGATTTTTAGATGCACATGTCCTTGTAATTATAGAAGTAGAACTAATTGTTTGTGGCATTCTTGAAATTAATTCCATTACTTTTGTTAACTGATTGGAGTTGCTTAACTGATATCAACAATATAAGAGGAAAGAGGAACTATAGAAGTTGTACTGTCTGCACCACCACCCAAGCCTCCAAAAATAAGCTGACCATTTAAGAAAACCCGGAAATTGTTATGAGGAGTAAGCAAGAGGGACTTCATTGCATTTTGTACTCTGTCCTTCGATCCAGAAAACAAATCCAGTGGATCATATTTGCTAATATATGATATCTGGTACAGAAACATGTGAAACCTATCTATATTAATAATATCAAGAAATGTAAATCCAGTACAAAACTTGAAATATTACATTTAGAAATCCATCAAAATGGTTCTCTTGCAAGGGAAGAACATATCTAAGAACTAATATTACTTTTCCTTGATTCAATTTCAGAGCATGGTGCATTTCAAAACGAGTAATACTTCTCTTCACAGCATTTTCTGGTGCTATAAATTCTGAAATTGGAAGAAATCCACATTTGGGCTGTTGAAGAAAAGAAACAATGGAAGTGTTCTTTATTTTATATAATTATTAAGTATACATATCAAAAAAGAATAATGAACAAATACCACAAAGAGAAGTAGGGAATATGGATATTACCTTTATCTCAACTGACACACAGAAGTCATCTTTGATAATACCTGGGACTGAATACACCATTATTAGCAAATCATTAATCCAACATAAGGCATTAGCGTTATGTCAGCAACATTGTCAAGCATAAGTTACAATGTGCACTTATATGTTTCTTAATTGAATTTTAAGATTATTTGTTGTAAAAATAAGTTACATTGTGTACTTATATGTTTTAACATCAAACAAAAGTTACATTGTGCACTTATATTTACCTAGAGAAATTAGAGGACCTTAGGCAGTGTCTCACCTTCCTCAGGGTTGAGCTACCTTTATATCTGGTAAGTGTTGATTCAAGAAAATTGAGGGTTCATCTTTTCTACTCAGTTTGAAGCTTAGTAGTTATCCATAATTATATGTATAGAGAGGGATAAAGAGAAAGAGAAAGAGAGAGAGGGAGAGATTCACTTCAACCTAATCCATTCCGTCCACCAATCCTGAAACATGCATAACTTTTGATTTGACCGTTGGATCGGATTGAAATTTAAATATGTTATCAAGCACAAGGAGTTCTAGTGTGATTTGATAGCTAAATTCTTTGGTGTATTATTTGCTAAAGTATATAATCTTCATGGCTAGTGTGATAGTGTTTTAGTCATAGGACAAATTTTTTGTTGGTCTAAATGTTATCATTATCAATTAAACTAAGACCATATTTCTAAATGTATAATTTGTCGTCGATTAGAATAGATAATAAAAATATATATCAAACTTACATTGTTTTCTATACTTCTATTCAAATAGGATAATATAATGCGAACATCTTAGAACTTTATTTCTTGAACTTTTTAGGGCATCAGAAGAGTACATGAAATGATCAGAAAATTTTGTGAAAACAGCTCTTCATAATTTAGGCAATCCAGAAAAGATTTTATGTCCTTGTAAGGGTTGTAGAAACTTAAGTCGCAAATACGTGAGTATTGTTCACGAGCATTTGGTCATAAGAGGAATGGATCCTACATACACTAATTGGTTTCACCATGGAGAAAAAGTAATTAGTAATGATGTACCTCCAAGTAAAACTGAAACATATCATTTATATGAAGCTGCACAAGCAAGTGAAGAGCATAATATGGTAGCTTATGAGGAGGATTTGGATGATGAAATTAGTCAATTAATTAAGGATGCCGAAACTCCTTTGTACCCAGAAAATAAAAAATACACAAAATTATCTTCAATTGTGGCATTATATAAGCTAAAAACTATTAATGGTTGGTCAGATAGCAGTTTTATTGAACTTCTAGAAATTTTAGAGGATATGTTACCTATCAATAATGTAATTCTCACATCTACGCTATCTGTTAAAAAATATCTTAAGACTTTAGAATTAAGATATGAGAAGATTCATGCATGTACTAATGATTGTTGTTTGTTTAGAAAGGACAAAAAAGACCTTGAGAATTGTCCAAAATGTGGTTCATCGCGATGGAAAGTTGATAAAAAGACACAAAGGATTAATGTTGGTGTACCTGCTAAAGTCTTGAGATACTTTCCTATAAAACCTGGGTTTGAAAGGATGTTTAAAATACCTAGGATGGTTGAATCTTTAATATGGCATTCAACCAATAGAAGTGTTGATGGTAAAATGCGTCATCCAGTGGATTCACCATCTTGGGATTTAATTGACAATAAGTGGCCTGAATTTGCAAAGGATCCTAGAAGTCTTAGGCTTGGGCTCGCTACAGATGGTTTCAATCCTTTCGGTAATTTAAGCTCAACCTATAGTTGTTGGCCAGTTATGTTGGTCATTTATAATTTACCCCCATGGTTGTGCATGAAGAAAGAAAATATTTTGTTATCATTATTAATTCCAGGGCCAAAACAACCTGGGAATGATATTGATATATATTTGCAACCTCTTATAGATGATTTACATGAATTGTGGACTATTGGAATTAATGTGAACAATACACTTGCCAAGTCAATTTTCAACTTAAGAGCAATTTTAATGTGGACTATTAATGATCTCCCTGCTCTTGGAAATCTTGCTGGATGTACCATTAAAGGTAGGGTAGGTTATCCAGTATGCCTTGAGAATACTCATTCACAGTGGTTAAAATTCAGTAGAAAGTTTGCATACATGGGTCATAGGAGATTTTTGCCGTATTCTCATCCATTTAGGAAAAAGAAGTCATGGTTTGATGGAAATAAAGAAAAGGGATGTAAACCTAAAATCATGACCGGCAGCAATGTTTTTGTTGCCCTTAAGGAATATGTTAATGATTTTGGAAAATGTGGAAAAAGAAAGAGAGATGATGGGAGCTTGTTGATGTGGAAAAAGAGATCAAAATTTTTTGAGTTGCCATATTGGGAGGTCAGTTTCAACCTTTATTTAATCTATTTCAATTATTTTAATTGACTTTGTTTACATTGCTAACAAGAACTATTTGTATTGTCTCATTATTAGGTGTTACCATTACATCATAATTTAGATGTAATGCACATTGAAAAAAACGTATGTGAAAGCATCCTTGGTACTTTGCTAGACATCAATGGTAAATCAAAAGATGGATGGAATGCTCGTAAAGATTTGCAAGACATGGGAATTAGGCAGGAATTACATCCGGAAGATTGAGGCAATAGAACTTATCTTCCTCCAGCTCCACATACATTATCAAAGTCGGAGAAACAAACTTTTTGTAAGAAGTTGTTAAAGTTGAAGTTGCCTGATGCATATAGCTCAAATATTGCCAATTGTATATCATTAGATGAATGAAAAATTATTGGCCTCAAGTCCCATGATTGTCATGTCCTCATGCAACAACTCTTGATTGTATCTTTGAGAGGATTACTTCCAAAAGGACCAAGAAATGCAATTTTCAGATTATGTACATTCTTCAACAGATTATGCCAACGTGTTATTGATAGGGAGAAAATAGCAATCCTTGAAGATGAAGTCGTTGAGACTTTATGCATACTTGAAAGGTTCTTTCCTACTTCATTCTTTGATATCATGATACATTTGGTGGTACATTTGGGAAGAGAAGTGCGATTGTGCGGTCCTGTTCATTATAGTTGGATGTATCTTTTTGAAAGGTGAGAAAACATACTTATTTTGCTTGAGTTTACATATATAATTTTAATTTTTGTGATAATACTTTTGTTTTATTTTAGACATATGAAGATATTCAAAGGACACGTGAGGAATCGTACTCGACCTGAAGGTTGCATTGCAGAATGTTATCTTGCAGATGAATGCATCAATTTTTGTACTGATTTTATGCAACAATTCAAATAAATGGATCATCGAGAGAGTCACAATCAAGGTTCTATGAGCAATGTTATTGTTGAGGGACGTCCCATTTATGCTCCTACTTTCACTACACTAAGTAATGAAATGCTAGAAATAGCACATCGCTACGTGTTATTCAATACATCAGTAGTGGAACCTTATTTGAAGTGAGTCCTTTAATGTAAATAGTTATAAAATATTGCATAAATAGTTATATAATATTGCACCCGAATTAATACCTTCTTCATTATTAGGATGCATGAAGAGGAGTTGAAGCAAAACAATAGAAGTCTTGAAAAATATGAAAGTTTGCTTTGGAAAATGCACAATGAAAAATTTCCAGCTTGGTCGAAGCATAAGGTTCCATGAAACTTTGATAATTGTTTAATTTCACATCTTAAGTATGTATATTGTCAATAATAATGTTACTAATTCAAATTTAACTTTATGGCAGATTAAACTTGGTTCTACTGCAAGTAATGAATCAAACATTCTAGAGTGGCTTGCTTATGGTCCTAAAATGCAAGCAATCTCCTACACATGCTACATTATCAAAGGGCAACATTTTCATATAAAAGATGTTGAGAAGTCTACACAAAATAGTGGCGTATCAATTGAAGCAACCATATTGTGTAGAGCTAGTGCAAAGGATAATGCACAAGTTTCTAATGTTGTTACATTTTATGGAGTGATTAGAGAAATAATTTTATTAGATTATCATACAATAAGAATTCCACTCTTAAAGTGTGATTGGGCAAACATTGGTAATGGTGTTAAAGTAGAGGATTTCTTCACACTCGTTAATTTACACCAAAGTCAAAATAAATTCGTGAGTGATCCTTTTATCTTGGCATCACAGGCAAAAAAAATGTTTTATTCAAGAGAGAGTGATTCGTCAAATTGGTATGTGGTACTAAAAGCACCACCAAGAGGATTTCATGACCTAGAAATATATGATGAGAGTGAGGAAATAAATAGTGATGCTAGAAATGCATTTTCTTTGAATGCTAGTGGTGTAATTGAGGAAGATAGTTATGTTAGAAATGATTGTGATGATATTTTTGTCCGACTTTTTATAAACTTTGAGTTTTTAGGTGGATTTATGTTATATTGCTAATCTTTCATAGGTTTTCCTGTTCCTTTTTTCTCATGTGCTTGAAGTTAGCATCTGTTTATTTTGTTTTCCTTTTGAAATTTATTTTCTTACTACATCATCATTATTGTTTAATTTTGTAGTCAATCGGGTATTAATGGTGAGCATTGTTTATTCATTTTGTATGATATTTCTTTAATTTATTTAAATAAATTGCTAATAATGGGTGCATCTGTTTTCTTAAATAGGTTTAGCATAATGGTTAACACTAGAAAGAAGACTGTTATTTATTCAAAAGCACCATGTAAAAGGAGATTAGATCGAAAAACTACTACTGAACAGAATGAAGTATCAAAAATCGTTCAATGTTCTAAACATGATCTGCCACCGGTTGATTCAGCTACAAATGTTATAGCTTCCCAAGGAGATTTGGATACACCAACAAATCACACAAAGAGGTCTCTCACTATGACTGATGTAGAAGATGAGGACAATGAGATTACTCCACAAGATGATATTGATTTGAGATGTACTCAAGACCAAACAACATACGTAGAAGATACAAGTTCAGATCAACAAACAGCTGCACAATCTGTGGGAGAGCATCAACAAATCAAAAGGACAAAGAGAGGCCCTTCCCAATTGAAAAACTTGAAACAAGTCGTTGCTCCAATTGAAGTAAATTTTAATGAAATGGGACAATCACTATCGATTACTTTATCATCATTCTTAGGACATCTAGTGAGGGAGTTCGTGCCTTACACACTTGCTGATTGGAGACATTTTCCAGATGATCCGAAACTTGTTTTGTGGAAAGATATTCATGTAGAATGTTCAAAATCATTTTTTGTTAATTAGTATAACATAATATTTATTGGCAACAGGCTAACTAGAAAAATATGTAACTTGTAGCAAAGGTTCAAAGTGGATTAAGAACCGCAGAAATATTACATTTTTAAAGAAATGGGTGGGCTTTGGAGGGCATCCAAGTCAAGACTTGTGAAAAAGATTCGAGAAGCTCCAAATGAAGTCGAAGGATTGAAACTCAAACCTGATAATATACTTAATCCTCAACAATGGAAGAAATTTGTGAAGGAAAAGACAAGTGCAGAATTTATGGTAAATTCATTTTTTTAATGTTTAAATTTTTATTGGACTGTGATGTATTTTTAATATCTTCAACCTTTAGATTAATTTGCGTGATGCTAATTGCTAGGCTACAAGTAAAAAATTTAGAGAAATTAGGAAGAAACAAGTCCCTCACACATGCAGTCGCAAGGGATTTGCTAGGTTGCTTGAGGATTTGGTAATATCATAGTATTACTTATTTATTTTATTAATTAAAATCATATTTTCAAAGTTCTGATTAGATTAATGTTTATTTTCTTAGAAAAAAGAGAGCAGCAATCCATCATCTATAAGTAGAAAGGAGGTTTGGACAACAACACATCTAAAAAAGAATGGTGAACCTATATGCGAACTTGTTACACAGATGCTTGTAAGGATCACATTATTTATTTATTTTGCGTTTCTGCATAAATCTATACAAACATTCTCATATATTGTCTTTTAGGAAAATTTAAACGAAGTAAATCAACATACCGATGAAACTAACATAAAAGAAGATGCTCTTTCGAAAGTACTTGGCCCAGAGAATCATGGAAGATTACGAGGAATTGGAGGTGGAGTTAGCTATACAAAGTATTCTATGTTAACTCAAAAGGATTCTAATATAGCTCATTTGAAAGAAGAACAAAATCATTTAAAATTTCAAGTAGCACATATGGAGAAGATAATTAGCAATTTGTTGAAAACATAGGTTTGTAAGTTATTCAAAAATAAACATTATTTATTTACATTTTTTGTAACATGTAGGTTCTCTAACTATTTTTTAGACTTCCTATATTTTTAGCCTCAGGAAAATCGAAATGAGGAATTATCTAATAAGCAGCTACTACCTCATTCATCGGTAAAACTTCTTTCTTTTCATTCATTATATTTAGCCCATGTTTGTTATAGATTAAAATCAAATTTTTAGTAGATTCTAATAAAAAATTGATGAGATGTGTGTTTGAAAAATTGTGGATTCCATTAAATGTATGGTCACAATTAATTGTTGACTTTAACTTGATATTAAAATCAAATTTTAATCAGAAGCAAACTTGGGCTTAATTTAAAACTTACCAATGTTCTTATTGTTGATATTCTATTTTTGAAGAGTGTAAACACTAATATACTCAACAAGTGTAAGCTACTAGATTGGACTGGAACAGGAGAAGAGGTTGCACAAGGACGTTGGTCTTCAAATGATCCAACAACATTAGTTCACCACATCCCTCTAGGACCTAATGCTGTGAGAGTTTGGGTTGATGTAGCTAAGAAACCAAATTCATTTTTGTGGATGCCTACTTTCGATATGACTTACATTGAAGATAGAGTTGGTACTACTGTTGCATGGCCATCTAACATGATTGTAATGGAATAGAAAAGATAAACTTTTGTTTAGTATACTAATATGTTTTTTACTTATTAACTAGGATTTACTTTATCATATTACATTTTTTTTACTGATTTATATAATTGTTTTCTACTTCTTTTCAGGTTCTTGATACAAGACTTAACATGAAGACATTCCTTCAATTTTTTTTTTCTTTTTTAAATCCTATTGAACTTAGTTTTTATATGGCCGTGTTAAGGTTTTTGTCATTAGTTGTTACTTTTTATCTTAAATGCTTTGACATTATAAACATATTTTCACTTGTTTATGGGAACTATTAATTGAGAATAAATGTTATCGTCTTAATTGATGTGAAAAAGATTATTATCAAGATTATTCGAAAGAAGTATTATAGATTTACTAATCGGCGCTGAAGAGTGATTTTGAAGTTTATATAATATGTTCTTTCAATGCTATAAATATAAAAATATGAAGAAAAAGACTGATACCGAATACTCAATCATGATAAATAAAAAATGTTATTAAAACGAAATTATAACACGAAGAAAGTGCTATAGAATGTAAGTATAACAATTGAAGAATGCTATAAAACATGAAACATAGCATTCTTTGAATGCTATGGATGAGCTAATATAAGAGCATTCGACAAATGTTATAATTGAGACCATATTTTTAATAACACCATCAATAATAGCATTCGAAAAAATGCTATCGAACATGATCGATAGCATTCTTATAATGTTATAGATGCACTTATATAATAACATTTAAAAATGATATTATATAGGACGGACTTTTAATAACTCCACCAGTAATATCATTCGGAAAAATGCTATGGGACGTGATATATAGCATTTTTTGAATGCTATAGAAGAACTAATTTGTTGTAGTGATATTGTCCAAATGATACTTAGTCAATTAAGAATCTAAATCCGTAATTGTTTACATTTTCTAATATAAGTGACAGATAACATAGTTGACTATAGATTGATTTTTGACTCATGTTATGAAGACATATAACCTAAGTTAAATAAATCACGCGTGTGAATTTGTTGGTTAGAATTGATCGTCTCTCTAGAAATTAATGCTATTGGTAAATTAAATCTTACGATCGTATCTAAGATTGTTTATTGATTAGAGAAATAAACAACAAGCGTCTCTTGATTATCGATAAAGTAAGAAGAGATAGGTTGTTAGATCATATCAATGATCATAATCAATTTAGAGAATGAGTTAATAATTTTATTTTTTGCATCCATGATCAATTTTATGAATCAATACTGAGATTATACTTTGAGCTGGATATTTATTTAATTTGATATTTTCAACAATTTAATTTCCCACTTATTTATTTACAAATTGATTTCACATTAAAATTTCAAAATCACCTGTTTTTAATTCACCGTTTTAATTTTTTTGAAGAATTAAATCTAACCAATCTCTATTGATTTGACCTTACTCACCACTATTACAATTTATTTTTATAAGAGTAAGAAATTATTATTTGTTGGAATCGACACCTATCACCATGTTTTGTAGGAATTATATCCACGACTTTTCAAGTACATATTTTATCAATTTTTATCAAAATATATTAAAAATCTGATTTTAATTATCTGTGAACTGGGGCAAAATATGTTAGAACCCTAAAGATATGTATCATCAATAAAAATCATAATAATCTGTATTAAAAGAACAACTTGGCAAAGGATAACAGTTATATCCAAAAGTAGCTCACTTAATCAATGGCAAAAACTGTAGAACTTCAATACTCAAAATATTCTAAGTCAACATCTGAGTTTGGAGAAAAACCATTGTTTCTCGCCAGTCTCAACCTCTTCCAACTTGGATTTGATCTCCTTACAGGCCGTGACCTTCTTGTCACGCGAGACGAGCGATTCAATAGCGACAATATTCTTGAGGTACAGATTGTTATATAAAACATACATCGAGAGTTGGAAATAGAATTAACTTGTACAATATGAAGAATCATGAACCAAGTTATATCAAACTGTGAAGTATCATATTTGAAATCTGGGAATAGATCAATGTAGAAACACCGAAAGTTGGAGACAAAAAAATGTTCAAACATGATTTTAGAAATCGCTGTCCAAAAAGTATATTTTCCCCCCTCAATCGAGATGCGTAAGGGTTTGATGCAAATGACTTTAGCACTTTTAATTCAAGCACAAGCATTCATTCGAGTATGTTCAAAAACTCGGAAGATGAACAAGAAACAATGAAAATGAGTTTAATTTTGGTGGAAGTGATCTCACAACTTGTATATACCTAATGGTTGTTTTTCTATTTTATGTTTTTGATCAACATAATACCCAAAATATAGTAGTCATTCTACAGTTTACGAAAGTACATATTATTTGGACAAAATGACACATTTTTGTGCCAAAAAAACAAATTTAAGCACCAAAAAATGCATCTCAAAATGTGCCTTGCAATCACAAGATTATGTGCTTTGCGATTGCAAGGCACAAACGAGAAAACGGTTTGCCTAAAAGGCTGGTTTCCTTGTAGTCGCAGCATGATAATTCCTTGTGATAGCAATGACTAAGTTCTATTTGGTTTTCTCACGTTTTGTCTCCTTTCCAACCTTTTCGAATTGATTTAATTTTGTATTTCATCCATCATTTTTAACAAGTATTTGAACAACATATTTGGAACAAATTTCCAACATGTTGTACATACAGCCACGTTTGAATTGACTGATAAAAGCATAATTGCGCAGCCATAAAATCCTAGTTTAAATTTAGCCCCACTAAAATTTAATAAAATTTACTTCTAAGTCCCTGTTTGTTGGTTATTTTAAAGAAAAATTGAGAAATTTTGATGTTTTGAATAGTGATCACAAAAATTTTAAGATATATCCTTGCACCAAAATGCAGTTACAAGAACTGGGATGCCACTACTCACTGTTGTCTTGTCCCAACCCAAGGAAGGGCGACTAATTTCACCAGTCAAAGTACGTTCGAGAAATTGTCAAACATCTTTTCTTTAACCACACACATTTCTCCAAACTATTTTTAACCATATATTTTATATTGAAAATATTACATTCTTTGTTTATTGGGTTAATTCCACCAACGACCACCCAATTTCACACTTAATGTCACTTTGGCCATCCAATTGATTTTGTTTCACCATTGGCCACTCAACTTCATATCAAATTATTCTAATGGTCAGTGCCGGTCCTGAGAATATAGTGGTCTAAGGCAACTAGCTATTTTGAGGCCCTTGAATATAATTTTTTTTTTTCAAACGTAACAATACTTAAATATTTAAATAAATAAGACATGTATTCAAAAGAAGACTTTATATAATTCAAAAGATGTAATTACAAATTCAAACATATCTCACAACCGAGAGATCATTTTAACATAATATTTAACCTTCTCACATTTTGAGATGCAAAATTAGTAATCAAACTACTCAAATCAAGTTGTTCCAACATATCTTTTTCTATAGAAATCATAGCTAATCCATTCAATCTCTCTTGTGACATGGTTGATCGAAGATAAGACTTGATCAACTTCAACTTTGAAAAACTTCTTTCAGCAGAGGCAACTGTGACAGGAATAGTCAATAATACTCTGTAAGCAACCCAAGCATTTGCAAAACAACAATTCATTCTCTTAATGTAATTTATCACATCAATTTCTCCATTAGTTTTTGTAGGAATTGCTTCCCGTAGAACTTTCAACTCACTAAATAATTTCACTCCATCAATATCAGAAACCATGTTATGCTTCAAATAATTGTCAAGGTTAATGCAAGAACACTTCAAACTATCTTCATCAATAGATTTAAGCTTATCCAAATCAAACAAAAATCCAAAAATGTCATCATATTTCTGAAATTGTTCAAATCTACTTTGAAGTGATGAAAGGGCTTGATCGACTATGTATATGAAATAATTGATTTTGAAAGATTCTTCAGCTGTTTGTGTTATTTCTTCACAAGAAGTCTCATCAAATTGCTTCTTCCTACGTACAACTCGTTTTTCACGAAACATCGGATCAATTTCTAATTCACTTGTAATCTCTTTAGCATCAATCATGGCCGATTCAAATCCAGTTTCTCTATAGTTTTTGAAAAATGCAATGAGTCCTTTCAAGTGGTCTATAGCAACGTCAATGTGCATATCTTCTGTTTGCAAATGTTTATTCACTCTGTTAACATTATTCAACACTTCAAACCAAATAACCATCCCAAGTATGAATTCAAAATTCTCAAATTCAAATGTTGCCAAACTCTCTGCCTCACTTTTTGTCTTAGGATCATCATCATTTTCCAGTTCAAGTAGAGCATTTTTTATATGTGGAGCCTGAAATCTTATCGCTTAACACTTTCAACATGACTTTCCCAACGAGTTTGTGATAATGACTTAAGTGTAAGGCCATTTACATTATCTTTAAAAACTTTCCACCGTTTAGTAGATGAAGAAAACAATGTGTATATATGTTGAACCACTCCAAAGAAAGATTTAGCTTTTGAACAACAATTGGCCATATCACATAGTGCAAGATTAAGACTATGACACCCACAAGGAGTATAGAACGCTCTAGGATTTACTTGTAGTAGTCTATTCTGCACCCCTTTATGTTTTCCTTTCATGTTAGCACCATTATCATAACCTTGACCCCTTACATCATCAATATCAAGTTCTAAATTATTCAAGGCATCCACGAGTTCATCAAAAAGTCCCTTTCCAGATATATCATCTACCAATAAAAATTCTAGAAAAAATTCTTCCACCTTCACTGGACTTGCTGAAATATCTACGCATCTCAATACGATAGACATTTGCTCTTCATGACTCAAATCTGGAGTACAATCAAGTATAACAAAAAAATACTTAGAATTTTTTACTTTCTCCATGATTATTTTCTTTATCTCACCAGCTAACATGAGTATCAACTCATTCTGAATTTTATGTCCAAGATAATGGTAATGGATTTCTTTATTTTGGATTCGACGAATGTGCTCTTTCATTACGGGATCAAACACAGCAATCATTTGAATTAGTCTTAAGAAAATACCATTGTTTTCTTGGTATATCTTCTCATTATCTCAACGAAATGCTAAATTATTTTCAGCAAGAGTTCTCACCACAGATATTATTCGTAGTAATACTTGTCTCCAATGTTCTTTATCTTTATTGATTTGTTCCTGCACATCTTTATCAATTATTTTACCCTTTCCGAGTCTTATTTCCAATTCAATCCATCTACTCATGTTAATAATGTGATCGCTACTCACTTCATGCATTTTCAATTTGTCACCAATATTTTTCCAATCATTCACACCATCATGTGCCAAGTGACTTTTGATTCCATCATTGTTGAATAACTTACAACAAAAGCAAAATACTTTATTCAAACTTCTTGAATATATCAACCATTTCCTATCATGCTTCTCTCCATTGGATAAGTGACGAATAAAATATGTAGAGGAGAAATGACGATTTATTGCATCTTTAGGAAATTTCACATCACTTTCTCTTATAGGACCTTTCATGACAATTGAATCTCTTAAGTCCTGATTCATATTTCCCCAATTCACTGGATCAGTAATGTCAATTGAAAATGGTTCATTATCCTTTTCATTCATATTTTCATCATTCATGTTCTCATCATTCACCATACTAGGTTGCTCTTGAGTTCCATAATCTCTATTGTCATTCTCATTGAACTCTCTTTCAATAATTGTCTCTTCATTACGTGTTTGTTTACTGCTACTAAAAAACTTATCAAGTGCTCCCTCTTGAGATTTAATTAATTGCTCAATCTTTTGTTTTCGTTTTCTTTTAGCATATCCAGATTCAAATTTTCTAGTAGACATAATTATATGCAAAGAGCGATAGAACCTGATTGATGAATCTGAATAAAGAATTCCCCAAGCTTTCAACAATCAACTTGAACAACATTCAAGTAAAAACCTGAAAAATGAATCAACCATTCTCCTAATTAGACGGTAATCAAATTCAATCACATATTCACAAATATCATATATCATTGAAATAAATTTCAGTTTAACTAATTTTAATTCCTAATTTAACTAATTTCAGTTTAAACTATACAAATAACTTAAATAAGCTGCGGCTTTCTCATACTGCAAATCCATAGAATATACAGTATATAATCTCCAGAAACCAGACAAGAAAAAAAGAAAAGAAAGAGATAATCCCCTAGCATTTTAAGTATAGAATAATACCTCAGGAGCGAGTTTTTTGCAGTGACCACACCTGTAACAATGTTTCCAAATATTAAAATGTTATTCATTAAATAATTTTTCTTCTCTTTTTCCCTTTTGCAAAGGGGGGGGGGGGGGGTGGCACCGCGTACTTGAACATAATTAACTTAAAATCCCAATTCCGTCTTTCATTACGCATCAATCACAATAAATCTAAAATCCGGTATACAAATTCTCATACAGAAATCCTAAAAGTACAAATTTCAAGGTAATCTATTTAAAAAAATTACCATGGGGCGTAAAACTCGACGACGAAAAACTTATGTTTGGCAACGAAATCAGTGAAATTGGAGTGATCTAACGTAACAACGAACTCTTTAGATTCCGATTCTTCTTCACAGATCGATCCAGTTACTATGGAGCACAGGAGCAGGCCCGGTTTTGGACGTCGGAAACAGACCCGAACGCCGGGGGCCGGGGCGACGAACAGCCGCGGCCTAGAGGACTCGTCGGACCACTGAACTGAAGGCTGAAGCTAGCAGGCTGAGCAGCGAGGTATCAAGTAAGGAAAGGACTAAGGAGGTTTGCTGAACTCAGTGAACTGCTGAAGAAGAAGAACAAATGAACAGAAGTTACAGAACAATAATGGCCGGCCGGTGGTCTTGAAAAATTATCAGAAAATCAGAATCACAGACTGGTTGGCGTTTGGGACTTGGCGACGTGGACCAGGCCCGGCAACAGGTCTGGCAGTCTGGGAGAGGGAGAATGGGAGATTGCAATTGAAAAAAATTGAAATGACGGAAGGAACTGAAGTTAGTAGCGGTATAGGGTTGGTCGGTTGGGTAATACAGATTCTTATTTTTTGGATTGGGCTTTTTTTTGGGCCAACTTTTTTTTTTCTGGTTGGAGGCCCCCAAAAATTGGAGGCCCAAGGCTGTTGCCTTAGCAGCCTTGGCCCAAAATCGGGCCTGCTAATGGTCACTCTCCTTTGTAATCTATATCCAGTTGGGTGGCCAATAGTGAAAAAAATTCAATTGGGTGAGCAAAGTGCATTAAATGTGAAGTTGGGTGGCCATTTGTGGAATTAGCCCTTTATTTATAAACATTTTTTTTAACCAAACAAAATCTAAATTATCATAAAAAATTAAAAGTATCAAATTGTAATACCGACGTAGATTTCAGCAATTTTTTTCCACATTGTGTCAAGTCTCAGTTCTTTAACACTGTAGTATTTATAAATTGATTTATTTATATTTTTGAGATAAGATGTGTGATTAAAAAGTGATTTGAGAAATTATGTTATTTATAAATTGTAATAATTGCGTTAAAGAACAAGGGTCAAGTATTTGTGTAGTCAGCCTGTGTAAAAAGTGTGGGCCCAAAAGTAAAAAGCCTTTACAACATTTAGAAGGTCCAATAGTCGGCCCGTTAAATGTCATAGAAACAATAGCCCAAATAGTAAGCCCATATGTTAGGCCCAATAGTGTCCAAAAACTTTTGAGTGGCCAATTAGGAATGTGGGAATAACAGAAGAAATTTTAATTCTAAAATATTGGTAAAGACAATGGTATGTATTTAATTTTTAAATTAAAAATCAATAAATCATGATAAGAAGACTATTTATAATTAGAAATGGAAATATTAATTACAGATCATTGATTATTATGAATAACACACTAACCACATTCTACAATTATGTGGAAATTAATATCATTGAAAATAAATAATGCAAACTTGGAAAGGAATCATTAATGAACGATCCCTAAAAAATGTAGCTTGCTGGCTGGCAATGAAATTCAAAGAACATAAATAATTAGTGTAGGGTTTCGATTTTGTCCAAAATAGAACAAGACCCACTTTGTTGTATCCACTCTCACTAGAATATAACAGAAGAATAGAGCTGTTGAACCCGAAAAAATGAACCAAAAAGATGATCTGAATGAGTGTGAGCTGTTGATTTCGATGTTGATGTGATGGGTAAAATAGTGGAGTCATGTGTGCATGTTTTCAACTTTCGATCCACTATTATATCCCTGTAGCATGAACAAAAATATTATGATTGTGTTCATTTGCATGGGAGAAAGGCATGAAGCACGCACCCTAGCCATTTACTCCAAGCGTGTTAACCCCCAAGTATCGTGTACAATAATTTTAAGGAGAGGATATCCAAAGTACTAATAAACTCGTTGACATAGTATCATGTAACAATCATTTTGATGCAATTCACCTTCAAAATCAACTTGTAAGGAGATGTACTTATAAACTTACTTGATAATGTATCGTGTAACAATCATTTTTGTAGAACTCACCTTAAACCTGACATTTTAAATGTCATTTAAAGTACTTGCAAATTCACAAGACAGTTTTCCAAAAGATTTATACAATTAGAAACATATCTCTATGAAGAATTCCTTTGAAACACCATTTTTTCTTAATTAATTTTCACTTAACACTAATTGGTTTAGCTAAAAATCAAAATTTTAGTAAGTTTTAATAAAAACTGATGAAATGTATTGTTAAAAAATTGATAAAAGTTCTAAATTCCATGAAAGTTTATCTAAAATTAATTGGTGACTTTAATTTAGATTTTTATTTAAGGCCTTGATCACAACTAATCCATTATGTGTGACTGAGAGCGAGAGTGGGATTCCAATGAAGGGGGGGAAAATGGGTTTCTTGGGTCTCTTTATGCTTTTTCTTGCACCAAAGCATAGAAAGGGAATCCATCAACATAGTTAAATAAGAAGACACCAAGAAAGAAAGATAAATTATGCATGCTATCTATGTATGAATTTATAAAGAGAAAACGTACAAGATGGGTAAGCATCTAACACCCAAAAAACAATGTGGGAACGTTCTTCAAAGGCATTTCGAAGTGATCAAAACTTTAAAGCACACTTTGGATTCTTCTCATTTTTTTCCCCTTTCTCCCCTTTTATGTCTCTTTGGGTCTCTCATCTTCTATATATTAATCATGTTTCTATATATTCTATTGCAATAAGATTTTAAAAATTAATTAGTTTAGCTTTGATCTCAAAGGATTCACGAGTCCTTGATTTGCAAGAAGTATCCTATGAAAATATTGGTCACATCAAGTACTAATTATACTTTGGAGTGAAAATTTAATATGGTGAATTACATAATATGAAGTCACATCAACATGTCTTATTTTGTATTACAAATACTATTTAAATTCTCAAAATCAATAGATATCTCTAGTAGACCAACAATTCAGATTTCTAAAATGATTTTTAAAAATTATTGATTGGTTCGACCCAATTTTCTGAAATAGAAGAGTTCTACTAGGAAAAGATAATTTTTTTGGAAAGAAAAAGAAAAATGATCATATTGTGTTATATTAAGAATATTTTCAGTCTGTGTTATCGCCTTCACATGTGGAAAATGACTTCATATGCAATGAGGAAAGAGTGTTTAGATCTCTTCGGTAAAATTTGTTTATAAACGGTCACATAGTCATATCTTCTTAGACAATTTTTTTTAAAAGCCACCAATTTCGGCTGGTCAAATATTCTCGTCTATCATTTTTTATTTTTATTTTTTTTAAAAAATCAAAGAAATATTAATACATCGCTATTTAAAAACAATATTTATATTTAAAAAAAAAAGATCAAAGAAATATTAATACATCGCTATTTATAAACAACTGTTTATATGTAATATACCAAATATAGGTGAAACATAAGTATGAGAGAACTAGAAGAACAGTATAAATGGGTGTGGTGAATGTTAGTTGTTAAGTTTTGTGTAGAGAGACGTGAAAGTGAGTAAAACATTGTAGTTTTGTGTAGAGAGACGTGAAAGTGAGTAAAACATTGTAGTGATTTTTTTTCCCCCAACCAATAACGTCTATTTTCTTTTGTTGAAACACGTAAAATTTAGGCTCCGTTCTCTTTGTGTTTCAGTTTCTTGTTTTCATTTTCAAAAATATGTTCTATTTTTCATTTTTTGTGATTTTTTTCGAAATTGCTGAAAACGCGTTTGGTTTGTTATTTCTGTAAACTGTCTTCGAAAATAAAAAGCTGGAAAACACGTTCTGTTTAAAATTTTGAAGAAAATTAATTCTGTATACTTGTAATTATATTGCTTGTGAATATAAATGAAATAAAGATGTCATGTTTGAGTTGCATAACAAAAATAAATGAAATAACCCAATCACACAATTTGGTTATGCCAAAAAAGTTCAAAAATTCATATTGCTCTTCTAAAGTAATCATTCCACATTTGAGTAGTAATTTTCCCTTCTAAAGTAATCGTTCCATTTAATACTTTATATATATACATCCTTCCAGTAAGTACTCATAACGTTTAAAATTTAAGTTTCAATAAAATTTGTAAAAATCAATTTACGTTAATTAATGATGTCCTTACAAAATAAGTGTCTACAATACAAAAGTAAAAAAGAAATGTTTAATAATTAAGCACATGATATATCATCAAAAAGATGGTTGAATTTGGAGTTCGATGCAAAAAAGGAGTGCAATTCGGAGTTGTACATCAAAAGTTATACATGTTTGAATACAATGACCTATAAAACAAATATGAGAAGGACTAAATTGAAAGAAAAGTAAAATTTTCGGACTAATGTGCAAGAAAATCTGAAGTTCAGAAACCTAAGTTGCAAATAAATTAGGGTATTTTCGAAAGAAATTTCAAAATTTGAGGATTAAAATGACAAGTTTTTAAAATCAGGGACCAATAATGTAATTAAAAATGACAAATTTTGACAAATTTGAATTTTTTTTTTTTTTTTTTTTAAGTGGAAAACGCGCGTTTTCCGCGTTTTCAGATTATAGGTATAATTTGTTAAAAATGCGAAAAACGTGAATCACGTTTTCTATTTCCTTTATAAAATTTGAAAACATTTTCGAAATTTTTTCCCGAAAACGGCGAAAGAGAATGCGTTTTTCGCGTTTTCGAAAATGAAAAACGAAAAATGGCTGGAAAACGTAAAAGAGAACGCAATTTTTTTCTCTATTTGCCTCGTTTTTGTATTTTTTATTTCTGCTGCACTTCTAGTGATTCTTTTCCCCCAACGATGATTTCTATATAAACTTATTTACCATGCATTATAATTCAATTCTACTCTGCCCTTGTTTTAACCCCATCTTTATTAAAAAAAAAAGGAGTTATATAAGTGATTTTATGGAAAATGTATGATTAATGCTCTGTTCGGTAAAGCTATAATACTATATCATTTATAAATAATTTATTTATATTTTGAGGTAAAATATGTAATTAAAAAGTAGAGAGAAAATATGTCTTTAAAAATGATTTTTTGCCCCCAACAATGAAATCTATATAAACTTATTTACCATGAATTATAATTCAATTCTACTCTGCCCTTGTTTTAACCCCATCTTTATTAAAAAAAAACGAGTTATATAATAGGGATTTTATGGAAAATGTATGATTAATGCTATGTTCGGTAAAGTTATAACACTATTGTATATATAAATTGATTTATTTATATTTTGAAGTAAAATGTGTGATTAAAAAGTGGAGAGAGGAAATATTTCTTTAAAAAGTTGTTTAAAAAATTGTATTGTTTATAATTTGAATTCTAAATTGTAATGATTGTGTTAAATAACAGAATTTTTGGGGTAAAATGTGTAACTAAAAAATGGAGAAAGAATGTGTGTGATTAAAATAAAAAGTGATTTAAAAAATTGTGTTGTTTATAAATTGTAATGATTGTGTTAAAAAATAGAGGCTAAAATGTAAGAAAAAAATAAATTTATGTGTAAATTATTTTATTAATAGAATGTGTTGTTGAAAATGAATTTTAGGAAAAATATATTTTAAATAGTGAGTTGAAACAAAGGCTCAGTGATGTTTGAATTTTCAGTGAAGTGTCACCATCCAAAAGTGACATTTTTGTCTTTTGACCTATTCAAAGTAATGTAATGTAATATAAGCCTCCGTTTGGTAAATAGGTTTTTAAACATGTTTTTTTCTACACAATTTTTAAAATCAATTTTTAATCACACATATTTTCTCTCTCCATTTTTCAACCATACATTTTACCTAGAAAACATAAAAAAAAAAACATGTTTTTAAACAAAAAAATTTAACAAACAGAGGAAACTTTGAGAGGATATGATGGAAACATATTCAAAATATATTTAAAACTTAGAAAATAATAAATATGTAATTGCAAAGTGTCAAAGTTTTAATAATTAATATGACCTTTTAAACTATTATTATTACTATTTTTGTATAACATTTGTGGTAAATTATTCCATAACCTAATTAATACTTAATCTTACCTAATTTATATTATTTGTTTATAGGTATGAATGACTTATTATGCCCCTATTGAATTCTATAAATAGAGGCTTAGATTTTATAAATGAAAATACTTGATTTGAATGAAATGAGAAGAAACTCTCTCATTTCTCTCTACCTCTCTATTCCCTTGTTCTTAAATTTTGGTAGTTTCACAACACGTTATCAGCACGAATCTCTAGCCTATTGAGTAATATGACGGGAGTATGCTCTATAGTTGCATCTAAATGATGAACCTCTGTATCAGAAACCTGATTATTATTAATCAACGCGAGCCACTCAATTAAATCCCATATTGCTGCTAAGACTGCTGGAATTGCAAAATTGATCTTGGAGATGAATACTTTGATTAAAAAAAATGAGAAGAGAAAAGCTGCTCATGCTCGGGAGATTTGTGAAAATTTAGATTAAAGGTACGACTGCAGTTGTGATCATAGTGTCCAACACTAGCTTGGTGGAAATTAACAAAAGTCCACCAACTTAGTAGGTATAGTGGTAAGATTTTAAATCGTTTCATTATAATTATGCATATTAATTATATGATTAGCATTAACAATATTCACAACTAATTAACATTAATCTGTGATCAATAAATTAAAGAGTTTAAACAAGGTATAGTAATATAATTATTGTCATACCTGATGGATTGAGTTATTAAGGACTGTATTTATACCTTAACTGGATATGACTCATTATCGTAATGGATTGTACTATTATGAATACCTTGACTGAATTTGAAGATATGACTCGCTCACTCATGAAAGGAAATTATTTCATTATTTTGACACCGCCTATATTGTCGGTCTATTAATTGAATACATGAAATATTTTAGATATATTCAAATTTTATATTATTTCAAAAACACCTCAATTGTTGATTAATTCTAACATATTAGAGATTGTTGTCCACATATTTACGTGGTGGTATAACCCTAGTATTATTATTGTTAATATATATACAATATTATTATTATTTGATACTTCATTAAATGATACCAGAAGTTATCAATACTAAAGTTAGATAATATTTTATCAAATGATACCAGAAGTTATCATTATCAAAAAGTTGGTGAATGTTGATAAAAATATTTTATCAAGCAGTACCAGAAGTTACCATTATCTGTATTGAAAAGATAGATAAAAATGAATTATCCAACAAGAGAATGTTGATGTATGATAAGATAATATCACATGATAGCACGGATATAGCCAATGTGAAAATAATCTCATCAGTATTATGAGATAAATATTAGATGATAAATATTTGGAAAAGTTTTTGCATAAAACACTTATGTATTCCAGAAGAAGTACATATTTACTCTAGAAGAAGTAAATATTATCATCTAAACATACTGAAATGATATTATTATTATTATTGCTCCTGAAGAAGTATAAACGAGTCATACATGCAAAATACAAAAGGGGGAAACATTTATGATCCTCAAAAGTAGAGGTGTGTATCAGGTGTAATAATACTTCATACTCTGCCACCCCTAATCTTTTTTGTGTGTCTCAAGAGTAAGAATACTCCGTATTCCACCACTCCAAATCCTTTTGAGGTTCACAAGATTAAGTTCAAATACTCATCAATATTAAAGGCGTGTCTCAAGAGTAAGAATACCCTGTACTCTATCACCCACAATATTTTGGAGATTCACAAGGATAAATTTACATTAACCGGACTCCAGTTTCGCTTGGCACTCCTTCCTTGCGACCAATCTATCTTTAATCCTGCTGGATCTTGTATTGGAATATATGATTGCAACTTATCCAGCAGTTCCTCGATAGTAGGAGCAGAAATAAGGATTCTCCTAGAAAATGGAGAGATGAATCCCTGTTCGACAGCATAATCAAGAAATGTTAGCAAACCATCAAAGAAATTGTTAACATTTAAAAGCCCAATAGGCTTGGTATGGAGATCTAATTGAGCTCATGAGGTAATATTAAAGATTTCCTCTAAAGTACCAAAACCTCCAGGCATGACAATGAAGGAATCAGAACCATATAACATGCAAGTTATGCGTTCATGGATAGATAACTGCCCTCGTGTTTTGCCTGCGATATCAGCTAAAGGAACGGGTATAACACCTATCACTCTTGCTTTCTCTGTTTGAGCGGATTTTGAAACACAACCCATCAATCCACTGCTACCTCCTCCATATACTAGATTGATACATTTCTCTCCCAACTTCTTTCCTAAATCCACTGCTGCTTCTAGATACCCAAAACTTTTCCCTACTTTTGATCCACAAAATACACAGATAGTTTTGATCTGTCAAAGTTTTGGTCCTTCCATCTTTGAGAGTATAAGGAAAGAAAAACTTACAAGAAATTGTTATTTTGAGACGCTTTAAACTGCGAAATTATTAGACGTTTTAAACTTGAAAATATTCACTATTTGCTGCTTTTCTTTTGAAAAAGTTACTATTTACTTTTGACTAAATGACACTACTTTTGATAAAATCTCTGACAACATATATTTTGCTCCATAATGGATAATTTTTCGGTGATCTCTCAAATACCATCTGTTAATACGCGAAAAATGAAAATACAAAATACTTTGTTAAAACATATATACTATACTGATTTTCCTTGTATCAATATTGAGTACCCGAAACATTATTGTTTATAACAGCCTGACAAACATGATCTTTTGTTATTATATTTTTGAGACTATAACGCTCTTTATCGCTGATGAATCTAGCCCATAAAGATAGTAGCTCACGCTGCACATACCCACTAGGGTGCGTCTCAAGAGTCAATCGGATATCATCCAATGACTCCTTACTCAGTCCACCCTTAATGAAATCTATTTTATCATCTCGATTTTTGGATGAATATCCTATTGATTTACAACGGGTATCACATGTCCATCGAGCACATTTGTAGCAATTATTTAATCTTTTTGCTCTTCGCTTCTTTGCAAAAGTACTCTTACCTAAGCCAGGCTTGTACTTAGAAAATGAATATGGTAATTCACCAGCTAAACTAACTTTTGCTTCGATCAACCAACGAACATCTTCTGAGATACCTTGATCCATCAGCAGCCTCAATCTTTCAAGTCGAACTCGGAGAGCGGTGGCTCCGCGTGTCAGTGATTCCACCAAGAAAAGGGAAAATATTTGTAATCAAAAGGTGGGGACAAGGATCATTTTCTTGTGATGTAATTCTAATCACCTTTTTGGATATACTAAATAAATGTATACTGATTTCTACTATACAAAAATACGAACTGATGAAATGAATACTATATTGAACCAGAAGTTCATACATATGTACAAGTGAAATATATTACTAAACCAGAAGTTTTATAATTTAGCATGATTGGTTAGATTCCAATTCAATAATGAGATTTATTGAGAATGTAAAATGACATTCATTAAAGAACCAGAAGATTGTTCAAGTTAACAAGTTATCATTGCTGCTTGTTCTCAAAAGCAAATTAATTATCTCATTAAGAAAATGAATGACTGATTATTTGCTCAAGTAATGATATTAAGAGCAAAGTGATAAATGATAGCATGAATATATCTTAAAGTCATTAATGATTTTACGAATTAGTTGAGATAATAGCATTATGTTGCTAATGGTTTAGCAAATTAAAAGTTTCCAAATAGTTGCTATGAGAACAACTTGAATATAAATATTTTTCATGCAGCAATATTCTACATACAAACATGTCAATATGATAAAATAAAGATTTGCTTGTGAAGCTTTATGATTTCTAAGAAGTACGATATCTATATACACTCCAACAATACGCACTTGATATATGATTGTGATTATATCCATAATTACGAATGACATGTGTTGCGACATTTTTAGCCGACTGATATAATACAATATTTTTGAATATTATGGGGAAATTAAACAATAACACGCATGAAGCGTGATCAAGCTTAAAGCGTAATTATGCCTGAAGAATAATGACAATCGATTCCAAAAACAAATATCTCTTGAATAATTGAAATGATCCCTTTTGAGACTAAAGACTCATGGTGAGTAAAAGGGACATAGTAAAATGATGAGAGATTCATGTACCTGATGTTAGAATAAACAAAGAGATCTCTCTATGTTATGTTTATATTGACATGAAATGGAATCGATAAATAAGTCGACTACACACAACCCTCTTAAGAAAATGAGATTTTTGAAATTATAATACTTTGGCGAAATATAAAAATCCCAATGTAGGGATTATTGTTACAGGTCCTGAAGTCCAAAACACTTAAATGTGTAATGCTAGTAGTTATTTGTACAAATGAAAAATATTACACGGTCGTAAAAGACGACTCGTTGCGCACGAATTTTTTCAAAGAACTGACATGACATATGGTGGATGAGACTATAATCTAGATTACTAGTTTGAGCTCTTTGATATACCAATGAGTGAGATCAAAAAGTGTGATTCTCATCTCGGTACTTTGGGAGTTTTCTTTGATGTACCAGTTGATCACGATACGTTGGAATTTCAAGCGAAATGATTATAGATTATATGTCGAAATTGATATCTATTTCAATGATTGATTATACTCCTACAAATTAGAAATTGCAGTTTATAAAGTGCAAGAACATACATATATAAATCATTGGAAGATTCAATTTGCCCATAATAGTATCATTATAGAATGAAATGTGATTCTTAAAATAAAATCACATGAAGAATGATACATATGACCCTATAATATAATATGTTGAAAATGAAATTGGAGTGTACTATTATATTTGAATATATTGGCATGCAATTGATTTTCAATGTGCAAAATTATATTATCCACCGAAAATGAATATTCACCAGAAGTGAATTTGAAAATGAATATTTAATTATTCATCATAAGTGAGTTCTAGATTTTGATAGTTTCATCAGAAGTGAATCAATTCTAGATTTGAGTAATGCAATCAGTCAACTAACTAAACATTGCTTGGTATAACATGTTCAGTACATCATAAATGAGCTATGAACTATTTATAAAAGCTCATCACAAACTATATGTTTGATGAAATGATTTGAGATTGCATTAATATACTTGTGATATTCCCATAAAGGGAACAAATACGCGCTATACTTTTTTTCCCTTAACTGAGGTTTTGTCCCATAGGGTTTTCCTAGCAATGTTTTTAATGATGCAGCAATTATGGCGTATCAATGAGAATAATGTACTATTTTTCCATTCGCTAAGGTTTTGTCCCATAGGGTTTTCCTAGTAAGGTTTTTGAGACATTGTCACAGCTATCTGCAAGTAATAATTCAACAACAAGCTCTCTCTTTAAATTGTGCTGGAATGATATCAACAAATGAAGAAAATCATAGATATCTGGAATGGTATCAATAAATGAAGAAAATCATAGACATCTTATGAAGAATGTTATGATATCAACAAATGAAGAAAATCATAGACATCTTATGAAGAGTGTTATGATATCGGCTACACACAAGAATATTTTTATATATACATATTCCAGACGAAATATGATATCATTATTCAAAAGGTTCATGAATACTTGAGTGCACACTTCAGTGGGAGAATCATGCTGTACTCTTTTTCCTTCGTCTAGGTTTTGTCCTATTAGGTTTTTCTAACAAGGTTTTAATGAGGCAGTGGCTGTACTCATTTTCCTTCATTCAGATTTTGTCCCATTGGGTTTTACTGACAAAGTTTTAACGAGGCAGCACTTCATAATTCGAAGGCAGCACTTCAAATTTCAGTACATGATTTGTACTACTTATCATTGATGTTATTTTGGATATTAAACTCAATGATTAATGATGGCCAACATCAGGGGGAGCAGCTGTACTCTTTTTCCTTCGCTCAAGTTTTATCCCACTGAGTTTTCTTAGCAATGTTTTAACGAGACAGACAATTGAGCAATAAGTCATTCAAGGGGGAGTGTTGTAAATTATTCCCTAACCTAATTAATACCTAACCTTACATAATTTATATTATTTGTTAATAGGTATGAATGACTTATTATGTCCTTATTGAATTCTATAAATAGAGGCCTAAAATTTGTAAATGAAAACACTTGATTTGAATGGAATGAGAAGAAACTCTCTCATTTCTCTCTACCTCTCTATTCTCTTGTTCTTAAATTTTGGTAGTTTCACAACAACATTAAGTGTTATGGAATATCACATATTAGGTAGCAAACAACGTATTATTATTATTATTATTATTATTATTATTATTATTATTATTATTATTATTATTATTATTATTATTATTATTCCAACATTATTGAACTGAAAAAATTTATTTCCAATTTTTCTCTATTTTCCCTTCCTTACCTTCTATTTTTGGGTAAAAAAAGAACACATTTTTTCTCTTTCTATTCTAAAGTCTTCGGGAGGGTCAAAATATTCAATGAATTAAGTGAATCAAGTCAAAAGTAGGTGTATACAAAGAACAAATATGAACTTAAAATAATATGGTTGCTTCACCACGAAATTGATTTGTGGCTCTGTTCCCGTTATATTAAATTGGACATTGGAGACCAATTATTCAAAGTGAAAAACGATTATTTTATAATTTTCTTAAAATATTTTACCCCATTGTCATTGTGATATTTTAACGACTTCCTTTGGAGAATTTATATTTGCAAATTCGATTGTGATGAAATTGGTGATCGGGTGAAATAATTGATAAGATCCATCTGGGAACTTAGAATGTTACAGAAATTCAAAATTTATAATTTCAGTACGTAAGGAACTCAAAAAATCACAAAAAATTTGAATGTAGAGCGAAAAGCCTTTGCATAAGCAAGAATCTTAAAAAAACTATTTGAACATTAAATAAATATCATATATCTCGCACGTGAGAGTAATTTGATATACATGGAGTAATAGTATATATACTGATGAGGTAATGTCATGCTAGTGGAATAGTTTCATTTCTGTTATTGTTAATGTATAAAGATTGTAAACGTATTAACCTTATATTTCATTTAGGACAGTTTAAAAATTTACACTTGAGTTTTGTATTATCATCAAATGAGAGCGATCTTTGAGAAGATAAGGTATGCGAGTTTACCTTGTAAACTTATTTTCGTTGTAGTAAATTATTGCACTGGACGAAGATGACTTAGTATTACATTGAAAGAAATATTCGTAAATCTTGCATTTCTTTTTAATACGATTTTATTGTTCTCGATAATATAGAATTAAAATTTCAGTTCTCAACAAGTTCATCAATTACCTAATTTTGTTCACTAATTAGCTCTTACCAAAATTAGGTGAAATTTTAAAATAGACATACAAAGATGAGGGAATTTATGATCTCCTTTATAAGGTCACTAGATGTAGAATAATAAAAACCTTTGATTCTTAAGTGATTCATGACTCAAATGTAGGTCTTTGAATAAATAAGTAAAAGTCAAAGTTTAAGCAATAGAAAACAAAAAATTCTATTAATTGCTTACTTCCAAGGCTTAGGCTACTAGCTACTTATTTTTGTCAAATGTAAATTGCCTATCTTTTTTTTTTTTGATCAAAAATGTAAATTGCTTATCAAATTTTGGGAAGTGGGTGTAAGAAGGTTTTTTTAGTACTAAATAGTCAACTTAATTTGTTAGGTAAAAGTTTCTTATTTATAAATAAAGAAAGCAATATTTTTGAGTTAAAATATGTGGTTGAAAAGCGATTTTGAGAAATATTTATTATTAAAAATAGGTTTGTGAAAATGTATTGTTTACCAAATGTAGGCTTCTATTTCAGAGCAAACTGTAAATCTTTGTTATTTTATTTTCAGTTGGCAAATATTACATGAAGTTTTAGATCGATGCACTCAATGGTACCTGCTGCGAATTAATGCATGTATATATAATTCAAGAAATAGCTATGATAAAAAATTTATGTTGGCCCCCATTTTGATTTGCAGCACGATTCAATGGAGTATGTACATAGCATCTTTGATTGTAATTAAAAGTCACTTTTTTGTAAAATTAAGTGAAAGCTTAACTTTCTAGAAAAACGAGTTTAAAAATTATTTTTTATAAAATAAATTCAACATAATTTTAAGTTGTTGGATATTGGTTTAGTAAATCGAGAAATTGGTTAAGTATTGAAAATCGACTAAAGTGACTTCGTGTCGATTTCGACCAAATACTCAAACCCAACCCAATCCATTTAGATAAATTAATTTGCTATTCGTCTCTTTGGGGCGCAGAAACAGGGATCGAGAATTTAGATTTCTCTGCATGTATTAAAGGGTATGTTTGGAATCTCGAAACCAATATCGGATGAATGAGAAATTACGAAGAAGTGAAAAAGTTGGTCGAATTTTTAACCATGCGATTGCATGGTATAAAAACCATGCGATCACCGATCAACAGTTTTTATTAAAAATTCAGTTTCGATCCTAGTCCGAATAGTTGTGTCTTTTCGAAGTGATGCATTCGTTCACAACCCTTCATCATCTATAAATATGACCATTGAGATGTTCTATTGCTCACACTAATGATATACAATCACAATATCATTATCTCCTCTTTCTTGAATCAAATTTCTTGCATTTTGTTGCATAACTATTGATTTTCTTTCATTTTCATTTTTGGAGTACAAAAACTACAATTTTTTGATTCATTGTGCTTGTGTTTTGGAGTGTTACAAATACAAGTGTGAGTCATTGTATATTGGAAGTCAATTGCCATAAACCGTAGGCACTGTTGCAGGGAGAATTCGACTTAGGAACAAAGTGTTCAACACTTGTCTCGACATTGTCTCTTTTCTTTTTCTTGTTTCCTTGTCGTTACTCCGTCTATTTGTCGACACGAATATCATATAAATTATTCTATTTCTTTGACATCATTATACAGAAAATATTCCAACATAAGCATGGCCAAACATATCTTTACATCTTATGTCTTCTTCGTAGTCTTTTGCAATTTTAGTCCACTAATAATTAATGAGGCCAAGTCCCATATTAAATTATTTAAAATCAAAGTTAACTCGAATAAGATAATTTATTTATTTATTAAATCTAAGGATGAGATTAGAAAATATTTAATGATTTGTATTGTCAACAAACAATACGTGCTACAAGGTACATCTGTAGCGATCCAGAATTTTTACGCAATTAATAATTATTTTAATATTTAGAAAATCGTGTCGCTACTATTTCACCTATTATTTTGAAGTTAACGCCGCGACGGATTCGTCTAACCAAGTCAAGAAATATCGAATTTGTTCGATTTTAAATTAAAATCCGAAATTCTAAAATTATGTTATTTTAATTATTTATTCAAAGTATTATTTTCAAAATCATTTTGAATTCCAAATTTATTAAAATATCTCAATGATCCTTATTCAAATTATTTCAAGTCCAAATACGTATTTCAATTTTATTTCAAAATTTGTTTATTCTCAAATGTATTTTTCAGTCCAAAATATATCAATTTTAAATACATTTTCAAATCAAAGTTAGTCCAATATTTATCAAAATTTTATCATGAACCCACATGTTTTTCTTCTTTACGCCAAAACAATAATTCTTTATACAATTCCATTTCCAGCCGCCTCCCAAACCTCTCATGTGCAATCCCAGCCTTTCGATTCCATTTAACCATGTATGCAAAACATCATCACCAATACACAAACCTCATCATGATGTCTTCCCCTTATGAATTTCTTAATTCATCACCAACTCCTTTCTCATCTTTCAACCATTCTTTCCAGCAAAGGTTTTCTTTCTCCTTTATCACCATGTGCAGCCCAGCTTGCTGCCTTCAATCACACCTCCTATATATATATATATATATATATATATATATATATATATATACTCCATTATACATGATCAAACCTGCACCATCTCCATCAACCCAATTCAAACCGTCTGCAACTTCATTTCAGCCATCAGCACTGCAACCGCTCAATACCACACTGCCTTACCCCAATAACGTCATCACCACCAACGAATCACTGCCATAACCACCACCCCTGCCCAGATTGAACTATCAATTCACCACCATCGACTAACCTGCAGAAAAACCACCTAAACCGCCGTTCACTACCCTCAATCACCAATTGCTGCCAAAAGCCAAGTCCTCGAATCCAACCACCAGCAATCATAGATAAAACCCAAAATCAACTAAACCAAAGACTTACCTCGACGCCGACTGCCAGTGACCGGATTTGTCACCGGAAATCGCAATCAAGATCAGATCTTGAGCCTTGGATTCACCTCGAATCAACACCAAAACCTAGCCTAAATCACCACCACATGATGGCCGAACCATCGCCGAACCACCGCCGGCGTTTGGCTCGCGGCAACCTTGACTGAAAGTAGTCGATCGCCAGCTTTTTTCAGCCTTCGTCTCTCGCCTCTTTTTTTTCTCTGTCTTCGTCTCTCTTTTTTTTTCAGTTGAATGCAAATGATAGAGAGAGAAGAGATAATCTGATTTTAAACTTTCGGAAATTTGCACTTTGGTCCTTGAAGTTTTAAAGTTATTTCAAATCAGTCCCTATGTTTTAAGAATGTTTTATTTCAGTCCTTTCAGCTTTTAAACTTATCAATTTAAGCCCTTAAGTTTTAAATGAGTTTAATCAGTCCCTCATTTTTAAAATCTATTATTCAGTCCCTGCTGATTTACTTTATTTTGATTTTAAATCCCAACTTTTGAAAATATTCATTTTAGTCCCTCAACTATCAAAAGTATTCATTTTAATCCCTCAACTTTCAAAGTATCTATTTTAGTCCCTGAACTTTCAAAACATCAATTTCAGTCCTCAAATTATAATTTATCATTTTGAACTATATATTCGATAGACTAAAGTGACTTATTGGCTAAGACGAAGAGTACGGAGAATTTAAAGAAATTGAAGTCATTCCCGCTCAACTTTGCACTCGTCGGATTTGAGGTAGACTCGCACTTATTAATTGATTTAAATTATGATATCATATAAATGTCATGTGACTTGTGAAAGTCAATTTTCAAGAAAATTAAGTATGTTTTATGAAAGGTAAATATACCTTATGTTTTTATGAAAGGTAAATATACCCTATGTTTTTACGATAATGTTTTATATGTTTTGGATCATTGCTATGCACATAAGAATTCTTGCCACGAAGTTCGGTAAAATTCTTGTGTCTCCATAAGTTTATGAGGATTTACCACCTAAGTTCGGTAAAATTCCTGTCTTTCCATATGTTTATGAGGATTTACCACCTAAGTTCGGTAAAATTCCTGTCTCATATGTTTATGAGGATTTCGATCCTATCTTATGTTATGATGGAAATGATCCCTATGAATTTCAAGAATTATGTTTTGGTATACTTACTGTTACTGTGATTTTACTGTTATTATGATTTTACTGCATAAGAATTCTTGCCACCTAAGTTCGGTAAAGTTCTTGTGTCTCCCTATGTTTATGAGGATTTCAATCCTATCTTATGTTATGCTTTCAAAAGAAATTATGCTTGGCATAATTAAAATGTTTTTATAAGTATATGGTTTTCAAAGAGCTGTTTTCAAAGAGCTATTTTCAAAGAGCCTATGATTTGCAAAATATGTCCCGTGCTGTAATGCACAATATGAGTTTTATCAAGAGCAGTTTTATAAAGAAGCTCTATCAATGCCCGTTTTATAAAGAGCCGGGATTTATGTGTTTAATCATCTTATAAATTAAATTAATTTGCGATGAGTCTACTGAGTATTTCCCCCATGAAATACTCACCATACTTTTTAACAGTTTTGCAGATTTCGGAGATGGTGGCGAGCGATGAATGATGGTGGCAATAATCGTTAAACGGTTGAAAGTTTGACGTTAATGATTTCCGTATTTTTCCAAACAATCGAATAATTTAGAGAAGTTCATTTATTTGAGAAATTATGACATTGTCAATTTATTTACAAAATTAATGGTTCGATTTACTGTTTCAAATGGTTTCATAAATGTTTTCAATTTTATCGGCCATTACAGTTTATTTAATGTTGCCAAAAATGAATTTCAATTATTTCTTCCGCAAAAATATTATTCGAAAAATTTAGACAGAAAATGACGTAGTGAATCGGGTATACGGAACTCGGGACGCTACAACATCTGTCATGGTTTAATGAATATCCAAATTAAATGAATAATATTTATACCAACCTTCTTTAGTCACACATAGAAATGTTCGAGGTCGAGTGGTTTCTTGATTCTCGACAAGAAGCATGAGAAGAGGGAAACCTTTTGCTGCTCAAACAACAACAAATGTCATTCATACAACAATAGATCAAGATTCGCAATGAACACGACTCATAATAAAAGATTTTGGTCTCGAAAGAGATGCAACATCAATAGATATTCATAAAATTGGTACACTATTAAGTATTAACTGTTATAAAACTATCAAAATCATAACAACGATATAGAGAAAGAGATGGAGAGAATTGAAAGAATTCTTCATTCCAATTCAAGGTGTAAGAATGTTTATGAAATGACTCCTATTTATAGGAGTGGACAATGGCACAATCGTAATACTGTAAAGTTTGCAGGGGTATAATGGTAATGTCATTCACATATATATATACATTTATTTATAACACTCCCCCTTGAATGACATATTACGCAATTGTCTGCCTCGTTAAAACCTTGCTAAGAAAACCCAATGGGATAAAACTTGAGCGAAGGAAAAAGAGTACAGTTGCTCCCCCTGATATTGGCCATCGTCAATCGTTGAGTCTTAATGTTCAAGTAGAACAAATCATGTATTGAATCTTTGAAGTTCTTCAATGCTTCAGTGCTTCATTGCTTTATTTCTGTAGTGCTTTAGTGCTGCCTCGTTAAAACCTTGTCAGTAAAACCCAATGGGACAAAATCTGAACGAAGGAAAAAGAGTACAGCCGCTGCCTCGTTAAAACCTTGTCAGGAAAACCCTGTGGGACAAAACCTGGACGAAGGAAAAAGAGTACAGCATGACAGCATGATTCTCCCCCTGAAGTGTGCATTCAAGTATTCATGAACCTTTTGAATAATGATATCATATTTCTTCTGGAATATGAAAATCTCCTTGCATAGCATTCTTCATAAGATGTCTATGATTTTCTTCATTTGTTGATATCATTCCAGTATAACAATGTGTTGCTAAATTATAGCTTGTCAATAGCTATGATAATGCCTCAAAAACCTTTGCTAGGAAAACCCTGTGGGACAAAACCTCAGCGAAGGAGAAAGAGTACATTATTCTCATTAATTTTCATCAATACACCTCAGCTGCTGCCTCATTAAAAACCTTGCTAGGAAAACCCTGTGGGACAAAACCTCAGCTAAGGGAAAAAGAGTGCAACGCGTATTTATTCCTTTCATGGAATATTACAAGTATATTGGTGCAATCACGAATCTTTTCATCGTATAATTTATGATGAGCTTTATATAAATCGTTCATAGCTCATGATGTCATAACATGCTATATTAAGCAATGTTGTACTAATTTATTGATTGCATCTTTCACTTCTGGTGAATAATCAAATTTAGAATTCACTTCTGGTGAATAATCAAATCTATAATTCACTTTCATAGATTGCATCTTTCACTTCTAGTGAATAATTAAATATTCATTTTCAAATTCACTTCTAGTGAATAATCAATTTCAAATTCACTTCTGGTGAATATTCATTTTCGTATTCACTTCTAGTGAATAATCAATTTCCCAGATGTCATAAATAGTACACTCCAATTTCACTTTCAACATATTATATCATGGAGTCATTTGTATCATTCTATAGTGATACTAATCTGGGCATATTGAATCTTTCAATGATTTATACATGTATGTTCTTGCACTTTATAAACTGCAATTTCTAATTTTGCAGGAGCATAATCAATCATTGAAATAGATATCAATTTCGACATATAATCTACAATCATTTTACTTGAAATCCCAACGTGCCGCGATCAACTGGTACATCAAAGAATACTCCCAAAGTACCGAGATGAGAATCATACATTTTGATCTCACTCATTGGTATATCAAGGAGCTCAAGCTAGTGATTTAGACTATAGTCTATCCACCATATGTCATGCCAGTTCTATGAAAAATTTCGCGCGCAACTAGTCGTCTTTTACGACTGTGAAATATTTTTCATTTGTACATATAATTACTGGCTTTACACATTTAAGCATTTGGACTTCAGGTCCTTGAACAATAATCCCTACATTAGGGTTTCATACTTGGCCAAAGAATTATGATTTCATCAATCTTATTTCATAAGAGGGTATGCAGTCGACTTATTTATCGATTCCATCTCAATATAACGTGGAGAGATCTCTTTATATGTTCTATCATCAGGTACCTGAATATCTCATCATTTGACTATGTCCCTTTTACTTACTTTGGGTATTTAGCCTCAAAGGAATCATTTCAATCATTCAAGAGATATTTATTTTTGGAATCGATAGTCATTATGCTTCAGGCATAATTACGCTTCAGGCGTGTTTTCACCATAATGTTCTCAAATATTATCAATCGGCTAAAATGCCATAACACATGTCATTCTTTTAGGGATGTAATTTCAATCATATATCTCAGTGCGCTTTGGTGGAGTGTATGCATATCGCATTTTTACAAATAATAAAGCTTCTTGAGCTATTCCCTGTTTGACATAGAATATTGTTGTATGATAAACAATTTCTGAATAAGTTATTCTCATAGAAAATAATTTGGAACTTTTGATAATCTAACCGTTTATTATAGAACTTCTGGTTCTATACGGTTTTATTTCATTTCTATGTATGAATATTTGATTCAATACAATATCGCTAAACTTCTGGTTCAATACAATGTATATTTCATTTATGAGCTTCTGGTTCATACTATATACATATTTCACTTGTACGTATGAACTTCTGGTTCAATAAGATATTTCACTTGTACATATGTATGAACTTCTGGTTCAATACAACATTTATTTCATCAGTATTCTATATAGTTCAAATCAGTATACCTTTATTACTTTTAGTATACCGAAAAATCAGGTACAATATCCAAGGAAATATCTCATAATCTCAATCTTGTCGCCAAATCTTCCCTTATATCGAAAAAGGTAATGGCATATTATCTCACCTTTTCAATAATTTATTCCATTATTTCTTGATGGAATCCATATCACTGACACGCGGAGCCGCCGCTCTTTTACGCGTTGAATAATGCATTTAAATAGATGATTTGGGAAGAAGGCTAGATCCATCAAAAATGGATATCATACTTTCAAATATTCGCAAATATTATTCCAATCTTCCAGTAAATGATTTGAGAAAAATTTATCGAATTAGGCTCGAAAGATTGAGGTTGCTGATGGATCATGGCATGCCAGAAGATGTTCGCTGGTTGATCGAAGCAAAAGTTCGATTAGCTGGTGAATTACCAGATTCATTTTCTAAGCACAAGCCTGGCTTAGGTAAGAGTACTTTTGCAAAGAAGCGAAGAGCAAAAAGATTAAATAGTTGCTACAAATGTGCTCGATGGACATGTGATACCCTTTGTAAATCAATAGGATATTCATCCATAAATCGAGATGATAAGATAGACTTCATTAAGGGTGGACTGAGTAAGGAGTCATTGGATGATATCCGATTGACTCTTGAGACGCACCCTAGTGGATATGTGCAGCGTGAGCTACTATCTTTATGGGCTAAATTCATCAGCGATAAAGAGAGATATAGTCTCAAAAATATAATAGCAAAAGATCCTGTTTGCCATGCTGTTATAAACAATGATGCTTTGGCTATGCAGCATTAATACAAGGTAAATCATTTGATATATATGCACATATAAAATATTTTTTCTGTTTCCTTTCACGAGTTTTGATAAAGGCTGGTTAAAAATATTAAATCGCCGAAAGGTGAGTAGGATGATTTTGTCAAAAGTAAATCTTCACTTTTTCGAAAAACGACCAGTAAATAGTGAAGTTTTTCGGTTTTAAATAGCCAAACATTTTTCATAGTTCATGCATCCCAAAATAACATTTTCCTTCTTTACTTTCAAAAATGGAAGGACCAAAATTTCGACAGATCAAAACTATCTGTGTATTTTGTGGATCAAAAGTGGGAAAAGGTTTTGGGTATCTAGAAGCAGCCGTGGATTTAGGAAAGAAATTGGGAGAGAAAGGTATCACTCTCGTGTATGGAGGAGGTAGCAGTGGATTGATGGGTTGTGTTTCACAATCCGCTCTAGTAGAGAAAGCAAGAGTGATAGGTGTTATACCTACTCCTTTAGCTGATATTGCAGGCAAAACACGAGGGCATGAAGTACAAACCTTATCTATCCATGAACGCATAACTTGCATGTTATATGGTTCTGATGCCTTCATAGCCCTGCCTGGAGGTTTTGGTACTTTAGAAGAAATCTTTAATATTACTTCATGGGCTCAACTAGATCTCCATACTAAGCCTATAGGGCTTTTAAATGTAAACAATTTCTTTGATGGTTTGCTAACATTTCTTGATTATGCTGTGGAACAGGGATTCATATCTCCATTTTCTAGGAGAATCCTTATTTCTGCTCCTACTATCGAGGAACTGCTGGATAAGTTGCAATCATATATTCCAATACAAGATCCAGCAGGAGTAAAGATAGATTGGTCGCAAGGAAGGGGAATCAAGCGAAAATGGAGTCCGGTTAATGTAAATTTATCTTTGTGAACTCTAGAATAGGTGGTGGTAGAGTACGGAGTATTCTCACTCTTGAGACACACCATAAATTTCTAGGATTTTATCAATGTATTAATCTTGTGTACCTCAAAGATTTAAAGTGGTAGAGTATGGAGTATTTCTTACTCTTGAAACACACTTTTTTCTTTATTTCCTCAAAAGGTCAGAGGTGGTAGGATACGGCTACTCCCGAAACACATCTCTAATTTTGAGGATCATAAATGTTTTCCCCTTTTGCATTTTGCATGTATGTCTCGTTTATGCTTCTTCAGGAGCAATAATAATATCATTTCATTATGTTTAGATGATAATTTTTACTTCTTCTGGAGTAAATATGTACTTCTTCTGGAATATATAAGTGCTCGTGCAAGAACTTTTCCAGGCACTTATCATCTAACATTCATCTCATAATACTGATGAGATTATTTTCACATTAGCTATATCCGTGCTATCATGTGATATTATCTTATCATACATCAACATTCTCTTGTTGAATAATTTTCATCCACCCATTCAAATTCAGATATTGGTAACTTCTGGTACCATTGGATAAAACATTTTATTAATATTTATCAACCTTTTGGTAATGATAACTTCTGGTATCATTTGATAAAATATTTTCTAACTTTAGTATTGATAACTTCTGGTATCATTTAATGAAGTATCAAATAACAATAATATTGTATATATATATTAACAATAACGATACTGGGGTTATACCACCAAGTATATATGTTGACAACAACCCTCTAATATGTTAGAATTAACCAACAACTGAGGTGTTTATATGTATTCAATTGATATACCGACCATATAGGCGGTGTCAACGTGATGAAATAATTAAACCAGCCATATAGACGGTATCAACGAGATGAAACAATTAAACCGGCCATATAGGCGGAATCGACATAATGAAATAATTAAACCGGGTAAAGCCAACCATGTAGGTGGTAAAACCAACCATGTAGGTGGCAGCATAATATAATTCAATTGATCACATATTAATCGTTAATTTACGATTATTATACTTGTATGTATTATTAAGGGCAAAATCGTCCATATTTTAATATATTGCTCATATGAATAAATTGAAACCGTCAATAGGTTTAAAATTTAATTTAGAACAAACTTACTTTTGGTCCGAAGTTCAAAATCTCGTCGGAAATGCTTCAAAAATAATATTTACGAAGCCGCCACGTTCAACCATCGGAAAATGTCCAAAACTGTATCAAACAGAAAAGTAAGATCATAGAAAAATTCAAAACGTCGAACTGAACAAACTGCCTTTTGACACCGTCGCCAGAAACGGCTCCACGCGCCCGCACGCGCCCGATCGACGTCAGCGCGTGGGATTCACGCGCCTCACGCGCCGCCGCCGTCTGTCGCCGCCGGTGACACGCGCCGGTGCCGGAGGTTCGTCTTGCCACCGTGATTTCAGATCCGGTCTCCGATCGTTAATTGGATATACGGTTTTGCGTAAATCGGCTTTGAAAGTTTCGAGTTTTTCAGATCTACAATATGTGGGTTGTTTTCTAAAGCCAAAAGTATTTGATTTGAGAGAGGAAAACATTGATTTGTAAAAATCAGGTTTCTGATACAGAAGCTCATCATTTAGATGCAACTGTAGAGCATACTCCCGTCGTATTACTCAATTGACTAGAGACTCGTGCTGATAACGTGTTATAAAACTATCAAAATCATAACAACGATATAGAGAAAGAGATGGAGAGAATTGAAAGAATTCTTCATTCCAATTCAAGGTGTAAGAATGTTTATGAAATGACTCCTATTTATAGGAGTGGACAATGGCACAATCGTAATACTGTAAAGTTTGCAGGGGTATAATGGTAATGTCATTCACATATATATATACATTTATTTATAACATTAACTTTCATACTAGATTGCAAAATGTGAACCTTGTCTCCTCTACTGGATTCTCATGTCAAAAAGCTTTATGAGCTTGTTTGACACGACTTTTATTTCATGAAGAAGATATTTTCTTGATAAATGTCATTTTAATTTTTACTTGAAACTAACTTCTAAAAATATTTCCTACTCAGAAAGTGCATTTATAGAAAGTCATACTTAATCAGCTTTCTCTAAAAAAATTTCTAAGTGGTAGAAGCCCTATAAAAAAAATTGTCAAAAAGGTTGAAATCAATTTTTTTTTTTTTTTTTTTCAAAAACAACTTTTGATTTCTCATTGACTTTGGTTTTCACTAAAACCCATAAAAGTCCTATGTTTATAATTGCACTACTATAAGCTACAGGTAGCCTATCAGAGACATGTCTGCATAGAAAATGTTGTGTTTTTGTAATCTTGTTATTTTGGGAAGATGGTAATACATTTGAGGACACAAAAGCAAGCTGTCTCTCTGAAATTACAATTCTGTACTGTACTAAATTTGTTGGGTTTTGTTTGTTAGAATTTGGGCAGTGGATTTCCAAACTTTTATGTGAACCAAAAGCTTTGAAACCTTGTCTCTGCCTTTGGACTTGTACAGTGATAATATCCTTGAATATTACCTGACTTGTTTCTTCAACTACTATAGGTAAACTTCGTTACATGTTTTTAACCGTCAATTGTCGTTTGAACTAGAAAAATTTCAAGAATCGTTTAAGTCAGAATCTACTCAAATTTGAAAGCAATTCACACCAGAATAAATACATTTTTTAGGAAAAAGCGGTAGTGGAGGAAGACCTCTTTAAAATAAGAGACATAGGGTTAAAGAGAGAGTCCGTCAGCCCGACACGATCTTTCATATATAATCTTGCATAATCTCGATTGTTTCAAGTTTTGAGTAGAAATCGAAAACAATTCATAGTGTCAAACTATAATTAATTAGTTGAGGATAATGGAGTTTCGAGCAAATGTCTCCCATAGAAATGTTTCACTATCTACAAGCCGTCAAGCCTTCTAATTCTAGTCAACAATTAAGTATCGATACATTTGCTTGCCATAAGAAAAATGTAGAAACATGTGATATTCATTACCTAAGATAATAACACAACCTATTCAAAATGTTTGTTTGTTTCGAAGGAAAAAGATTTCATGAACTATATAAGTGCATTATTTAACAAGTTCAAATAGAATGTATATTGATCCTTAATTATAATTCGGGGAATAATGATATGCGGGGTAACCAAAATATTTGTTATGATCTATCTTTATTTTAATGTAAAAGTAAGATTATGATAAATCGTTTTTAACACCCTTTTTTTTTTTTTTACTAAAATATTTATTATGATCTATCTTTATTTTAATGAATTTTTTTTATTTAAAATTACAGTCTAGCAATATTGATCGGAATTGGGATGGATTGTCGGGGATGACGACTGAATCAGCTCTGTTAAGATTCCATCAATTCAAATAGTACCTTGACTATTAAATTCTTTTACAAAAATAATTATAAATAATTATTAAATTATATTAATCTAAAATCACTTTAATGTGTTGCAAAAATTTATTGAGAGTTGAAATTATTTCATCATTGTTGGAGTAGTTGGTTTTACTTCTCATAAACTGCTATAATGTGACGCCGTTTTTATATGGGCGTTTGATCATTGATGTTTTGTTGGTGTTTTTTATTATTTATTTATTTTTTATGATATGATTAATTCTTTAATGGAGATAAAATCGTTAAGAGAATACATTAATTGGCAAAACATAATTTTTCAAAAAAATAAAATAGATAAAAGTCATTGCACATGTCTAATTTGTAAATAATGGAAAAGCTCAATAATCAATGATATTAAAGTGCAATAAATGTCTCCTATATCATAAACTCTAAATCTTGATTATGATATATTTTCTCCGTTCCACAAAGATAGTTCCCTATTTATTATCATACAAATTAAGAAATATCAATTAATATTGTTGAAAACATAAAATTTAAAATAACTTTTCCTAATATATGCCTCATAAATTTATGTAGTTTTTCATAAAATTGAAAGAATATAAATTTATGTAGACTAAAAAAATACATTAAATAAGGGTAAAATATGACATATATTAACTTCATTCTCAAAAAAGAAAGCGGACTATTTTTGTGGAGTGGACGAAAAATGAATAATGAACTATTTTTGTGGGATGAATGGAGTAATAATTTTTGTAGTTACGTGTGCCCAAACAAATTGAAATTTTTCGCTATTCCCTTCACGATTCACGTTTCCAGAGGGAAATTTATTTGGCCGATAGTGGTGTAGGATTTGAACAATTGAACTTGACACTATAATTCATAGATACGTACTCTAATCCTCTGAGCTAAATAAATCACCCTATCTCAACTAGATAAATAATAATAATAATAATAATAATAATAATAATAATAATACCACCACTTACACACAAGCAAATCGATATTTTGAGCTATCATGATCATGATTCTTTTGTCCCCAGAGGAAAACCTTTTAGCCTGAGTTCGGATCTCTACCCTTTTTTGGTTTATAAATCAAATTTTAAATTATATAATTTTTCAAATCAATCTCTAATCGTATACATTTTCTTTTTTCAATTTTTAACCTTAAAATCACCTCGAAATACATGGAAAAAATTAAAAAACTAGTTTCAAAACTCATCTAGCGCCTCCGAACAGTGCATTAGGTTAGTTATATTGACACCGTAATTCATAGCCACGTGCTCTAATCCTAGCCCTGAGGGCTACATGCCTCACCCCATCTCCACTAGATTTATTTTCAGAAAATACCCTAAAATTACATTTCTTTTTATCCAACCATTTCAATATTGTTTAAGTAAATTCTTAACTGTAGTCCTCATGTACACCAGATAAAAACTCTACAGTCTCCCCACGTATAAAGATGACTGAGAACTGAGGAGTGAATTAGAAGTCTCTCTGCGGTTTCTTTCTTTTTAACAACAGACAAGGAAAACTCATCTTCCTTCTTTATCATTTACTTCCCTCTGCTCACCACCCCACAAGGGTAAAGAAAAGAAAAAAATCCATAAAACAATGTATTGAAGGGGGAGAGAGAGAGAGAGAGAGAGCTTCAAAGAATCATCAATGGAGTTTGATCTTGAAAATCCAATACTAACTTCAGATACCCTTTTTCTCATTGAGACTGATCACATGCCTGCAAAATCCTTCCTTGAGGAAACAGATTTACATGTTTCAGTTCGAAACGAAACCATTTCTTTGATCTTACATTTTTCTCATAATTTTGATCCATTTCTATCTTATCTCGCCATCAATTACTTGGATCGGTTCCTTTCTACTCAATATATACCGGTACATTTCTTTACATATATTCGTGCTATAACTGTTAAAACCAACCACATCGCTCGTAAAAATGTAACGAATCCTTGGTTTTGCAGGAAGGGAAGCCATGGATCTTGAGACTTTTGGCTATTTCTTGCGTTTCCTTAGCACTGAAGATGAGAAAAACAGAGTTTTCTGTCACTGATATTCAGGTAATTCTGTGTTTTTGCATGTCGAAATCAAAGTTATGTTAAAAATTTTATTGATTGTAATTTTTTTTTTTTGGGACAGAATGATGGAGGTATTATTTTTGATTCACACACCATAGAGCGAATGGAGTTGTTGATCCTCGGTGCTCTAAAATGGCGAATGCGTTCGATCTGTCCTTTTTCTTTTATCCATTTCTTTATCTCGTTGTTCAAATTTAAGGACCAAGCATTGAAAGACAGAGCAACTGAGATTATACTGAAAGCTCAAAATGGTTAGTCCATAAAGAGTCACAATATTATAATTAACAAGATTTTAGCTTATATTTCTTACAATCGTTATTGTATTTCAGATATCAAGCTCCTCGAGTTCAAGCCGTCGATAATCTCGGCCTCGGCTTTATTATCTGCTGCTCATGAATTGTTTCCTTCACAATTTGCTAGCTTCAGAAATGCAATCTGCAGCTGTTCATATGTAAATAAGGCAATGCCATTTCCCTTTCGCATTTTCCATTTCGGTTTCTCTATGCCCTGTTTGGTACAAAATAAAATATATATTTTAACTTAAGTTAAAGTCAACGTAAACGATGAATGTCAATCCTATATTTCAAGAGACACACAACTTTTCAATCTTGCCCCCATCAACTTCTATGAAAAGCTATTAAAAATCTGATTTTAATTTCCATCAAACAGAGATTGTCCTCATGAATTAATCTATTTGTACATAAAAGTGTCCGGATTAAGTTACTAATTGATGTGTTGGCAAGTTTCTTGTTAATTTTGAAGATGATGCGATGAGTAAGTTAGATGAATGTTTGCCAAATCATGTATATGTAACTCAATTGGTAAACCACCGTGTATGGGTAGCATTATTCCTGTTCTAATTTCTGACCCTCATCAATTTAATTATTTTTCATTATTCTTCCTTGGACAGAATAATTTGTTGAATTGTTACAATTTGATGCAAGAAATAGCAATGGATGGCTATGAATCAGAATCAGTAATAGACATGGGGTCGAGTTCGTGCACGCCGGTTAATGTGCTCGACTTGCATTGCTCAAGCGTCTCAAGTTCGACGGTGGTGGCCGATCATAAACAATGAATTATCTGGGAGAGAAAAAAGAGAGAGACACATGTATATCATTGCATCAGTCGGGATTGAGGGCGATATCGAGGAACTAAAATAAATAGAGGGCTCTATTATGTTACATAGGGATGTGAATTTTTTCGCGTTTTGAACATAAAACATCAGGGTATCATGAGCCATTCAATTCAATCTTTTGTTATCTAGTTTCACCGTGAAAGTTTGGCTAAGCTTAATATATTTACTTATAAATAACTTTTGGTTATTTATTAAATTATTGTGATTTAGTGTTGAAAATAGAATTTGAGTAGAAGTTATGGGTGCATATCATTAGCAAATTTTCCATGGTGTTAAAAATTATCGTCTATGAGTAGAAAAATGAGAGCAATCAACTCCTCTTTTGTCCTCTAATGCGATTCTAGGCATTAAAAAATATATACCTTTTTTAATTCCAATTTTTTTTGGAACCGTATTATTGGACCTAATGGCCAATATGGGTCTAGGTACAAAATTTATTGGGCCTATTTCCTTCAAAAAGAGTCTTGTTCTTTCAAGTGCGTGGTTGTTGGAAACATAAAAATTATTTTGGCTCGTTAAAAAAAAAAATTGTTTATAAAGAAATAATATGACGATTTTCAGGTAAAATATATAGTTGAAAAGTGATTTGAAAAAATGAAAACTCATGAAGAATGATAGAGATGCTTACATGTTATCAATTACGATATATTGAACATAAACATAATTAATTCGGGTTTAGTAAAAATACATAGATTAGAACTGTCGAATAAATTAAAGGAAAAAAAAAAGGAGTTTTAAAATATTATTCATTTTAGCGTACGATCATATCTGATACTACATACAAAAAGATAATTTATAGAATCAAGAATTGTTCTATCTCATTTCTAACCGATGTCTCTATTGGGTCATTATAAACTAAAATAATTGAATCGCACACGAACCGAAGTTGAAACCATTAATATGCAAGAGTTCACAAAATTTTTATGAATATTGACCAAATTCACATTGGAATCTCTTTTGCGATTTGAATATAACATATTTGGCCCAAAAAAAAAAAGTGCTAATGTTGTTTGGTTAGTTTGATAGAGGCATGTCGTTGATTTTAGGTTATGTATTTTCTTCCCCCATTATTGTTAGTTTTTGACTTTGTCTCAATACCTCATTTTAATACCCCCTCCGTCCAAAAAAGATAGTCATATAGTTATTTTCACACGGATTAAGAAATTGTAGTTAATATAGTTAGAATATTAAATTTTATCAGTGTTTTTCATTTATACCTTTTATCCCTTATTTATTGTTTTAAGTAAACTCACTTCGTTTTCCACAAAAAATTTGAAAATGCAATAGCTAAGTAGTTGGTGTGTATTGTACTAAGATACATTAAATAAGGGTATATGTGAAAATGAAATATTTAATACATGCTCAATTTGAAAACAAGACTATCTTTTTGCAGTAAACAAAAATAGTATACATGACTATTTTTTTGGGACAGAGAGAATATGCCATATGACATAAATGCAATTTAACATTGCTTTGTATAATTCAACAAGGATAGGGTTGTTAGATCCATCTTTCTCTAACAACTTTTTTTTTTTTTTTTCTTTTTTTTTGTATAATAAAGAGGTAAAGTCATTGACACAAGAAATGCATTCATTAAGTGACACTAGGAATTTTAATTTTAGAGCAAATTATATAAATTATCATACAAGCGACGTGAATTACAAAGACAATTCTTAAAGTTTTATTTGAATGAACACCAGATTACATTTATGCAAGTTAATTATTGTATTTAGGTTTCCAAAAAGTCCGAGAACCTTTAGCATTGTACTTTACCCCCAAACTTCGCGTCCGCCAAGCAAGACTGTTGTTGACCTCAAATTTTGATCGAAAAATCCTCTCACCTAGTCAAGAGTTTTCAGTTCCTTTGTAATTGCAACATTGGTCCTTGAGGTTTCAATTAAAGAATGACCCATGTAATATTAAATGGGCTGGACCCATAATAGCCCAACAATACTTAGTCGTTTTATGTGGCGAACCTATTAACAATCGGCCTAGTCCCTTTCCTTTATCCATCCCGCTTCAGATATCACTCAGCATCATGCATTGTAAGACTGACTTCTAACGCGGGTGAATAAAATTGCGCATGGATGCTCTAAAAATAACTGTTCACTAATAATTGTAACAACAAAAAAAATAAAATTTAAAATCAATCCTGTGCGATGGAGATGATCACTTTGTTTTAGCGAGTCGAAGGCTTTACGAGCTGACATTGACAACAAAATTCAGCCGGGAATTGTGTTAATTCCTCTGTTTGATCTTATCCGATCCGATCCGTTTGCTCAAAATATATAATTTTCCAAAATCACAATATGCATACGGCACTTTGGACAGGGAATGCATACGGCAGTGACTACTTGTTCTAATGGCAGTGAACATGATTCATGGATAATGTGGAGATTAGTTACAGAGCAATAATTTGAAGTCTGATACCAATTGTTAGAATAATTACCTTAATTTTTTAATGTACGAGACAATTATGCTAAATTATCAATAATAATAAACTGGAAATGTTGGATATTGATTAATAAATTGAGAATTGAAAATCGATTAAAGTGACTTTGTGTCGATTTCGGCCTAATACTCAAAAGCTCGACTCAATCCGTTTAGGCAAAATTGTTTGTCACTTCGCCGCTTCGGGGCGCACAAACGGGGATCGACCTGAATAGGTTAGATGAGTCATGGTGTTGGTACAGTTGTTTGGTTTTACACGAACGGCTGGATGGTTCAAGACATCGCGTTCACCAACTAGTCTAGTAAATGCGATTGTATTCAACTAAAGAAGGTTCAAGGCCACAAGCTACCTATCTTGATGCTATGACTTGTCGTCGTGTACTCCATTTGTTAGAGTCTGCATTTCATTTGCATTGCATTCGCATTGTGTTGCGCATATCGATGTATTTTCATTCATGTGGGGGATTGTTGGATATTGGTTAATAAATCGAGAATTGAAAATCGATTAAAGTGACTTTGTGTCGACTTCGGCCTAATACTCAAAAGCTCGACTCAATCCGTTTAGGCAAAATTGTTTGCCACTTCGCCGCTTCGGGGCACACAAATGAATGAGAAATTACGAAAAAGGACGAAAATCAGGTCAAAATATTTGACCGTGCGACCACACGTCAAATTTAATTTTGGGTTTTTGAATAAAACCGTGCGGCCGCACGGTTGTCCGACCAAAAGACATCTTTTCGTAAATGTGCATTGTTTGGAAAAGGTGCATGGTTTGGGCCTCAACCATTTCGTCCACAACCTTTCATGGTCTATAAATAGGACCCTTTGGGTGTCCTATTCCTCACATTTGATATGCAAAAACATCTCACATCCTCACTTTTCTCCTAAATCAAAATCATTTCATTTATTTTAATTTTCCTTCATTGCATCCTTTGGAGTACATAAGCCTATATTTTGTTCGTTGTACTTGTATTTTGGAGTGCTACAAACACAAGTGAAGTCGTTGTATCTTGGGAGTCGATTGCCGAAATCCGTAGGCACCGTTGCGGGGCAAATTCGACTTAAGGACAAAGAGTCCAACTCTTGCCTCGACTTTGTCCCTTCTTCTCTTATTCTTTTTGTTTGTGTTTTTCTTTGCCGTTACTCTATCCAATATTTGGCAATGATTTACAAAACCATCATTATATTTATTTGGCGTCACTATTCACAAAATCCACCCAACAGGAAAAACACCCGAATTCCATTGATGTTAATTTAATGGGGTTTTGGTCTTTCAGAGCCAAATAACTTTGTTGCTCAATGATTCTCTTTGAGATGGAGTCACATGAGAGATTTCGAACATATGTTTATATTTGACTTCGGGACCATAATTGCGATTGTTGTTTTTATATAACAGTTAATTAGGTTTCTATCTACTCTAATTAGACTATTGGGTATGTACACATTACGAGTCCCATACCAATAGAACCCAAACTAATTAGATCACTTAATTGACCCTATTAAATTAAATAGTCAAATACAATTGTAATTTAACTATGTAGCCCACATTAACATTAAAAAAAAAAAAAAAAAAAACTAATTCTAACATAGAGTTAGGTGATTGTTCCAACTGCAGAAAGGGCATTGTAAGAAAGATTGCCCACAACCCTGGATTATGAAGCAAAACTTAAATATAAACAGGCAGTGAATCAAGCAGATGAACTCACTTGATTAACAAACATCAGGCCTTGACTCAGACTTAATTTTGAAAACTAAAACAATTGCCAAAAACCAAGATAATTTGTGCTATCCATTCATTAATTCAGGTCTCATGATCGTTCCTTGAATCTCCTTGGGGGGCAGCTTAATTTGGCAGGCGAGCCGTTGTATATTCCTCAAAATGTCGATGTGATTTAATTTTCTGTGATGCAACAGAGAGCCTGGATGACAGAAGAAAACATATTGAACAAGGTCAAATGATTATGGAACAAGAATTGACAATATCATGAAAACCTCCATCTTATGCATGGAATTATGGAAATCATGGGTGCACAAAATAATCGGACCAGACCAAATCAAATAAGAATCAAACCAAATCAAGCGGTTTGGTTCGGTTTTACATAAAAAAAAATAATGATTTGGTTCTTAGAATCAAGAATCATTTGGTTTCAGTTCTGATTTCGATTTTCTTTCCAGAATCAGAACCAAGAATCAAACTCAATATATATATATATATATATATATATATATATATATATATATATATATATATATATATATATATATTTTTTTTTTTTTACAAACTAGTGGATATTTATCTCACCAAAAAATTCATATCTGAAATTATAAATGTGAAATGTATAAAAATATTATTTACCATACATTTTATCTCATTTCCTATTAGACAAAGATTTTAAATCATGAATCTAAATTCTAATTCTAATTCTAATTCATTTTTCTTCTTTTCAATTATAAACACGCATTCACGCTACTTTACTTGCACTCTAATAACACAGCAATCGTTGCACTCCTTAGTCACCATCGACGGCATTGATGTTTTTTTTAAAAATATATGTATTTATAAATCTCGACCCAATTCGTCAATTCTCAAGAGTTAATCCAAACTCGAATTGTAAATTCCATCCCTAACTCACATAGCACCACTGTAGAATGGGACTCAGAACTTCATTGTAACTTAGAACTATAAATCTAAACGGCATTTATGTTCGATTCTCTAAGTTACAACAGGTCGGCGAGCTTCCTTCAGGCGAGTTTCTTCTATTTGACTTAGAATAACATGTTACTTTTTCTAAATCTTTGTTTTATTAACTAAAAATTCATTGTCAATTTAGTAATTTTGTTAATGGATCCTAATGAAGAAGCGGATATAAACATATTTTAATTTGCATTTATTATTTAAAAATTCAAGTAATGGTCCCGAACCAAATCAGACCAAACCAGAACCGAGCAGTTTGGTTTCCGTTTGGTTCTATATCTTTTAAAAAATCAATTGATTCCATTAATAAAAAATCATTGATTTATGGTTTGATTTGATTCTTTTGGAACCAAAATCAAATCGAACCACGTCCACTCCTAAGTTTTAACCGCGGTTCTCCAAGGAGGTTGATCTTTTGTCAGAGATTTTTCAAAAATATATTAAGAACTAAGAAACAAGTGTAAATTTCAAGTCCAATCTAAGATTTGGAAATCCGATGCTGATAATCAACAGCACTCTGCGGCGCCTTTCAGAATATATGCAATCTTTCTCAAGAAATCCAACCAAAAAGCACTTATTTCACAATTAGTTAAGAGGTCCACAGCAAACTCAAATATTTTGGAGATCAAATATCTTGTAAATATAATTCTTAGTTTCAACTAATAATATCTATTCCCATGGGTTCTTCTCCGTGCCGGTGACATGGTACCTTGTGTTCTATTGGCTATTGTAGCTGTCATTTACCCCATCTGAGTTTCTAAATTTTTGATTGAAGCCTGCTGATTTTGGAATGTTATTTTGGAATGTTATTTTCACTTTTAGTGATGTATTGCATCATTAAATCCTCCAAAATTGACTTCTTCTCTTATTGTTGTTGAAACCCTGCTTGATTGCCTTGAGTTTGAGTTCTCCGACAATGAGCACTTCCAGCTGAGTTCTCAATGCGGTGACAATGTCAATATTATGAAAACTTGCTGCTTTCCTCGACAGTTTCCTTTCAGTTGGCCACATAGACATATTTTCTGTATTCTTTCAAAAAGCTCATGTGCTCGGTCTATGTGTAAATTCATTACTGATTCGCCCATTGAAGCATCAATCATATTCCGGTATTTAGGATGCAAGCCTGAATAAAAGATGTTACCTGAGCATTTTTGGAAATGTCCAGATTTAAATATTTTCTGAAATATTCCTTGAACCTCGTCCATGCTTCTGGATAAGTCTCGAGATCTCTCTATTTTAAAGTGTGAACTTTATTTCTGATTTGAAGATCTCGAGATGGTGGAAAAATTTTCATGGTTAATTTTTGCACCATATCATTCCAAGAAACAATGCTCACAGGAGGTAATGAGTGTATTCATTCTCGTGCATTATCCTTTAAAGTGTGAGGAAATGGACACATTCGAAGGCATCATCCGACATACCTTTGTGATTGATAGACTTGTATGTGCTCATGTGGATTTTTAGTTGGTTTTTAGAAGAACTTTATGTACTGATGATTTTGGGAAAAAAATTATGATATCAAGTCAAAGATGGTAATTGGCCTGCTCAAATTGTGGATAAACAATTGTTTGTTTTACTGGGTCAGGAACATGATTCACATAATCCTCAATTAGAGCTTGATTTTGAGGCTGACTCTTATTCTATGTTATCTGAAACTTCTTTTGATTTCAAGATCTGTGAAAAATAGTTAGAATCTTGCATGAACTGTAAAGTGCTTGAAAAGAGCAAAATACAAGAGATTTTAAATAGCATAAACTAAATAAAAATAAATAAATAAAATTGAATAAAAAATTAACTAATAATTATAGTAAACACGTTATTCCCCGACAACGACACCTAAAACTTTCTCGAACAAATCCCGCAAGCGCAAATGATCGTTGTACAAGTAATAAGATTTGTGAGTTAAGAGTATCATTCTCAAGAGGAATAAATTCTACTTATATGTTACTAGGCTATTAATAATTCAATGCAAACAAATAAAATAAAATAATAAATAAATGTAAAAGATGATATGTTTGAGTGATAAGAAAAATGGCTTGTAATTAAATCATAGTGAATTTATTGGAATTCGAATCCACCTAGTGATATCAAGTGTCGTACTTGTGATTTTGTAGGCCTGAAACAAATAATTTGTTCTTGAAGATATGGGCCCCGGGCTTTAAAGGGGTTTGGGGGCAGCATCCACGATTTTTATTTTTTGGAAAAAAACTGAAAATAACAATAGAAATTCATTTTTTTTTTTTTTTGATTTGGTATTGCCTTATTGGGTTACTTAGCTTTTGGGCATTGACCATCGGGCCTCAGCTGATTTTTTAAAAAAGGGGAAATTGGATTGATACCTTGATACTAAGAATTTTTTGGAATAATGCCAGTTACATCTTATTTCTTGCAAAAATGGGGATGTAAAGAAAACGTTTTGTGAAACTGCCTCGAATGATGACACTATAAAAATCAGGAACAAAAAACGTGCAGTGAGAAAAATCAGGAATATTAAATATTTTAAAATGGAATGTCAGTTACAAAAAGAAAAACATTAGCATAGTAATCCTAATCCTATCCTTTCCTAATCCTAATAATAAGTTAATAACAACAGAATACTGAATATTCCCTACTCATACAATCTTTCAACAACGATATCTTCTGATTACCAAGTACACAGGAGCCACCGCAACTCGATTAATTGTGCAGTAATTGGAAGTTATCGAAGATCGATTATCAATAAATTGTATCCCAGGTAATGATAAACACGGGAATTTCTCATGTTTGTATGTTTTGGTGGAATGAGAGTAAGAAATCAGTGAAATAAAATTTTCCCTAACCTATATCCGTCTATAAATTCTGTTCTCCATGAGTGCTGGATGTTATGAATGTATTCTGGCTTTCTGGATTTGTTATATTATAATTTATTTCCATTTCCAATAGATATTCAAGAGTGACATTCAATAATTTATGCAGTAAAGCAAATGGAATCTGTTACCGTGTTCATATACTTCGATGGCCATTGGGATGATTACAACATCTACCTCAACTACTCTGTATACGGAATGATTCTACCTGTCCATTATTTTTTTAATGAATTGATCACTCTGATATCATCTGTGCTCCAAAAGGATCGAAGCAAGTATCAATTCATTGTGCAGTATCAGTTAACAGTTGGGGGACCTCGAATTCGCATATTAAATGACTATTCTCTGTCATTTTACATGTATCTTAAGAAAGGTGAAATAGATAAATGTACCCATTGTGTGTTGATGTTATTGTGTTAGATCCTATATCATTAATTCAACATAGAGATGGAATTCGACGGACAAAACTCGTGACAGACCAATCTGAATTCAATTATATACAACAGATTGGGATCTGTTGGGTGACGTTGTCTATCAAGTAAGTGATGAGATGACCTCGTATATGGTCAACATGGATGAGAGGACCTGTTCTTGTAGAAGGTTTCAACTTGATGATTTTCCATGTACACACGCAGTTGCCGTAATATCTATGCGAAACTAAGCATTGTCTGACTATTGTTCTACCTACTTCAAGATGGAGAAATACATTGAGGCGTACCTTGGCACAGTATATCCACTGGGTAATAAAGAGGAATGGCTTGTACCCAATGAAGTGATGAACAAGATTGTGCTTCCACCTAACTCCAAGAGAGGACCTGGTAGACCCAAAGAGAAAAGGTTCAAATCGTCGCTTGAGTACAAGAAGACATCGCATTGTGGTAGATGTGAATCTTATGGAAACAACAGTAGGACATGCCACGATCCACTTCCTAGTATTGGAAAAGTAAACAAGAAGAGAAAGAAGGGATCATAAAGAAATTTAATTGTACAAGTGTTTGCTATAAGAATTGGTTCCATATCGTATTGAAATTTAAGTTAAAACCTGACAATGTTATTGAATCTTATGATATCTAATTCAGATTGCTTAATTGACATCACAGTCTTTATTCTACTGTTATCAATGGCTCAGTTGTAGTACCTCTAGATTTTTTGGAAAAATCACAATGATGGTCAGTTATCTTATTGGAAATATGGGAATCAATCTATGTTGCATTCTGCTAGTTATACACCATGATTGGTGAACTTTGATTCCTATTTTTTAGTGTCTTGGGCACTGATATCATGAATATATCTTGTTTTATATTCCCTAATAGTTATGTAAAACTTCCAACACGAGTGGTGGGTATAAAACTTGGGATGGCTGACGTTTTGTTATTTGATTTGGAAATTAGAATTCACATGTGAATTGGGAAAAAAACACATCTAGGATTATTGTGTCTATAACACCAGGTGAATAGTGGTTGTGTTATGCTCGATTAGCTCTGTCATCATTTCATCTTTTTGTGCAGTTATAAAATATGACACTTACGAATTTTAATAGCACTTTACTAGAAGTTTGGCTAGATTTACTTATCAGCAATGCACAGTGTCACCTGTCAGTATCAAAGGAAAATGCCACTTGGTATCATTCAAGTGTGACCTGTTGGTATCAAAGCAATTGAGACCTGTTGGTATCATTCAAATACCAAGTCATTTTGCAGTCAGTGAAACTATATGAACAACATGTTCTAGATCGCTTGATTTAGTTAGCAAAGCAAGTGTGACCTGGTGGTGTCAAAGGAAATTCCATAGTCTTGATGATTTGACATGAATATGGACAATATTCACGGAACAAGTATCTCAGACGTATTTTGACTGTGACAAGGCGTGCTACCAGACAAATCAAAGTTTTGTCATTATTTTTGGCTTTGCATTTTTTTAATTGCTTTAATTTAGTTGACGTTCAGTTTGGTCTGTTCACTTAAATTAAGGGTTTAGAGACTATTTAAAGACCCTTTCATTTTTTGCATAATATTATTTAATTTTTTAGGCTATTATTTCTCTTGGATTACATTCTTTCAGTCTTCTGTTCTGCATCAAAATGCCAGTACCATTAATTACTCCCAGTATATAGTGTGCCGGAAATCAAAAACTGAATTGTGTCATTGTAGTAGAACATAAGAAATTCATAGTTGGACAGATACTAGTATCTGAAATAGCGAAACCATTTTGCACCAATAAATGAAATTTATTGATTTCCAAGATCTAAGCTTTGACAGAATTTGTTATTAGGTTTGAATTTATTTTAAATGCTCCATTCTACCAATCATAAGGAAAACAGAAAAAAGAAGTAGCGTTGACACTATTTGTAAAGTTTCAGCGATCCATGGCGATTACACCAGATTATGTCGGGCTCTTCGCACATGTATTTGTAAAGCTGAGTAGAGATGTGTAATCTATTTGATGCGATGTTAAAAACAGCGGCATTTCATCCATCTTGCCTTCAATTATGTACTCGGCGTATTTTATGATGAATACCCTGCAATCCCCGCTGCAAAAATGGTATGAAATGACACAGTTACAAAATAGAAACGTATATACCAGATCATGTTCATGTGATTAAAAAAATATACCAAAAATGATTAACTAACCCATTTTTGAGGACAATCGTAAATGAGACGCATTCAAGTGCATTGTCGGGAAAATTTCGATGGGCAGAATTCAGTGACCTTGCTAAAATAGGGAGAGCAAGAACCAAAGCTCGTATAGCTGCATAAACAATAGCATTTTTTACTACCCTTGTTAGTGAATTGTATTCGTCGGACCTCCAATTTAACATGTCAAAATGGCCTAGTATCCAATGGCCGGGTCTCCTAACCACATAGGAACGAGGACATGATTGATGTGAGTCCATTGAACATTGAATGGGATTTTCATGCCCTTTGCGTTTGAAAAGAGTGATTCGTGCTTGTGTATTACTCTAGTATCAGCTACAAGCTCAGTTGATAAACCTCTGATTTTAACATCAAAATTACAGTCAGTAGAGGTTGCACATTTCTTGTGTCTAGTTCTCATCTTTAAGAGCATTCTAAAGAAGTAGAACGCTGCAGCATATACAATGAACCATAATTAATAAACATGGCTTTGTACATGGATATCTCTGTATTATGGTTGTTAATGGAATATATATTATCGTATCATTCAAGGGTAGTGCAAGCTCATGGATATCATGCCACCACGACATCATATCAATGGTAATGGGACCGAGCTTATTCCCTGGTGACAGTTCAACGACACCACCGCGAAGCCTGTTTGTACTATGTATTATGAAATAGGGTACATAAAACTCAACCAAGTCCAATATTAGATGTGATGATGTACCCCTTATGAGCCTGTAGACCGCCTTGGTAGAAGTTTTTGAACTTACTGACATCCAGATCTGAAGGGGTCCACACGTTATGTACACGAATTAGTTAGTTTCAAGGTCATCAGATCTTGTTGTTGATATATTGCCTTTCAAGGCGCCATTCAATGGGCTTATTCTATCTTGGAAATTGATCGAGATTGGTGTTATCTGCGTTATAAAATACCAAATAAATCCAATAGTTCAAAGCAGTAGGTTGCCATGTTGATTTGGCTGTGCAACTTGTTTTCTTGACAGATCGATTCTTCCCCATGGTAGTGTCTGAAGAATGAGATCACAGATAAAAAAAAAATCTACGTTGTTTTTTGATTTTGAAATATCACATTACAGAGGACTGTGAAATATTCTCAAAAATTGCTTAAAAACTACGTAGTATCAATTGCCTTTAATTCTAAATTCGATTCGAATATTTGAATATATATATATATATATACACCTCGTTATATACAACTTGGAGTTTCTGGAGTTTCACAAAGATATTAGAACCTGCTGATGTTAATGTTACAAGTAATTGAAATCCATGAATGGTGAATGGTGACCTGCGCAAATAAATCACTTGTTTTTCATCTTTCAGCATAACATTGCTATCTCTTCACCATCTCATTTTAGTCATATATTATAGGAGACGGAAACGGGATTCATTTTTTTTGGCATATGGCTGAATTACAGACAGTAATATTGAAAAACTTTGGCATCAAATTTTAAGATGATTATCAGGGCATTTTTTTGGGCGTAAATCACTCCATGCAGTTAATGATAGTTTAAATAAATAAATTTTTATTTTAAAACACGCCGGTGCATTTGACTGAATAGTTTGTATGAATCTGGTATATATCAAGGAAAATGATTGTGTGGGGGGTTAAAATCCAATTCCATAAGTATCAATTGGGTATTAGAACTAATTTTCTCTTAAAAAAATGTAGGAGAAATTGCACTGTATACTACGAAATCAACACTAAAATGATTTATACTGTTTAGGAAATAAAAACTAAAAATTACGTTCTTCCATACCACTGCACAACCATTGCCGATGCTGATGCCGCTCGTCTTCGTTGATGAAACTGCTGTCGCTCGTCTTCTTCCCTACGGATGCTGCCGCTCGTCTTCTTCGCTGATGCTGCACAACCAACAAATCACCACCGTCCGTGAGGGCTGAACCGAGAAGTGAAGAGGTTGCAGATGTTCAATGAATTGCATGTTGCTGAGCAGTGCGTGTGCTTGGTGATGGAGCTGGAACTGTGTGTGGGCTGAGAGTGCTGTTGGATGGAGTGAAGGTTGCGGTTGCTGTGCTGGTTGCGGCTGGTGAGAGGAGAGGAGGAGTTGTGCGTGGCTGTTGTGTGTTAGAGAGGTTGGTTCAGGGTGTGTGTGTGTGTGTGTGAGAGAGAGAGAGAGAGAGAGAGAGAGAGAGAGAGAGAGAGAGATGGTTGCTGCTGTGCGTTATGGAGAAATGGAGATGCTGGTGCTCAAGGCTACCAACCGTTTGTGTGAAGAGAAGTACTGAGTAAAGTATCATAAGAAATAGTGTGAAGTTTCAAGTTATGATACTGCAATTTCGTCCAAAGTATCATAAACATTTGATAAAGTTTCAAATTATGATACCAAAAATTTGAAAGTATCATAACATGATACTTTAAAAGTATCATAAGATACTTTGAAGGTATCACAACATGATACTTAATGAAAACAGTATTTTTACAAAAAGAAAAAAAATTGAAGTATTTTTCAATTTTTTTTAAAATATAGTAAATTTCAATTATGATACAAAAAGATAGGTATTTATGCAAACGTCCCAAAAATGTATATATATAGGCCCCTAAAAACATTAGGCCTGTGGGCCCTGAAACAGATGCCTCACTGGCCTCTAAAAAGGTATATATTTCAATTCTCAATTATGTAATTTAGCCAATTCATGCGTTTATGATAATCGATAAAACTAACATATTTAATCATCTTTTTCAAGACAAATTATATTTATCGTAAACATGACCCTAATATATTCTTAGTCCGAATGCAAATGTTCATGATACATTAAATCATATGATTATCAAAATAGATATTATATGTCATATTATTATTTCTAACATATAGAGTTTCTGTGTTTATTTTACCTATTTATAGTAAAATATGATTAACAATTCTTCACAATTCCTATTGATTGTGTTTATGCAAATAGAAAATAACATCAAATAATAACAAAATAACAACTCTAGTTTATGTGGCACTACGTTCTTCTCATCTCTTTGTACTATTTTATGTTTGAATTTGTTGACTCCAAGTTTTTTGGATTTCCTTATTTCATTTGATCCTCATATTTCTTTTTACAATTTTAACATAAGGTGGAACTAAAACCACGGGGAAAGTGTTGAGGTAACTGTGACCTAGGATTGGCCTTCTCGACAGGGACGGCCCTAACAAAGTCACGTGTTGGTTATGTGAACAAGGACGCACCCATTAAATTAAATTTCTAATTAACAACAAAAGGTGGAAACAAAGATTTATCATTGGAAATTTCTGCGTGCCTCCTCTATGGAAATTGATAGTGACAAGATGGCATGATCCTACATGATATTCATGAAAACTGGTAGACTAATATTTGAAGAATAGGGAGGCACATAATTAAACTCCCACCTTCATTTCTGATGAGAGCTTTAAATGAAAGGCAAATTGTCAAAAACAAGTTCTTACTTTTTCGGTGGGTAGTTGGAATTAAATTGATCATAACACCCTAATTCATTACGTCGTCGTAAATATTCTTTAAAATTTATTTTTTTCAAATTTATTTTCAATCACATATTTTCCTTTTACATGTAAATCCAATATCTTCTCTATTCTCTTAGCCCCCGTTTGGTTTTCATTAAAATTTTCTCATTTTTCTACAGTATTCAATCTCAATCATCCATCAAAAGTCAAGCCCACAATTTTTTACTTTTCAACCAAATCTCAATCATCATTTCTCCTAAAAATCACTATTTATTTCAAAAAAACTCATTTTAAACAATATCAAATACACTCTTATTACACATTCTCCAAATAAATAAATCACATATTACAAAATCTGTTCTCGTTCTCGAAATGAGGCTCAAATAGGGGCTTAGGAAGTTGAATGTGACAATACACAAGTAGCATTTTATTTTCTGTTCATTTTTTTTTTCTAGGCAGACAAAAAGATTAGATGCTGGAATGTAACCAACAACCTGGGTAGAGCAAATCATAGTATGTACTTAGGCAAACAATTACGGACCATGTTCCTTGTACACAGTGGTTTATGTTTCGAAGTGTTCGATGGCCACATTTTTTGTTTATTTTGATATTTTTCTAGATAGATGTGTGGTTGAAAATCGAAGATAGAAAATGTGTTTGGTTAAAAAGTGATTTAAAAAATTGTGTTGTTTATAAATTGATTATAAATTGTAATCATTGTGTAAAAGAATGGTGTGTGAATTACATATAACACACTTATCAAACATCAATCACTTCATCCATCACACCATCTCCAAAATCAACAATCATTATTATGTCAACACGCAAATCGATAAACTACTAGGTAACCAATATGTACAACAAGATTAATTCAACAATTACTACTATGTCTTTGTTTGGCCTGCGAGTTTTGAAACCAAGTTTATTAAAACATTCAATTTCAACCATCTATTTTAGTCAAACTCACAATATTTGACTTTTCAAACAATTTTTAAATACACATTCTTCCAAAAATACTATTTCAAACCACAATTTTCTCCAAAAATTGGGAGGCAAACAAGGGCTATATGTTATGTTATAAGTTAATATTGATTATGCATTTTTCATAGGGCTTGTTCGGCGGTTGAGAATCATTTTATACATAGAATATTGTTATTTTTTAGGTAAAATATACTGTTGAAAAGTGATTTTGAAAAATGTGTGTGATTAAAAGTAATTTGAAAAATTTTATTTTGATAATTTGATTTATAAACAATTTACCGAACATAAGATATTGTTTATGTCATATTACAAACATCCTAGACAATGTCTGTTTATAAATATTGTTTATAAATAGCGAAGTGATAATATTTCATTGATTCATTTTTATTTTTATTTTTTGTTTGAAATGTTAAAAATGATGAGGGTTAATATTTGACAAATTATTGACTTTTCAAAAAAATATTCTACCGATACATTGACTTAACAAATTTTACCAAACGGAGGCTAAACTTTCCTCAGTCGGGCAGACAAACCCTTCCATTCCACCGAAACCGTTGATGAATAGATATTTTGACTTCTTTTTCTTGTTTAGTATCTGACAGGGTAGAGTTTGTTACCAAACAAATTGTTGTTCACATAACGAGTAAATTTCATCTGCTGTCACTCAATTTTCACCAAAATCTCAATTAGGTCAATAAAGTTTAATTTTTTTTTCACTAATCAGTTGCATTTGTGGTCACATATAATCCTCAAAATGGATATAAATTGTTTTGTTTGCAGCCGTACCGTGAATAATTTTCTCTACGTGGCAACCTAGTAACCAAAATAAATGTAAAATGAGGGTTGAAAGGTTTGTTTTAGTTTACAAGTTTTGACGTGACGCAACAGTAAGTTGGCATACATGTGTGGATGAGGGAGTTGGTGAAATTTGAAACTAAATCGAAATTTAGTGACGTAATTGAAACTAAATTTAAGATCAATGACTCAATTGAGATTTCCGTGAAAGTCCCTATAATAACGTATATCCCCACCCACCCCACCCACTGGCCACTGCTAATTAAAACTCCAACAAATGGAGTTCACTTACGTGTCATCTATTAATCTTCATCACGAGTAATATATATCTTCATCCGTGCATGGTTCCTCCCGTAGTGAATTCTGTTAAAAAGAGAGGAAAATCAAAGGAAAAATAAGTAGAAAATGGGTTATGTGCACGTACTACTATGGCTTTTCTTAATGCTTATAGTAAAAAGCAGTGCAAAAGTTCCAGCTATAATTGTGTTTGGTGATTCTTCTGTTGATGCTGGAAATAATAATTACATTCCGACGATTGCTCGGAGCAATTTCGAGCCATATGGTCGAGATTTTAACGGGGGCAAGCCCACCGGCCGGTTCTCCAATGGCCGAGTTCCGACTGATTTCATCTCCGAGGCTTTTGGTCTTAGGCCATTCGTTCCTGCTTATTTGGATCCTAAGTATCAAATTTCAGATTTTGCTGTTGGTGTCACTTTTGCTTCAGCTGGAACTGGATATGACAACGCAACTTCTGATGTCCTTGTAAGTATTCCATTAAAGTATCAAAATCTTATTCATAATACTACGTATCAAACATCCTCGTATAATTTTAACTCGAACTGTTAAGATTTAGCGGTTAATCTTAAAAGCTCAATCTTTTTAAGAGGAGTAGCTCAAACTCTTATAATTTGATCTATATTTTCATCTTTATTCGATATGAGATTTTATCCCTTAACATGCCCCTCAAGATGGTGGCTCGTTTGAGCAGATCAATCTTAAAATCCGCATGCCCAGTTTTTTGAATCTCAATCAGATCGAATTGTTTGTTAGAGTTTAATGGACTCTGTAACCATTTTAAGATTTGTAGGTCTATCTTAAAATGTCAACATTTTTAAGAGTAGTCTAAACTCTTATAAATTGGTCTATGTTTTCATCTTTATTCGATGTGAGACTTTATTCCTTAATGCAGGGCGTGATACCTTTTTGGAAGGAGTTAGAATACTACAAAGACTATCAGAAGAAACTTAAAGCCTATTTTGGTGAGCAGAAGGCCAATGAAACTATTGCTGATGCATTATACATGATCAGTATTGGAACCAACGACTTTCTCGAAAACTATTACACTCTTCCTCGAAGAAAAATGCAGTACAACGTCGACGAATACCAAGATTTCCTAATCGGGATTGCTAGAAATTTTATCGTAAATCTTCACGGTCTCGGGGCACGAAAAATCTCTCTTGGCGGCCTTCCTCCAATGGGGTGTATGCCATTGGAAAGAGCAGAAAATGTAGAAGGTGGAAATGCTTGTGTGGAGAGTTATAATATAGTTGCCTTGAGTTTCAATCACAAGTTGAGTAATTTAGTAATGAAGCTAAACAAAGAACTTCCTGGGATTCAACTGGTTTTCTCCAATCCTTATGACAAGTTGAAGCAAATAATCCAGAAACCATCATTATATGGTACGGTTTTTAACCGGATTCTCTTCTTTAATCATGTTCAATCCAACGACGTGGATAATTAATTACTGTTTTTTTTTTTTTTTTTGGCAGGATTTGATGTTTCGCGAGTGGCGTGTTGTGCCACGGGGTTGTTTGAGATGGGGTATGCGTGTGATCGATATAATCCGTTAACGTGTACGGATGCAAACAAATACGTGTTTTGGGACGCATTTCATCCGTCGGAGAGGACCAACATCATAATATCTTATCATCTGCTTAAGACTGTGTTACGCAAATTTCTTTGAAAGAGGTAAAGAACAGTTGTATGTGTGTTTTTGTGACAGGAAGTGCGTGTTTTTAACTCTGAGAGGGATATATCATATATCTTACCCTCTTTTATCAGGGAGATTTGGTTTTCTATAGTTGCTCTATTATTCGAATATGTAAAATGTACAACACTGCTATTATCACTGTTTTTCTAAATTCTTAGCATTTTTCCTTCGCCAAAAAATAAAAAATAAAAAAATAGCACGAGTTCAGATTCATAGCTTCCGAATAAGTATTGCAGAATATTTCTTCTTTAAGGATATGTTTGGCACGTAGGATTAGATTATACAAGAAATTTTGCATAAAATTGGAGGAGATTAGTATTAGGTAGATAGTGTTAGGGAAGATACTTACCGTAAAATGGTAAGAGCCTCTCCCAGGTTTGGACCAAATTTAATTCAGACTTTAACTCAAATTTCATTCGAACCCTTTTTCTTCTCTAAAATTTGGGGTAAGCTATTTTTTCTTCTTATTATTTCTAATGCTAAAAATTATTTATATGTTCATTATCTATTTATTTTACTTTATTTTTATTTTAAATTAGTAGTTAAAGATTTGGAGGTACATAAAAAAAAAATGTCATTATTTGAACGTAAAAAAATATATTATTAAATTATTTATCTCGAATAATTACTTTGAAGTCTTGTCTTCAAAAGCAAATGAAGGCATGTTTTCGAAACCAAATACCACAATCGACAGATTAAAAAATGTCTTGATTTTCAGAATTAACAAATTGCTCCCACAAATGCTCAATTAAGGCATCTCGAAGTGCATAGTAAGCATCGACATTCTTGATTTGACTGTGATGAGCAAGAAAACTTTAAAAACGAACATATTCATCCTGAACCATTTCAACTTTTGGAGGTGGTGCTTCGTTCCAATCTTGAATTGAGGCATCAACATTACATGTATCATCGATAATCACTCTTTCCAATTATAACAATTCGAACTAACATTGTTACTAGTATTAATTGTAAAATTATCATATGCGAAAACAACAATTATAATTAAAATACAAAAAATAACAACAAAGAAAATAATAATAATAATAATAATAATAATAATAATAATAATAGTTTAATTAAATAGATAAAATGAGATTTACAAAAAAATAAAAAACCAAAAAATGATATTTTCGTAAATAAATAAATAGGAAATTTGGGACAAGGCACGGGGATTGTTGGAGAGAAAAAAGATCAAATCCCAAATTTGAAGCACCCTTGGATATAGTCTAAGTAGTTTAACCATACCAATTAATAATTGTTTGAATTTAGATATATTGATTTACTCGTTTGATTTTCTTAAACTCTAATGCATTATTGAGAGTAGGGAATAGGGGTGGACGTGGTTCAAGTTAATTCTAATTTCAGAAGAATTAAACCAAATCATGAATCGATGATTAAAATTTGTTTATATCAACTTCTTCATTAGAATCCATCTACACATTATTAAATAGAAAATGAAATTTTTAATTAATAAAACAAAAGTTTAAAAAAAGTAACATGTTATTCAAAATCGAAGAAGAAGAAACTCGTCTGAAAGAAGCTACCTAACTTGTCAAAACTTAAAGAATCGAATACAAATGCCGTCTAAACTTATAGTTACAAGTTACGATGAAGGTCTGACTATGCACATTCTACAAGTTAAGATGAATACGCACTTATTTGTAAAAAAAAATATATATATAAAAAAAATTTGAGTTCGGTTCTGGAACGAGAATCAGAACCGAAACCATTATTTTTTAGTTCGATTATTTTTTCCATCCCTAATTGAGAGAACTCCATCTTAATAGTAGGACGTGGCAAACAAGTCGCCGAACTGACCCGGCTTTGGTTGGTTTTTTGTAACAATCCAAACCAAATCATGGTCTTCTTTGTTCCAACTAGAACAAGGAAATGTGCAGCTTAAACCCCTCAACCCTGAGCTATAAAGGAAAAAATGAGGAGAGATTATTTATGGGGCCACCACGGGAAGGCGATATATAACAATGAAAACAAAAGAAAATATTACACCCTTTCCTAACGGTAACGGAGCTTGACATTACAGGTAAAACGATACATATTATCTAACAAAGTTACAAGGAAGAAGATAATTAGAAAACATACGAGCAGCTCCAGTCATTTTGCACGACCAATTAGTTCAAAACTGGAACAAGATCAATATAATTTAGGATGAACAATTTTTATTTACTTAATTGAACTACAGTATATTATGTTACCATTTGGGGTACCGTGTGTTGTTTCCTGTGCAGAAGCAGTTTCCTCATCGACAGTTAGAAAAATCTGCCAAAAATTAATATGGAAAAGAAAGAAAATTAACAACACTTTAAAAAGAAGGAATTTCAGTGCACAAAATGAGGGAATAAAAAAAAAAAAAAAACCAAATATTTGCTTAATATAATGGACTAACGTTTGCAGTTTAGGCTCCTTTATAGATATTTCAGAGAGAGAGAGAGAGAGACCACCTGCCAACCACGTCAAGTGGGGACGATCACCACTTTGTACATATAGAATTATTCTGTATCTTAAGATCAAAACAAAGCACAATGGCATTTAGACAGCACTCGTTGTAGAACATTTATTTCAGCCATTGTAGCTTCCATATATATAAATTATCTCGACATTGCCCCTATGGATTATCCATTTCAATGAAAATTGTTCTCATAGATAATAACCCAAGAATTAACATTCATCAGACAGTGCATCCATGGCGGAATTACATGACAACCAGGAATCCCAGAGGATAGCTTCGTCAAGCTAAATTCGTTTTTTCCGGCTTGTTAGTACATGATTTCGTTTAAAACTCAACCTACAGAAATGGGCAATGGCTGTGTAGAATAAAGCAGAATAGAATGAGCAAATAATTTGCCTAATTAGAAATATTACCTTTGATGTATGTGTTGTTACATTTTTGTTATTCTCTCCAAGACTTGGCAAATATATTCGCCAGCCTATTTCCAGAGAGTCTCTGCAAAGCCTTCCTAGCTCCAGCCACATCCAAATCGGCCAATCTCTGCAAATGACCATAGGCACCGGCTACCATTAGCCTCTTCCGACAACCCTGGCTCGATCCAGCAGTAAGAGCAGCTACCACTGCCACTGGGAACTTCTTTGAAATAACATCATTTGCAGGATCCAACATGTTCACAAGCTTCATTAAACTCTTCTCATCTCTCACAAACTCTTTCCTATTTGAGCTAACCGATAACAGTGACACTAAAGCATTCGCCCCTATCTCCTGCAATCCATCGGGCTTCACAGACTCCATTAACTTCACTAATGAACCCATACACCCACCAATGGCTCTCTTATTACCATCACTTATCGATAAATTAGCAAGCAATGAAGCACAGATTTTCTGTAACACAATGCTCCCATATTTTACTAGCTGAGCTATATGTATTATAAATGTTGTTGATCCTGATAAAGTCAGGTGGCTTGAATGGGAATTTGATAACAAATAAATTGATTGTACTACATGTTCTATTGTATCAGGGCTCGAGGATTCGTGAAGCAAATGTAGCAATCTTTGCAACCCTTTTTCTTGTAACAACAAGCTATGAAAAAATTTACCCGATGAAGCGAGAATGGCAACACAATTAGCAGCTTTTTCTTGAGCTGGGGGGATCCCACAAACAAGTAATTGAATCAAAATAGGAATGGCTCCTTCTTCTGCTAATGCAATTCGAATATCTTCAACTGTCGAAACATTTCTAATAGCCCCAACGGAATATGTTTGAGCTGTTACAGAACCAGATTTACAGAGTTCTGTTAGTATTGAAACGCCCCCATACGCAGAAATCGCCCATGCATTATCAGGATCCGCAGTGATGAACTCCACGGCCATGACAGCCTTTTCCTTTAAGGGCATCGAGCTACATTCAATGATCCTCAACAATGGACCCAAAGCCCCCTCTTCGAAAACACATTTTCTTGAAAAATCACTCGCTGAGGCGAGCATCGACACTGCCACAACAGCCAGTTCTCTCACAGAATCCTGATAAGTGGGATCGAGCAAGTGAATCAAGCAGTTCAAATTCCCTTCTTTGGCAACAACACTCCCAGACTTTTCATCCTCTGAAAGAAGCCGAATTAACGACTCCAATGCCTTGCGCTTGAACTCAGGACCGCCGATCTGGAGCCTTGTAAAGAGGTCCTTGACGAAAAAACAGAGGTCCTCTTTTGGACCACTGTCACTGGGGTGAGAGAGAACAATGGCAGTAGACTGATGAAGGACCCCCGAGCGGAGAAGGAGCTCAAGATCGTGGTTTTGCTTCGAAAGCCAACCAGAGGCCATGTCGAGGTCCGATTGCATGAGGAGTTTGCCGGGAGTAAATGTAGGGTCAGAACACTGATTGCACAGGATTTCGATACGGCGGAGAGTCGAGAGGAGATCCGGGAGAAGGGTACCCAGTAAAGGGTTGTAGGCCCAGTGTGAGGAATTCGAGATTTCGGAAAGAACTGATTTTAAGGTACCAAGCTTTGATCGAAGGCACTGCCATCTCGATGTAAAGGAAGTAATGGAGAGAGTAGACTGCAATAGATGACTCAGAAGTTGGGTTATCTGATCTAGTCTTGCGGAACACGTCTGCTCCGGAGGGGTCTGTCTCTGGTGTTCGGTGGCGGGATGCATTTGCATATGGGTATTTTCTATTTTTATCTTTTATTTTACTTTATTGTAATTCTTTGTGGGTTTAATAAATATATTCCACTTCTTTTAACATCACTTTGGGTGTGGGAATAAGTACGTGGGAAGACTCACTGCATCTGTGTCTGCCTGGAATCGGAGAAGACAATACGGGTACGGGTGGGGGTGGGTAGGATAGCAGTGAGAGTGAGCGCTAGAAATTAGTCATGGTTGTTAGCGAGTGTAGGGTTACCGCCACGATTTGATATGGGCCGGTCTTTTTGGGTCTATCGAACCTAACGGAAAATTACAAAAATAACATTAAATTTGAGCAAACTAGTCGGTGTGGAATCCGACTGTATGAACGGGTTACAATTTATTCCATCAATTTAACCAGTTGCTACATATAGTTGACAGTTCAAAAATTTGGCGCTTGTAAACATTCATCAACAAAGTAACCAAACTCTCTAGGGGTTTTTTCATGAATCCATTAGTGTCCAGTATTTAATATCAGCACATTGGCATCATGATACATTGAAGTTGTCTCATACATCAAATTAAGTATTAGGGTACCAAAAGAACCATTTTTACCATTGAAAGATGATTCTTCTATCACAAGAAATGGAGAACTATAGACATTTAGAGTGCATCATGATACATTGAAGTTTTAAATATGAGCAAACCCTGAACATTATTTCGTGATATCCCAAAATAAAATAAATTAAACAATCCATTTGGATTGATAAAAATTGTACATGATTGTGCTTTCACAGTAAAGGTTAATATGGTGCACATCTAGATAAAAGTTACCTATAACATAGAAGACTAACCCATATAGCAAATTCATAGCTGAAACACACTTTCACTTCACCTCGTGGTTAGTTCTTGAATCAACATTCAAGGGTTCTTGAGATTTCCAAAATCAAATGCTTGGGTTCTAGAAATAGAATATTCTTAAAATGTTGCTTCTCTAACGTGGGTCCTAGCACCTTTCTTTGTTCCTTGTTATGCTCCGTGCCGAGTGAATCGATTTGGATGAAGATGAGATTAAGTTAAGAGAGAGGAGATGTGGGCAAAAAATGGAGGAAATCGATGTATTTTGGAGAATTTATGGTTATTTTTAGAGAATTTGAGGAAAAAATGCTTGATGTTATTTTGTGAAGTCAAACATCCATTCCATTTTACCTCTCCACTAGAGAAGAAAGATCTCCTTATGGTCGGTGATAAATAATCCATCCGTCCCACAAAGATAGTTCACTTTCTTTTTTGAAAGTACAGTTAATATTTTATGTTCCATTTTATCTTTATTTAATGTATTTTTTTATTAGTCTAAATAAATTTATACTCTTTTAATTTTGTGAAAAATTACATAAATTTACTAGGATTATATTAGAAAAAATGATTGTAAAATTTATTTTTTCAACAACATTAATTGACATTTTTTAATATGTGTGAAAATGGGTATGGACTATCTTTGTGGGACGGGAGTAGTAAATACACAATGAAATTGAAAAGTGGAAACAATGGGAAGAGAAGAATGATAAGAGGAAATTACAAGCATTCCCACGTTTCAACTTCATATTTCAAAATCAAATTTAATAGTTTTTAATTCAAAATTCAGGTGATAATTCAATATTTTATATTAATAATTAAAATAAACCTATCCCCACCTATATCACCCCATAAACCTTAATTCGTTTCCCCAACACCTTAACCCAAAAAATCTTCAACTATTTTCACTCCCCAAACTACCACCTCATTTCCTATTCCTGAGCCCCACCCTCACCAACGACGGCTCCACTCCTCACTACCGACGACGAACGTCGCGATCGTCATCGGTATGAAATCATTTTTAATACGTTATATCTTTCGAATTTCTTCCGGAGTCTTCTCCTTGTCATACTTGCTGGCAGTGGCTTCGCCATGACGCTTGCAATACTTAATTATTTTAGCAACGATCTTGGAGGTAAAGCTTCGAGGAGTTATACTATTGTTTGTGCAACCGGCCTCGATCATATGTCTCTGAAGACCTGCGATTCAGTGCCCCATCTCCTCTAACTCGAACATCTCACCCTCTGAACTTTCTACCACTATCATCTCCTGAGTCTTATTCATGGATGACATCGTTTAGCTGAATCAATTACTAAAACAACAGTGAAGGTTGTGGTTGTAATGGTGGTGGTAGTGGGTTTGCAATTTTGGTGGTGGGTGGAGGTGGTTGTGGTTTCTTTGGTAGTAGTGGCGGACACAGACATTTTGTAGCAGGGAGCACAGTTTGTGGTCGATCCCACTGGCTGCCCCCGAAATTTTTTATTTTTTTTTTAGGAAAAGATCGAAAATAATGATAAAATTCAAATTCACAAAAGACAATGTACTAAATAATATGCAATGTCACAAATATACTAAATTATTTTCAGTAAGATCTACGTTATAATTGAAAAGAAATTGACGGATTATATCGCAGTAAACAATTAAATAACATATTCAAATTTCAGTCAATTATATTCCTGTTTAGTGTAGATAAAAATTAGATTTTTCGTGAATTTTGATAAAAGTTGATGAGATGTGTGGTTGAAAAGTTATGAGTCCTATGAAATCTATGGTTGAGATTGATTGTTGACTTTGACCAAGATTAAAATTTAGATTTTAAGTGATATCAAAAAGAGGCTATATTTACTGAGTACATGCTACAATCTTTTATATATATTTCATCTAAAACAATCTATTCAATATGCATAAATTTCAATTATTCAAAGTCTAAATTTTACCTTCATTCAATTAAAAAAAAAAAAAATTATTCAACCATTCAAAGCATCTTTCTTTTACATATATTTCACCTAAAACAATCTATTCAATATGCATAAATTTCAATTATTCAAAGTCCAAACTTTACCTTCATTCAATTAAAAAAAAAAAAAAAAAAACAATTATTCAACCATTCAAAGCATCTGTCTGTTATATATATATATATATATATATATATATATATATATATATAATCTAAAACAATCTATTCAATATGCATAAATTTCAATTATTCAAAGTCCAAACTTTACCTTCATTCAATAATAATAATAAAAATTATTCAACCACTCAAAGCATCTTTTTTGGTTTTTTTTTTCTTCGGATTTTTCAAAAAAAAAAAAAAAATCAAAATGGGGGGGGGGGGGTGTCACATGACCCCCTAGGACCTCCTATGTGTCCGCCAGTGTTTGGTAGTGATGGTGATGGTGGTGGTTTGTGGAACTATTTTTCATTATCGAAGGTGTTGGTCTTGGTTTTTGTGATCTACGATCTGTGACCTAAATTTTTTTGCTTTGTGACCCGTAACATTAAAAATTTGCTACTAGAAATTCTATTGCTGTCGTGACCTAAAAATAAGTCGAGATCAAGTAATTTGGTATTTTGTAACCTGCTAAATGATAATATGTGACATTGAAACTAACTGTAGCTTAAAAGTTTGTGACCGTGATCTAGAAATAAGTTTGATGTGTGATGTACTATTTTGATAAATTGTGACCTAAAGATTTTTCGATTTGTGACATGAAATTATAAAGTGTTGTGATCTTAATATATGTATGATTTATTAGATGTGAACGTGGTCCGATTTTGGTGGTTTTTGACGTATGATTTTCAGATTGTCAATTGTCGATATATACTACACATTATTTGAAAATTTCACAGCTCTAGTCAAGGATTTGAGTTCATCTTCATTTTCAGTAGTACATTGTAATTACAGCTTATTGTTGCATTATCTTGGTCAATTTTCTTGCTTAATACAATTTTTTTACCTTCAGTGCATGCATGACCCAAACTGTAAGGTATGAAACTTTTATACATTTTTTTTCTGAATCATTACAATGCAATGAAAACGAGAAAAGATATAAATTAGAATTTTGTTTTCATAGTTATATTTGACTTTTTTATAGCGGGAAAACGGTAAATTCTAATTAATAAAATTAATTTTTAATTAAAAATTAAAAGCGATTTAGTTCAGTTTTTTGCGATTTTTGAAAATCAAAACCTAAATCAACCCATTATGAAACAGTTTGGTTCAGTTTGAGAGAAAAGAAACCACAGGTCCACGCGGTCTCAAACCAATGAGTTATGTTCGATTTGCGGTTTCATGATTTTTTTTGGTGCAGCTCTATGATTTATAAAACATTTTAATTACTTAATTTAATTAAATAATTCTAATTTACAACCTGAATTTTGAAATTTGAAAAATATTTTTTGAATTTTGAAATTGGGACGTTTGCAAAAATACCCAACTTTTAGTATCATAATTGAGACTTACTTCACTTTCAAATTTTTGGTATCATAACATGAAACTTATCAAAATTTTATGATACTTAGGGTGAAATTTGAAAGTATCACATCATAATATTTTACAAAATTTTTATGATACTTTCTCAACACCACCAGCGAATGCTAGAGAGGAAGAACAACCGTCTGCTGGAGAGGAAGAAAAATCACAAACCACCACTGGTCCACCACAATCATTGCCAAAAACAAGCATATTCATCCCACTCCATCAAAACAACCATTACCCCAGCACCTCTCCAAACACATCCTTGCAACCGACTGGTTTTATGTTGATTGGATTTAGAGATTCCTGAATTAAAATCGTCATGAGGCTGACTACATGAATAGGCAGATTATTATTCAAAATAGAACAGTCGAATGATTCTCACATCTAGTCGTGTGTGGGTTCTTTGGGAAATGGATGGTGGTGGTTCAGTGTGGGTGGTGGTAGTGGTGTTGAGTTGGGTTCGCTGGTAGCTGATGCGGGGGTGGTGGTGCTAGTTCAATGATGGTTGATGCAGGTGGTGGCGGTGGTGAGTTGGTGGTGGAGAGGTGGTAGTCTCAGGGAAGAAGACAACATATCCATATTTTTCAAGGGAGAATACATTATTGAAACAGATTCCCAAGGAGAAATATTTGTCCAGGAACTGCTAGTGAGACTTGGGCGACAACTGGTTCGCATGCAGTGATGACTTGGTTTTGTGTGATTTTTCCAGTGAGGTTGCTGAAGGTGGGAAGATGAAGACCGGTACAATCCAAAATTTCTTTCACAAAACGCACATCGGTGCCACCGTATTTTTCAGTTTTTCTTTTTTTGAATAGTAAATATCAGTTTAGTATTGTTTTTATAATGTACCGTGCAATTTTCCCTTTGAATTTTGCATTTCTAATCCCCTCCCTTATTTATGTATTGTTCCCAATTAGATATAGGGATGGGCTTTAGAGAATGGGCTATTCACATAATTACACTACTTTTAGGGATCAAATTGAAATTTACTTGAATTTTATAAAAATTGAAAATTACTTATAATAAAATCGTAAAAACTGAAAAATACTTCATAATCACGTGAAGTATCACAATTTGATACTTTTGATACTTGTCAAATATGTTAGTATCACAGTATGATACCTATGATACTTTTCAATTTTTTTAGTAACAATGAAGTATTTTTCAAAATTTTTTGTTTGGGTAGTAAAAATCAGTTTTATTATCTAAAGTAAGTAATCTGTACAATTATCCCTTAGAGAATTCCAATTAAGACGGGAAAGTCTTGGGCTAGGGCTAAGTATTTTTTTCTTTTTTCTTTTTTCTTTCCTTTTTTTTTTTGGGAAAAAAGAAAGAAAAAACAATAAGGAAAAATTAAATTTAACCCTGTTTTTAAAAATCACAAGAAATATATTATCAATTACGCATTGAAAAATTTCAAGTTCTAATTACCTATTTAACATTATTAATAAATATTCATTAAAAATAATAAATTGTCCCACGTCAAACCCTAATTTCTTCTCTCTCTCTCTCTCTCTCTCTCTCTCTCTCTCACACACACACACACACACACACACTCTCTCTCTCTCTCTCACACACACACACACTCTCTCTCACACACACACACACACTCTCTCTCTCTCTCGCCTGCCCGTGCTCACACGCCGTCGATGATCTGCATTTAGGCTCCTTACATCGCCTGCCGAAAACATGTGCCTTCCCATGACATTTTCCAAGGTTTGCAAGGTCGACCTATGGTGTCCGTTTGTCCAAATTGTTTTTGGTTTTGATCCAATATGGCTCAATAGTTTGTCGTAATTACCTCGCAAGATACATAAAGTTTAACCAGACTAGTTGAGTTAAATAAAATCAAATGAGCAAAATACTCAAGAAATAAAGAAATTCCAATAGATTTCACAAAGAACTCATAAGAACAACAGGGAGACTAGAGAAGGCAGAGTGGCGAGAAATTATACGTGATTAGGGTTAGAATAATTTCTTTAACCTAAGTGAAAAAGACGATATGTAAATATACCACAATCCAAGGGAAGAGATATTCAGGACTGACCACCAAGAGTCACACACTTTCGTTATAATAAAGGTCGTGTTTAATGTAAACAAGTTTTTGCCAAAGACAGTTATTGGAACTTGGCCTACTCTTTGTCAATATTTAAAAGATTAAACAGCTCCTAAATTTACTCACAAGTTAGGCAGTATATTAGTGCCCATATTTGGAGGATTGTACTTTGAATGTATTTTCTAATGTATAGCCAAATTTCTAGAGATTATATCTCTAATAAAAGTAACTTTACATCTACATGTTGGTTCTTTCATGGAAAAAATGGTTTTTACACAAGTGAAGGTGACACTGAATGTCTGAATATAAAACAGGAGATTCACTATAATATCTCAATTCACTAAACAGACTTTCAATCAAAGTGATTCTTTAATAGCTTCAGTCATAGCAATGTATTTAGATTCTGTAGTTGAAAGAGCAAATACATGCTGTAATTGAGATTTTCAACTAACACACATCACAGATAGTATACACATAGGAAGTAATAGCGTTTTTTATTTATTTTTTATTGTCCGATAGAAGTTGAATGAAATTTAGACAAAATCAAATTAATGTAAACAAAAAGCAAATGAGGACACTGAATTCAACCCCCAAACTAAAGTAATATATTGCCTCAATGTATGCTAAATAGATATAAAAATAATACATAAGAGAGAGTTTAGGTACTTCTCAGGTTTGGAGAGAATATGTAATCTTTTGAAACTTTTCTTTGATGTTACTTGGATGAATTTTACCACTTCCTTTCATTTCCCAACTTGGTTTGAGGTGTTTTAAGTGGTGTGTTTCTTGCAAATAAGAGATAAACAACATTAGAAGACATAAACACCATAAAGAAACCGAGAAAGTTCAATACCAGTAACCCCAAACTAAAGATAAAAATAAAATTCTAAAATTTCAAATATGATCAACTACACATATTCAGGTCGTGACGTCACCTTGAAAAACAGAAATTCTTCCAAGCCATCTTAGGGCATGTTATAGAACATAACATTGTCTACAACATATTAAAAATTCAATTTAAAAATTCAAAGCATTTGAAGTTCAATAGGGGTGTGAAATAATGAGTGAAGTAGTGAATTGAAGCAAATTTTAGGTACAGTGGTGCTATGATGCCTGCAGTGAGTACCATATTGTGCATTCGTATTCAACTTCAAATTTTATGCTTTAGTTCAGTATAAACCTTGGATGAATGATACACACATAATGTAATTAAACATGTATTGAAGGTAATCATCCAAAGAGATTTGCAAAAATTGAAAGAAAAATTCACTGTGACATTTCATCGAACAAGTGGTGTGTATGGTGAAAATCAAGCAATTATATAGAGTTGGATACATGGAATTTTCCAAAAATTTTCACCCGTAAAACCACAATACAATAACCCAAATTCTATCTCAAGCTTAACACCATTACTTCACAATATCATATTTTATAAAAAATCATGAGGAACTTCAAAATTTAAATGTAATCCTGTAGAAGTTGGAAAAATGGACTCTGAGTTTTATTCCAACTATTTTCCACAACTTCAACGAAGTTATCATGCTGGCACCACATAGATTGAAATAAGAAGGATGATTTTCCCTTATTTTGTGGATCTTTACAACTCGTAAGTATGGGACTATGGTCTCATGTATCGCTATTGAGAATGGCACGGGAATTTTTTTTCAAAGTGTGTCATTCATAAGGCATTAGCCAGGATTCTGTCCAGATTTTGTCACATCCTACCATTGGATCAAGTGAATTGGCTCCCTTCAATACAAACCTCATCAATGCCACATGAAATAAACATGGCATTAACGTCCTCCATTTCTCTGTGAGCAGGCACATTTCCCCCTTGTCTTTCATCACTTGTAAGTATGGTGTTAAAGTGTCTCCTCATATGATCCAAGGTGAATTCATGTTAACAGAGAAACTAGCAAGGTCATCCCATAGTTGTCTTCTCAACTGCACATTGAATTTAGCATAAACAATTGACATCTAAACCTCTTCTCCATACTATTGAAGTTTCATATTTGCTAACTGTTCTTTATCTTCAATGATCTGACATTCGATTTTCTCCTTCCATATAATCCATATTTTGCCATTTAGATTAGCAAAACATTTGTAAAACTTCAGCTTAGTACATAGTTCACGAATCCTGTCATTATTAACTATTGGTTCATCAATAGCAATCAAGCCAATATGGTCTATCAACTTCTTAAGTCTGCTTAGGGAGTTAAGAATCCTTCTACTGTTCCAAATGAGGATGATAAGAATCATAGGAGGCTCGACAAGGGGAAATCAATCATGAAAGCCAAACAAATCTTAAGTACATTTTGAAGGACTCCCGAGACATCAAAGAATAGTATTCGAGGTTAAAACAAGTAATTAAAGTCAAGAATCAAGTTGGAGTAAAAAATCAGGAGTACTAGATTTTACCCCACGCGATCGCGCGGTATAAGCGAGGCGCGGTGTTGCTGTAGCGGATAGGCAGAGTGTGAAACTGCTTGCCCGCATGGCGGCTCGAGATTACCCTGTGCGGTCGCGCAAGTAAATTGAAAGTCAGAGACTCATATTTACAGTTTTGTTTTAAAATCCGATTTTCTTTATTTTTAAAATATTTGTACTATAAATACCCATTTCCCCCAAATCCATAACTTGATGGCTTGAACATTGAAGTCTCTTTTGAGAGCATTTGGAGGTAAAATTCCTCTTTCAACTTATTACTTTCTTTGGTATTCTTCAACTACATTTTAAGTAGATTATTCTTGTGTTGTTGTTGAATCCACACTCCTTGGAATTTGGGTTATGTTTATTCCTTAGAATTTTGGCTAGATTAAACTTGAGTTTAGGTTTATTTTACCATTTTAGCTTTCTTAGATGTGGTATTAAATTGTTGTGAAAATTCTTTGTTTAAACAACAAGTGATTAGCATCATTTGGTATCAGAGCTTGACACTAATTTGGTAAATATATCCTTTATATTCTTCTATTGTTGTTGTTCTTCATATTAAAAAAAAAAAAAAAACGAAAATTCACAAAAAATTGAATTTTTTTTATGTCCATGAGTATTTCTTGATCCTTACATATTGGGTTTATTGTTGTTATCATCTTTGAGTTGTTAGGGTTATCAAAATAGCCATACATTGCAATTTCTATGCTATTCAAGGTGTGCACACAAGGTGTTTGATGAAATGTTTCAAAGAAAACTACACTAGTGTACACTACTTTTCTCTACACTAAACACTTTCCTTGATGATTGTTTGTGTTCTATCTAATACATTGTTGAATTTGTGCTCTTTGATCCTTGTCCTACAATTTAAATTTCACCTCCTTTGTTTTAGCAAGCAAATAAATTCCACTTGCTATTGGTACCCATCAATTCTTATATCTCTTCATTGATTGTGGTTTCATGCTTTACAAGAATTATAATTTTCTTATGGTAGTTGATTACTATCTTTGGGAGCTTGAAAATTGAGTGTAAACACGAGTGAAAATATTACTTGTGAGAATACTTCCACACTTACACAACATGATCCATCCAAGTACTCAAAGTAAGGAAAACTCCAATGCTCAAACTCAAAACTTGCGTGAGATGTTGCAAACTCTTTCAACCACTTTTACTAGGCAAGTAGAGGAGATGGGAGGGAGATTGGATATGTTGGAAATATTGGAGGCAATGAGAGAAATCTTACCACCAAGGGATAATGTTGATAGGAGGGGAAATAGAAGAAGAGTTAGAAATGAATTTGATAATGTTTTGGGAAATGATGGGAGTATGGAACAAAATTGGAAAGTGGGTACGAACAAAGGAGGTTGGCATGCTAAGGGATTTGATCGAGGTCATCTAAGGAAGTATTGGGGTAGGGATGGAATGGATAAAAATATTGATAGTGTAAAAATAAAGAGTTCATCATTCCATGAAAAGAGTGATCCCATGTGGGACTTTAAAGACCAAATGAAAATTTTTGAAGAAAGTTTTATAACATGGGAGCGTGAAAAGATTGAAAGAAAGACGGTGGTTGAGTTGCAATAGATGCCCCTAGATAAGGAAAATAAGAAGAAGGAGTGGGAGTTAAAATTAGGGACAATTGATAAAACTCCAATTTCTAATGTGGATGATAAAAATCTTGTTGAGGGGGTGCATGAACTTACCAATGTAGAGGGGGTTGTTGAGAGTAAAAATGTGGGAGAGTTGAGTGAAAGCGTGGGGAAGTGAATGAACATGGAAATAAGAATTTTGAGGTGTTGGATGAGCAAGAGGGTGAGAAGAAGATATGAGGTGAAGTGAAGAACCTCGTTGTTGAATTTGATGGAGTGGTAGCGACTCCTCATGAATACAAGGATCTGTACCTTGTACATGAAGAAACTAACATTCCCCACCCCATTTTGCTTAAGTATATTTTGCAGGTTAATTACACTTTGGACTTTGGACTACACTACATATGTCCAAAGGAGTTCATGATTCGATCATTCCACATCTCCAAAGTTTCCAAGTACTATTAGTTGTTCAAGAGATAGAGAGATCATAATTTTCCTTTTGATCTAGGAGGTGCAATGAAGCATTATGAACAAACCTATGATTCGGGACGAATCATCCTGAAGAATGAGGGTATGATGAGAATTATAGGAGGCTTGACAAAGGAAAATCAATTATGCGAGCCAAACAAATTTTAAGTACATTTTGAAGGACTCCCGAGACATCAAAGAATAGTATTCGAGGCTAAAACAAGTTATTAAAGTCAAGAAACAAGCAAAGAATCAAGTTGGAGTAAAAAATAAGGAGTACTAGATTTTACCCCATACCGCTGCGCGGTATAGGCGAGGCGCGGTCGTGCGTTGCTCTAGCAGATAGGCAGAGTGTGAAACTGCTTGCCCACGTAGGCAAATTGAAAGTTAGATTCGTGAGTTTCGTTTTAAAATCCAGTTTTCTTTATTTTTAAAATATTTGTACTATAAATACTCATTTCACCCAAACCCTAGACATGATGGCTTGAACATTGAAGTCTCTCTTGAGAGCATTTGGAGGTAAAATTACTTTTTCAACTTGTTACTTTTTTTGTTATTCTTCAACTACATTTTGATTAGATTATTCTTGTGTCGTTGTTGAATTCACACTCCTTGAAATTTGTTTATTTCTATCCATTGGGTTATGTTTATTCTTTAGAATTTTGGCTAGATTAAACTTGGGTCAAAGTTTATTTTGTCATTTTAGCTTTCTTGGGTGTGGTATTAAATTATTGTGGGATTTTTTAGTTTAAACACCAAAGGGGTTCGCATGAGAGGATGTTTGTATTGAAGATAGTTTCTTTGAGTTGTGAATCTCCTTATTGGTGTTATAATCCTTCTCTTCTATATCGGATGTGCAGATATCTTCCTGGAAAATCTTTGTTTCTGATAAATCAGGTTCAGACCTGCTCCTTGAGATCCTCAAGTTAGAATCCACACTCTTATCCCATTTCTCCTTGTGCAGAGCAAACTCTCCCAAATCAATGTACAAGTGTTCAATAGAAATAAGTTCCTGAGTATGATCATCATTAATTCTAACTTGAGATTCATCAAGTATGACTATAAGATGTGTTGATTCTTCTTCACTTACAATCTTCAAAAAGATGAAATACTGTTTTGCCAGATTGCAAAATCATCATTTCCTATTCTGATCCTCTACAACCTAGGAGCATTAATATCCATTTTCAATACAAAATCTAGCTAAGTTAGTTTCAATGGCCAGGGTTCCAATTACTGCTGCAATGGAGAATACCACGCTGGTTTTGAGAAAATCCTGCAGCAGTCTTCCTCCTCCTTAAAATTAAGAATTAGATTCCCCACTTTCACATCTCCAGAAAATTCAAGAACTCGTTGAATCAAATTTACTTATGGTTTATTTTGAGGATCTTACCTACCAAACCAAACATGACCCATGACGCGAGCTTGATAATTTCCTCCTTTGAAACTTGACTGAATGGTTCCTTTTTATATACAACAGCCTCCCGTACTTCCACAACCTCCGATCTCAACTCGCAAGCTACTTCTTCAAAGGATTTATCCTGAGTTGTTGCCAGATTTCTTTTAGATCCTATCACCTCAACATAAGTTTTTCGGCAGGTAGAGGGCTGATTCCCTCCCTTTGCCATAAATTGTAAAATCAGATTGAGAATTGATTTCACAACAGAACACAATTCCAATAACCAGAATTTGAACTTTCACTTGATCACTAAATGCATATTAAGGATGAACTCAAACGGTATAGGTTGGCATAGAAATTGCTGAGAACCAAGGATTTCGATTTCTCGGTTCCTGTTATTTTGTCCACCCTTAACTAAGATGGTGCCCCAAGGCGCAGTGCTTTTAGAATCAATGACAAATAAATTATCTTTATCCCAATAGTTGAGTGATCAATGCCGATTTAAACTAGAATTATGATACCCTGTTGATTTTTGACATGAAGTGAAGATTTGCTGACGGGACTAATAGAGGAATATGTCAACGTATTACAACATGGAACAACATGGAAAGAGGATACAAAAGACGAGATGACAAAACGACTTAGAACTCTAGGAGTATATATTTCTTAAGACACGTTTCCATCTGTAAATTTTGACAGAACCATTAACATACTGGAAAATCGGTATCGTAATATAATAAACTTCTGCTCTTCGTTTATATTAGAGGGAAAAAATCAGTTATTATTGTATGGTTTCGGGTCATACATGCACTACGAAAATTAAATAGACTCGAAACCATAGCCCGAATCAACCCTGCACTTAGATAGAGTCCGTGTTAAGAATTGTACCTTTGATGAATCTCGTAGATCTGATTTCTAACGAAGGATATAGAAATCTTGTTGTTGGGATTTTTTGGTTCCAATCAAACCTCAGGGGCAATGATGATACACAGTGTCGGATTAATTAAGCTTCGTAGGCCCTCAACCCATGATCGAAGTATTGCCCAATCTCCACAATTAGACAGCCCACGTGCTAAGAAATTAACTGCCCACTTCGAGGTTTTAATTGAGTCTCGACCCTGTTGCTCGATGGGTAGACTTCGGAGACGACCCATTTAATTAGGGCTTCCCTAATTATGTGCCAAACCTATATCTACCCACACCCTAACCCTTTGGCAAAAACAGAACACTCACTCTCTCGACATTCTCTCCCCCTCTCTCGGTGATAGTGGCTGCCCTTTTCTCTTCGTGAGAAACTCGATTCTTCCTCTGTGAAAACCAACTACCTTACCTATCAGCCTCTTGCTTGCACGCTGCCTTCCTCTTCGTGAGTTTGGCCTGTGCCCCTATTCCTCTATTGTGGTGTTAACCGCGACTTTCATGGCATCCTCGTTGGGCAGGCTGTGTTCGGTTCTTGGTGGCTTTGGTCCTTGTTGTGGCCGTTTATTGTTGGGTCTACTTTGTGCAATCCCTGTTCGGTCCTTATTGTGGTTCCTTTGTGCAGCCCTGTTCGTAGTTGGTTGTAGGTGTGTTGGCAGGGGTTTTGGCCGGGCTAGGGGTTGTCTTGGAGTGTTTTCTAGCCGTGTGTAGTGGTGTTACCATTGTGGGAATTGGGCATAATCCGAGCCCTCGTTTTTTTCACCCTTTTCAGTCTGCTACTTCAGTGCAAAAGGGAGTTTTACTTGCCTTTACTTTAATTGCTTCAATATTGATTCAACTATTATTGTCAATTTATATTGTCTTTTCTTCCGATGTATTGTGATTAATCTCGATTACTTTTTGTTTTGCGAGGTTGGATTTATCAAAAATTGGTATCAGAGCCATGGTGGCGTGATTGTAGCCTTGGTGGCGTGATTGACAGGATTGGAATCAATATTGGAACTATTGAATGAGCTCCTTCATTCCCTATTTTAAAATTCTTTAATTAGTTGAAATTATTAAAATTGTGTTTTTGTTGCTAAAATTATTTACATTTCAATTGTGTTTTCAGAATCTGTGTGATTGAAAACTATTGATTGATTGGTGTTTATTGGCTTTTGCAAGTTAGGTACCATTTTGGAGACTCTTGAGCTTGGTGCTGACTTACGCTCCAAAGATCGCTAATTGCAAAACATAAAACAATAAATAATTTAGCATCTATCCATATTACGGACTCAGAAAAGTCCGCTCTGGTAAATTGGCTGATCACTTTTAAATTTCTGTAATAGCAGGTCATCGTGTATGGTGACCATTAGGCTTGCGGTTGCCTATTGCTAGTTATAGGATTTAATTGTTATTACCTATGTTTTGGATATTGCTATGTTATACCTGTTTTTGATATATCTTGGTGATTATCTATTTCCTGTTGTGTTATTATTAGAACTGTCACCTAGACTCCTGTGTCGAAAATTCCCTTGACCTGAGATCTTTGAGTCTCACGAAATCTTGGGAATTTAGAACGGTGTATATTGCTACCTTTAGGATCTTCTGTGTGATTTTCCGTGTGGTGCTTATATTACGTTGTGTGTTTCTTATTTGTTAAGATGTCTGCACACCATTTTGAATTGAACATCTTTGATGGTAAATGTGATTTTTCTATATGGCAACAGAAAATGAAAGGTATTTTGGTACTACAAAAGATTTCAAAAGCTATTGACAATTCTTTCCCAAATACTGTGACTGCTGAACAGAAAAAGGATTTTGATGAACTCGCGTACACTTCTATCATTTTGCATCTATCTGACTTTGTTTTGCGAAAAGTTAGTAAACACGAGATCACTGAAGCCCTTTGAAAAAAGTTACAAGAACTTTACTTGACTCAATCTACTCCTAATAAACTTTACTTGCTTGAAAGTTTTTTCAGTTTCAAAATTGATCCCTCTAAGGTCTTAGATGGCAACCTGGATGTCTTTAATAAACTTGTGCAAGACATCACTAACTGTGGTGAAAAAGTATCTGAAGAATATAAAGCTGTTATATTGTTAAATGCTATTCCTGACGCTTATAAAGAGGTTAAGAATACTATAAAATATGGGAGGGATACTCTTACACCTGAGATTGTCATTGATTCCTTGAAAAGTTGGGAGAGTGAGGTGAAAGTTGAAAGAAACGAGAGGAGTAGTGGTGAGGTTCACTTGATGAGAGGTGGGCGTGGTAAAAACAGAGATGACTCAAATGATGAGGGTGATAGATGGAAGGGCAGAAGCAGTTTTAAGTCACAGGGTAAAGCGAAGGGAAGGAAATGCAATGGTTATGGTAGGTCTGGCCATTATAAGAGAGAGTGTCCTGGAGAGAAAAAAAAAAGGAGATGGGGATAGAAATGGGGTCAATGTAGTTACTTACTCGGACGGTGATCCGAGTGGAGTTTATTGATGCTCTTATCTCACTAGTAGTTACTACTGAATAATTGTATTCATCTGATTGATTTTTTACCCTTTTGCATGTGTGTGGTCACTTTATTTAGTTGCATTCTTTATGTTGCATTTCATTTGTGTTGATTCAACATTTGCATGAATTTGAGTGTGATATGTTATTTTGTGTATAACATGGTTACATACATGGTGGTTTGGGGTTGGTGCGAAGTTTGACACTTGGTGTGTTCTCACACTTTAGATGGTATATATGTGCTCATTTCTGAGATGTCGTTTCCTTGGTGAGGACTATTCAGTAGTTGTGTTATAAGTGTGGGCTAGCTGGTAAGGTTGGACTAGATGTCTAAGAGTGTATTTGGTGACATACTAGGGGATGTGTGTTTTTTGACATGTAGATCACGAGAGGTGAGGTTGTCAAATGTCTTGTTAAACTCTATTTGTGAGGATCTCGATTAGGTGGAGGGCGCTCCTATTATCTCTAGGTGAGGTGGAGAATTGAGGTTTAACTTCTAGTGGTGAGGTTGTGATAGAGGTATATCCATTGTCTTAGGATCTTTAGTAGTTTACCAGTTAGGTATGATTGTTGAGTAATCTAGTGAGCATAGATGACGATGAGAGGAGAGCTTCATCGGTTTTGGAATGGGGTAATTGTGATTATATCTTTTCTTGGGGTTATTTGCATCCGTTGCTTGTATTGACCATGTTTGATTAACTTGGTGTTATGTTCTTTATGTGAACTTAGTGAAAAGATTTGTGGTTTGCCTTTGATGTGCTCTCATCGCATGTGTGGAGTCACCTATAAATTTTTGTTATTAAATACTCTTGTTTGACTCATGTGGAAATGTAATTTGTTTACATTTGTCTTTAGAAAGCATATGTTGTTTGTCTAAAGTTGTATTACTTGCTAATATGATATAAATGCATAGTTTGGCTCGCTATGATCTAGTGTATTCTTAGGTTTTACTTTGGCCATTTGGTGAGTACTGTTAGTAGGTATGAGATATGTTTCTAACTTGAAACATTGGAAAAGGTATTTTGAGTTCTAATTCGTTTGGAACTGCTTTGTGCAACTAATAAACTAGGTGTTTTGGTGTTGCAGGTTCGATTGGAACTAAGGTGGAGGTTTGTTGGGATCTTTTGGTCCCAATCAAACCTCGGGGGCAATGATGATACACAATGTCGGATTAATTAAGCTTCGTAGGCCATCGGCCCATGATCGAAGTATTGCCCAATCTCCACAATTAAGCAGCCCACGTGCTAAGAGATTAACTGCCAACTTCGAGGTTTTAATTGGGTCTCGACCCTGTTGCTCGATGGGTAGGCTTCGGAGACGACCCATTTAATTAGGGCTTCCCTAATTATGTGCCAAACCTATATCTACCCACACCCCAACCCTTTGGCAAAAACAGAACACTCACTCTCTCGACATTCTCTCCCTCTCTCTCGGTGGTAGTGGCTGCCCTTTTCTCTTCGTGAGAAACTCGATTCTTCCTCTGTGAAAACCAACTACCTTACCTCTCAGCCTCTTGCTTGCACGCTGCCTTCCTCTTCGTGAGTTTGGCTCGTGCCCCTGTTCCTCTATTGCGGTGTAAACCGCAACTTTCATGGCATCCTCGTTAGGCAGGCTGTGTTAGGTTCTTGGTGGCTTTGGTCCTTGTTGTGGTCGTTTATTGTTGGGTCTACTTTGTGCAGTCCATGTTCGGTCCTTATTGTGGTTCCTTTGTGCAGCCTTGTTCGTAGTTGGTTGTAGGTGTGTTGGCAAGGATTTTGGCCGGGCTTGGGGTTGTCTTGGAGTGTTCGTATGTAGTGGTGTTACCATTGTGGGGATTGGGTAGAATTTGAGCCCTCGTTATATTAAATGTACTGTGACATGACGTACGTTAAAATATGAGTACGTGACATGTCTTAGTTGATGAGTGAAATATTGTCTTCTTATAAGACTTTTCATTCATGATCTTTAGAGCGTGTTTGGTAATGTGAAAAATTTTAATTTTTGTAGTTTTTTTGGTTTTTTCGTGGATGTGTGATTTAAAAATGTTTGAAAATTAAAAATTGGTGGACTTGACTAAGAATGGATGGTTAAGATTGAGTTTTAAAAATTGTGATAAAAATTTTACCTTTATCAAACAAGCTCTTAAAATACATTTCCATGAATTCACTACAAGGAGAAAATACATAGGTATACTTTTATCAGTTCTTTCTCTTTTTTATTTTTATTATGATTTATTTCATAGAAATTAGCACAAAGTCATGTTTATTAGTCCGGACTGTTCGGCGGTGGATTGTCAGAATTTTTTTTGTTTTTTGTTGTTTTCTAGGTAATATGTTTGGTTGAAAATTGAAGAGAGAAAATGTGTATGGTTAAAAAGTGATTTAAAAAATTATGTTATTTATAAATTGTAATGATTGCGTAAAAGAACAGTGTGTAATATGACAGTCTGGCAACGATTCCGGCCGACATCACGTTAGTATAAAATATAAATTCTTATTGGACATTTTCTTTCTACTAGTCTCAATTACGTGCTTTGTACGTCTTATATGTATGATGAAGGTTAAAGTAGCATTTTTTAAGTACTAATACTATTTTTTAAAATAATTGAAGTAATTGATATTGTTAAAAAAAAAAATTAAGTATAAATTAATTGACTTCAATTCTTAGTATATTAATATTTTATTGAAAATTTTCGTCCAATTCTTAGAAATATATATTAGACAAGTATTCAAAATGTCAGCTTAATAAATAAATCGCGTGTAATATATTAAGAAATAATCTAATATTATAAAATATTAGGCAAATCAATAATTTCTTTATAAAATATTTATGATCAATCGCGAAAAAATGTGAAAAAAATTGTGTATAAATAAATTAAATTAATTTGTACACATTTTTATAATGAATTTTTTTTAATATTATGCTCTTGTTTGGAGAAATTAAAATAAGATTAGTCCAAGTTATAGTCAACAATTAATTTTAACCACACATTTTATTAGACCCACAACTTTTCAACCACATTTTTATTAAATTCTATCAAAATCTGATTTTAATCATCACCAAACAGTGACTACATAAATTTAAAGTAAATTTTTCAATTTTGATTTTTTTCTTTAATTTCCTGAGAGTTTTGAAATTATTATTTTTATGTTCTGAATTGGAAAATAATTAAAAAAAATTATTTTTCTGTTCATATAAATTAATTGATGGTTTTGATAAGAATTTCTGTGAGGTTAAAAATAAAAAGTTTCACACTCTACTTTGAAAAAAAAAAGTCCATTTTTATCAATAACTTAAACAAAATTTTTTAATTAAAAATAGAAAAAATTCATGAAATGGATAAATGCATTATTTGAATTGTTCAATGAAGTCATTATGGGAAATGAGATTTGATCGGACAATATTCTAAAATTAAATTAAAAAGTAATGACGTTAAATTAACATTAATTGAATAACCAGTTTCGATTTAGTCATAGTGGAAAAATTAATGTTTTTTGAAATAAGAATTAAAATAAATGTAAAATAAGTTTCAATAAATGAACTAAGGATATTATTGTGGGGAAAAAAAGAAATGAAAAGAATGTAAGGATAAAAATAAAAATCAAAATATTCTTACTCATCCACACTTTTAAGATATAATAGTACATAAAATGTGCGTTGAACGTGATATTGTTACATCGTCGTGACATTATTATTATTATTGAAATATATATATATATATACCAATTTAGTTAGTGCCCAATTTTTTTTTATCAAACTAAGTTTGTTCGTAAATTTAATTAATTGAATTATTAAATTACAAACATATTTTAATAAAATCTTCAGTGAAGATATATAATTAAGGACAAAATTTCATCATTGTTAAAATATAATGGACACTCTTGACGTTTAACGTACATTTTTCAAGCACGCGTTTCATCAACTTTTATCAAAATATACTAAAAATGATATTGTCAATTTTTTCATGCAAAAATGGAAAGAACATTCTTAGTGCATTTAGGAATTCAAGACATCATCATCAAATAATGTAAGATGATAATAAATTATAAAATTAAATAGCAATAATAATAATAATAATAATAATAATAATAATAATGGTATTTAAAGATAATAAAATGAATGTTAAGGATACTATTGACCATAAATATAAAAAATTAAGGGTAAAATGGGAAAATGAAAGTTTCTCCCCAACACTTTTAATATATAGCCTTTGTTTGGTTTTCTATAAAAAAAAAAAAAAAAAAATTCTACAGTACTTAATCTCAAACATCCATTAAAAGTCAAGTTCACAATATTTGACTTTGCAACAAAATCTCAATCATTATTTCTTTTGAAAAATCACTATTTATTTCAAAAAAATTCTTTTTAAACAATACCAAACACACACAGTAGATAGATAGTAGATAGATTTCTCCATTCAATCTCTTTTTAAAATTATCAAGAAAAAGCTTATATAGTAGTAAAAAAGGCATAAGGGAACATTTAAATTTTGTTAAGAGTTAATAATCATGTATTATTATATTATCTGTTCCTAGAACCCAGTGTTCTTGATTAGAAGTTTCAAAATACTTGTAATCCTGTGTTATATTATCTGTCCATAGAATATTTATATTCTTTTTTAACAACTTATTTGACGTATGTGCAATGCACGTATCGTAATTTTGTTGAGTATGTAATAGGGTAGTGCTAAAACATTTTGTTGGAAGCTGGATTTTCTTTTTGTGTGGACTGCATTAAAAATAGAATTTAATCGACATTGGAGACTCTAAAAGGTAACATAGAAGAAATTTCAAATTAAATCACAGTGATACATTTTAAATGTAGTATACATGTGCTAGTGAAGAAATGATACATTTAAATTTAAATTTTATGTGTAAACCCAAATGCACGATTTTTTTAAACAAAATGCAAGATAAAAAAGAAAAGGAAATAAATATGATTTCGTGGAATTAAAACTCTATGTATTGAAAGTAACAATCCTGATCTAGTGTCCATAGTGTGCGTCATAAAATGTGTTCGCTGTAATTGTGATGTTGCCACGTGTCTCTATATATATTTTTTGAGACACGTGGCAACATCATACTCACGGTGGGTGCTATAAAAATTTTCCTACTGTGGGCACTATAAAATTTTCCTACTGCGAGCATTAGATTAATTCCGTTGAAAGTAATACATTCGAAGTAGGATCTGTAAAATGTATAAAAATCGAGCCTTCCAACAAAAATATAAAGTAATAGACGTCCTAGTACAATAAATAAATAAATAATAATAATCACATTAATCAGAAAATTAAACTAAAACGCATGGAAAAAAAAAATATGTTGTCCCTAATGAAAGAGTGTCTGTGCTAATAAAACTACACTTGAAAGTGAATTCTAAAACAGTAAATATAAAGAAAACACATTTATTCATATATACAAACATAGAGAACAAAAAAGAGATTAAAAAAGTTATATAAGCAACGGATAAATAACTATAGATCAAAGAAATACTTACAATTCAACTACTTTCCCAAAAAAAGTCAGTGGATCCGTTAACTTTCGATCGAAATCAAAAAGAAAAGTTACTCGTTCGAAATTACACTATATAACAAAATCTTAACATATGTACGCAAAGTAGGGGTGGGCATCAACCCGCAAAAACCGCCCAACCCGATCGAGTTGGGTTGTGTTGGGTTATAAAAAAAAAAATTTGTTTGGATTGGGTTGGGTTGGGTTGTGGGTTGGATGATAAACCTAACCCAACCCGACTCAACCCAACCCAATCAAAATTTAAAAAATATAAGACCATTTAAATTTCAAGAATCTTAAATCAATTTTTAATTTGGATGAAACTCAAATATAATTTGAACATATTTTAGTTTTATTAGAAAATATTCAATTTATTATATTTGAGCTTATTGTATTGTACATAATTTATTTGAGTTAATAGTTAATTTATGTGCATAATTTTTTAATTTTCTAAGAATTTTATTTAATTGGACCAAAGTCCAAACCACCCAACTCAACCCAACCCAACCGAAACTTAATTGGGTTGGATTTGATTGGGTTTGAACTCATGTTTGGGTTGGGTTGGGTTGATTTTTTATCAACCCGACCATAGTGGGTTGTGTTCGGGTTGGGCAAAAAATCGACCCAACCCAACCCACCCTAACGCAAAGGAGTTAAATGGGGAAATTAAATAATTTATATACATGTTAGATATATCTAAATTTACATTTCATTTAAACACCAATAATGGATCGTTTTGCAAGTAAAATTTCAACAATAAAATGGATAGATGGTTTTTCAATACGAAGAACACAAAATCTTATTTCTGATTTCACATAGTTATCCCTCTTAATAGCAGCAATGCAGATTTTCACAATAGAGTGAATAGTGAATCGATGCTTACTCTTCCAATATATATTTTACATAATAAACAAATCAAAACAAAATTAAAGAAAACCCCATTCAAATTTCAAATCTAAAAACCAAAATAAATTAAAATATTAATCACTGAAAAAACAAATAACATTTTCTTTTTGAAAAAAATTACATACCCAAAGGTTGAAAAACGACTATTTGAACCTAAAAAGTTAAGCCGAAAAATAAGAGAGAAACGAATGAACAACTTAAAATCTTCAAAATCTTTGGACCCATTGTTCAATCTAAGCCAAGAACTCAAAGATGAAAAGTATAACAGGAGAGTAAAGAGATTTTTACTCACAAAATAAGGTTGTCGAAGCCTACGTCATAAAAATCGAGTGTCGCAAGATTTTGGGTTTTCAAAACTGAGGATCGTCTGAACAAAAGCTGTCAAACAAATGCGATGGCAAGCAGGCAGGAAAATTTTTACATTGAATGTGCTATTTGAAATTTACGAAACTAGCACATTCAATCTAATGACAATGAAGTCTTCTTTCCATGCATGTGCTTTAGTTGATGACTAAACTATGCAAGACTTTGATTTCTTGATTTTTAAAATACATTTACTTATATTACGTGCAACAAGGTAATTAAAACACCTCAGTTTTACTACCTTTTTTTTAAAAAAAAAAAAATCTTCTCAGTTTTAGCGAAATATGTGTAAGGTAAGTAAAATTAACCTCAAGGCCCGGTTAATTAGTCAAAACTTGTTATTTTTTGCAGAATACGGAGAATTTGAAGTTGCCCTTTTGGTTAATGAAAAATTTTTACCACAATTTTTTAAACTTAATCTCAATCATCCATCCTTAGTCAAGACCACAATTTTTTTATTTTTCAAACATTTTTAAACCATACATTCATAAAAAAATAAAAAATAAAATCCAGAACTTTTTCATGGACCAAACAGGAATAGTATCCAATTAGGGATACTATTTATACAAAACAATAGATTCTTATTCTATAAGAAAACTATTTCAAAAAAAAAAAAAAAAAAAATCTAATCTGCTATCTAATTAAAATACTACTATAAACAAAACATTAATCAAAAAAAATCTAATATTATCATACAAAGTAATAAAAACGAATTGAAACGGTCAAAATAATTGATGATTTCCACACTGAAATGCATCATATTTTATTCAAAGCAGCTTTAAAATTCTTTCTTAATTCATTTAGTCCAACGTTTTGTACGCAGGTCACGTGCGCCCAATAAAACTTAAAAAACTATCCAACATCGCCAAAAACATTCTAAATTCTTTTCTATAGTCGTCAAAAAATGACCAGATGCCAAAGAAATATTACCATGCAATAAAATCTTGGACCTAGACTTTGAAACAAATTCCATGTAGTCCGTTCCTTTATGTGCCTTTGACACAGTCGTGCATAATATTGATGTAGAACAAATGGTCAATTGGATGAAAGGAGCAAGACCGCAAAGTGAAATATTGTTGAATAATTCGATCTTTGTAAATATTTTGTTAGAAATATCTTAGCTTAGCTAGGTATTAGCTGTCATAGTTAGTTAAAGTTCAATTAGATTAGTTAAAGCCCGGTTTGTGCATAATATTGATGTAGAACAAATGGTCAATTGGATGAAAGGAGCAAGACCGCAAAGTGAAATATTGTTGAATAATTCGATCTTTGTAAATATTTTGTTAGAAATATCTTAGCTTAGCTAGGTATTAGCTGTCATAGTTAGTTAAAGTTCAATTAGATTAGTTAAAGCCCGGTTTGTTTCATCACTTGCATAAATACTCTTCTGTTACCATTTCTGCATAATTTTTCCAGTTGCCTCAATAGAAATCAGTCATATTTCTCTCTACAGATTACGTTCATGGTATCAGAGAAGGAGAGTTGATCCAAGTAAGAAATTACTGATCAAATTCTTGTGAGGAAAACATCACGTCTGTTGATAAAAATCAATGGCGGAAATCTTGGAGGAAGAAGAACTGATCGGGAATGAGAAGAATAATGCAACTGCGACTGAGAAGAAAGTTCGTGAGCTGCATGAAGGAGATCCATTACAGCTACACAACTCGGACCATCCAGGAATGTCTCTTGTGACTTCACCACTTACTGGAAGAAACTATTTGGTCTGGAGTAGATCAGTTCGTATTGCCCTAGGAGCAAAAATGAAATTGGGGCTAATTGATGGATTGATTGAAGCACCAGCCAAAACTTCACCTCAGTATGAAAAGTGGAATCGGGTTAACTACATGGTAACTTCCTGGATCTTAAACTCTATATCTAAGGAAATTGTAGATGCATTTCTGTAATACCGTTTTTCATTTTTACGTGCATCCTTTAATTTCATGTAATAATTATGTTAATGTTATTATAAATTTTGAATTTAATGATATTCTAATGTTGATAATTCGAATTATTTTGCAGTGGAATGACTTAGATGCCGTCTCGATTAATGTACCAATTAAAAGTTTATAAATTGTTCATTTTAATAGTTTACGTGTAATTTTATGTGATTAAAATTTTATTGCCTAAACATGAGATTTTCTATTTTATTGTATTAAATGGAAAGTCGGGGGAAAGTTTGGTGGCAATTGGAGAGTAAATAGAACTTATGGACTAAGTTATGTACATAGAGAGAAATGAGGGACCAAATTGCAAATCTCAAAAGATTATATTTAAACCTAATTCAATCACCTCAGACTCGATCCTCTCATCTCTCTCTATCTCACACCTCTCTCACCCTCACTCGCCTCGGTCTCTCTCTTCTCGCCTCCAGCACGCTCAGCTCTCTCTCTCTCGCGCGCGCCTCCACTCTCGGTCTCGCCTGCCTCTCGCTCTCTCGCCGGTGACACGAACCAGCGCCGGCGACCGCGACTCCACCACCTCCCTCTTGTAGTTTGCATCGGTCGGTAACTCCTCCCCTCGACCAACACATCGCGACACACAGCCACACACTCTTCAGCACATAATATGTATATGCTTGTATACTTCATACCTTGGGTTGAAGTTTAGATTTAAATTTAATTGTTAATTTCGGTTTTTTGGGGCTATATATATATATATTTTATATATATATATATATATATATATATATATATATATATATATATATATATATGAAAATTAATGTGCAGATTTCGAAAATTTAATTCAAGAAATTAGTTAACTGTTTGGTTTAAATGCCGATTTACAATGGTTATTTTCAGATTGAAATTTGTGTATGTTCGGACTTCAATTTAGTTAGCTTACTTGAATCTAAGATTTAATGTTGAGTTTTAATTTCGAATTTCAGATTTGAGTAATTTAAATATATGTATGTATATATTGATATTATACATATACATAAATTTTAGACTTTTCAATTTATAAAATTTGTGAACTGTAAATGTGCATAACAATTTTAGACTTCGAAATGTAGGAATTTAGTATTATAACTTATATGTATAATTTATTTCAGAATTCAGATTTGATGGGATTATGAAATTAGTTAATTCAATTGAAGTGCTTACTGTCATTTTTGAGAATTTGCAGATTAGGAATAGTTAAAATTCTAATTAAACGATTTTCGTAAAGTCGTGTTAAATTTTGTGGATTTTGGTTTAAGTTTGATGTAATTATTTGAATTTGAAATTTAAGAGATAAAAATTATAGCTTTGTTAATTATTTGGTTAAAGTTTGAATTATAATGATAATTTTTAGATTTGGAATTTTTGAAAAATACTTCGTTTAATTTTGAGTTCGTTTTAATTGAGTTTCTACTAGTTTGGGTAAATTGAGAATTTCGGATTTTCGAACGGTTAGGGTTGTAATTTCAGTTAGTTCATTGAAATTTTTGAATGTTGAGTTAATTTGAAATTTTCAAATTTATTAATATTTAGAATATTAATTGAATCATCTGGGAAAGTTAAGTTCTATATTTCTTAATTTGGGTTTGAATTAATAGATAAGAAAAGCTTTCTAAAGTACATTGAAATTGACATCTTATTTCGAATATGGTGTTGTGTGTTGGACCTAGCATAAGGTCACGTTTGGGGTTAAATTGTGAATGAAATAGAAGTTTTAACCTTGCTTAGAGTAAAATGTGATTTTTGAACTAAAAGTATATTTTATTAAATGAATGGGTACAACTAGGATTTTGGTACATTGACGACACGGGCAGTCGAGGCTCCTCCACTTGCAAATCCAGATGACGGCAAATACTAAGGATGTCAAGTAAGTAAACTTCCCCCTATTTTTATAGAAGTTGAATGTAAATGTGAAATGTGTAAATGACTGCCTTGTAATCTACTTGCCTTGATGAATTTCATTTACATTATGAAAGTATATGTTATTGAGAAGAATGTTCAAGCATGCACATTATCATGTCATTGCATCATGAAGCATGCATTGACATCGAAAATGGGAAGTCAAATGTTTTTAAATGAAAGAAATGTGTCAAGGTGCAAGTTTGTTCAAAAGTTATGTATCCCAAGTTTTTGAAAGAATGAATGGGTGTACTTCTAGTTCATGAAAGTTGCGAGTGGGAAATGGGGCGCGGGGGACCGGCGTACCCAAATTAAGTCGCTTTGCGACGGAATGTTCAACCGTTTACGGTGGACTGTTAAACCGCTTTGCGGTGGGAAAGTGAATGTTAAACCGCTTTGCGGTGGAAATGTGAATGTTAATCTGGTTCCAAATAAGTAATTGCTCACTGTATTCTGATTGACTAGAAGTTACACCAAGTGAGCTCACGATGGAAATGAAGTGAAAGTTTGAAATGTTTGAATGTTCTGGAAAGTAAAGTAAATGGGGATACATACATGGAATTTTTAAAGCATTCATGTCATAAGCATGAATTCATGCATACAGTTTACTTACTAAGCTTTAGCTCACCCCAATCCCTCCCCATATTTCAGGTGATGAAAGTTAGATGATCCGAGGAGAACACTTGGCGGCTGACTCCGACAGTACCCATCGTCGTATTAATTAATAAACTTAAATTTATTCAAGTTATTTTTAGTTAAATTAGAATTTATTTAAGTTCTAAGTAATTATTTCTTAATTCATTTATTTTGATAATTGTTTCGGTTGAAATTAGTTTAAATAAGTTATGGTATTTCCCTGTGATTAGTTTTTATCATGTTTTTCATGAGTTTATAAATTTATACTTCAAGTTATTTTGTTGAGGAGTTTGGGGAATTAATGTTGAAGTTGAATTTTGGAATTGTGGTCGGATGTGGATTGTTGGGTTGAATGAGTTGAGAATTGTATTTATAAAATGGTTTTGACGTCCCTCTACAGGTTGGCTATGTCCAATTTACAGAGGAGACTCTGCCGAAATTTCTGTAAAATTTTGCAATAGATAAATGAACATTTTAATTGTGTAAACCATTAAATTCCGCATTTAATGTGAATGGAAGTTAACACGCATAAGTTTTAGACTCTTAAACTTGGGGTGTTACATTTTCTGTATACTACAAGTGCTAGAGAACTATGGAATGAAATAGAAGAAAGGTTTGGAGGTTGTAATGGACCGCAACTCTACCAAATTCAGAGAGAGATTTCATCTATTACTCAGAGAGACATGACCATCTCTCAATATTATACCAAATTGAAGAGGCTGTGGGACGATTTGATTTTTTTGATGCCTTTACCGGAATGCATTTGTGGATCGGAAAAGGCAGTATCAGACATAACTTCTTTCAACAGATTGATGCAATTTTTGATGGGGTTAAATGAGGAGTATGAGCATGTCAGGAGCCAAATTCTTGTCATGGAACCACTTCCATCTGTGAATAAGGCATACTCTATGATACAGAGAGTTGAAAAGCAAAGGGAGGTTTAGGTGGCCTATGGAGACAATGCAAAGATGAATGCTTTGTATGCAAAAACACACAATTATAAAGGAGGAAAACCGACTGAAGTGAACAAGAAGGAGAAACAACACCAATTTTGTACACACTGTAATATCAGTGGTCACAACAAGGAATCTTGCTTCAAAATTGTTGGATACCCGGATTGGTATAAACAGCCAAAGAGTCAGAGAAAGTCAAGACACAATGCTAATTTGGCCAACACACCACTGGAATTCTGCAGTGAAGGAACTGAAGGTATCAGGAAGGGAGACCTGAAGGACGTGAACTTGGCTGAGATGATTCAGCAAGAATTAATAAAGATGATGCATGGAAAAGGAGCAAGTTCTGAAAATTTGGTGAACTTTGCCCACTTGAGTGACTATGCAGGTCCAGTTCTAAAACCAAAATCTATTCATGCTTTAAATGCTTCCAATTTTATAGAAAAAGGTTCTTGGATAGTTGATACAGGCGCCTTAAATCACATGTGTACTGATTTAATCTTAATGAAGCAGCCTAAAACCATTCCTTGTCCTATTCCTGTATATCTACCTGATGGATCCATAAATTTTGTCAAACACACTGGAAATATACATCTAACTGATGATATGATTCTAACTGAAGTCTTACACATACCAACTTTTAAATACAACCTACTCTCAGTTCATAAATTAGCCAAAACCTCAAAAATCAAGTTTACATTTTTTGATGATCATTGCTTGCTGCAGGACCGTCAGACTGAGAGGACTATGGTAGTTGGTAGGGTAGTCAAGAACCTCTACCTATTGGACATAACCTCATTTTCAGCCAGCACTATAGACAGACACAAATTCAGCCATTGTAATAATGCTCTGTCTACCCCTAGTTTCTCTTTTCCTGCATTTCCTGCTTTCAATAATAATGCCAAGAAGAATTCTTTACTTCTTTGGCACAAAAGAGTTGGACATAGTTCTGAGAATGTTTTACAACATTTGAAAGTTATGAAGTCTTGTAATAAATCTGATCTCACACCTTGTGATGTATGTGCCTTCTCAAAACAACAAAGGTTACCTTTAAGACCAGTCACATTCAAACTAAAGAAATTTTTGAATTGATTCACTTAGATCTTTGGGGACCATATAAAACGAGCTCATTATGTGGTGCACATTATTTTTTGACTGTTGTGGATGACTATAGTAGAGGAACTTGGACTTTTTTGCTTAAGCATAAAACACAAGTTTTCTATACTGTAAGGCAACTACACCAGTTGATTAAGACTTAGTTTAACAAATGCATTATATGTATAAGGTCTGACAATGATTCTGAATTTATCAATTCTTAATTTCAACTATTGTTAAGTGAAAATGGAATCCTACATCAGAGATCATGTGTTTTTACACCACAACAAAATGGTGTGGTGGAAAGAAAACATAAGCATCTTTTACAAATTGCAAGAGCACTCATGTTTGAGTCTAATTTGCCAAAATACTTTTGGGAGGAGTCTATTTTGATGGGTACATATATCATAAATAGACTTCCTTCAAAACTTCTTGATTGGAAAACACCATTTGAAATTCTCCACAAAAGGCAGCCCTAATATGATAACTTGAGAGTCTTTGGTTGCTTGTGTTATGCCACAAATACAAAACCTTTTAAAGACAAATTTACCTCTAGAAGTTTTAAGTGTGTCTTACTTGGTTTTAACTCTGGTCAAAAGGGTTACAAGGTGTATGATTTAGAAAAGAAACAAGTCTATATTTCAAGAGATGTAATTTTTCATGAACATGTCTTTCCCTTTAAAGCCATACAACAAACAGCCTACAACTCACCTTTACCTATGCCATTTTATGATATTGAATCACATGAAACCTCAGATACTTTACCCACACCAATAGAATCCGAAAATAATGTTGAACCTTCAAAGTCTTCTTTGAACAATACATCAGCTGCCACAGAAGATCTCAGTCCAGCTGCTACAGAAGATCTCAGTCCAAACAATGAATCTGCATAAGAAATCTTGAATTCCTCAACCTATACTCCTCAGACCACAAGTTCTCCCATAAATAGGAGAAGTTCTAGACAAAAAAATCCACCCACCTGGTTACAAGATTTTGTAACCAACTGTAGCCATACTACTCCTATACAAACTGGTAACCCCAAATACTTATCCCTTTTGTGTATCCCAGTCTTTTAGACCTTAGTACACTCAATTTCTAGCCAATATCAGCACCCTTCAAGAGCTTAATTCTTATAAAGAGGCAAGCTCTAAAGCTGAATGGACAGAGGCAATGAATATTGAGATGGAGGTACTGGAAAAGAACAATACTTGGGATCTGATCACCTTGCCACCTGGAAAGAAACCTATAAGGTCTAAATGGGTATTCAAAACAAAACTAAAGGCTGATGGTTCTTTAGATAGATGTAAAGCACGTTTGGTGGCTAAGGAGTATAATCAAGTGGAAGGGGTAGATTATTTTGAATGCTTCTCTCCTGTTGCTAAAGCTGTCACAATTAGAATTTATTTTTCTATAGTTACAGCTAGAGAATTGTAAGACCACTTTTCATTTCTCGTGCAATTTTAAATTTCGTGTAATACTGTGATGAATATTATTATAAATTATGATTTTTGTTATCTTTAATGTCTATAATTGAAATTATTTTTGTAGTGGAAGAACTTGGATGTCGGCTCGATCAATGTACCAATTTGAAAGATTATAAATTGGTTATTTAAATTAGTTACGTGCAATTCTATGTAAATAATTGTTTTATTGCCTCAGCATGTTATTTTCTATTTTATTATGCCAATTTGAAATTTGGGAGAAAAGTGTAATGTCAATCGAGGGTAAATAGAACTTATAAACTTACTTAAACAAAAGAGAAGAGTTGAGGGACTGATTTGCAAATTTCAAAAGATTAAAAAACCTTAACCTAACCTAATCACTCTCACTCACGCCTCTCTCTCACTCGGTCTCTCTCTCGAACCCGTTCTCTCACCCTCGGCCTCTCCGTCTCTGTCTCCCTCTCGGCCTCGCTCTCCTCCGCTCTTCCTTCGACCGCCGACCGCCGTTCCACCGACAGTAAGTCCCCTCTCCCTCTTCCCCGTTCTCTTCACGACACGCACACACTCGAAGCCGAAGGCGCACACACCAACCGAACTCCACCATTGCCGAACACACCCATGTAATTAGTGTATGTATATATATGGGATTGTATGTATATGTTGATGTATATGTAATTTCCCTTAGGTATAAACTTCAGGTTTTGATTGAATAGATGAAATCCCAGATTTTTTTCAAAGTTATGAAATTAATTGCAGATTTCGAATTTGGTTGTAATTTCAGATTTCTTGTAACCTTAATTTTTGATTTCAAATTTTTGATAATGGGCATATATATATTATTACGTATATATGCATATACATACGTAGATTTCAGATTTCTATGTGTATAAATATAAAATTTCATATTCAATTTCAGTCTAAATTTCATATGTTAAATGTCAATTTTAAAAATATGGAATTTAATGATGTCAGTGTGTATCATATATATGGGGATTTACAGATTTTAGGGATAATGGCATTAAGGGGGTGTGTTAATTTTTCAGATTTTTGTGTAAACTTTCAAATTTAAGAGACTATTGGAACTATAAATCGGAATCTTAGAATTTTTGGAATTTATTGATTTGGGAAGTTGGGTATTGTATATACTAAGTAAACTTCTTTCATTTATGATAATAGGATTAATTATTAGATTTGGGGAAAAACCTCAAGAATTGTTTTAATTGTTATCTAGTATGTGGTTTAAGTTGGATATAATTGTTTGAGTTGTATTTAAAAGAACAAGTTAGTTTAAGTTGAAATTACGTTCAAAGTTATAAATTTTAGTTCAAGATCATTTTTGATAAGTAATGCTTGGCTTTGATTTGTGGGATTGATAAGTAAGATTTCAAAATTTCCTCGAACTTAATGTGTTACTTCGAATATGATATTATATGTGGTGTTAAATGTGTTTGTTATATTATGAGTCACATGAAAGTATATGTTTTGGGAATTTGAAAGTATGAAAGGAAATTCTTTAGTTTTATGTGCTCTAGTCTCGATATAAGATCACATGTGAGTTAAATTGAAGTTTTAATTTCAGTTAATGTTTGATTGAGTATTAAAATGAATAACGAATTTAATTGTCAACTAAAAGTCATATTTATTAACGAATGTGAATAATTAGGGATTTTGGTACATTGACGTTACGGGTATCCGAGACTCTTCCACTTGCAAGTTCAGAACGGTAAATACTAAGGATTTCAGGTAAGTAAACTTCCCCCTATTTTCATCAAAGTTGAATGTAAATATGAATGTTATGTGTAAATGACTGTCTTGCAACTTAATTGCTTTGATAAATTTCATTTACTTTGTGAAAGTATATGTTATTATGAAGAATGTTCAAGCATGCACATTATCATGTCATTGCATCATCAAGCATGCATTGGCATCGAAATTGGGAAGTGAAATGTTTTTAAATGAAAGAAATGTGTCAAGGTGCAAGTTTGTTCAAAAGTTATGTATCCCAAGTTTTCGAAAGAATGAATGGGTGTGCTTCTAGTTCATGAAAGTTGCGAGTGGGAAATGGGGCGCGGGGGACCGGCGTACCCGAATTAAGTCGCTTTGCGACGGAATGTTAAACCGCTTTGCGGTGGGAAAGTAAATGTTAAACCGCTTTGCGGTGGGAAAGTGAATATTAAACCGCTTTGCGGTGGGATCTGGTTCCAAATAAGTAATTGCCCACTGTATTCTGATTGACTAAAAGTTACACCAAGTGAGCTCACGATGAAAAAGAAGTGAAAGTTTTGAAATGTTAAGTGAAAGTTTGAAATGTTCGAATATTCTGGAAAGTAAAGAAAAAGGGGATACATGCATGGAATTTTTTAAAAGCATTCATATCATAAGCATGCATTCATGCATACGGTTTACTTACTGAGCTTTAGCTCACCCCAATCCCTCCCCAACATTTCAGGTGATGGAAGTTAGATGATCAGAGGGGAGCACTTGGCGGCTGACTCAGACAGTACCTGCTGTTGCTTTAATTAATAAAGTTAAAATTATTCAAGTTATCATTAAATTTATTCCTTCATTTATTATTACGGATAATGTTTTGGTTGAAGTTAGTTTTGATTACGTATGGGTAACGTATTAGGGGTTAAATTACCTCTTATTGAAATTGTCAATGTCTGTTGATTTTTGAGAAATCTTATGCTTGAGGAGTTTGGGGAATGAATGAATTGGTTTTGGCGATGATGAATGCGATTTTGATGTGATTGAAGCTTTGAATTTTGAAATGGTCTTGATGTCCCTCTACAGGTTGGCTATGTCCAATTTATAGAGGAGATTCTGCCGAAATTTCTGTACAATTTTATAATAGATAAATGAATATTTTAATTGTGCAAACGTTTTAAATTCCGCATATAATGTGAATGGAAGTTAACACGCCTAGGTTTTAGACTTTCAAACTTGGGGTGTTACAAGAATGGTCAATTCAGCAACTAGACATTAATAATGCATTCTTACATGGTGTATTGGAAAAAGAAGTGTATATGCGGCCACCTGAGGGGTATGAAAAAGGGAGTAAAGGACAGGTTTGCAAGCTAAAAAAGTCACTCTATGGACTTAAGCAAGCCAGTAGACAGTGGAATTCAAAGTTATGCAAACATTTACATTGCTATGGATTCACTCAGTCTTCACATGATCATTGCCTTTTTACCCTTCACACTGACTCCTTGTTTATTGCACTTCTCGTGTATGTAGATGATTTGTTAATTACAAGGAATGATGAGTTAGAAATGAAGAGAATTAAAGACTCTTTGGATGAAGCTTTTACCATCAAGGACCTTGGATATGCTAAGTATTTTCGTGGTATCTAAATTACAAGGGAAACAGATGGAATATATCATAATCAATGCAAATATGCTTTGGATTTGGTAAACGATGCAGGTTTATTAGGAGCAAAACCCACCACAACACCTCTTCCAAAAGGACAGAAGTTTGCAGCCAATGATGATACCTTTCTACCTTAGCCGGATCAATACAGGATATTGATAGGGAGATTGCTCTACCTAACTCTCACTAGACCGGACATTACATATGGAGTTCAACAATTGAGTCAATTTGTTCAATCACCCACTCAGACGCATCGGAATTCTGCGATGCACATTTTGAAGTATATCAAAGGTACTTTGTCTACTGGATTGTTTTTTCAGTCCAAGAACGACTTCAGCCTTGAATCCTACCGTGATGCTGATTGGGCAGCATGTTCAAATACAAGAAGATCAGTCACTGGGTATTGTATTTGTCTTGGAAGAGCATTAATCTCATGGAAGACGAAAAAGCAAACAATCGTATCACGGAGCTCCGCTGAAGCAGAATATAGAAGCATGGCTGCTACAGTGTCAGAATTGAAGTGGATTTCTTATATACTACAAGACTTTCATATCAAATTATCACTTCCTATTTCTCTCTGGTGCGATAATTAGGCAGCTATCCATATTAGTGTCAATCCCGTGTTTCACGAGCATACGAAACACTTGGAAATTGACTGCCATGTTGTAAGAGATCAATACAAGAATGGTTTTATGCGTCCTCAACATGTCTCTACTCATGATCAGGCTGCAGACATCTTCACGAAGTCGCTACCTGCTCCACGGTTTTGTTTTTTAGTCTCCAAGTTAGGCTTGATGGATTTCCATCAATTGCCAACTTGTGGGGGGAATGTTGAATAATTCTATCTTTGTAAATATTTTGTTAGAAATATCTTAGCTTAGCTGGGTATTAGCTGTCATAGTTAGTTAAAGTTCAGTTATATTAGTTAAAGCCCGGTTTGTTTCATCACTTGTATAAATACTCTTCCGTTACCATTTCTACATAATTTTTCCAGTTGCCTCAATAGAAATCAGTCATATTTCTCTCTACAAATTTCGTTCAAATATTGTGGTGAAAATGAATTTACATTATCATATAATTGGAGGACTTCTTCTTAAATAAGTTATTGTAGAAAATGTAGAAGGTAGAAATCACGAGTTTACATCAACATTGAATCCTCATTGAATCCATATAGAATCATTCTATTATTGAATTGCATGATTCAAGGAAACAAACTGATGACTCATCAAAGGAGAAGGACGAAATGACCTCTGCGCGATTCTTTATTCTTTGTATATTTCTTGTATGTAGAGTTTTTTGCTTTATAAATTCGAGCAACTCAGTGTGATCCGTAAGCTTCAATTTTATAAAATTTCCAGTTATTCAATTTGGTATCATATCCAATTTCCGCCTTTCATCATGTCTACTCCTTCCACTGAAAATCTCAACACCTCAGCCAATTCAAATTCTTCAAACCCATCTGCAATCCCACAAAATCAAAATTCTGCCACTGGAATTAGCCTAACCCAAAGCATCTCTATCAAGTTGGATAGAGATAATTACTTACTTTGGAAAAATATGGTGATCCTTATCATTAAGGGGCACAACCTAGAAGTCTATATCCTTGGAACAAAGATCTGTCCGCCAGAATTTATCTCCAGAGGAATTTCAGCACCTGAAGGTGAGACTACTACAGTATTGATGAATCCTGACTTCACGAAGTGGGTTTCCATAGACCAGCTTCTAATGGGATGGCTGTATTCACCCATGACACCAGAGATTGCAATGCGAGTCATGGGTAGCAACAACTCTGCGAAGCTGTGGACTGTGATACAAGAGAGATTTGGAGTGATGAGCAAATCAAGGCTTACTTTCCTTACCTCTGAATTGTAGAGAATTAGGAAAGGGTCCCTCTCCATGGACCAATATCTTACATTAGTGAAGAAACTGTCTAATAACCTTGAAGTCGCAGGAAAAAAGGTTGATCAAGCCGATTTAATCACCCAAGTTTTGGAAGGACTTGATGTAGAATACACACTAGCAGTGGTGCAACTCACTAGAAAAAACGAAATCACCTAGCATAAGCTTACATTCATTCTACTTACTAATGAAAGTAGACTTTGACCATCTCAACCAGATCATGATTGGTATGGGTTCAATCAATCTGAGTCAAGGAGGAAACATAGGAGGTTTTGGTGCTGGAAGAAGCTCTAGAGGATTCCCTAATGCAAGGTTCCATGGAGCTAGAGGAAGGAACAAAGGGAGGAGTAGAGGAGGAAGATTGTCAGAGTATAAAACACCATGCCAAATATGTGGCCTGAAGAATCACCAGGAAGGTTGGTACTTCAAGGGATATGATGAAAAACATGTCGTGAACATATCAGAAGAAGAAAATTACCAGTCTAGAAGGAACAACTATACAGCATACTATGCATCACCCCGCACTCTTGAGGATCAAACGTGGTTTGAAAATTCAAGGGCGAGCAATCATTTAACCAACAATAGAAACAATCTAGATGAGGCCAAGGAGTATTGTGGTAAGGAACAAATTCAAGTTGGAGACGGTAATCTTCTACCTATTACTCATATTGGTAAAAGATGCATAAAAGTCTGCGGTAATGATACTACTCTTATGCTAAATAACTTACTACTTGTGCCTAAAATCCAAAGAAATTTGCCGAGTGTTTCTAAATTCACGTCTGATAATGGTGTTTATATTGAATTTTACCCAACATGTTGTGTTGTGAAGGACCTACTGTCCAGGAAGGTGTTAGTTCAAGGTACACTTAAAGATGGTCTCTATCAAGTAAACCTTCAAAACGTCCTAGCAAGATCTATCTTCCAAGAATCAACCAACTCCAGACAACTCAACTATCCTATTTTATGCATTTCGTCAAATTGTAATAAGACTAAATCTGTTTCTAGTTTAGAAACATGGCATAGAAGACTTGGACACCCATAATTTAAGATTCTTAGCCATGTATTGAATTCTTATATGACAGATATCAAATTCAATGAAACTTCTTATTTTTGTGAAGCTTGTCAACTTGGTAAATCACACAAACTATCATTCAAATCCTATGACGCCCCGAGTTCTAGATACCCAGAGCATCACTTCATCATCTCAAATTTACTTTGAAAAATAATAATTTAGCGGAAAATGAATTTAATAACGGAAATTCAATTCACACAATTTTATAAATTTGACTAAAACGGCCAAAATGTTCGAACATAAATTAAACTTGAACATAATAAAATAAATTTGCAGTTTCAATGGTTTGAGTATGGAAAAATAACTAAATAAATTTGTAATTTGAAATAGAACATTTTAAATACTTATTAATAGCCACCATCGTACGTCTTGCCGCCAACTCCGTCATCTGCAAAAGTGGTTTTGGAAAACGTGAGTATTTCAAAGATACCCAATCACCAACCTCGAATGGCACTCGCTTTCTACCTTTGTTGGAACTGGAGGCATACTGTTCATTCTTCTTCTCAATTTGGAGTTTGACCTTCTCGTGGAGAGATTTGACTAACTCCGCCTTCCTCTTCCCATCTAAACTACCTGTTTCATTAATAGGTAACGGAATCAAGTCCAAAGGAGTTAATGGCTTAAAACCATAAACAATCTCAAATGAAGAAAAGGAAGTAGTGGAATGAACACTTCGATTATACGCAAATTCAACAAAAGGTAGACACTCTTCCCAATTCTTTAGATTGCCCCTAAGGATAGTGCAAAGAAGTTGTGTTAATGTTCTATTAACCACTTCGGTTTGGCCATCGGTTTGAGGGTGATATGTCATGGAAAATAAAAGTTTAGTCCCCAATTTTCCCCACAAAACCTTCCAAAAGTGGCTAAGAAATTTGACATCTCTATCCGAAACAATGCTCCTAGGGATCCCGTGGAGTCTCACTACTTCCTTAAAGAATAGGTCGGCTATGTGAGTGACATCATCAGTTTTATGAAAAGCAAGGAAGTGTGCTATTTTACTAAATCGGTCAACTATCACAAAGATGGAATCGCTTCCCTTCTTAGACCTAGGTAGACCTAAAATAAAGTCTGTGGGGATGTCGATGCACGGTTCACTAGGAACGGGTAGGGGTGTATATAACCCATGTGGTGCTACCTTTGACTTGTCCTTCCTACAAGTTATGTACCTAGAATAAATTCTCCCAACGTCCCTCCTCATTTTAGGCCAAAAGAAGTGTTCTTGCAAGATTTCCAAGGTCCTTCTCACTCCAAAGTGACCCATTAAACCTCCCCCATGGGACTTCCTCACCATCAACTCTCTCAAGGAGCAATTGGGCACACAAAGTTTACCTTCACGAAATAAAAACCCCTCATGCCTATAATATTTGTCGCATGCAACCCTTTCACATGAAACAAATATACTTGCAAAACTCACATCATGCACATACAAGTCTTTGATACTCTCAAAACCTAACAACTTTGCACTCAAGGTAGTAATAAGAGCATACCTTCCAGAAAGGGCTTCGGCTACCACATTCTCCTTACCTTACTTGTACTTGATGATGTACGGAAATGTTTTTACGTACTCCACCCATTTGGCATGCCTCTTGCTCAACTTCCCTTACCCCTTCAAGTGCTTCAACGATTCATGGTCAGTGTGGATGACGAACTCCCTAGGCCACAAGTAGTGGTGCCATGTCTCTAATGCTCTCACCAATGCATAGAGCTCCTTGTCATAGGTAGGGTAGTTCAAGGCAGCTCCACTGAGCTTCTCGCTAAAGTAGGCAACCGGCCTTTTTTCTGCATCAAAACTGCTCCAATACCTGTGCTTGAAGCATCACATTCAATCTCAAAAGTTTTGTCAAAGTTAGGCAAAGATAAAATCGAGGCGGTGCACAATCTTTCCTTGATTCAATTAAGCTCATTTTCTTGTGCCTCCCTCCATTTAAACCCAACATGCTTTTTGACAACCTCGGTAGGTGGTAAAACTAGTGTGCTAAAATCCTTGATAAAACGACGGTAAAAACTAGCTAACCCATAAAAACTCCTTACCTCGGTGACACTTGTGGGAGTGAGCTAGTCCTTGATGGCTTTGATCTTCTCCTCATCAACCTCTATTCCCTTAGTACTAACCACAAATCCAAGGAAGACAACACTCTTTATGCAAAAATTACACTTTTTGAGATTAGCATACAATTTTCTTCCTTTAAAACCAAAAGTACACTTCTAAGTGTTCAATATGCTCATTCAAATTCTTGCTATAAATCAAAATATCATCGAAGTAAACTACCACAAATTTTCCAATGAATGCATGCAAAACATAATTCATTAATCTAATGAAAGTGTTCGGTGCATTAGTGAGACCGAAGGGCATGACCAACCACTCACACAATCCTTATTTAGTTTTAAAAACGGTTTTCCATTCATCTCCTTCTCTCATCCTAATTTGGTAATATCCACTCCTCAAATCAATTTTGCTAAAAATGCAAGAACCATGCAATTCATCTAGCATATCATCTAACCTAGGAATGGGGTATCGATACTTTACCGTTATGTTGTTGATGGCTCCGAAATCGACGCACATTCTATATGTTCCATCCTTCTTGGGCACTAGTAGCACGGGAATGGCACAAGGACTCATGCTCTCACGAACATATCATTTGCTCATCAACTCCTCGACTTGCTTTTGGAGTTCCTTGGTCTCTTCCGGGTTGCTTCGGTATGCCAGTCTACTTGGAATGACGGCTCCGAGAATGAAGTAATTTGATGCTCAATGCCTCTAACGGGTGGAAGTCCACCAGGAATCTCCTCTAGGAAGACATCTTCAAAATCCTGCAATAAAGAAGTAGCTAAAGTGAGGAGGGAAGTGCGAGGTTCATCAAGTGTAAGGAGAGACCCCTAATACACCATCAAAAGAATGTGGTGATTTTCTTTTAGTGCTCTCTTCACATCACCGTTGCTAGTATAAAAATTCATTTTTCTCTCAACTTCTTTTGCTCTCTTTCTTTTCTCTTTCACCCCCTCATTTTTTTCACTACTTTTCTCCCATCTTTTTTTTTCACTCTCTTTTTGTGCCCCACTCAACTCCATATTTTTTTTCTTCTTTCTTTTTCCTCTTCCTCTTCCCTTTTGAGTTTCAATTGGTCTTTATAAACTTCTTCTGGACTCAAAGGTAGTCGTGTTACGGGCTTCCCATTCATTTGGAAGCAATATCTATTTTTTCTCCCATCATGCAACACTCTCTATCATATTGCCAGGGCCTACCCAATAATATATGTGTAGCTTGCATGGGAACCATATCACAAAGTACTTGATCTTCATATGTCCCAATGTTGAAAGTAGGAAGTACTTGCTTGCTTACCTTCAACTCACCATAATCACTCAACCATTGTAACTTATAAGGACTAGGGTGTGGCATTAAGGGTAATCCTAACCTCTCTACCATACTAGTGCTAGCTACATTGGTGCAACTTCCCCCCATCAATGATGAGACTATAAGCTTTATCCCTCACAAGACACCTAGTGTGGAAAATATATTCTCTTTGTTTAGCCGTCTCATCCACCTTGGTTTAGGTGTTGAGGGATCTAATGGTGACCAAGGACTTGGGTGGACTAAAAATTCCCTCCACCTCTTCTTCCTCACCATCACTATCATCCCCAACTTGCACTCTCTCTTCGTCCTTTTCATCTTCCGAGTACCACTGCCCATTCTTAATAAACATCACCCTATTGTTAGGGAACTCTCGAGAATAATGCACTCGTCCCCTACATTTGAAGCATTCAATATCCCGACTCCTAGAAGCGGTGGGAACAACCCTAGGCTTATCCTTTACGAAGCCAACTTCCTTCCCCTTGGATATTTCAATGTTGTTTTTAAGTGGTGTTTTATCAACCTTATCACTCCCCCACTTAGATTTCCAAGTGGAACTAGGACCCCCCAACAATTTTTCTTGTCCCTTCCTTTTAAATTGCTCCTTCTTTTTCAATTGAGCTTCCACTTTCATAGCCATGTGTACCAACTCCTCCATTTCCACATAATGGTGAAACTCCACCACATTGGCTATCTCCCTATTCAACCCACTCATAAACCGAGCCATGGTTGCCTCTCTATCCTCCTCTATATTAGCCCTTATCAAGGCCTTCTCCAACTCCTTATAATAATCTTCAACTCCTCTAGATCCTTGAGTAAGAGTTTGTAATCTTTGATAAAGCCCCCTATAGTAGTGACTAGGTACAAACCTTCTCCTCATAAGACTCTTCAATTCATCCCAAGTATCCACACCACCCTCTAGATTCCTTCTCCTAGTGAGCAATAAATTATCCCACCAAGCTAAGTCATAGTCGGCAAACTCCATACCGCTAACTTGACCTTTTTATCCTCAGAGTACCTATGACATTCAAAAATCAATTCCATTTTCCTTTCCCATTCTAAGTAGGCATCCGGATCACTCTTCCTATGGAAAGAAGGAATTTTCATCTTTATACTTCCAAGATTACCATCCACTCCATCTCTACCTCTATGGTTCCTCCCATGGCCTTGACCAACTCCCCTCACATTCCTACCTCCTCTATTCCTACCCATGTTCCAATTTTGGTCACTACCCCCTTCACTCTCCAATTCATCATCATCAACATCATCATCATCATCCTCATACTCATCTCTAACCCTTCTCCTATCACCCCTCCTAACATTTTCTTCCATTGGGGGTGGAACTTCCCTCCTAGTCTCCAACCTCGCTAATCTCCCTTCAAATCTCCTCCCATATCCGCCATGGTAACCGTGAGAGCTTGTATCATATCCCTCAACTCTTGAATTTGTTCATTGGAATCTTGTCCACTTGAAGTATGTGTATTAGTCATGGAGTGTAAGTGTGCAAGTGTCCTCACAAAATATTTCGCTCGTGTTTCACTCAATTAGGCTTTTTCCCTCTAATGAGCGCACCACTCTTGCCTTTTACCACTCGTCACTTTCTTACCCAAACTCTCCAAGGAACGTAATTCAACTAGATTGAGAATTCATTTCTTGTGTAGTACAAATTCCACAAACAATAAGGAAGCAAAGGAATGATTGACAAAATAGCAAGCAGAATTTATTTGCTTGCTATTATACTAGAAAGTAAGGACTTTGAACTTGATTAACAAAGTTTTATAGGATGTAGTCACACTAAGCTTGATAAAGGACATAAGGAATTCAACTAGGAATGTGTATGGTAGATGAAAGGTAGGATTCAATATGAAAACACTCTTTAAGACATTTTGTCAAACACTTAGGATGCAAACTTGAATAGTTTAGGATTTCAAGTGTTTGTTCAAATGTAACTCCCAACAACTTTCAAATTGATAACAACAACAATGCCCAATATGTAGAAATCAAGAAATATTCATGGGCTTCGAATTTTCCCCAATTTATTGTTGAATTTTCCTTTTTTTTTTTTGAATAACAACAACAACAACAAATTTAAAGGATAGGTTTACCAAATTAGAATCAAGCTTTGATACCAAATGATGTGAACCCTCTTGGTGTTTAAACCAAAAATTTCCACAAAAAATTTTGTATCAACCCAAGAAAGCTAAAAATGGATAATCTTGACCCAAGTTTAACAGAACCAAAATTCTAAGGAAGATGAACCCTAGCCCAATGGAGAGATTAAGACAAATACCAAGATATTGTGGAATAAACAACAATAAATATACAAGATTAATTCTCAATATATAAGTTGAAGAAAATTCCAAGAATAGTTACAAGTGAAGAAAGGGATTTACCTCTCTAAAGCTCTCCAATGAGTGTTCTTGATGTTCCAAAAAATAAACTAGGATCTGAGTCATTTACAATATGTATACAAAAGGTGAAAGCAAAAAGTTTGAAAAATTGCACAAAAACCCCGCTTTTTGAATTCGGGAACTTTCGGTCGACCGAACCGGTCGGAAAAATTGAACTTTCGATCGTACATCGCTCAGCCAAACCCGACTGAGGCTACCTCTAAAATCTCTGCAGAGTTTCAGTCGACCGAAATTTCCTTAGCTTCCAAAATTAAGCAATTGACCTCAATCTTGCTCTCTTCTACGTGGACTTGATTTTGGAGCTTGAAAATGAGTCCCACCATCGACTCTTGGACATCTTTGGCCTTGGATCTTGTCATAGGCCCCACCGGTATTCTTAGCGATGGTTGACTTGTTTGACTTTGACTTGGTTGACTCCCTTGATTCTCATCATAATGTATGAATAAATTTTGTATCTAAGTTCATGAATAAGTAGGTGATTCTTGTATGTTATTTCCTGACTTAGACAATATTTAGTAATGATGATGTTTGAGATTTATAAAGTTATTAATCAACAATTTTATTTGAATTTAATTTTTATGAAATGTAGGTTCTTTTATAAGGTTTAGATATTGTTTAACGATAAATTGAAATATGTCGCATAGTAAGTACACTCCTAGAGGTCTTAATTGATTGTTATTTTATATATACATTGATCCATTAAAGCTTGGTGAATGTAAGTAATGTGGAAAAAGAATCGAAATAGTAGATGTGATCCATGTTATTTATTAATACGACTTGTACCTCGATAGATGACATGCCGAACATCATAAAGTAGGATATCTTAGTACAAAGTCAGATTTCTTAGTCCATCTCTTTTTTTATTATAGTCCTGAGTTTGGCCGATGACTGTTGTGTTGACCCCCTGTCATGCATTCCAGCATTAGCTTCATCATGAGACCTCTTGCATGAGGTTTTTGCTGGTGAGTTAACCTCATTATCATTACATAGTCTTGATCACCAGTAGTTGGTGGTATTTCCATTGTCTCCGTATCATCACTAATGGAGATAATGTGATTAGTTGACCTGAACTTCCTAATTAACTCCGTATTCTCTGAAACACGCATAATGGCATAAACAGGGTCGCCCTCTTTGAAATTTCTTTCCTTTATATTCACTTTGAAAAGAAGTTGTTTCCCCACAATGGATTCAATCTCAACTGGTGTCATTGTCCTATAAATGTCATTAGCCTTAGAAGTTTTGTTACCATCCTTTTTTAGTTCCTGGAAAAAAAATCCAAATATATTACTAACATGCAATATGCATGTTAACGCCAAATAAAATAATAATAAAGTGATAAAGAATACCACTGCAAGTCATTCACGAATTTCCCTTGCAGACTTTCCTATCAAATCTCCCATAAAACGGAAGGTAAGGCATTGAGTTTCGTCAACCACGTTTACATGCACTTTGAATTTGGTTTCTACATAATTGTATTCATTACAACTTTCACAAAAGAATTTAGTTCCATATTCGACTACTTTCCTAAGACATTTCTTACAACTGATATACGACCAATTATTTTCACCAATTACTTCGGTAATTGTTGCAACGACCCAAACAAACTCAGCCTATAAAAAATATTGAATAAGACATGTGGACGTTGAAATTTGACTAATTTGTTGAGAGCATTGTTCTTGATTTCCAAACAGGCTGCATTTTGATAGATGTGCGTCAGTTTGATAAATCAGAATATGAAATCGTAAGTTAAAATAAAAAATAAAAAAATGAAGCCTCTCAAACTTGATCTTGAAGTCCTCCATTTCCTTGATCCCAGCATTAACCAGAAGTTTTGTAGCATGGAATGTGTTTGATATGCCAGTCTCACCTGGAAAATGTATATCTATGTTAATAAGTAACATTTTATTGGAGTCAATTAATTATCGCTTGACGAACCCCTCTATGATTTTGATCGACAAAGCTTAATAAGCACGATCAGGGGTTCATTCTTGGAAGATTCGATGTAATCTTTCATAACATCAACATAATCTTCCCACAGGGTGCAAGAAACACGAATCTTTTTGCACAAAACATAATAACTAATCGAATTTAAGATAACAATAAAGAAAAGTTATTTCTATACTTATTCTTTAGTGTATTATTACTCTTGGTCTTCGAGCATGACTTCCAAATTCCTGGCACAGTTTCGTGTTGTGGATGATTGCATCCTACTGGAGTCGTACCCAACTACATGCCCCAAAACATCTGAGAAGTAGAAAATATAATATATTAATTAGTTTCCAGCGTATCGAAATAGTTCGAATTGAAAATTTAGCCCAAACACATGTCATTCCAAAAAGAGGAAGGTTATTAGAATGTACGGAATTCTTAATTTCTGAAAAACTCCTGAAATTGTAGATGTTAGGCGGGAAAGAATGATCACTCGTTGGTCCGATGTAAGTCCTTTCGAAAAGAAAGATACGAAATTGATGACTGGTTACCGGATAGCTACACTTGTTATCCCCAATTGAAAATTGCTTTATGCAATAAATCTCATGCTCTATCACCAGTGGGTCATATTTATCTATTAGATGGCCTTTAACAGTAGCTTGAATCCTGTTAGCCTGCTCACATTGACAAATGATATTTTTTTTAAATTAAATGTTTGAGATTACAAATTGTGCTAATCATTGTGAAAGCAAAATAACGTGAAAATAAGTTTCAGAAATCAACCATACTAAAAAATATATAAATAGGAAAGTAGTTAACAAAATACCTCTTTGTCAACTAAAATCATTTCTAGACTTTTTGGCGTTCTTCCAAATTTGGGTACAACCCACTTCCTTGCACATCGAACCTTAATGCGCCAATCAGCGCGATTTTTGTTAATTTCCTTCAATAATACAGCCATTTGTTGCAGGAAAACCACAAATGTTTTTCGAAGAAGGGAAACGTACACAATGGATTAAACAAATGAGGTATATATTTCATGGCGAAGGAATTTAAATGGTCAGATAAAATTACTGCAAAATGTGCAATACGTGTATTTGGACGAAATTCAATGAGTCAAATGTGGAAGCAATACAATCTCATTAAATGTGGAAGAGGAAAAAAAATAGAACTTATATATATATATATATATAATTACTGCAAATGTGCAATACGTGTATTTGGACGGAATTCAATGAGTCACATGTGGAAGCAATATATAATCTCATTTACTGTGGAAGAGGAAAAAATATATATATATTCAAGGGCAAAGGAATTTAAATGGCCATATGAAAATTACAATTCAGGAATAAATGAGTCATTTGGTTAGTGGAATGTGCAAGAAGTGTATGTGGACGGAATTTCAAAATATTATAATCTCATTAATTGTGAAAGAGGAAAATATATATATATATATATATATATATATATATATATATATATAAATAATGTAGGCTATGCTATAGGCGGGAAAAAGCTCCAAACATGATCTCAGCAGCTCAACAAGTTTTATAATATTAAATTAATTAATAGATATCTAAAATCAATACAAATTCCAAGGGGGACACCCTAACCTCCAAATGAATACAAATGTGCATTTCTAAACCAGCTACATTTATGGACTGGAGTACAACTCCTACAGTTACAACAACTAAAATATAAGCCCCTGTTCTCTTTGCTGTTTTGAGGTCGTTTTCTATTTTTATTTTCGAAAACGCTAAAAACGTGTTCTCTTTACCATTTTCGAAAACGGATTTTGGAAAAAAAAAAAAAAAAATTGTACACAAAACGGAAAACGCACGAAACATCGTTTTGGGCGTTTTGTGTATATTTCGACAAAAAATGTCCAAAACGCGGAAAACGCATTTTGGGAAATTTATTTTATTTTATTTTATTTTTTTTATAGAATTATCTTAACTTAGAACTAAGCTTAATATAAAGTTTTTATTTTTTTATTATTTTTTTTAGAATTATCCTAGTTTGGAACTAAGCCTAAATAAAGAATTTTTTTTTTTTTTTAGAATTATCCTAACTTGGAACTTAGTTTAAATAAAGTTTTATTCAATTCAATATCAACATTACAAAAAAAAAAAGATTAAATGAGAATTCTTGTTGTTATATTTCAAAAAAATGTAATGATAAATGGACTCTGGTGGTTTTGAAAGAACTTGCATTTTCTGAATTTTAATAGAATTAGAGCTTTCTCAAATCCCGAACCTGACCAAGCTGTGTTAATATAGACTCTTAATGCTCACATTAGTGTGTTGCATGTAACCATATTTTTAGTGTATTGTGAAAGGAAATTTGAGTTGAAGTTAGTAGTATTCTGCAAGCAAATTAATTAAAAATAGTTTAAATAATGTTCTGCAAAATTTCAAACAGAACGTATTTTCCAACTTTTCATTTTCAAAAACAGTTTTCAGAAATGACAAACCAAACGCGTTTTCAGCAAATTTGAAAGCAAAAATGAAAACACAAAACATTTTCGAAAATGAAAATACAAAATAAAATACAAACAGAACGCCACCTAAGACGTTATTAACAAATTTAAAACAAACTACATACCCAGGCAAGTCATCCTAACCAGCACATTCTGATCGAAGGAACTAGCTCCAATTCTGTCCAGCTGAACCAAAGTTATACTGTTAGGGAACGCGCGTTTATGTAATCTATATTACATATATAATCATATTATACTACATATAAAAAAGTAAGGTACTTCCCGAAAGCAGGTTTTAGAATTTTTTCTGTCAAAACTGTCTTTCTAAAAATAGAATTATTTCAATGAATCAGAATACTTTTGATAATTATACTACTATTTTGAAATCGAAAAATATGCAATATTGGTGTCAAAACGAACATCTCAACGAGAACTATAATACGAACTCACAAGTGAGAGTCAACTGTAAACATGTTACCCAGGGACGGAGCTAGGATTTTAATTGAGTGGGTGCCAAAATTTTCAAATTGTGGGAGGCGGAGGCCCCCTCCGGGGGTTCGGGGGCGGAGCCCCAGAAATTTTTTTGAACCAAAATGATTGACATTATGAAACAACAAACCAAAAGCTAAACTAAGTTAACTAACAAGTAACAACTAACTAGTGTAAACTAGTAATTTACAAAAGAAAAAATACCTATAACTGAAAAGTAAATGTAAACTTTCAATGTGAGAGATACTAGTAATAAATATTGTATTTACTTCTTGCATAAACTTAATGATTGCAGAGAGAATTAAAATTAAAGGAAATAAATTCAAGATACCAATCATTTTTTTTTTTTTTTTTTTTTTTGGACTAAAAAAAAAAATTCAGTGGGGGCCATGGCCTCCGTCCCTGATGTTACCCTAAAATCACATCAAAGATTCAAGGTAAAAACTTTATTTTATACATTTTATTTTTTCTCAATGTCCCACTATTTCAAAATTTTTTTTATTTAAGTCCTATAATGATATTTATAATTTCTTAACTAAATTTAATTTGTCTAGAGTTAGATTAATTTGCAAATGATATATTATTCACTCGGCCAATTTTTATTTAGATGTGTAATTGATTATCTATTTTTTCATAAGCATTGATCCTTACTAAAACAAATATATTTTAGCCCGTATGAGTAATTTTCTCTTTTCATTTCTAATTTATCTTGTATTTTAGTAATTACATGTTTAAGTTTTCTTCCGTGGACATTATATCTTACATAAAGTCTTTATTTATTTTTTTAGTGGCACAAATAATTTTTTTCCTATAATATTTCTGCATATGGATTTAGTAAAAAATAAAAAGAGAACGTCATATTTTGAGACCAAATTTTTTTAAAAAAAAAAAAAAAAAAAAGAACATGCAGAACTATGACTATCTACAAAAATCAAGATCAATCGCTATCGCATACATGACTCTTCCTGCAGAAGTCAGTGTTCAGTTTTTAGAGTTACAAATCGTTTTAGTATGAAGATATTGATATGCAATAAAGACGGGATGCAACAAATGATACGACAAATATTAGTATAAGGTCATTTTTAAAAAATTGTAATATTATTGATTTAAGAATGATTTTTACTATTTAAATAAGTGCTTGCAACATTAGTTTTTATTCTTTTGATTTACAATTGTTTAGTATAATTTAATTGTCAAAATAATATACTCGTGCAATGCACAGATGTACAGCTAGTCCCTATACAATAAAAGAGTGTAGATAATTGACACTATTCATAAGTCGTTCAGCCAATTTGGAGTCGCATTTGTGTCTGAAGCCAACTTAAGACATTTAAGCTGTTGAAGGCATTTGAGCCATTGAAGCCGCAACTGTGTTCCTAATAATTTGCCTGACACACGCACTCCCCACTGTCTTTCTCCATTTTTTCAATCAAAATCAACCAGCCATACTTGCTCCATTTCCCCTACCTTTTACTCCTCATCTTTCTCTGTGTAACAGCTTATCTGAGTGTCGACGCTAGGCTAAGCAACCAAGGCGGCCTGTATCTCTCTGTTTGTCTTCCAAGGTGGAGCTCCTCTGGTTACTACTATCACTGACGTTGAACACAGCGCCAGTGAGGAGCCGTCACCACCGATTTTAGCACATTTTCTGAACTGAAGGATTGCTAAAGCTCAAAGGAGTAGTCGGTTTAGATTTCCCAAGATTGTAGAGTTTTCACATGAACCCTAGACAATTTCTCTCCCCTGCTCTTTATCTTCGCCGATTTATGCTTCGCCATGGTTCTGCTACCATCACGTCGGCGCTGCCACCACCACTCCCGCCTTTTGGCTTCAACGTTTTTTTCTTGAGGTTTGGTCTTGTGATTATTTTGGTTTTAATGATATTTCCTCTTATTTTTTTCAGATTATTAATTGATTCTTTGCTGTTTCCCCATCTCAACGAGCGTATCATCTCATCGGAGTGCTCACGCGTGTTCGTCTTCTTCCATTGAGATCAAAACCCTAGAAAACCACTCACTTTCTCTGCGAAGGTACTACTTCATCTATGGTACAATTTCTGCAATGATATTGTTGAGAGCCATGTATATTCTTTTAATTTATGAGTTGAAGGAAGCACTGGTTTAATGGCTTCGTCAATTTGCATTGATAACAAACTTTTTGTGGCTACCGAAGGGATTATGCAAATAAAACTCAAGTTACATTTTTTTATGAAGTGAATTTCTTAGTTTTATCTTGACTGTTAATGTTTCACAGTAAAGCACATAATCATATATTATTTGATACATGTTTCCTTTAGTGCACACGTTCAGCTAAAGAGCAGGCCTTTATGAACATGATTGTATACTTTTCTTATTTACCTATGAAGTGAAAATTGATGTTTGATTTAAATTAAGGCAAACTTATTTTCAAAATATCAACTTAGTGATGCAACATCAGTTGACTTATCTCCTGTAAGAAATTTGCCTACTGGAGGCTCCCATTGAGTGAATACTTTTACTTCATCTGTTTAACTTTAGCCATGGCCCTTTCCTATTGTCACTTAGTTTTCCCATATTGGGGGACCTGATCTTGGCTCTAATCATTTCTTAGCCAATCTTTTTGCTACATTTTAGCTAATCCCTTTTCAATTGTCACTTTTTAGCTAATATTTGCTCATGCTTTTTCTTGCGAATTATCAAAATGTACTCTGGAAGCTAATACTGACTTGCAAATGTTTTAAGTGTCATAAACTATCATGTTTGCGGATCCTTTTGTTTCCTATGGCTTAAAGTTTGTTTTACATTATTTTCTTATTCTCCATTTATTTTATTTTAATTCATGAGACCAAACTAAAGGAGATTAACATTATGCTTGACGAGGAACATTAAATTTGCGTGCATTTCTACAAGTTCTAGGTTTAGCTTCGATCTTTTGCAACCATAGATTTTCTTTTGAAGTTCTCAATCCACAAACAACTTTCTCTGCTTGGGATTTATATCTCGACCTCTTGATCATTTATCTGACCAAATTAATATACATTTTTCATTTCAGAAAAGGAAGCTTGATGAGAATGGAGTTATCAATGACATTTATAGACACAACAAAAGTAAGTCACAAATGGCTGAATTGGCCTGCTTTTATTCATTCTTTTGTTGATTTTTTGCTCGAAATTTTTTAACCAAACATGCTCATGTTTATATAAGTTCGTTCACGTCTAGATCTGTGATTATGTTTCCAAATTTTCCATTTTCTAACATTGAAGATGTACTAAAGAATTAGGATTTATTTCTTTCCCACCATCATTTAGGAAGTTTTCATTTCTGAGTAGGGATTTGAATTATTTTTCTCATTTATTACTTATCCATGCAGATGTCAAGAAGAAATATCTAGATATTCAAGTATAGGAGTACGAGGTAAAAATACTGAAAACTAACTTTGTTGTATTGAAGAAAGGCCATTAGATATTTGGCAGCTTTAATGAAAACTTTGATCCTTTATTTCAATGATGATTTGGATATTTTAGCAATTCATTTTTTTTTTTATAAAATATTTTCCCTGCTAGAATTTGTCTCAATAATTTAATTAGTTTAGTTTTGGAATAGTCTTATCGTATTGGGGTACTTATTAAGATATCGTATTGAGACTCGCTACTTTCATATTTTTCAATCACCTTTTAACCATACGTTCTTCAAAAAATCCAAAATTCCTCAAAAACTACCTACACCGAACATGCACTTATTATTGTGTTTATGTTACCAACTGCGAAATATAATTGTGATTTTTGAGAATATATTTCTTAGTTTTACATAATGATATTATAAAAATCCATTTAAACCATAATCAATTGAGCAGTGAACATGCACATTTGAATGAATATAGAAATTTAATATGTTTAAGTTACCATTGATAAGCCATAAAATAGCCTTCAGTATTGGACATAAGAAGTCTGGTAGATGAAAATTTATGATAGTTTGAAATTATTCCTTTGAATGTCATCCTTAACTGGTTTAGCCTTATACTTTATACACGTTGAATTTCCCTATTATATGAAGCTTATAGTTTTTGGTAATTATATGGGCAAGATTTCAATATTCTTTTGGTTCATTATTATGATTTATTCTTGCCTTTTGGAGGTCCTTGCAGTGCACTTTCTCCAAATCTAGAAAACAATAAGAAAGAAGTTGATTATTAGGGTTGCGTTCTTTTACTGCTGCTTTATTATGCATGTTATTAAATATCTTATACTTCATATGTTGCAAAATTTCATGATTGTCTACAATTCTGCGACTTGTTTATTTAGAGATGTTCATTGTTCATTTGTTAGTGCTCTTATTATGTTTACTACATTCCTTTTAGTTTGAAGGTACATTGGGAAAATAGTTTCACGTGTGTCGATGGATCTCCTGAACACGTGCTAAATTTATAAATCTCACATAAGGGTTTAAAGTTTAATTAAAAGGTAACTTATTCACGGTTTCCACTTCTATTATGAAATTCTCAATTAGTCGTTTGTTTAAAATTTCGAGTATTTTGTGTTCATGGATTGTTACATCCAATTTTTCATTCTTGTTTTATAAGAATAGTCCTCCTTATCTATTGAACTGAATATCTTTTTGTATTTCTGTTACAATAATGCATTAAATATCCTTCATACACATTAAAGAATCATGTATAATAAATTACATTTTATATTTTTGGTATTAGTTATTTATATTTTATAAAAGTTAGTTTTACGTTAAGCAAAAATTACATATGAAAATTCATTTAGGTCTCCTCTTCACATGAAAATTAATTTAAGTCTCCTCTTCACGTGTGTCTTTTAGGCCTTTTAATCAAATTATGCTTCCTTTGTCAATTTGTCAATTTATTTGTAAAGCATGATGGATAAATAAGAATAATATATAGAAATTATGGTAAAAGAAGTTCCATAAAATTCAGTAGATAGCAAGCTTAGGAATGACAAGAATAGCATGAAATTCAATTCATACATGGCTATCAAATTTTGTGTTCGATATATGGCTATCAAATTTTGTGTTCACAGTGGCTAGAACCTAGAGATATCATTGGATAGGCATTTCAAGAAAATACGTGTAAAAATAATTTAATTTCTTTCTAAAATAAACGGGTGTCAAAGAAGCTCTAATTGTCGAATGTGTTGGCAAGCACTTGATCTGACCAAGTTCATTTCTATTGTTTGCCTTTTCATTTTAGTTTCTGGCTACCTTATTTTAAACATCATCATTGTTTGTATCCACTTTAATGGACTTTATGCTTAAATGTCGTGGCATTCAAAATTTGCTCAAGGCGGGCACTATTTGAAGTTCAAATTGAGCCACAAATTCCCAGCATCAAGCCTGAAACAGAAGATGCTACACCTAAGACCTCCACTGATCGTGCCAAAGGAAAAAGGAAGCTCGATTAGTCAGCTTAATTCCTTTTGCAAAAAAGAAACATTGCTACAATCTAAAACTTTGTTGCACACACTATAACATTCTCATAAATAATGCTACCAGCAACTTTTGGACTCTGTTTTAGATTGTAGCTTAGTGTTTCTAATTCTATAAATATTTTGTTATGCTTGTAGTATTTACTATCAATGAAGGTTAATTTTAAGCTCATTGTGTTCTATATCTGCTATCCTAGATAAATTTCCATATATATGCAGGTATATTCTACCTAGATAAAATGAAATATTAGCAAATTGAATAACTCATGATTCATGTGTTTTGTGTCTTCTATATCATGGCTTTACAATATTAGCTAGATTTTATGAACATATTTAGCTATATTAATAAGTTAGCAGCATTAGCATTCAATTATGGTGTTCATTTATTATTCATTTATTTTAAGGAATTTAGAGTTGACAGAATCCTTAGATCTGTGATGATTAAAATAAATTTGAGATAGGCTACTACATATTTGCCAAAGTAACTCATTAAAAGTACCTTATTCATTAACACGTTATTACATACTCAATAGTCATACGGCACGTGCATTGCACGTGCGTCTAACTAGTTACTTTTAAAGCAAGAAGAAGTATCTCTATGTAATGTCAATGGAGTCTTCTTTCCATGCATATATAATATTAAACTGAGTTTTTGCTATTGGGCTCCACAACATTCCTGCCTAAAATATATATATATATATATATTTTTTTTTTCTTTTTTTGTTTTTTTGTTTATTATTATTATTATTATTATTATTATTATTATTATTATTTTGTCACGGTACACATTTTTTTACACGTATATGTATCCCTTCCTATTCACCATTACTAATTTGGAATTTGGAAAGTTGTAACTTGGATGATGGACCCACTGCCGTCATTATCAGCCACCGATCCATTTATTTATGCTATGTTCTTTTACGTAATAATTATAATTTATAAATAAATTTATAAACAATACAAATTTTCAAATTACTTTTTAATCATACACATTTTCTTTCTCTAATTTTTAACTACATATTTACATTGAAAATACCAGAAAAAAAAAATGGCGGCATTGCGCAGCTGAACATACTGATTTATTTTTCTTGATTTACACGTTTTTGCGCATGTTTTTAATGATCATCACATACAATTATCGCGTGCAGTGAAAGTAAAGATAATTTTGCCTCCGTTTGGTCATCACATTGATTTATAAATTTATTTATAAATTATACAATTTTTTAAATTATTTTTTAATTTTAATTTGTTTACTTCAATTTTTAATAACTACTTTTTTTATTTCAAAAGTATAAATAAATCAATTTATAAATTAGATAATCTCACCAAACAAAAGCTTAATGTAGCGTAATTGAAAAAGGAGTCCCCTGTCATAGTGTAATTCCATGCACCCTTATAAATTTGATATCTGTGCTGCACAACTAAAATCACAAAGGAATTACTTGCTAATGTGTTTGGCGTGATCTCTACAGGAAACAACAAATTGATTTTTATAATAATCATTTAAAAGATAATAAATCACTTCTTATAACAAATGTTCTCATCTAACATAGGAGCTTAATGAATGGTTTTACGTTACTTCACTACTATGGCCCTATGGCCTCAATTTCTCGAAGGAATTTTGATAGGGGATTGATGTTAATTAATTACTAATATCTCAGGACATGTACCTGTTAATATTATAATAAAACCTATTATATGTTAGAATATTTAAATTCGAAAGTTATATTATTTTATTATTTAGAAAAATGTTATATTTTTTACTAATTATATTTTATAATGAGATGTGTACCTGATCATTTTTTGCAAATTAATTTTATACTATTCACTCAAAGTCAATTACTATTTAGGTTGTTTGTCGAGAGTTAGATTAATTTGCTAATGATATATTATTCACTCGGCCAATTTTTATTTAGATGTGTAATTGATTATCTATCTTTTCATAAGCATTGATCCTAACTAAAACAAATATATTTTTGCCCGTAAGAGTAATTCTCTCTTTTCATTTCTAATTTATCTTGTGTTTTAGTAATTACATGTTTAAGTTTTCTTCTGTGGACATTATATCTTGCATAAAGTATTTATTTACTTTTTTAGTGGCACAAATAATATTTATTTCCTATGATAATTTTGCAAATGGATTTAGTAAAAAATAAAAAGAGAACGTCATATTTTGAGACCAAATTTAAAAAAAAAAAAAAAGAACATGAAGGACTATGACTATCAACAAAAATCAAGGTCAATCGCTATCGCATACACGGCTCTTCCTGCTGTAGCGCCCCGAGTTCCGTATACCCGGTTCACTACGTCATTTTCATGTCTAAATTTTTCGAATAATATTTTTGCGGAAGAAATAATTGAAATTCATTTTTGGCAACATTAAATAAACTGTAATGGCCGATAAAATTGAAAACATTTATGAAACCCTTTGAAATAGTAAATCGAACCATTAATATTGTAAAGAAATTGACAATGTCATAATTTCTCAAATAAATGAACTTCTCTAAATTATTCGATGTTTGGAAAATATCGAAATCATTAACGTCAAACTTTCAAACGTTTAACGATTATTGCCACCATCATTCATCGCTCGCCACCGTCTCCGAAATCTGCAAAACTGTTAAAAAGTAGGGTGAGCATTTCATGGGGGAAATACTCAGTAGACTCATCGCCAATTAATTAACTTACAAGATGATTGAACACATAAATGCCGGCTCTTTATAAAACGGGCATTGGTAGATCTCATATTGTGCATTACAGCACGGGACATATTTTGAAAATCATAAGCTCTTTGAAAAACGAGTATTGGTAGAGCTTCTTTTGAAAAATCATATACTCTTTAAAAAGACATATTTTGTAAATCATAGGCTCTTTGAAAAACGAGTATTGGTAGAGCTTCTTTTGAAAAATCATATACTCTTTAAAAATCATATACTTAAAAATACACATTTTAGTGTAGCGTTTCCGCTAACCTTCAATTATCTGAAAATAGTAAATATCGTGGAGTGAGATTTATAAAATCACAATAAGTATACCAAGCATAATTTTCTTTTGAAAGCATAGGGATCATTTCCATCATAACATAGCAATCTTGGGAGATTGATAACATAGAAATCTTGGGAGACTGATTTCATAGCAATCTTGGGAAATTGATTTCATAGCAATCTTGGGAGATTGAAAACATAGCAATCTTGGGAGATTGATTTCATAGCAATCTTGGGAGATTGATGTCAATCATGGGTGATTGAAAACATAGCAATCTGGGAAGATTGATTTCATAGAAATGATCCAAAACATTTTCGTAAAATATTTTCGTAAAAACATAGGATATACTTACTTTTCGTAAAAACATAAGGTATATTTACCTTTCATAAAAACATACTTACTTGTCATAAAAACATAAGGTATATTTACCTTTCATAAAAACATAATTACTTTTCATAAAAATGACTTTCACAAGTCATATGACATTATCTACCTTTCATAAAAACATAATTACTTTTCATAAAAATAATGACTTTCACAAGTCATGTGACATTATTATGCAATCATAATTTAAATCAATTAATAGGGGCGAGTCTACCTTAAATCCGACGAGTGCAAAGTTGAGCGGGAATGACTTCAATTTCTTTAAATTCTCCGTATGCTTCGTCTTAGCCAATAAGTCACTTTAGTCTATCGAATATATAGTTCAAAATGATAAATTATAATTTGAGGACTGAAATTGATGTTTTGAAAGTTGAGGGACTAAAATGAATACTTTGAAACTTGGGCTTAAAATCAAATAAAGTAAATCAGCAGGGACTGAATTGATCAGATTTTTATAATGAAAGGGCTGATTAAAACTGTGACGCCCCGAGTTCTAAATACTCGAAACGCCACTTCATCGTCTCAAACTCAATTTAAAAATAAATATTCATTTAGCGGAAATAATTGAAATTTTTAAATTTTGCATAAAATATTATTCCAATCATTCATCCAAATTCACCATAGTCGGTAAAATAAAGTTTGACTTAAAATAAACAGAAATTTAAATATTTAAAATAACATTTAATTATTTCTTTGCCACTTGTGTCCATCACTCGCCACCGCTTCCGAAGTCTACAAAAATTGTTAATAACGGGGTGAGTATTTCTAAGAAATACTAAGTAAACTCATAACCGAATAATTCACTTAATTCGTAAATTTGCACATAAACATGTAATCATGCTAACATATTTCTCTCATAACATCATAACATAACACATATTCACATAAGTGCGGAAAGTAGCCTTGTCTTGTCTTAATTCAACATGCAATTATGCATGGAAGTTATAGCGCATATAACATTTCTTCTTCTTACACCATTTTCGGGAGAGCATTTGCCCGTCTTACCCCTCATGGTTAATCACATGAACATAACATCATATATGATTTACATAATTTCAGATTCACATACAAATCATAGCTAAATAAATTATAGAGTATGAGTCTACCTTAAATCCGACGAGTGCAAAGTTGAGCGGGAAATGACTTCAATTCTTTAATTCTCCGTACGCTTCGTCTTAGCCAATAAGTCAACCTAGTCTTTGGAAATTTATAGTTTAAAAATGATAATTTACAATTTAAGGACTGAAATTGATGATTTGAAAGTTTAGGGACCAAAATGAATACTTTTGAAAGTTGAGATTTATAAATATACATATATACATATATATATCATTTTAAATCAATATGGACAAAATCAAAAGACTTTAAAAATATGGGGGCTTAAATGATTGCTTTTAAACATTTATGGACTAAAATGTAAATCTTTTAAAACTTGGGCTTAAAATCAAATAAGGTAAATCAGCAGGGATTGAAATAAAATGGGTTTGATACTTAGAGGTTAAAATAATAACTTTTGAAATTTAAGGCTGAAATGATCATTTTAAAAACTTGGGGCTTAATATATAACATTTTAATTAAAAGGGACTGGAATGAAATAACTTTAAAAGTTAAGGACCAAAATGCAAATTTTCGAAAATCAAAATATATCCTCAGATCTATTTTCTCTCTCTCACGACTCACTCTATCTCTCTCTCAACTCACTCTCTCACGACCAAAACAGAGGAGAAGACAGGGAGGAAAAGAGGGAGGCTGGCGGCGACCCGCCGGCGAATCCGGTGGTAGTACCATCGTTGAGTGAAGGCGGTGCGAGTGTAGTGTAGGTGAGGCTGAAATTTTGGGAATCGATTTAGGTCGAAACCGAAGTTGGAGTTCGAAGGTCTTCCGGCGACTATCCGTCTAGATGACCGGTGATGAAGGTATGTACTAGTTTTGTTCTGAGTTTGGAGTTTAATTTGGGTTTGATTTGGTGGGGACTGAATTTGGCAGTGTTGTTCGATCGTGGAGGTGGTGATGGCTGTTGCAGTGGCTTGAGGTAGTTGGGGCGTCAAGGTGATGATTCTGGTGGAGGTGATGAGTGGTATATTGATGAAAATGGTTTGGAGGTGGGTCGGTTTTGCTGATAGTTGGCCGACTGTGGAGGTTGATGGCGGTGGTTGCAGCGTAGGTGATGGTGACCGTTGGTGGTGATGGTGCTGGGTGGAACGGTTGGTGCAGTATTGTGAGGTTGGACTGTGGTTTGCAGATTGGAGATGATGGTGGCTGCTGCTGTGATTGGGAACTCAGTTGCAGAGAATTTGAGGATTTGTGATGATGAAGTTGATGTTTGGCAATTAAAGAGGATAGTGGAGACATAATAATGATGTGGTAGGTGGAGAGTTAGGTTGTAATGGGGTGGAGAAAGTGGAGTTAGTGGGGAAAATTTATGTAGTATTAATTTTGATTATGATAAATATTGGACTAAAAATAAATTTGAGATTAAATAAATATTGGAATAAAAATTGAAATTCGTATTTTGGACTTCAAATAATTTAATAAGGAGAATTGAGATATTTTAATAAATTTTGGAATTCAAAATGATTTTGAAAATAATACTTTGAATAAATAATTAAAATAATATAATTTTAGAAATTCGGAATTTAATTTAAAATCGAACAATCTCAATTATTTCTTGACTTGGCTAGACGAATCCGTCGCGGCGTTAACTTCAAAATAATGGGTGAGATAGTAGCAACAAGATTTTCTAAATATTAAAATAATTATTAATTGCGTAAAAATTCTTGGTCGCTACAACCTTACCCCCTTAAAATAATTTCGTCCTCGAAATTTAAACTTACTTGTTCTTTGATATCTGGATATTTAACCAGAATCTCTTCTTCTTTCTTTCTCTCAGGTAGCATCATCGCTACCATGTCTAACCCACTGGACTTTGACTAACGGAATCTCTTTATTTCTTAAGACATGGACTTTTCTCTCTACTATGCACATAGGTGCCTCTTTATAAGTCAAATCTTTCTAAACTGAAATAGACTGATAATTCACCACATGACTATGATCATGAACATACTTTCTCAAATAAGAAACATGAAAAACATTGTGAACAGCTGCAAGTTCTGGTGGCAAAGCCAACAATAAGCCACATTATCCACTTCTCTAGTATTTCAAATGGTCCGATGAAACGAGGCCTTAATTTCTCTTTTCTTGCCGAAACAAAAAGTACCCTTCATAGGAGCTACTTTCAAGAACACTTTCTCTCTAATCTCAACATTAAGTCCCTTCTTTGATCGGCACAACCTTAATCCGTAATCTGAATCTTCTCGATAACATCAACTGTTTTCTCAAACAATTCTGAACCCAATAATTTCCTCTCGCCAACTTCATCCCAATAGTTTGGCGATCGTCATCGCCGTCCATACAAAACTTCATAGGGTGCCATACCAATGATAGTTCTAAATTATTTGTTGTAGGCAAACTCTACTGATAGAAATGTATCTCTCAATTACCATTCAAGTCTAGTACACAGGATCTAAGTATATCATCCAGCGTCTGAACAGTGCGTTCGGACTGCCCGTCTGTCAGGGGATGGTAGGCAGTACTAAAATATAATTTAGTACCCATTGCCACATGTAAACTCTTCCAAAATCTCAAGGGAAAACTCTCGGATCTCTATCTGAAAACTGGACACTATCAATACATGAAATCGGATAACCTCTCTAACATATATATGTACCCCCATACAAAGCTGCATAAAAGACGCTTGATAGCTATTGTGTAGAACTCAATCAATCATCCGAAATTGTCCAACTTATACACTCATTCGTTGATCTTCTATTTCCAACATTTCAAGAATCTATATTGATATCGAATCCACGATATAAATATGAATTGAAGTTTTGGGAGAACAGGGAAATTTGAATCTTGAACTTCAGATTGGGAAGTTAGTGAGGTTTCTTAAGTTCGAGAATATCATATCTGATCCTTATGATGATACTTTAAATTAGTACATTAGTCCTCAGCTGGATTGAGTATGTGATACAAGTACTTGATGCATGATTTAAAAGTATGGACTAAGGATTTAAGTTTGAATTTCTCCAATTTTGAAAAGGAAGTTTCGGTTGAGTTTGGAAATGATTTCGTTTGTGAAATCTTTCAGAAAGATTCTGCCAAGTTTTGGTTGTACTCAATATTTTGGAATTGATACTTGTTTCTATATTTTGGATAATGAGGTTTTATTTTTGATCAATCTCCCTGATTTTTAGTTTAAGCATTGGAATGCTTGATATTTTTAGTTTAATTTCTGAATACTTAATCAGAATCTCTTCTTCTTCTTCTCTTATGTAGCATCATCGCTACCATATTTAATCCACTGGACTTTGACTAAATGCATATCTTTGTTTTTCTTAAGAACATGGACTTTTCTATCAATAATAGACATATGTGTCTACTCATAAATTCTTCTGAATCAAAATGAAAATTCCCAATCGTATGTAAAAATTTCATCATATCTTGTAGTATTCATGTAACTTGTCACTTATCATCGAATATTCCCAAAATAATCAAAGAATTACCTGAATATTCTCTCTACGTAATATACCCAATAACATATCAACATAATATCATCAACTTATCTTTCCAATATTTGTAACCCAAAAATTCAGTAAACAATTATCTCCCAAATAACTAATTAAAATTCTTAACTCATATATCACAACATTTCCCCGCAAGGTATTTCTTTCACTTGTACATACTTATGAATTCTGATTCAAAACAGTCCTTATTTCTCTTTCACGTATTCCCGTATTATTTCTATACCTTGATTATTATATCAAAATATCAGTACCCAAAATCCAAGAAAAATATTCCATATCTCAGATCTTATCATCAAATCTTCCTTTATCGATAAAATAAACAGCGCATTAATCTTGTCTCCTCTTTTCATTATTCTATTCCGCGCTATCTTGCTGGAATCAATATCATATAGATCCACTCAGTTCCTTTATGCTTTTAAATAGATCGTGTTGGGAAGAGGTTGATCCATCAAAACATGGATATCATCCTTGCAAACATCCGCAAGTATTATTCCAATCTTCCTATGAATGATCTGAGAAAGATTTATAGAGTTAGGCTTGAAAGATTGAGGTTGCTGATGGCTAATGGTATTCCAGAAGATGTTCGCTGGTTGATCGAAGCAAAAATTCGACTATCTGGTGAATTACCTATGACATTTCCAAAGCACATGCCTGGTTTAGGCAAAAGCAGATTCGCAAAGAAACGAAGAGCAAAAAGGCTGAATGGTTGCTACAAATGTGCTCGTTGGAACTGTGATACTCGTTGCAAAACAGTAGGATATTCTTCTACTAATCGGGATGATAAAATCGAATTCATAAAGGGTGGGCTGAGTAAGGAGTCTTTGGATGATATCCGACTGACTCTTGAGACGCACCCAAGTGGTTATGTGCAACGTGAACTTCTCTCCTTATACGCTCAGTTTAACGAGGACAAAAATCGTTATAGTCTCCAAAATATAATAGCAAAAGATCCTGTTTGCCAGTCTGTTTTACAAAATGAGGCTTCTGGCAAATCTGCATTGATATAAGGTAAATCTTTTGATACGCATTTAAAATATTTTGCTGCTTTCTTTCACGCGTTTTGGAAATAAAATATATTTTCCTTTCTCGAGTTTTGATAAAGCTGAAAATAAATATATTTTCCTTTCTCGAGGTTTGATAAAGCTGGAAATAAATCACCGAAAGGTGATATCTTTGGTAAAACAGTCAAAAGTTGGCCGATTTTGTCAAAAGTAAATCTTTACTTTTTCAGAATCAATCAAAAACAGTAAATTTTTCCGGCTTTAAATAGCCAAACATATTTCATAGTTCAGGCATCCCAAAATCACATCTTCTTCGTAAGTTTTCCCTTCTTTACTATCAAAGATGGAAGCACCAAAACTTCGACAGATCAAAACTATTTGTGTATTTTGTGGATCAAAAGTGGGGAAAGGCTTCGGTTATCTAGAAGCGGCCGTAGATCTTGGAAAGAAACTGGAGGAAAAAGGTATCACTCTTGTGTATGGGGGTGGTAGCAGTGGTCTAATGGGTTGTGTTTCCCAATATGCTCTTGCAGAGAAATCAAAAGTAATCGGTGTCATACATGTCCCTTTGGTAGATGTTGCAGGAAAAACACGAGGGCATGAAGTTCAAACCTTATCCATCCATGAACGCATAACTTGTATGCTATATGGTTCTGATGCTTTTATAGCCCTGCCCGGAGGTTTTGGTACCTTAGAAGAAATCTTTAACATTACCTCGTGGGCTCAACTAGATCTCCATACTAAGCCTATTGGGCTTCTGAATGTTAACAATTTCTTTGATGGTTTGTTAACTTTTCTTGATTATGCTGTGGAATAGGGATTCATCTCTCCATTTTCCAGAAGGCTTCTTATTTCTGCTCCTACTATTGATGAACTACTGGATAAGCTGCAGTCATATATCTCAATACAAGATCCAGCAGGAGTTAAGATAGATTGGTCGCAAGGAAGGGGAATCAAGCGAAAATGGAGTCCGGTTAATGTAAATTTAACTCTGTGAATCTTAGAATAGGTGGGGGTAGAGTACGGAGTATTCTCACTCTCGAGACACCCCTCCATTTACTAGGATTTCCTTAATGTTTAAATCTTGTGTGTACCTCAAAGGTTCCAGGTGGTAGATTACGGAGTATTCTTACTCTCGAAACACACCTCTTTGAAGGTTTCTTTATTTCCTCAAAAGATCAGAGGTGGTAGGATACGGCTACTCCGGAAACACATCTCTCATTTTGAGGATTATCCCATGTTTCTCTCGTTTGCTTTTGTGTGTTTCTTGTATTTCCTTTCCAGTGTGACTCTTGTGTGTTCTCCTTATGAGAAAATAATAAAATTTCTGCTATCATCTACTAAATCTCGTTTGTGATGTAAATGATCTTGCATGTCTAACCTTAATTCCTTTAGTGGATGCTTATCATATCATGCTCTTAATTCCAAATGATAAAATTCTGGACAGAGTCTCCCTTGTAATTTGGACTTATCCAAACCATAAGCATACTTCATAACTCACAATAAAAAAATAACTCCACATTTGATCACAACGATCTAAAAATTGACCATAATTTCAACAAACTTCAATATCATCAAAATATTCCAGAAAAGCAATTCATAAATTCTCAACATAGAAATTTCAAATCATAACTTCTAATATCACAATATTAAGTCCTTAATTCTCAATAATTAAGAGTCAAGTCTTTAAATCTCTAACTCCATAATTCTGCTCATAAAATTCTCAATAATATCATATTACTTATAATCTCAACATCATAACTTCATAAACTGGCTTTCAATTTCTCGTTTAAATCTAAACGATAAATAATCTGAAAATATAATCAAATCCTTTCTGTTGACTTCTCATACTTAGTGCCATGTCTAAAATCAATTATGCAAAGTCCATCTAGGGTTCATCATTTCTAACTCGAGGACAAAAATTATTTTGAAATCATTCTTAAAACATATTATTCCCATTATGCTCAACACACGTTTTCTTTCTGAAAAATTTCTCATAGTCATGCATTAAAGCATATAAGTTATGACAAGCATAACAACATCATAAATCATTAACATAAGTATTCGAAATACTGAAATAACTTTAAACATCATAAACTTCTTTACCTCGGAGTTGGTGGAGCGAAATGATGGCAGTGGCAATCTTCATCCATAAAAAATCTTATAATGGAAAATATTTCTTGAAAATTCTTTTTGAAAATTTTTCAAGTCTACAGAAACGCAGACTATCTCTGATACCAACTTGTAGCGCCCCGAGTTCCGTATACCCGATTCACTACGTCATTTTCATGTCTAAATTTTTCGAATAATATTTTTGCGGAAGAAATAATTGAAATTCATTTTTGGCAACATTAAATAAACTGTAATGGCCGATAAAATTGAAAACATTTATGAAACCCTTTGAAATAGTAAATCGAACCATTAATATTGTAAAGAAATTGACAATGTCATAATTTCTCAAATAAATGAACTTCTCTAAATTATTCGATGTTTGGAAAATACGGAAATCATTAACGTCAAACTTTCAAACGTTTAACGATTATTGCCACCATCATTCATCGCTCGCCACCGTCTCCGAAATCTGCAAAACTGTTAAAAAGTAGGGTGAGCATTTCATGGGGGAAATACTCAGTAGACTCATCGCCAATTAATTAACTTACAAGATGATTGAACACATAAATGCCGGCTCTTTATAAAACGGGCATTGGTAGATCTCATATTGTGCATTACAGCACGGGCCATATTTTGAAAATCATAAGCTCTTTGAAAAACGAGTATTGGTAGAGCTTCTTTTGAAAAATCATATACTCTTTAAAAAGACATATTTTGTAAATCATAGGCTCTTTGAAAAACGAGTATTGGTAGAGCTTTTTTTGAAAAATCATATACTCTTTAAAAATCATATACTTAAAAATACACATTTTAGTGTAGCGTTTCCGCTAACCTTCAATTATCTGAAAATAGTAAATATCGTGGAGTGAGATTTATAAAATCACAGTAAGTATACCAAGCATAATTTTCTTTTGAAAGCATAGGGATCATTTCCATCATAACATAGCAATCTTGGGAGATTGATAACATAGAAATCTTGGGAGACTGATTTCATAGCAATCTTGGGAGATTGATTTCATAGCAATCTTGAGAGATTGAAAACATAGCAATCTTGGGAGATTGATTTCATAGCAATCTTGGGAGATTGATGTCAATCATGGGTGATTGAAAACATAGCAATCTGGGGAGATTGATTTCATAGAAATGATCCAAAACATTTTCGTAAAACATTTTCGTAAAAACATAGGATATACTTACTTTTCGTAAAAACATAAGGTATATTTACCTTTCATAAAAACATACTTACTTGTCATAAAAACATAATGTATATTTACCTTTCATAAAAACATACTTAAAAATATAAGGTATATTTACCTTTCATAAAAACATAATTACTTTTCATAAAAATGACTTTCACAAGTCATATGACATTATCTACCTTTCATAAAAACATAATTACTTTTCATAAAAATAATTACTTTCACAAGTCATGTGACATTATTATGCAATCATAATTTAAATCAATTAATAGGGGCGAGTCTACCTTAAATCCGACGAGTGCAAAGTTGAGCGGGAATGACTTCAATTTCTTTAAATTCTCCGTACGCTTCGTCTTAGCCAATAAGTCACTTTAGTCTATCGAATATATAGTTCAAAATGATAAATTATAATTTGAGGACTGAAATTGATGTTTTGAAAGTTGAGGGACTAAAATGAATACTTTGAAACTTGGGCTTAAAATCAAATAAAGTAAATCAGCAGGGACTGAATTGATCAGATTTTTATAATGAAAGGGCTGATTAAAACTCATTTAAAACTTAAGGGCTGAAATAAAACCTTTTAAAATGTCAGGGACTGATTTGAAACAAATTAAAACTATAGGGACTAAAGTTGAAATTTTTCGAAAGTAAAATATATTCAGATCTGTTTTCTCTCTCTCAACTCACTCTCTCACGATCCACACTCTCTCTGTCTCAAAAAATCAGAACAGCGGCGATCGGGAAGAAAAAGGGAGAAATCCGGCGGTTTCGCCGGCGATTTGTGCGGTGAACGGCGGCAAAGAAGTGGTTAAGGTTTATGAGAGGATTGTGTGCGAGTTTGTGTGCGAACCGAGGCAAATAACGAGGTTTAAATTCGCGGTTCTAGGTCGTGATTTCTCCGGCTACAATTCCGACGTTGGTCTAAGGTAAGTCTTGGCTTGTCTATCATGGGTTTGGGTTTGATTAGAATAGGGCAGTGGTGGTGTTTGTTGGAATTTGCAGCTTGCTTCGATCGAGTTGGATCGGCAGTGATTCATTGGTGGTGGATTGATATTGGACGAAATGGCTGTTGGGTGATTGATGATTCAATTTGGTGTTGAATGGCAGTGGCGGATTGATATAGATTCATTGGTGATGATGATAAATGTTGGAGAATATTAGGTTAAATAGGATTAACTTAGGATAATTAACTAAAAATTAGATTTAAAACAGATATATTTTGGACTGAAAATAAATTTGAGAATAAATAAATTTTGAGATAAAAATTAAATTACGTATTTGGACTTGAAATAATTTGAATAAGGAAAATTGAGATATTTTTAATAAATTTGGAATTTAAAAATGATTTTGAAAATAATACTTTAAAATAATATAATTTTAGAAAATTCGGACATTTAATTTAAAATCGAACAAATTCGATATTTATTGACTTGGCTAGACGAACACGTCGCGGCGTTAACTTCAAAATAATGGGTGAAATAGTAGCGACACAATTTTCTAAATATTAAAATAATTATTTATTGCATAAAAATCTTGGTCGCTACACCTGCAGAAGTCACTGTTCAGTTTCTAGATTTACAAATCGTTTTAGTTTGAAGATATTGATATGCAATAAAGACGGGACGCAACAAATGATACGACAAATATTGGTATAAGGTCATTTTTAAAAATTTGTAACATTATTGATTTAAGAATGATTTTTACTATTTAAATAAGTGCTTGCAACATTAGTTTTCATTTTTCCTTTTTTTTTTATTTACAATTGTTTAGTATAATTTAATTGTCAAAGTAATACGTCCGTACAATGCACGAATGTTCAACTAGTTAATTTTAAAGCAAGAAGAAGTATCTCTATGTAAATGTAATGTCAATGGAGTCTTCTTTCCATGCGTATATATAATATTAACTGAGTTTTTGCTATTGCGCCCCACAACATTCCTGCCTAAAACATTTTTTTTTCCTTTTTTTTTTTTTGGGTCACTGTACACAGTTTTTTACATGTATATGTATCCCTTCCTATTCACCATTATTATTACTTTGGATTTTGGAAAGTTGTAACTTGGATAATGGACCCACTGCCATCGTTATCGGCCACCGCTTCATTTATTACGCTACGCAATGATTACAATTTATAAATAAATGTATAAACAACACAAGTTCTCAAATTACTTTTTAACTATACATATTTTCTATTTTTAATTTTCAACCACATATTTACATTGAAAATACCAAAAAAGGACAAAAAAATGGCGGCATTGTGCCACTGAACATACTGATTTATTTTCTTGATTTACACGTTTTTGCGCATGTTTTTAATGATCATCACATGCAATATCACGTGCAGTGAAAGTAAAGATAATTTTGCCTCCATTTGGTAATCAAACCGATTTATAAATTTATTTATAAATTATACAATTTTTCAAATTACTTTTTAATCTTAATTTTTTTCTTAAATTTTCAATAACTACTTTTCTATTTCAAAATCATAAATAAATCAATTTATAAATCAGACAATCTCACCAAACTAAAGCTTAATGTAGCGTAATTGAAAAAGGAGTCCCCTGTCATAGTGTAATTCCATGCACCCTTATAAATTTGATATCTGTGCTGCACAACTAAAATCACAAAGGAATTACTTGCTAATGTGTTTGGCGTGATCTATAAAGGAAATAACAAATTAATTTTTATAATAATCATTTAAAAGATAATAAATCACTTCTTATAACCTATGTTCTCATCTAACATAGGAGCTTAATGAATGGGTTTACGTTACTTCACTAGTATGACCTCAATTTCTCGAAGGAATTTTGATAGGGGATTGATGTTAATTAATTACTAATATCTCAGGACACGTACCTATTAATATTATAAAACCTATTATATGTTAGAATATTTAAATTCGAAAGTTATATTATTTTATTATTTAAAAAAATTGTTATATTTTTTACTAATTATATTTTATAATGAGATGTGAACCTGATCATTTTTTTGCAAATTTTATACTATTCACTTAAAGTCAATTACTATTTAGATTGTTTGTCTAGATAATTTGCAAATGATATATTATTCACTCGGCCAATTTTTATTTAGATGTGTAATTGATTATCTATTTTTTCATAAGCATTGATCCTTACTAAAACAAATATATTTTAGCCCGTTCGAGTAATTTTCTCTTTTCATTTCTAATTTATCTTGTATTTTAATAATTACATGTTTAAGTTTTCTTCTGTGGACATTAAATCTTGCATAAAGTATTTATTTACTTTTTTAGTGGCACAAATAATTTTTTTTCCCTATAACATTTCTGCAATGAATTTTGTAACAAATAAAAAGAGAAAGTCATATTTTGAGACAAAATAAAAAAAAGAAAAAAAAGAAAAGAACATGCAGGACAATGACTATCAACAAAAATCAAGATCAATCACTACCGCATACATTGCGCTCTTCTTGAAGAAGTCAGTGTTCAGTTTCTAGAGTTACAAATCGTTTTAGTCTGAAGATATTGATATGCAATAAAGACAGGACGCAACAAATGAAATGACAACTATTGGTATAAGGTCATTTTTAAAAATTTGTAATATTATTGATTTAAGAATGATTTTTACTATTTCAATAAGTGCTTGCAACATTAGTTTTTATTTTTCATTTTTTTTTTATTAACAATTGTTTGGTATAATTTAATTGTCAAAGTAATACGCTCGTGCAACGCACGGGTGTGCTGCTAGTTAATTTTAAAACAAGAAGAAGTATCTCTATGTAATGTAAATAGAGTCTTCTTTTCATGCATGTGTTTTATTCGATGACTAAACTATGCAAGACTTTTAAAATACATTTTTGGACACATAAGATGTCTATTCTGGATTTTGAGCATTCGAGTACGTTTAGGTAGTCAAAACAACTTTTTATTACTTTAGTGCTATTTTTTGTAATTTCGTTTTTATTTGTGTTGATTTTTATTTTACACCCGGGTACGCAGGGACGGAGCCAGGGGTGTAAACGGTTTGGTTTGGGCGGTTTTTGATAATTTTTCAAACCAAACCGTTTAAAGCGGTTTGAGATTTTTCCAACCCAAACCAAACCATTTCATTTCCTAAACCAAACCAAACCAAACCATTTTTTGCGGTTTGGTGCGGTTTTAAACCGCGGTTTGTAAACGAAACTAAACTAATATATGTAAATCGAGTTAAAATAACTATTGAAATAGAATTTTGAATTAAGACATCAAAATTAATTGCAAATAACCCAACGACATTACGGATAGATGTTATAAGACTAACAAAATTAAAATATATGGGTAAACAACTTCTAAAATAGATACAAAGGCACAATCACAAACAAATGATCACAATAATATCAAAAAAAACCTAATAGATAACATAATCTATTCTCAAGTTAGATTTTCCTATTATTTCACAACAAAACAACTTAAACTCAAATATACTGTATTCCAAGTAAAACTACTGAACTACATGATGAAAGAATGATGCTTTAGGAATTTTGAGTTTGATGCATTACAACTGATGATAAAAGATCTCAAGTACAACTAATTTTGCTTAGATAACCATAAATACTCAAGTCATGACTTGCTAAATTAACAGAAGACAAATATTATAACCAAGAAAAAATAAATAATGAGCAAGTTTATGCATACTCTCCCCAAAAAAATCATAAGATAAAAAATAAATAAAGTAAGAAAGTCATCGGTAGTACTTAGTTGTTAGCTCTAGCAAAATGTCTTTCTTAACAATAAAGGAAAAGCAAGGTGTCCCTTCATATAAATTGAAAATAAAAGTGTAAAATTGGAAATAAAAGCAGTAAATTTTTTTGTATTTTTGCAATTAAAAAATTAAATTTTAATTGTAATTTTTTAGCGGGTTGGCGGTTTGAAACGAGTTTTGAAAAATGAAACCTAAACCAAACCATTTGAAAGCGGTTCGGTTTGGGTCAAAACCGAAACGTTGACGGGTCCGCATGGATCCGAACCAACGGTTTCGAAATTGCGGTTTGATATTGGTTTGACGGTTTCGCTTTTTTGAGTCCAAAAAAAAAAAAAAAGAATTGGAATCTTGAATTTATTTCATTTGTTTTTAATTCTCTCTCTCCAATCATTATATTTATGCAAGAAGTAAATACAATATTTATTACTAGTATCTCTCACATTGAAAGTTTACATTTACTTTTCAGTTATAGGTATTTTCTTTTGTAAATTACTAGTTAGTTGTTACTTGTTAGTTAACTTAGTTTAGCTTTTGGTTTGTTACTTCATAATGTCAATCATTTTTGTTCAAAAAAATTTCGGGGGCACCCCCGAGAGAGGACATTCGCCTCCCACCATTTGAAAATTTTGGCCCCCAATCAATTAAAATCCTAACTCCGTCCCTGCGGGTACGCCTATGGTGATTTTAGTTTAGTTAGAAATAGTTTTCCTTATTTGATTAATTATTTTCTTTATTTTAGTTTCCTTGTCCTACAAGAATTAGGGTTTTCCTTCTACTAATAAAGAAGGCTCTTATAGACAAATTATTCATTTAGATTCAAATTTTAATAAAAGTTCTTGAAATTTCTTGTCAATTTTATTGATGGATTCGAAGTTCTCTTTTATTAAAGAATTTCGCTTGAATTCCTTATTCTATTCTACGTCAAATACGTATGCTATACATTGTCTGCATGGATGAAAGGGCCATTCTCAATATATTGTCAATGGAAGAGGTGCTAATTCTGTCAGAAATTCGCACCCTTTATGTGCACGCACAAGATTATCAATATGCTACTCAAACTAAACTTTCACGCAACGTCGCCAAAAATATAAACAAGTATATGCCTTATCATTTCTATATTAAATATTAATTAATGTTCTCACAAAGAAAAAAAAAATGAATTTAATTTAGGCCGGTTTGATGCAAATTATTCAAAGAACGTGAGTTTTATAATAATGAACTTTTGAAAAATGTGTGGTTTAAAAATATATATAAAAAATTAAAATTAGAGGCAAAATATTTTAATCTTAGAATGTATAGTTGAAAATGAATTTAAGAAATACTCAATTTTGAAATAATACTAGATTTATCACCCGTATGATGCACGACATTATATATATACACACAAAATATATTTGAAGTAAAATGTACAAAAATAAACTTGCAAAAAATAAGCTAAATTCTAAAATACAAAATATTTCTCATAGATTTGTACATATTTATGAAGTATAAATTAAAAAGGACAAATTATTTAAAATTCATGAAACCAAAAACTAATTTCAATCAACTGTAACCATCTGAATATATTTCTTTAGTAGATTTTCTCTTGCAATCAATGGATTCATAGATACAAAACTTCAAAAAATTTATTTATTTATTTTCAAAATACAATTATCCAATTTTTTCATTTCTTACATAACACATTTATAAAGAATATATTTATTTCAACACTTGCTGGATTAAATAAAAATTTTCACAAAAATAATATTTTTGTTTAGCCACCGAACGAATGCTTAATTTATTAAAAATAGTTAATAATAATAAATATATTTCAGAAAATATAATTTATAATATTAATGATAATAAATAATTTTTAATAATTAAAACATAATTTAACACTGATGGTTATGCATGATTTTTTTAAAATATCGTCCAAATAAATTTTAGCATAAATCATTTTTCAAAAAATTGATTTATTTGCACACATTCATTAACTATATTTTATCAAATTATATATGTAGTATAAATTAAAAAAGAAAAATGATTTCAAATTCAAAAAACCCGTAAATAAAAACTAATGTTCATCAACTATCACTATCTTAATATATTTCTCTAGTGAGTTTTCTACAAAATATTATTTAGAATATAGAAAATGTATCTTGACGGAAATTTATGTGTGCATTTTTTTGAACGGCTCTTCTATTATATATATATATATATATATATATATATATATATATATATATATATATATATATATTATTAAAATAGATTGATTTTAATTTTGATTAAATAGCATTATCTTGAGAAAATCTTGGTATTTTTTTTTTCCCCAGCAATGTTTGATTTAAATAAGAAAACCTATTTTATTCTTAATAAAATTTAAAATTTTGATATTTTTTGAACCACTTTTTAATAATACATAATTTTCCAAAATATTTTTTTGAGCATTTAAAATTACACATTTTTACAAACCTTAATACCCCTGTTGTATTGTTAATAATAATAATAATAATAATGTCAGTTGGTAATAATATCAACTTTGAACAAAACTCTGTTAGGAATGGTTTACTGTTCACATGACAATGACTGCAGAAGATAGCCGGCATCTGAAATAAAAAAGTGCACCAATTTATAATCAACACAATTTTTCAAATCACATTTTAATCAAATACTTCCTCCAATCCAATTACATATGTTACATTTCCTTTTTAATTTTTTTTTATGGGATTTCCCTTTTCATTTGTCCCAATTACATATTGACTTGTTTATTTATTGAGAAATATTTATTTTGTTTTTTATCAATATACTCTATTTATTACTTTCAATATAATAGTTTTGATATTAAATAAGAGTAAGTTAAAACTTTTCTTTAAAAAAATTAATTTTTCAATGATATTAAATATGTTTTCTTAATCTGTATTAAAAGTCAAACCAGCCTATATAATTGGGACGGAGGGATTATCTTTTTTCTCCCCAATTTTTAACAACATTATTTAATTCCTCATTTTTTCAAATTTATTTTCAACCAAATATTTTATAAATAAAATAATTTACACATAAATTCAAAAAAAAATTATCTACTATTTAAATCACATTATTTTGAAATAATGGGTTTTATTATGGTATATATATATATATATATATTCAAAGTTTACTCAAATATAGAGCTTGTTTGGTAAAAGTAAAATTTTTACCACAATTTTTCAAACTCAATCTCAACCCTTCATTCTTAGTCAAACTCACAATTTTTAACTTTTCAAATATTTTTAAACCATATCAAAAAACTAAAAAAAAAAAAAACTACAAAAATCAATTTTTTTTTACATTATCAAAGACGCTTATAATTACATTAATACATTAATTAGCTTGTGTTCTTTAACATAATAATAATTATAAGTTAGAAATCAATTTATTAACAAGCGTGTCTTTGATTTTCAGTAAAACCTCATTTTTTGCCTCAAAAAAACTCATTAGGCTACAGTGACATTGTCACAAACATGATTAGCACTTTTTTTTTTTTTTTTTATTGTCGTTGACTTGTCAATCCCCATTTTACCCTAAAAAATATTTGACTACAATTGCTTTTTTTTTTTTTTACACTGCCTTCCATTCTCAAAGGGCATTACGGCTGATTCATTGGCCCCGCAAAACGGGTGCTTTTAAGAATTTGAATTTGAAATTATGCACTGCGCCTACTTTTTTTTTTTTTTTTTTTACTCCCAAGCACTGCAGAGATGAAGGGAGAGAAAACAAACAAATTTTTCACAATTATTATTGGGGGGACTCTTCAGTAGAACACCCTCTTCTTTTTTTTTTTTTTTTTTTTTAAGGGAAAATTGCTCTTCAAGAAGCACATACAAGATGGGCGGGATTATTTGTTAAGTTATCTTACTTAGGGACCGTTCGACAATCAATTAAAATGTCAAATTAATACATTAAAAAATAAAAAAAAACAACAATTTTAATTTACACAATTTCTCAAATCACTTTTTAACCATCCATATTTTCTCTTTCCAATTACACAATTTTTCAAAACAATTTTTAATCCCACATCTTATTTAGAAAACACAGATAAATTAACAAAATAATTTAAATTCCTTACCTTAACCGCCGAATACAGCCTTATATATAATAGATTGATAGATAGATAAGACAATAGGGACTTAAATCTTCCATAAACAATTATTCTACGAGTTTCCAAGCACAGTATAAAATTTGAAAATTATCCAACCTTGACAAAAATGACCAGACGCCAAAGAAATATTACCATGCAATAGAGTTTTACTCCTATAAATAGCGGTAGTTCTAATCTGGTAACTAATCAGTAGCAGCTACATAAACAGCTATTTTGCATTTACCATAATATTTTCTTATTTTTATTTACTATTTGCAAGAAGAGAATGGCGCAGGCTCTTATTGCAAATCCTATATATCGATAACAAAAAGGAGATTGTTCGTCCAGTAGCCAAATTCTCTCCCAGCTTATGGGGCGAACAGTTTCTCAATTTTGCTTTTGATACTGAGGTATTGATCCCTTCATATGTTATACTTTTTTTTTTTTCTTCTTCTTCTTATTTATTTATTTTTAAATTTTTTTGTGTTTGTTTTAAGGATTTGTTCAATATGTAAAAGAATATATCAGTTGCTCATAATACGTTGCCCTTGTGGAATCATACAGTTAGCAGAAAAATATGAAGAGGAGATCGAACATTTAAAATATGAAGTGAAAAGCATGCTAACAGCTCCAGGAAAAGACATGGTGGAGACAGTGAATTTAATCGAAACACTTGAGCGCTTGGGCATCTCATATCACTTTGCAAATGAGATCGAAGAACTACTAGAACGTTTCTTTAATCTCAACTCAAACTATGCAGATGAATCCTACGATTTGTACACTGTTGCACAATTCATTTTCGTTTGTTCAGACAACATGGCTACCGTATATCTTGTGATATCTTTAAAAGATTCACAGACGAGACTGGAAAATTCAAAGAGTCTATTAAGAGCGATGCAAGCGGATTGCTGAGCTTATATGAAGCTGCATATTTAAGAGTGCATGGAGAAGATATACTAGAAGAAGCCCTCGTTTTCACAACAGAGAACCTAAAATCCATGGCACCCAACCTAAGCTCTACCCTGGGGAAACAAGTAGCTCATGCACTCGTACAATGCATCCATTTTGGGAACCCAAGAATTGAGGCACGTAACTTTATCTCCATCTACCAAGAAGATGAGTTCAAGAATGAGATGTTGCTGAGGTTTGCCAAATTAGACTATAATTCATTGCAAATGTTGCATAAAAAGGAACTCTATGAACTTTCAAGGTAACGTTCTCGACAAGCTCGCTACACTACAACAAAAAAAGGGCTTTTGCAACACTTGAATTGCAACATTCGGCAGTTGAATGTTGCTAAAGAGACATACCGCAACATTTTAAGAAGTGAATGTTGCGATTGGTGTTAACAATTGAGCTTTAGTAACATTTGTCAAGTGAATGTTGCAAAAGAGACTCATTTGCAACATTTATTGAATGTTGCAAAAGAGTTCAACCTTTTGCAACGTTTTTTAAACGTTGCAAAAGGGTACCCTTTGCAAACAAATAACATGGGGACTAAAGTTGCAAATTCTTGAAATTTAATATATCAGATATTATCTCTCTGTCTCTCTCTCTCTCTCTCTCATTATTCTCTCACTACACTCTCTCTCTCTCTCTCTCTCTCTCTCTCTCTCTCTCTCTCGATCGGACCAAAGCGAAAAAACGAGGAGATGTGTAAATTGAACTCCGTTCGCCAATCCGCCGGCAATATCACCGCTGTCTCGTGACGGTGACAAGGAGACGACATTGGTAGTAGGTAGGCACGATTTGGGGCAGATTTGAGTGGTTTTGGGGTGCGGAATTTGAGGCACGGTTTTGGTCGATCTTCAAGGAAAGTGAGGTCGAACATGTCGGCGGTTTAGGTAAGTATTTGGGCTAACTTATTTCTTGTTTTGGTTTTGATTTTTTTTTTTTTTTTTGGTTTGATTTGGGTTCGATTTGAGCATGTTGGAGATGACGTTTTTGGGTTTTAATTTAGGTTTTGATTTTGAGTTGAGATTGAAGTTGGGTTGGCCGTGATTTTGGTGGTGCTGCAGGCGGATGAAAATGGTGATTGGCCGGTTTGGAGTTCAGCCTAGCAGGGGTGGTGACGGTGAAGGGGGCTGGTGATGCTTGATGTTGGTTTACTGGGGAGGTGGTGATGGTTTGTGATCTGTAGATGTTGGTGGCAAGTTGCCTCTAATTCTGCTTCTCAGGGGAGTCAAATTTTGGTATCGATTTTAAATTCCTTTACTTTACAAAGCTTTTTCCCTGCGCGTTTCTTCTTTGTTGATTATTCAATTTTTTATTTGTACATTTCTTCTTATTTTGTTATTAAAAAAAAGTTAATATCTCTACATTGTGATTCTGATTTTTTTTTTTTCATTTTTTCTGTAATAAAAATAGTGTATTCGTGAAGATCCTAATGAGACCACTGAGCATGAAGTTCCTAATGAAATCTTCAGCCTTGAGTATGTGTTTCATGATTTGCAGGTAAGTGTGTTCTATAAATTTTTTTTGAATGTTTAAATATTATTTTATGAACTTAGAGATTATATTGGAATATGATGATAATATTCAAAGCATTAAAGCTTTCGAAAACCTTGAAAACTGCAATCCTGTGAATGAGACCCAACAAGAGATGTGATTGACGTTATAAAAACTAAATGGAAATGCCTAAATTCTTGAGATTTGATCAGGTTTTGTAATCTATAAATTTTTTCTTCAGTTGGTTCATTTCTTATGTTTACTACTTTGTGTGCAATAATGATGTGATTCCCTATCTTATGGTTTACTACTATAAATCTTTGGTTTTTTCCCCCAATTTGTTCTTCTTGATGAGGAATCATCTCTGTAAGTTTTTCATTTTGTTGACTTTTATGGCTTACAAATAGTACAGGTTGTTTAGTTTTTATCATTGACATTTGCCATGGGCAGAGAATTGCATTTCGGTAATGAAAAACTATGGCTCTTTATTATTTTGATATTAGATTGAAGTGTCGACCATGATTTCGATTTTAAGTGTTTGTTTGTGGTTCGATTTTAAGTTTTGTCATTTCATGTTTTAATCATCTTAATTTTAATAGTTTCATAAATGTTATATGATTTACGATTTTTAGTGTAATTTTTTACCTCAAACATTGCATGTTGTCATAAGTAGAAAAATATAAATTTATTGGTTAATTATTCTCTTTCAGCATAGAATTGCTCAAGAAACCATTCTTTTCAAAAGATGAGCAATTAAGAGAGGCACAAGCTTCTTATGGTAAGAAACGTTTATTTATTCAATGATCTTGTGTAATTCTTATTTATGACTAACTTCATATAAGTCTATTTGTTATTCAAGCTAAATTTGAATTCAAGATTTTTGTTAGCTATTATTAATTAGTTTTAAGTTTGATTTGGGTTTAGATAGAGTTTATTGTTGAATTTGTGATGTTGAGGAGTTAAGGATTGATGTTGGAAGTTGTTTGAGGTGTTGGTTTGATTTTTAAATTATTATGTTGGTTATGATATTTTTTTACAGGTTGACTAAGTCCAATTTGTAGGGGAGGTTCCGTCGAAATTTCTATAGAATTTTTTACAATAGAAGTGAAGGAAAGAGAAGTTAACGCGTCTTAAGTTTAGGTTTTACACTTTGGGTGAAAGCTCATTTTCCTTGGTGGTAGATCTAGCATCTAGCTGACATCTGTCATCGATGCACTTTCACGTCTCTGGTCTAGTAGATTGATTTAGGACAAGTCATATCAATTTCTATGAAATCACATTTGAAAGATATAAATGTATTTTGTTTTTGACTCTATTTTTTATTTTTTCTACCATTTATTAAGTAAAACGTGACATTCACTTATAACTTTGCTCAAATTTGTTATAGGTGTAACTTTGAAGATGGACCGAATTTTGCGATCTAAATGTGCGGTTATATTTCGGGATGAAGTTGATATTCCCGTAGTAAAATATTTCTTTTGTCAAATGATGATGTTCTTTTGCGATTTTGTTAAACATTATCAACACTTTCTTTCGTGGATTTGCTATTCTGTATTGTGGATTTATTAGACATTATCAATACTTTATTTTGTATGGATTTGAAAATTCATAATGTATTTACTTTTGTTTTTTATTTAAAGTACCATTTTAATGAAGTAATTACAAAAATTTGGGTTTTATAAATAATTTGTTCAATAATATTTTTTAAAATATATATATATATATCAACGTTAAAAAAATGTTGCAAAATGATCTACGGCAACACTCAATAAATGTTGCAAAAGGTTGGGTTAATAGTTTTTGTAACACTTTAAAAACGTTGCAAAAGGGTTTACGGAAACACTCAAAAAACGTTGCAAAAATGTCTACGGCAACACTTAAAAAACGTTGCAAAATGGTCCACCGCAACACTTAAAAAACGTTGCAAAAGGGTCTACCGCAACACTTAATAAACGTTGCAAAAGGTCTTTTGCAACGTTCAAAAAACGTTGCAAAAAGTTTTTTCTCTACGGAAACACTGCGATTTGCAACACTTGCCAAACGTTACAAAAACCTTTTGACAACATTTTTTGAGTGTTGCAAAAGACTATTTTTGTTGTAGTGCTAGCTAGCTAGTGCATTAAATATCTCAATGTGTGTCATTGCTTATATATATATATATGTAATGTAATGTAATGTAATGCAGGTGGTGGAAGGATTTGGACCTTGTCTCTAAGCTTCCTTATGTTAGAGATAGAGTGGTAGAATGTTTTTTCTGGGCTATGGAAGTTTATCATGAACCACAATATTCTGTTGCTCGAATCATGCTCACCAAAACCATTGCAATGACGTCAATAATAGACGATACATATGACGCCTACGGTGTAGTTGAAGAACTTGAAATTTTCACGGAAGCCATTCAAAAGTACATATTTCTTCCATTACACGTATCCCTAATAGTGGAAAAATAGTTTTGGGTTAAATGAATCATCAATTATTATGTGCTCATTATTTTAATCATTCTAGGTGGGATAATAGCGAGATTGATCGGCTACCAGAGTATATGAAGCCATTTTATAGCGCACTTCTAGATCTATACGAGGAATTTGACGAAGAACTAGCAAAAGATGGACGATCTTATGCAGTCTACTATGCAAAAGAAGCAGTAAGTATTACTTTCTATTTATAGTAACGTTTCTTATCCCTAAGTTACCATGGTTAACTCACACAAATTTATTCAGCTCAAAGAACTTGTGAGGACATACCATGTGGAAGCCAAGTGGTTTATTGAAGGATACTTGCCACCATTTTCTGAGTACACGAGCAATGCCTTAATAACATGTACTTACGTTTACCATACAACTACATCCTTGTTGGGAATCAAATCCGTCACCAAGGAAGAATTTGAATGGCTAAGCAATAAACCTAAAATTCTTGTTGCAAGCCTCATAATATGTCGGCTCGTTGATGACATTGCTACCTATGAGGTATGGAACGCAGTATATATGTTTGTTTTATGTAAAATCAATTATACAAAAATAAATTACTTTAGTTCCCTTATTTAAAAGTTTTCTCCCAATTTTGTCAAATTGAAGGTTGAGAAGAAAAGGGGCCAAATTGCTACCGGCATTGAATCATACATGCAGGAAAATGGTGTGTCTAAGGAAATGGCTGTTGATGAGTTTTTTTAAATGGTTACAAATGCATGGAAGGATATCAATGAAGAATGTTTCGGACCAAGTTACTCTTCTACAGAAATTGTGATGCGAATTCTAAACCTTGAACGCATTATAGATGTAACTTACAAGGGCAATGAAGATGGATACACACAACCACAAAAAGTTCTAATGCCTCACATCATTGCTTTGTTTGTTGATCCCATCGTCGACGTCTAAATATTAGTTGGGATCAAATTTGAGAAAAATGGATTATCTTTAAATTTTAGTCTTATATATATATATAATTGTGTATTAATGCAGTGGTGTATATGTTACTAAAACATTAAGGCTGCGTTGATAGAAATTGTGGAATTTGGGTGGAAATAAAATGAATTCCAGGAAATTGAATTTTTGGGAATTGAAAGTTTAATGTGTTTGATTGGTTTAATTTTCTAGGTGAAAAAAGTAGGGGATTTTTCAACTTTTGTTGTTTGATTGACATTATTTTCCATGGAAAATAAAGTAAAATTGATTTATTTTAATAAAAATTTTTTTTTTTTATTTTTTCACACATTTGTACTTGATAATAATAATGTTCATTTTTAGAAAAATAAATTATAAATAAATTAACAATAACAAAAATGATCAAACGTAACAAAAATGATATAAGATTTTCCATGGAAAATAAAACCTCCTTCCCCATGGAAAAATGAATTCATTCAAAACAAGGAAAATACCGAATTTCGAGGCAAGTGGAAAAATGAATTATATGGAAAATTTAGGCAATCAAACAGCGCAAAATTAGAAAATCATATTTTTCATAGAAAAAAAGGGTTATCAAACGCACCCTAATAACTACTATGTTTGCAATAAAATTTTGATGTACTTCCTTTTCGAAGACATATATATTCTTCAATATTAGTCACATTCATGGTCAAAATTAATACATCGAAATCACTCGGTATGACAACAGAGAAATAAGACAAAATTCAATGCTAAAAGTGTGTTTAATTCATGCGATTTCATGAAAAATGTCGAAAATGTCACATCCTAAAAATTATTTTCCTACTTTTGTTGTTTGTCACGAAGTTGAAAATAAAATTCGAATTTTATGGTATAATCACTTTAAGCTCAATTTAGCCAATTAATGGAAAACAAATTCTTAAGTAGTTGGTGATTTTTTAATTTCTAGCTTACATAGAATTCGATTTATTTTCCTACTTCAAGAATCAAACACACCCTAACAGTGTCAAGAGATCATTTCTAAATTCTGTAGAATATTTAATGTACCTTGCTATACGTACTAATAAGTTGTACTAACAGTTAAAAGACAAAATTTTTTAAATGTATAATAACTATGTTATCCTCCTATTTATAATTCATTTAATTTTCTGATGTTATGTCTATTTCTCTAAATTTATTGTTAACATAAAATGCGTAATATATATTATTATATATTAAAGTTTCTTCTTCAATAATTATATTTAATTCTTCAATTTTTTTGTCTACATCACTAATTATTCTTCCTTTATTTACTATAATTCTAGTAAATTGTGAAAAATCTGTAAGTGAGGGTTCTTTTATTGCGTAATCTAATAAATTATAATATCTTCCCAAATCTTCTTTATAATATCTAATTGCTTAATTGTTTCTTCTCTTAAATATTTAAAGTCCTTTACTTCTGAAGGATTTAATTCTATTAAAGATTACGAATTCATAAATCATAAAACTAAATATTTAAATTTAAGTTATTAATTCAAATTTTCTTCTAATAATTAATCCTGGAATAGTAAAAGCAAATTTTCAACATATGTAAAAACATGTAAGGAATATTATAAACAAAATGATAAATTTAAATTTATGATAACAAGACTTGAACAATAACAATGATAAAGACGATATATAATCCACCGTAAATAATTAACAAACTTCTTTCAACCTATGGGTCCATCACGCTTCTTTGTAAATATGATTTTAAAAGATTTTTGACCAAATACGCTTCAGTTATTTATCTAAATATTAAACATAACTCCATAAGAGATCGTTGCTGCTCGAAAGACTCACGCATTAATGGATACTGGAAAGACTTACTCCAATACTTTCTATTTAACACTTAAACAAACACTTCAAAGAGGTTCAGTACAATCCAGTTTCGTTTCCTACCTCTGGATGTACTCTTTTAACAAAAGTTTTATAAATAATAAACTTATGGACTCGTAAATAAATAGAGTATTACTAATTATTTTATGGCTCCATATATATCTATGTGGAGTTTAGTTACTCATACCTTCTGCTAATTGTTTTTGGATTGGTATGATGAAAGAAAACTTGGAATGAAAAGAAAGACAATAGATAGAGAATATAGATTTTTATTGTTGAAAATCAATATGATTTTTCGGATGTTTACAATGAGGAGAGACTCCTCCTTTTATAGTTGATAAAAGCAAAGTTGAGAGACAAGATAAGATTTCCTATCTTTTACATACTTGGCTAAGAATTAAATTAGATAAAGTAAAGATAAGATTATAATAATTTCTACTACTTTTCTAAAGTTTCACATGGGTCTGGACTCCCATACCTTGAATAATTCATATTTAGACAAGACAAGTTTCATTCTCATTGTAGTTGAGTGGGTCCCCACAATTATTACGCTTGTGACCCGTTTCTACCTCCATTAGTTGATGTAGATATTCATAGGCTCTTCTGCTAAGATCCAAATTACTGACGAGAATATTCTCAACATATTCTCTTAATTTCCATAATTGACAATTAACTTGATTAATTCTTGCAATGATGTAGATTAATAATTTGTCATCATTAGATTCGTATACCCAAGCATTAGTTTGTGTAAGGGTATCTCTTAATTCTGTGTGCATGACTCTAAATCCCAATGCCCTTTTTTCTGGAATAACTTGTATATGTTCTTCTTTGTTAAATGGTTTAATTTCTAGTTCTGAAAGGATAGCTTTGCTGTTACTCCAAGTTTTACAATATGTTCTGCCCTTAGAAAGTTCTCATCAATAAATTCTGGAATGACCGAGTAAATCATGACTTAGATCTTCTCAGCTTTGGTTATCAAAAAGTATGTTTTAACTACTGTTTTGATAGAATTAGGTAATAATGATATTTCTTTCATATCTTTGTTAGGGTAGATACACTGAATAAATCCTTGATCAAACAGCCCTCTGACTGTTCTCGGTTCTACCCCTGGAAAAATAATTGCTTAATTGATTTTTTTATGGCTAATTGTCCTTAGCCATTCTCCTTCTTTTGTCCTCTTGTTTAGATACTCCATATACTTCAAGAACGTCTCTAGTTTCTTCATGACTTTCTCTTTTTCTGATAGTTCCTTTGTTACAACTACTGATTTCTTCGTAACTTCTTAAAAAGTTTCTTTAGATGGTTCAATAGTTTTGCCAATAACTTTGGAAGATGAACTTCCAATAATTGATACATTAAATACTTCTTTCTCAATAGGAAGTTCTACAGATGACTTCTTCACTGGAGAGGATTGAGATCCTCCTTTATACATATTCTCAAGAGAATTAACCCTTTATTTGTAAAAAGTTAATTCACTGTTAATTTGTACTATCTGCGCCATGCAAGTGTTTATATGGTTGAATAGATTTGAATAGTTTATATTCATATGACCCATGGCCAAATTAATTTCTTCTACTTTCTTAAGTAGTTCTTCCATGTTTGAATAAATAATCTGCAATAACATTATCAGTACCCTTAATATGAATAATTTCAAAATCATAATGGTTGAATTCTACTTGCCATCTAATTAACATTTTATTTGCAATAGTTGGATCAATTTCTTTAGTTAACCAATATTTGACTTGTGTATTATCAGTTCTAATTTTGAATTTTGTAGTAACAATAAATAATTCAAACTTTTTAATAGCAAATTTTATAGCTAATAGTTTTTTTTCGTTAATATGATAATTGGTTTGAGTTTAAGTAAAACTAGTACTAGTATATTATGCAATCCTTTCCTCATCCTCTTTTGGATAAATATATTTATGTACTGCTCCTCATACTGTTTCACATGCATCGGTTTCTATTATCCATTCACATTCTTTTTTGGGTAATTCTAGTTTTGGTAAATCTTTACAAAGATCTTTAATTTTTTGTACTTTTTCGTCCTTGGACCATGGTGTCCATCTAGTTTTTCCTTTTAGCCTTTTTTGTAATGGTATTAAATGTTTTGCTAAGTTGGGTACATACTTTCTAGTCTGATTTACAAGTCCTAAAAAACTTTGTAATTGTGTTTTATCTTTTATATAATTGTCAAATTCTTGTATTTTTATACCAATATGTTTCAGTAGTTTAATTCCTTCTTGGCTAATTATAGATCCTAAAAATTCTTCCTTTTCTTTAGCTATTTCCATTTTTGTAGCTGATAATATAGTTCCATTATTTCTTTCAATATATATAAAAATATTAAGATGTTTTATATGATCTTTTCTAGTTTTAGAGTAAATGAGAACATTATCAATATATATTGTAATAAAATGATAAAAATCTTTAAATATTTTATCCATGTATCTTTGGAATTCTCCTAGATTATTTTTAAATCCAAATTGTAACATATTCCATTCATAAAATCCTTACGATGCTGTAAAAGCTGTTAAATATCTAGATTCTTCAGTTAACATAATATTATAAAATCCTGATTTTAGATCAAATTTAGAGAAATATTTCACTACAACAAAAACAGCATACGGCAACGTGCAAAAAATGTTGCAAAAGACCTTTTTCAACGTTAATGTGCATGTTGCAAATTGCAGTGTTTCCGTAGAGGGAAAGGATATGGCAACGTTCATTGCGTGCTCCAAAAGGATGGATTGTGCATTGCGATAGACCTTTGGCAACGTTCACTGCGCGTTGCGGTAGACCTTTGGCAACATTCATTGCGCGTTGCCGTTGATACTTTTGGCAACATTCATTGCGTGTTGCGGTAAACCTTTAGCAACGTTCTTTGCATGTTGCGATAGATACTTTTGGTAACACTCGTTGCACGTTGCCGTTGATATACTTTTGGCAACACTCATTGCGCGTTGCCGTTGATACTTTTGGCAACACTCTTTGCACGTTGCCGTTGATACTTTTAGCAACACTCTTTGTGCGTTACCGTTGATCTTTAACATTTTTTTATAAATAAATATAGATAATTCCACTGACAACCAACAAATTTCCCAAACATATATGTAATATGTAAAATATGAAATACACTTGCTATAAAAATAAATCAAGTATTCAAAATAAAATACAATAGCATTTTAAAGAAAATTATACCACATATATTTTAATACTTAAAAAAAATTACGGTACTTTGTTCTCCTACATCAAAACAAAATCTGCAATATAAATTTTTCACTTATTTGATTGCACATCTAAAGTTTGACATACACTATCCCTCTAAATTGCAACAATATCTCTAGCATACCAGTAGCCATACAAAAAAGAGCTACTATCACCATTTTCAACACGAATCATCATTGAAGATGAGTTCTTCCCTGGCTTCTGAAGTCTAGCTTGAACTGTGTCCATGACAAACCATCTTGTGAGAGAACTACAAAATTGACTTTTACCTGCAAAGAAAATATAAAAGTTTAATCATTAGGACTCCAACTGCACTAAATGCAAAAATGTAGAAATAAATCGTACTAAATATTAAAATTATCATTTTCTATCTGTAATTACATTATTTGAGAGTAGTCCATAACGTAAGCAAAGGTGAAGGTCAAATTTAATGGTTTCTCTAAAAATATGCTTTCGTGATATAGACAAAAAATGCAATTATGCCAATCAATTATTTAGTTTCTCCTAATAGCAACTTGTACCAAAAATCAATTTCTCCTCTCTCAACATAGTAGAGAGACTAAGAGGAGAAATTCACAATAACCAATCAAGATGAAAATACCATAAGCTTAAAGCTTTAGGATGATTCTTCAAAAAATAAAACTCTCAGCAAAGTGGAGAGACTAAGGAAAATTTCACAATTAGAAATCAATGGAATAAATATATCAAAAAGAATTCAACTAAAATGGAAGCAAAAATGTCAAGCTATTTATATCCAAAAAAATTTAAAAGTTTATCTTATGAAACTATCCCTGGAACATACTTCAACCAAATTGAGATTCGAAAAAATTAAGGAAAATAGCACTAAAGCACTAAACTTGACATACCTCGCTAACAAGACTCCACTTCTTGAGCTGCTTAAATCTGAACAAGGTTTCGACATCCAGGACTTTCAGTAGAGATTGGTTCTTGGACATCCGACTCTTGAGCCTCCTCTATTGCATTCATTACATTTCTCCAGTTCTTTGACCAATTTCATCCTCGGCATCCTAAAAAACCTTTACTTTCTTCCTCTTTGGCATGAATTTTCTCCGGGCCAACATACCAAGACACACTACTTCTGTCCCTTGAAACATTCTAACATTGGCATACATCCCATTCTCACAACTAAAAGACTTTCTGGAAACTCATGAATACAATCAACACATGGAATCAAACCCCTGAGTATTATCAAATATACTTACGTCTGATATCAATAGAAGAATTCTAATCCAAAACTTAAAATTATAAATAAAAATTATTTCCAATTGTCCATTAATAAATTTATTATTCAGATAACTGGGATTTTAAAAACTGCATTTTTAGTAAACAAATTAATTAATATCATTCTCAACAGGAGAACTAGAATCTTTCCAATAAAATCACATAAGAAGCATGAGATATCATCAGCAATCAACATAAGTTATTGTCATTCGTAAAAAGGATTATACCTGACTCGGGATCTGGCGTCTGTAAAAGACAGAGGTACTACTCACATTGAGCTCAAATCCAGCAGGAGCATGCACATAAACCGAATACCTCACCTTATTTTGGCGCTTGAAGAATCTCTCCCGAAGTGGCAACATAGGCAATGGTCCTTTGGTCAAAAACATGAATGCCACCCATGGTACTCTACTAAAAGGAAACTCCTCCTTCTGGGGCACCAATGAAGCCCTCCAAAACAACTCGTCATCATTCATAGTGTGGTTCAAATTCCGCGGTCTGATGAAACTCTTTATGCTCAAACAATCCTCTTTTTCACAATTCACCACGATTTGTTTTGTAGTATCTTTAAACTAAACTGCTCTGTTTGAAGTGTGAAATACCGATCAATGTGTGAAATGGAAGATATTCCTATAACTACCCCCACCACAAAAATAATCAAAGTTGTGATGAGCTTCAGCAGGCTGATAGAAGAATCTTTCGTTGGTGATGAATTTGACCAGTTCTCCAGATCTTCTTTTTCTCTACTTCTCACCATCTTCTCCTCCTTATATATGTCTTCTTATTTGCAAAAAATCAACTGATCCATTTCTATATCTTCTGGTATAGTCATTCTTGAATTTTCTTTAGCTGGTTTGTATTCTAATAGATTTTTAAATATGGGTTCTATTATGTGTGTTTTCCTAGCATTCTTTATTTTTACTTCGTGTTTGCTAGTAAATGCATATATTGTTCTAATAGTTAAACTTATAGTTTTACTTTCTGATTCAATATATATTCCTCTTAATTTATAATATAATGTTAAGATTTTGTTTTTATTTTATTCTCCCATACTTATACTAAAGTTTGGTTTTATTGTAAATTTTACTTTTTGATAAATTAAATTTCTTGTTACAATTCCTATTAAAGAATCTTGTACTGAGCTTACAATTCTATCATCCATAATATAAAATTCTATAGGTGTATTAATTCCTTCTCTAAAATAGGCTTTTGAAATAATTTGTACGGCTCCTAAATATATGTTTTTTATTTTTCCTTTTAATTCAGGATTCAATAGATTTATTTCTTGTCTTATAATTACTTCATTTATTATATGTATTAATGTATTTCCTGTAGTATCCTTTATATCTATAGGGTGACTATGGTTTCTTGCTACATATGTTATTTCTTTATTTTTCTGCCAAAATGGTAAATTAAATTTTTTTTTGTTCTACATTTAATTTTGATTTTAAGATCTTTTCATATATTTTAGGATTAAATATTAATCTTTCATTTAGTTGTTCTTCATTTTCTTCTAATTGGTATTCATATTCTTTAGATGTACCTTCTTCACTTATTTGTCTAATCATATTTATGTATAAATATTCTTCTTCATTAGATTCAGTAAATTCAATTTCTTCATTTTCTGAAGATTCTATTTCCATAATAGAATTTATCACTTCATGCTCTTCTAATTCATAAGTTTCTTCACCTTCACGAATTTCTTCCCATTCTTCTTTTTGTTCAATAGGTAATAGTTTGTAATTTTCTTTTTCTATTCATGAAATATACATCATATTTTTCTTTTTATCTTTTTTGGGACATTCTGGAGATATATGTCCTACTTCTCCACATGAATAATATTTACATTTTTTAGGATATGTTCTTGTTTTGTTTTGTTTTGTTTTTGTCTTAGAAACCTTTTATATGGTACTCTATACCTTTTAAATGTTTTATTATATGAATTTTTATATTTATTAAATTTTTTAAATTTATCTCTAAATTTATATTTTCTATAATATTTCTTTTTCTTATATTTTCTTTGTAGAAGACATCCTCATTGGGTTGGTTTATATTGTAATTCATCACAGCATAATGATTTTTTACTTGCTTTGTGAAATTTTATTATATTATTTGCTTGCATACATTTGTCTTTTTGTTGTATTTCTATAAATTGTATTCTTGCTCCTAGAATATTATTACTCAATGATATTTCTAATTTTTCTCATTCTTTAAATAATTCTAAATTCCAGGGTTTTGGTAGTTTAAAGAATATTTGGTTCATAATTTTCATACCATATGTTTCCTGATTATATTCTGCCTTTTCAAAATATTCTCTAAATTCACATTCAAATTGTTTAAAGTTACACATGTCACATATTGATAAATTTTCTAATAAATATCTATTTCTTAATTTTGAGCTAATTTTAGTAACTCCGTCTAATACTAATGTGTATTCTCTTTTTAATGTATCTTCATATATGCTCAGTATAGTTCCTATTTCATCTTGGTCATTTCCTCTAACTTGTTCTATATAAGTTTCTGTTAAATTTTCCCACCATCTTGCAGTGGTTCTTATAAATGTATTTTCTAACATTAATTGGAATTGTTTTCCTTTTAATTCTCTAGTATAGGCCATCATAGCCATATAATTCATCCATAATTCTAATTCATGGTTTACATCTTGCACACATCCTAAATCTAACAATCTTCCTTCTGAACTAATTTGTGTTTCCATACTTCTCCATGGTGTATATTCTATAAGATAATTTTTACTTGGCTTTGTGTAATATTTTTGTTGTGGTATAAAATTATTAGTTCTAAAATTTTGGTTTTGCGTTTGATTCATATAAATTTCTGGTATATCTTGTGGATTAGTATTACTTGTATTTTCTCTTTTAACTCGGTTAGTTCCTAGTTGTTGTATATGATGCTGTCAAAAATCCTAACCTTGATGTGGCAGGACCTGATGATACTTGATTGCTGGAAGAGATCAATGAGCTCGCCTTGGATGACCTGCAAAAAAGGCGAGGATGACTCTCCCCGTCGCCCCTCCGGTGTGAGAATTAGTTTTCTGGAAAAAGATAGAGAGAGAATATATAACTGGAAAACGTAAAGAATTATGAATGAATTTATGTGAGCAAAGGAGTTGTATTTATAGGGCTGGAAAAGCCCATAATTTCCTTTATTCTAGGAAGGAGTCCTTATTGCTATAAACTTACCTTTCAGGAGGAGTTCTAATCTTATAAGAATTGTACCTCCTCTTTTTTAGGATGATTCCTTATAAGTTATGTCCTATTTCGAGGGCCCAAGAAGGTGGGCCACTGATAAAGCCCATAAACTTTGAACACTCGGAATCCTGAAGTGGCCGGGAAAGCCCGGGCATGTTGCCATTTATGGATGCAGGGCTCGGATAGGTCGGGCATTTCTGGGCTGGGATGGTAATAAGGCCGACCATACACCCCGGCCTGTAGAGAGAAGGGCTCGCTGGTCGAAACACTCAAAGCCCGAGACGTTAGGCCGACCCGAGCCACGGATGGGCCGACATGTTATGAAGGAGTCCATAGACCCATCCTGACAATCCCGGAAAATAGCCCGATCAATGGCCCCCGTGCATCAGGGATCGGCGATGGATGCCTGAATGCAATTGACTCCTGACAGCTGTCACCTTTATTAATGACGTGTTTTGCCAACTGTTTTGTCATTTGTTTTACGCGTCATCATTAATACCACACTTCTGGATTGCTGCCACGTGTCAAAAATGAGTGGCGGGATTTCAAAATTTTTCCCGCCTTTTTCCTCCTATATATATGTGGTTCCTATCCTCTCATTCTTTTCACTTGGCAATTTTAGTAAGAACCAGACAACTCCCCGAGCATATAACACGAGCTAAAAACTCCAAGCACGACCTTTAGGTAATCTCGACCTCTCCCGACGTTAATTTTATTCCATAATTTACTAGTTAGGCAAATGGCCAGACAGGTGAACATTACGGACCTTAGGGAGGTAGAAAATTTGGACGAGGCCCTAGACGTAGAGCCAATAGGGTTTTACCAACCTCCTCCGACCTCTGGGGGGGATGAGTCGAGCGATGACGAGGAAGTCAATAACCCTGAATTTGATGAGAGACCGGGAACCCCCGACCTAGAGTTACCAACATTTAACAGTAGGATGAAGGAACACATGGTCGAGGCAGATATGAGGACGTTTGGTCTTTCTGATAGGTATACTTCCCGGGTCCCCGATCATGATGATATGTCATATCATTGCCGGGAAGGGGAGACTGTAGTATTCCATGACTCATTAATGGCTGGCCTCAGGTTCCCCTTGCATCATTTTTTTGTAGACTTCCTTTTTACGGCCAGTATTCTTCCCGGGCAACTGGCTCCAAACGGGTGGAGAATTCTAGTTTACTTTTTTGTTTTGTGTAGGAGTCTAGGGATCGAGCCCACTGTGAACCTATGTAAATGCCTTTTAGATTTGAAGTTTTTACCCCGATGTAACTGCTTCGTTTATTTATGCGGGAAGGGAAGGTTCGAGGTGCCCTGGGTCCCCTCTTCCTTGAAATATTGGAAGGAAAAGTTTTTTTATATCAAACCCCGGGAAGGTGAGAATATTTTTTGGCCCACCTTTAGGAAACCGGAAGTAGATAATTTCAATAGAATGGGCAATGTAGGAGAGGACGAGATGGCTGACCTCTTGGCCAATGCCATAAGAGTTTGTGACTTCGGACTTCTGGCCGAGGAGGCTTCAGATCTTACTACCAGCGAGATCTTAGGTTAGGTCGGCCTTGACTTGGAGCTCGATAGGACCCGGCCTTGTAAATTAAGTAATAGTTGATTTCATTTTTCCACTAGAAAACGTTGCCTTCCCCATCTTATTCCCTTTTAACAAAGTATATCTTCCCGTCCTTCACAGGTATGGCTTTTGACGGAGACAGGCTGAGGAAAGCGGCCGAGGAGAGAGCTCGGGCAGTTGCTGAGAGGAGGAGGGAAGGAGGAATTACCCGTAGACGGCCACAAAAAATGCCACGCCAGACATAGTCCGGGCCGGGTGAAACTTCAAGGAGGAACGCGGAAGCTCCACCTCGGCGCGAGACCAGCCAAGGTGTTCGCCGCCCTCCTGTTCGGGAAGAAAATACCAGATCTCCTCCTCCGGAAACTGCAGTAGAGGGTCCTACCCTGGCCGACCTTCGGTCCAAATTGGAGGAGAGTTACCACCCCGATCTACTAGAAAAATATTCCGATGAAGTTTCACTGGAGAACGGGGTGGACCATTTTCTAAATGCGGCCCTTAAGGTAATTTCAAGACGACCTTCTACCATTCGTGTTACATTATGCCTTTAATCTGGAAATAACACAAGTATTTAACTTGTACAGATGCTCAGCATTGGCCGGGGTCTTTTAACCCAAGGTGTCCGGCGAGGGGAGGCTTCAAGTCAGCTTGTCCATTCTGTTCAGTACGAGGCCACCCGTGCTAACAATGCTGAAGAGAAGTTAACGAGAATGGAAACTGACCTGGTCTTGATGACTCAAGAACGGGACCTAGCTCGTTCTGAAAATGCCAAACTCTCTGAAGATCTTCGCCGGGCCAGGGAAGAGACAGAAGCGGCAAAGGTAGCGGCGGTCGAGGCTTACAAGAAGTCTGAAGAATATGACCTTGCCGTGGGTAATTATGCCCTGGAATCCTATTCCCAAGGCATGAGGCAAGCCCGGGCTTGGATCAAGATACATGCGCCCGACCTGGATACCAGCCCGCTCTCTCAATTTCCATTGGGCACGGAAGACCTTGACCTCACTCCTTTTATGGAAGACGTAGTGGAGGTCGATTCTGATGAAGAAGAAGCCCAGGCCAGTGAACCCGAGCAGCAGTAGGAATTTTTTTCTTTTACAATTCTCTTGTATAGCCCGAGGTATACCTCGTGGCCTTTTTGTAACAAGGTTTTTGTTAATAATAAATTTTTCTTTTGTCAAAGCTCGTGTTTATTGTTTTGTGTCTAATTTTATGGATCGATGATTTTAAAACATGATCTTTCCGTTAGTAAAAAATAGTTCGAGCTTTTAACATGTGAATTTTCAGAAAAGATATTCTATAAGGTCGGGTAATATCGACCTGTTTGTTCAATTCCTGCAAGATTCCCAGAATCTAGTTTTGAAATCATATGGTTGGGTAGTGACCGACCTCAACAAGATAGCGTTTGCCCGACCCTTTGATTTAAAGATAAGATAGAGCCCTTTACTTGCAATTTTTCAGGAAAGATATTCTATAAGGCCGGGTAATACCGACCTCAATTATTTTGAATTCCTGGTTGGGAAGTAATTTGTAACGTCTTGCCATGAGACCTTGTAAATTATTCGTAGAAGAACAATTTGTCAAGCCTTACCATGAGACATTATAAATTATTTGATGGGAAATAATTTGTAACGCCTTGCCATGAGACCTTGTAAATTATTTGATGGGAAATAATTTGTAACGCCTTGCCATGAGACGTTGTAAATTATTCGTGGAAGAATAATTTGTAAAGTCTTGCCATGAGACATTGTAAATTATTTGATGGGAAATAATTTGTAACGCCTTGCCATGAGACCTTGTAAATTATTCGTAGAAGAATAATTTGTAAAGTCTTGCCATGAGACATTGTAAATTATTTGGTGGGAAATAATTTGTAAAGTCATGTGAATGACTTTGTAAATTATTTCGATATCTGATCTTTGTAGTGCTCATTCTTTGGAAGAAGTACTTTTATTGAAGGTGACTGAACAATGGGCCTTGTTAAAAACTTGCCCAGAAAAACCCATTGGGAAAAAATCTGGAAAAGGAAAAAGAGTACCCGTCCCGGACACTGAAAGACAGAACAATGGGCACGCAGGCCCGACCATAATATTCTCTGATGGACGTGCAAGTCCGAAAGCAAAAATAAAAATGGGCGCGCAGGCCCGACCTTACTAGGACTAAATAACTTGATATGACTACTTGTAGTATGGCTTCAAGTTCTCCACATTCCATGGCCGAGGAAGGGGTTTTGAATCAATTGTGTGGAGGCTGTATGAGCCTTCCGGATGACTTCATAAGGTCCTTCCCAAATAGACCCAAGTTTCCCTGGTTGATGACCGGCAGCCTCACTGCGGCGAAGGACGAGATCCTCCATTCTGAATTCCCTCTTCTTTACTCGGATATTGAACTTCTTAGACATGGCCTGTTGGTAAGCTGCTATTCTTAATTATGCGTTTTCCCTGACTTCTTCTAGATGATCCAGACTTTCTCTCTGTCCTTCGATGTGGTCGGGCGAGCTTGTGGCCATAGCACGGAAGCTTGGAATGGTTACTTCTATGGGAACAGCGGCTTCCATCCCGAAGGCAAGCATGAATGGGGTTTCCCCCGTCGCTGTTTTGAACCTGGTTCGGTTGGTCCAAAGTACTTCTGGGAGAAGATCGGGCCAATCTCCCTTGGCACTGCCAAGGCGAGTCTTCAAGTCTTGTAATATGAGTCTGTTTGTAACTTCAGCTAACCCATTACTCTGCGGGTGCGAAACGGAGGTCAACCTGTGTTCTATCCCCAGATTCTTGCACAATTGCTTGAAGGCTTGGCACTCAAATTGACGTCCATTATCTGTTATTAATGTCTTGGGAAGACCAAAACGACAAACTATTGATTTCCACACAAATGCTTCCAAATTTTGTTCTGTGATCACGGCCAGCGGTTCGGCTTCCACCCACTTAGTGAAATATTCCACTGCAACTGCCAAGAACTTGACTTGACCCCAGGCTATAGGGAAAGGTCCGAGTATGTCAATTCCCCATTGGGAAAAAGGGTATGGGCACAATATTGAGGATAGTTCTTCCGCGGGTTGATGTAGTCGGGCTGCGAATCTTTGGCACTTGTCACAGGCTTTCACATAACTAAGGGCGTCTTTCTTCATGTTCGGCCAGTAGTACCCGTATCTTATTAATTTAAGTGCTAGAGCTCTTGCTCCCTGGTGTCCTCCACAAATTCCTTCATGGACCTCGGCCATAGCAAGAGCTGCTTCTATTGGAGTTAGGCATCGCAGATAAGAAAGTGTGAAGCTTCGGCGGAACAAGGTATTCTGCAGCAAGGTATATCTCGGGACTCTTGCTTTGATTTTTTTGGCCTCTACTTTATCATCTGGAAACTTCCTGATGTTAGATATTCAATTATTGGATCCATCCAACTGGGCTCATGATCAGAAATATCCATGACCTCGGGTTGTTGTGCGATACTAGCTCATGAAGAGTTCGTATGAATACGGTCCTTTCCAAGTGGTCTAGATTGCAAGAAGTAAGTCTTGACAAAGCATCCGCTTTGTGATTGACGGACCTCGGAATTTTGTCTATGCAGCAAGACTTGAACTTTCTTTGCAAATCTAAGACCATCATCCTATAAGATGACATTTTCTCATCTTTTGCTTCAAAAGTGCCATTTACCTGCTCTACCACCAATTGTGAATCACTTTGGACCCTAACATGTTCGACCCCTAGATGTTGGGCTGCTTGAAGTCCAGCAATTACGGCCTCATACTCTGCATCATTATTGGTTGCTGGGAAGTCAAACCGTATTGCGCATTGAATTTCTATTGTACCATCATCTTTCTTTAATATGATTCCAGCCCCCCGAGCCCGCAACATTTGATGCTCCATCTACTTGTAAGGTCCATGTGGCCTCTTCCCTGTCATGACCTGTTGGCCCCCGAGGTCTTGGTCAGAGTTCGGTGACGAAGTCGTCCAAGACCCGTGCTTTGATAGAAGGTCGAGGTTTGAACTCGATATCATACTCTCCAAGCTCGATTGACCACTTGAGTAGACGTCCGGATACATCTGGTTTTTGTAAGATCTGCTTCAAGGGATGATTTGTGAGGACAGTTACAGCATGGGCTTGAAAGTACGGTCTTAACTTTCTCGCTGCTGTAACCAAGGCAAGTGCGAGCTGCTCCACCAGTGTATATCAGGTTTCTACGTCCAACATCATATTACTGACGTAATATATCGGTTTTTGAATCTTCTCATCTTCTTTGACCAAAACGGGGCTCACCGCATGATTTGATACTGCTAGATATAAGAACAGTTTGTCCCCTGGATTCGGCTTTACCAGTATCGGAGGTGTTCCCAAGTATTCTTTCGACTTCCTGAAGGAGACCTCGCATTCCTCATCCCATCTGAAGTCCTTGTTTCCTCGAAGAGTTTTGAAGAAGGGAAAACATTTGTCCGCTGCCCTTGACATAAATCTACCAAATGCTGCTACTCTTCCTGTTAACTTCTGCACTTCCCTGATGTTTCGGGGAGGTTCCATGGATGCTAGGGCTGAGATTTTATCTGGATTAGCTTCGATACCTCTCTGAGTGATCATGAATCCCAAGAACTTTCCCGAGCCTACTCCGAAGGCGCACTTTGCAGGATTTAGTTTCATCCGATGTTTTCTAAGTGTACTGAATATGTCCTCAAGGTCAGCAATGTGGTCTTTCTTTCTTGAGCTTTTTACGACCATATCATCAACGTAGACTTCAATATTAAGCCCGATGTGTCTGGAGAAGACCATGTTAACCAACCTTTGATAAGTAGCTCCCACATTCTTCAACCAAAATGGCATGACCTTGTAACAGTATATTCCTTCATCTGCCATGAAGGAAGTTTTTTCCTGATCTTCCTGTGCCATTCGAATCTGATGATACCCCGAGAATGCGTCTAAGAAACTGTAAAGTTTGGATCCTGATGTGGAATCCACCAACCTGTCGATCCTGGGAAGAGGATAACTGTCTTTTGGACATGCTCTATTCAAATCTGTGAAATCTATACAAACTCGCCACTTGCCATTTGGCTTCTTTACCAAGACCACATTGGCTAACCACTCTGGATACTTCACCTCTTTGATGAATCTTGCTTTCAAGAAATTATCTATTTCCTCTTTTATTATCTACCTTCTTTCTGTGGAAAACTGTCTTCTTCGCTGTTTCACGGGCTTCTTGTCGGGCATGACGTTCAGCTTGTGTTCGAAAAGCTCGGGATCTATCCCGGGCATATCTTCAGAACTCCATGCAAATACATCGATATTCTTCTTTAAACATTGTGATAACTCTTCCTTCATCATTTTGGGGAGCTCTTTCCCAATTGTGAAGCTCTTCCCTTCTGAGACATGAACCTCTTCCAACTCTTCTACTGGCGACATTCTTTCTTCGAGACAAAGTTCTATTGACATCAAATCTGTCTTATTTTTTCCAATGCAGTTGATATAGCAACTTCTGGCTACCGATTGATTTCCCTGAATAGTTGCTATGCCTGTGGAAGTTGGGAACTTGATTGCCAGGTGATAAGTTGATACTATAGCTTTGAGGCTGTTCAAGAATGGCCTTCCCAAGATAGCATTGTAGGCCATAGGAGTTTTGACGACTTGGAACGGAGTCATCTTCGTTACACGCTTCTTTTCTGATCCTAGTGAAGTGGGAAGGTCAATTAGGCCTTCGGGTTTCACGGTTCCTCCTCCAAACCCAGTTAGGGGAGTAATGACCTGTCGAAGCCGGTCTTCGGGAAGTTGCATCTGATTGAAAGCTTCCAAGGAAAGAACGTTGGCTGCGCTCCCATTGTCAACTAGCACTCTCCTGACATCAAAATTGGCGATAGTTGCACTGATAACAACATCATCATCATGAGGATAAGAAATCCCTTCCATGTCAGCATTGCTGAAGCTGATGCTGTCCGAGACCTCATGGTCATGACATCCCGACCTTTTTTCCCAATCACTCAGTGCACGGGCATGGTTCTTTCGTGCATTATTCGAATCACCTCCAAATGCTATTCCTCCGACGATAAAATTTATGACGCCAGCGGATCTGGTATTCTCTTCCCCTTTTCCATGCTCTTTATTGTCTCTCTTTATGTAGTGCCCCAGGAAGCCCCTTTTTATGAGGGCTTCTATCTCCTGTTTCAAAGTTCTGCACTCATCCGTGGTATGACCCGGGCTCTTGTGAAAGTCACAATACTTATGTCGATTCTTTTAGTCGACTTTCCCCTTAATAGGCTTGGGTCAAGGCAAATCTTCCCGTCCTTTGATTTCCATCAGAATGTGAGATCGTGGTGCGTTTAGCGGAGTTAAACTCTGATGCCCATGACCATTCTCCCTATGGTTATTTCGGGAAGAATTTTTCTCATCTTCCTGTCTTGATCTCTTACTCCCCTGCTTTGTTGATGGTGAAGACTGTGCTACTGTCCCATGCCCTTGATCCTGAGCCCGACTAACAGGTTCATTGTCTGGAGTGGCCTCTGGGTTTTGTTCTTCCCCAACATCTTCAAGAAGTGGAGGATTATCATCCTCAGCCGAGGTGTTGGCCGGAAGGGATTGACCAGTGGATGTGGAGGGACGGGCTTGACGTCTATTAACCATGGCTAGTTGTATCTCTTCCCACAGACGGAGCCAATTGATGCTGTCAAAAATCCTAACCTTGATGTGGCAGGACCTGATGATACTTGATTTCTGGAAGAGATCAATGAGCTCGCCTTGGATGACCTGCAAAAAAGGCGATGAGGACTCTCCCCGTCGCCCCTCCGGTGTGAGAATTAGTTTTCTGGAAAAAGATAGAGAGAGAATATATAACTGGAAAACGTAAAGAATTATGAATGAATTTATGTGAGCAAAGGAGCTGTATTTATAGGGCTGGAAAAGTCCATAATTTCCTTTATTCTAGGAAGGAGTCCTTATTGCTATAAACTTACCTTTCAGGAGGAGTTCTAATCTTATAAGAATTGTACCTCCTCTTTTTTAGGATGATTCCTTATAGGTTATGTCTTATTTCGAGGGCCCAAGAAGGTGGGCCACTGATAAAGCCCATAAACTTTGAACACCCGAAATCCTGAAGTGGTCGGGAAAGCCCGGGCATGTTGCCATTTATGGATGCAGGGCTCGGATAGGTCGGGCATTTCTGGGCTGGGATGGTAATAAGGCCGACCATACACCCCGGTCTGTAGAGAGAAGGGCTCGCTGGTCGAGACACTCAAAGCCCGGGAGGTTAGGCCGACCCGAGCCACGGATGGGCCGATCTGTTTTGAAGGAGTCCATAAGCCCATCCTGACAATCTCGGAAAATAGCCCGATCAGTATATATTCTGGTAGATTTTGTTCTGCGGGTACTAAAGCTTGTTGTTATTCATTCATATTAATTTCTTCTATTTTAAGATTAAATTTTTCTATATAAAGATTAAATTTTTCTATATAATTTTCTTCTGTTATGTAATCTTCTCGTCGTCTTCTTTAGGATTTTCTATAAATTTTTCTATCTGTTCAATAATCATATTTATGCCTAATCTATTGATAACTTTAAATTCTTTGTCAGTTATTATTCTTTTAGGTTTTCTTTTTTTCCATTTCATCATAAATTTTTTGTTATATTTTTACTTATAATTTCAATATTTTGTTGTATATTATCTAATCTTTTGTGTAGATCATTTTTCCCTATTTCTTCTTCTCTAATTTTTCTTATCATATTTATTTGTTCTATAATAGTTTTTGGTTCTGTAATTTCTATTGGGTTTTCATATACTCCTATCATATTTTCTATTTTATTTATTTTATCAGTTATTTGTTTGATTTGGTTTTCTAATATTATTAAATGTTTTTACAGGTTATGTACACTTTGTTTTATTTCTAATAATTGTGTAGGTATGCTTTTGTATATATCTTTATAGTCATTAGTTATTTTTATCACATGTCTTATTTCTAATAGTAAAATATTGATAATTTCTTGAACTTGTTCTGAATTTTTAGTTTGTTCTAAATTTTGTTCAGTAGTTTTATCTAAATTTATTCCTAATTTAGTTAGTAAAAATAAATTTGTCCAATTTAATTGTTTATGTTCTCCAAATCATCTTTCTCCTAATAGTATAAATGGTATAAATTTTTCATATGTTTCAGTTATTAATGGCCAATGGTTGTTATTAGGTAAATCTTTATATTTATAATTATATGTTCTAGGTTCAATTATTGGTAATTTTTTAGATATTTTTCTAAATAAACTTCTTAGTGTAACTGCTAGCTGATACCACTTGGAGTTGGATCGTGAAATTTAATTTTGCGGAATTATATTATAGTCTTCTTCTTACTCTTCTTAAGATCCTTTCTCTATATTCATTTATACTTCTATTTCTTTCCTGTCTAATTTCAATTATTTCTAATAATCTAAGATATTCATTATGTTGTCTTATTAATTTCAAATTTCATCATTTATTTCTATAACTCTTGTACTTAAACCTCTTTCAGTCCTTTTTAATTCTAAATATTCACTATGTAAACTTATAATTAGATCTTTCTTTTTTCGTGAAGTAAACGAGGGTTATAAACAGGCATAATATTTTTTAATTGTGAAATAATTAGTAAAATATTTATTTAAAGTGATTATATTTTTAGAATTTATTATGTGTTAAACTTAATAGAATAATATGTGAAATGATGTGTTGGTTCGATAAGTTATATTTCTAGCTAGTAAAGGGTAAAATACGAATTAATTTATGTTTGTATCTAGTTTGTAAGATTTGTTAGTATAAGTAGAATATATATTGATATTTAGTATCTGGTACTAGGTAAAATAATCAATACTAACATAATAGTCAAACAATCTTTTTCTAGATCTCTATAATACTTTTTATCCAATATTAGGTAGAGAAACAATCAGCATCAACAATATTATTGTTAAATAATCTTGTTCATGTTTCGTGGATATTAATTAAACTAGGAGTTGTCAAATATCAAAGGAACGCGAACCTAGGGTTTAAGGAGGTTTTACTTTAATTATTTCACTTACATTCTTTAATAACATATCACATTGTATTTTCTAAGATTTTTAGGACTTGAGGTGTAGTTTTTACTTAAACATTAATGGATTTTCTGGAACTGTCTCCAATTTCCTGGAAATGATGGTGCGTGAAATCAAAGGAAGCTCTGTGAAATAAAATTAAACTCATAGTCGCATGATGAATATTGTAACACTGTAGCCGAGGGGATCAAGTTAGTTCAAGCACAAACTAGTATATAAGACATGAATTAAATTATGTTAGTTCAAGTACAAACTAGTGTATAAGTATTTAAGAGGTTTTACTTTAATTATTTCACTTACATTTTTTAATTACAGATACATTGTATTTTCTAAGATTTTCAGGACTTGAGGTGTAGTTTTTACTTAAACATTAATGCATTTTCTTGAACTGTCTCCAATTTCCTGGAAATGATGGTGCGTGAAATCAAAGGAAGCTCTGTGAAATAAAATTAAACTCATAGTCGCATGATGAATATTGTAACTAATTCTGTAGCCGAGGGGATCAAGTTAGTTCAAGTACAAACTAGTATATAAGACATGAATTAAATTATGTTAGTTCAATTACAAACTAGTATATAAGGATTTAAGGAGGTTTTACTTTAATTATTTCACTTACATTATTTAATTACAGATCACATTGTATTTTCTAAGATTTTTAGGACTTGAGGTGTAGTTTTTACTTAAACATTAATGGATTTTCTGGAACTGTCTCCAATTTCCTGGAAATGATGGTGCGTGAAATCAAAGGAAGCTCTGTGAAATAAAATTAAACTCATAGTCGCATGATGAATATTGTAACACTAATTATGTAGCCGAGGGGATCAAGTTAGTTCAAGCACAAACTAGTATATAAGACATGAATAAAATTATGTTACTTATGTCCATATATATATACCTAACAACGCGCTACGTAATTGATAGTTTCTTAAGAGGAAAAAATTCAAATTTCACATCAAATGAACAATGTTTCTTATTTTTCCCTTTTAACTTAATTTTGATTATTATTTTATATCCAAATGAACCATATGATAGTCAGAGGGAGGATATATTTGATTCACCAAGTTTAGCCTTCTTCAGTATAAACCAGTGCATAAGCATAGCTCTTGGATGATTACAACTGATGTATTGAACCTCCATAACCCTACTGATGTAGATCGAATCTATAACACACAATGATATTCAAACAATATGGATTGCACTCAAGAAAGGAATTGTCTTTCTTATTTCATAAGCAACCAAAAATTCTTAAATAAGAGCAAATGAATAACCTAAAGGGCCAACTGTCCTTTAATGGGTTGGGCCTACAAACGAAATAAACAAATAATGAAAAATACTGAATTGAGAAACTTCAACTTCCGTTTTAACCCAGTAAACCCTCTCAAACGCTCAAAATCCATCATACTTCACAGCAAAACAGTAAGTTCAAATTGGAATCGTCGACACCTTTCCGAAAAGTACTTATGGGCCCAAAACGGACACCTTATGCAAAAGTTATGACAATTTCTTTGAAGAACGACCATTGAAGCATTCCATGTATGCAAGAGTCTGTTCTTCCACACTAGTCACACAAACGTCATCATCTACAAAAGTGTGTCAAGACCTTCTTTGCAATTTTCCCATCCAAAAATACACGATTGATACTTTCAAAGCCAATACAACATTGGAATTTGGAGGCTAATTGGATGCCAAAATTATCATGGATGATATCTTCAACTGGGATCCAATTATGCCACAGTCTCTACCCTAAAAACACAATTTTTTGTGGAACACAATTATCCCAAATATGTTTATACATCAACTGTCTAATCTTGCTCTGCCTAAAGAGGTTAATGCAAGAGGAAATGGAAAATTCTCCAAATACATTATGCTTCCAAAAGATTTTATCAGTACCTTCAATTTGGTGTTCATATCCTATGTTCGGCCTCCCCTGAATAATACTAGATTTAAGCCAGGCATCCTGCTTAAACTTAAGTTTACCATCTCCAAGCAATTTGAGATTCCGTTAAGTTTTTGACTTTGAGCGTTCTTCTCCATAAGACTGTGAAGGAATTGACCGAAGAATAAGGCTGAAATAATTCTGCTGCCACTGAAGAAGAAATAAAGCGGGAATTTGAAATGAAAGACATAATCACACTTTACATATTTTACATTTTTACTTCACGTTTTCTTTCCTTTTGTTAGAGTTACTGAGGTGCTATTCCTCTATTGGCCAGACATTTCTATCTGCATTGAACCAGCATCTTCTGTAGAGAAAAACTATTGCAATAAATAATTCTCTTTGTTCAAATTAGTTTTTGCTCATGGTATCAGAGCACAGTGTTCGAAACAACTGAAGAATTATCAGCAACAGAAGAATGGCGCAGGAAGATCCACTAGAGATAGAGACTCAAAAGGAAGGAGCAACAAACGAATAGTCAAATGGGGATCATCTTGAACTCCAGATCTCAGATCATCCGGGAATGAACTTGGTCACTTCACGATTAACAGGTCAGAATTATCTCAGCTAGAGTAGATCTATTTTGATATCTTTAGGAGCAAAGTTAAAATTTGGATTCATTGATGGAAGCTGTGAAAAACCTACTGAAAATTCATTGAAGATTGAACAATGGATACGTGTTGATTGCATGATTAGATCATGGTTATTGAATTCTATTTCTAAGGAAATAGTAGATGCATTTATTTACTCTAAATCAGCTAAGGATCTATGGTTAGAGTTGAAAGAACGCTATGGAGAGTGTAACGGCCCTATACTTTACCAGTTGCAAAGGGAGATCTGTAGCATCTCACAAGGATCTCTAACAATTGAGAAATATTATACAAAACTGAAGAAGCTATGAGATGAATTGGCTTGTTTAATGCCCATACCAGTATGTACTTGCAATGCATCAAAGGAAGTCTCGGATCTAACTGCTTTTAATCAACTGGTCCAATTTCTAATGGGATTAAATGATACATTTGATCATATAAGGAACCAAGTATTAGTTATGGATCCCTTACCTTCAGTTAATAAAGCCTATTCTATGGTTTTGCGAGTTGAAAAACAAAGGGAGGTTCACAATGTATTTCCTGAAATTAATGACAATGCAACAATGCTGGTGAAAAAATTAACTATAGACGAGATAGTACAAGAAGATGTGGATTTAACAGAGGAGCTGTAAGGTATGGATTTGGCAGAGGCCAATTTGGATCTGGAAGGGAAAATAATAGGAGATATTCAGCTGAAAAGGAGTATTCTCACTGCCATTACTGTAATATGAATGGACATGCTAAGGAAGGATGTTTTAAGTTGATTGGATATCCAAATTGGTTCAAGGTTCCAAAGGAACAAAGATCTAGGAAATTTGGAAATGGACGTTTTGTGGCAAATATGGCAAATACACCATTTGATACTTAGGAAGCACATGACAGTGAATCGAGAATGGAAGGAGCTACATCAACAAACATAGCTAACATTGTAAAGCAAGAGGTGATGAGGGGGGAGAAAGCTAATAGAAAATGAGGTGAATTTCACTCACATCAAAGAGTATGCAGGTATGAGTTCTTATCACTCACTTTTGGCCATGCTTGATCATTTGAAACCTGGAACTTGGATTGTTGATACATGGGCAAGTAACCACATATGTACTAACCTGAGCATAATGAGCAAATTAAGATCACCAACACATCCAGTTCCTGTCTGTTTACCTGATGACAAAATTAGTCAACCTTATAGGAAATGTGAAATTAGATCCTAAACTATGTTTAATAGATTCATTATTTGTTCCTAGTTTCAAAGTTAATCTACTCTCAGTGCCAAAATCACACAAAATGCAAATCTAAAACTAGTTTTTTATCCAAGTTTTCGCATACTGCAAGACTTGAGGAGTGAAAGGACTTTGGTTGTTGGCAAACTTTTGGGGAAGTTATATGTGTTAAATGCGTCTTGTTTTCAATACATTGACAATAAGATTAGTGGTTATCATTCGGTTCAGTCTAAATTTTCAGACAACTCAGTTTCCTGCTGTAATCAGTTTTTTGATGTCAATAAAATTTCAGCTTGCTCATCTAATGATTCCTTGCTTAAATGGCATAGTAGACAAGGACAAGCATCTCATCACACAATGAAATACTTAAACATTGTCCTAACAAATCAGAACTCCTGCAACAATGTGAATTGTGTCATAGAGCTAAGCAACAAAGAACTCATTTTCCAACCAGCACTATACATACTACAACTATCTTTGAACTGATTCATGTTGATTTGTGGGGACCTTACAAACAATTTTCTCTCAAGGAACTTCCTATATGCTTACTATAGTCGATGACTTTAGTAGATCCACTTGGATTTTTTTACTTGTACACAAAACACAAGTGGCTAAAACCTTAGACAATTAGTTTAAAATGATTGAGAACCAGTTTGACAGGAAGGTATGAGAACCGACAATGGAACTGAATTCCTTAGCCATGAATGTCAAAACGTACTGCATGCTTCTGGAATCCTACACCACAAAACATGTGTTTACACACCTCAATAAAATGGGTAGTTGAAAGAAAACGCAAACACTTACTCCAAATTACAAGGTCCTTGATGTTTCAAGAAAATTTACCAAAGAAAATCAGGACATACTCCTTACTCATGGCTACATATATTATAAACAAACTCCCTACCCAAACATTAGGATGGATTACTCCTTTTGAGAAGTTATTCGATCATAAACCAGATTATTCATTGATTAAAACCTTTGGGTTACTGTGTTATATATTGCAAACACAAAGCTACACAAATGTATCTTTTTAGGATACAATTAAGGGCAAAAGGGGTTTAAATTCTATGACATCATGACAAAATAGATCCATATTTCCAGAGACATAGAATTCTTTGAGTCAACTTTCCCTTACAGAAACAATCTACCCAATGTCTCAAATCCACCCTTGCCTATACTCCTTGAAAATGAAATAGAACAAAACGTTCAAGAAATTGTAGATCCACCCATAGACATGACTGAAAACCCATTAGAGTTTACATCACAGGAAGAAGAGACACAGCAAAATGCAAGGTCATCTCCAGATTCTACTTCACAATCTATCCCACTAATTCAAGTTTGATTCCTTGAAAATCAGTTGTCACCAGAAAATGATACTTCCTATCTTCATAATCCAAATCCTTCAATTCCAGCTGTTAGATACAGCACTAGAAATAGAAGTCAACCACCTTGGTTACAAGATTTCATTACAAATGTGACTGCAACACAATGTATGCCAACTGCTGATCCTCCTTCACTCTGTAAAAGGGTCCCTGCTACACCAACTAGGTATACTCCTCCAACCTTTCCATATAAAATTTTACCACATCTTATTTCTTCGTATACTACCTTCTTAGGAAATGTATCAACTATTCAGGAACCTAGTTCATATGAACAAGCTAGTCAAAATGGTGGATGGATCTCAGCTATGCAGCAAGAAATTAAGGCTCTGGAAGCAAATAAAACTTGGGAATTAACAAAGTTGCCTCTTGGGAAACGAGCTATCGGATCTAAATGGGTATATAAAACTAAATTACATCTTGATGGTACAGTTGATAGGCACAAAGCAAGGCTTATTGCAAAGGGGTATCATCAGTTACAAGGGGTTGATTTTTTTTTATAGCTTCTCACTTGTAGCTAAGCAGGTTACTGTGAGATTACTCTTAGCTATTGTAGCTGCAAAGGGATGGGCATTACATCAGCTGGACATTAATAACACTTTTCTTCATGGCTATTCAGAAGAAGAAGTCTATATGTTGCCACCTCAAGAATATAACAAAGCACTACCTGGATAGGTTTGTAAACTCAAACGCAACCTGTATGGATTAAAATAGGCATCCCGTCAGTTAAACATGGAATTGTGCCTTAAACTTCAAAATATTGGCTTCCATCAATCTGCACATGATCATTTTTTGTTTACTAAACATTATTCAGGGAAAACTCTTATTCTGTTGGTCTATGTTGATGATGTCCTTATTACCAGTTCACATGAAGAAGAAATTTTAGTTGTAAAGCAATTTTTGGATAAGGCCTTTACCATTAAGGACATGGGTTATGCAAAATACTTTTTAGGATTGAAGATAGCACGAAATGCTAATGGAATGTATGTCAACTAGAGAAAATATGTTCTTGATTTGATTGGAGATGCAGGTATTTTAGGTGCTAAACCTTTCCAAGTACCTATGCCAAAAGAAACTAAGCTAATTGCAGGGGAAGGTTCATTATTGCTCAATCCGGAAAAATACAGGGGATTAGTGGGGCGTCTGCTTTATTTAAAACATCACAAGACCTGATATCACCTATGGAGTTCAACAGCTTAGCCAATTTTTTCAAACTCCATGTCAATCACATTGGGAAGCAGCTATATACTTACTCAAGTATCTCAAAGAATGTCCCTCCAAAGGCCTCTTCTTTCCAGCTCGAAGTTCTTTTCATCTGGAAGCTTACTCTGATGCTGACTGGGGATCATGCCTTGACGCAAGACGTTCCCTAACTGGTTACTACATTTATTTGGGAGATGCCTTAATCTCTTGGAAAACAAAAAAGCGGACCACTGTTTCACGTTCATCTGCAGAGGCAGAATATGGAAGCATGGGGAGTACTGTGTGTGAGTTACAGTGGATCACTTACATTTTGTAAGATTTACAGGTTCCTGTCCACACACCTATTCCTTTGTGGTGTGATAACAAGTCCACCCTGCACATTACTGAGAACCCGGTCTTCCATTAACGAACTAAACACCTAGACATTGATTGTCATCTAGGGACCTAAACATGCACAAATTTGAGAAAAATGGATTATCTATAAATTTTAGTCTTATATATATATTATCCTTATAATACATATATATATAGTGAGTACGTTGTGCATGTTACTGAAAAGTTACTACTATGTTTGCAATAAATTTTGAATGTATTTCCTTTTCGAAGACATTTATTGTTCAATATTGGAGACATTCATGGTCAAAATTAATGAATCGAAATTACTTGGTATCTTCCCTTACTTTTTGGCTAGGCTTTTCACGGGCTGAGCTCGAAGCTGGCGAGGTTTTTTTCACAAGCCTAGGCTTCGATGGAATTTTTTCTTAATATTTGTTTATATTTTATTTCATTTTTATTTGGAAGAACTTGCAAATCTTTTGTACTTCTTTACTCTTCCGTTAAAATCTAGTAAGGATTGTATATTTTTGTTAATTGTCCTATTTAAGACTAAATTATTCAACTTTACAAGGGTTGAGCAAAAATTACGATTTAAAGTCAAAAAATACCTTTGCATGTTCATAGAGTACCTACTTTTTTACTTTTGTACGAAGATGCCTGCTACCATACTTAGCTGGTTTATACCCAACTTTTCTTGCAATCCCATGAAAGGAATCTCTACAAAGGAAATAATAATAATAATAATAATAATAATAATAATAATAATAATAATAATAATAATAATAATAATAATAACACACAAAAGGCAAATAAAGTTAGCTCCATTAACAAAAACTTTCCCAGCATCAGTTCACCCTAATCTCATCTCTTGCAAATATTGCTTATTTCGTGTACATAAGCACGTTGTTATCCTATAATCATTACTCATTTCACATTCTAATTTCCTCCCAAAAACAGAGATAGATTTGAAAAATGATGAAAATGATTGCTATTTTTGCTTGTCTGCTAATTGTAGCTTTGGATGTAGCTGCTGGAATTCTTGGGATCAAAGCCGAAGCGGCTGAAAACCAGGTGAATTAAATCTTGTCATTTGTAGTGTTTAATCATGTTCAATATTACTTATGGAAAATAGAATTTACGTACACTTTACGGGATGTTTACAATAAATAGGAAAAGCATTTGAGACTATGGATATTCGAGTGTAAAGAGCCAAGCCACGATGCTTTCGTTCTAGGCGTAGCTGCAGCTACCCTTCTGTGTATAGCTCATGTTCTTACAAATTTGATCGGAGGGTGCAATATTTGTACTCGAGAAGAGCTTTCACAAGCACCTCCTAGCAAGCAATTGTCAATGGCATGCCTTGTGTTTACTTGGTATGTATGTATTATTTGATTCATCATTTCCAGACTCTGTTTTAAAATGCGCGCTTAGATACGCCTAGGTATGCTTAGGCACAAAGGCGCGCTTCGCTCGTGCATTACCGAGTTTTTTCACGTCTAGATGCGCTTAAGCATGATGTTCGACATCACTGCTCGTCATGCTAGCTTTACACTTTTTAGTACACTGTTTCTAGGTACATATAAACATCTTGGTTAAAAAACGTCAAACATTTAGTAAGACCCACAAGTAGTACTCAATCTATCACTCAATTACTCATGTTCATAAACACCACGCCAAACATAAAACATACCTTATGTTTGGACAATGCATCACTATACTCGTACAAATTTGTACTTATCTCAACCCCTTACTATTCACGGCTCGCTTTACAAGTCTAAGTTGCTGGCTTCGGGCTTGGAAAATCCAGACGATATTTGGAGTTTACTTTCTATATATGAGCTCATATTATCTGGATGTGTACGTAGGATCATAATGGCTGTTGGCTTGGGGATGCTGGTGATGGAACAATCTCAAACAACAAATCAAGAGCTTCCTGTGGTTTTTCACACCATCATTTCTTATCAATTGGAGGGATTTTGTGCTTTGTTCATGCTCTATTTTCTGTTGCTTATTATGCAACCTCAAATGCCATGCTCGGCATATAAAGCGAAACGAATCCATGGATTTCAATCACAACTTGTAACCACAACATTTTTATACACTGTTTTTTGTAGGTTTGTTTTGTCGTTGAACGGCAAACAGTTATAAATAGGTTCCATTTATCATATATAACTGATATTTGTGAAAAGTTGAAGCATAATGGATGAAGAATTTGCATCATATACACATGTTTACAAGAATTTGCTAACCGGTAGGAGGCAGTCAGGAATATTCCTACGGTAGAGCTGTCAGCTGTGTTGTAAGAATAAACCAACTCTTTCTTATCATTCATCTGAACTTCCATCATCTAAAACACGACTTTTATCTGCCTGCCTGGAAAGACAAAAGAAACGTTTGATCATTTGTTCCCGATTAATAAGAAGTCCCAAGTTAAAAAACAAGCACAATAACCAAAAATATCACAAGGCAAGGAAAGATTCAACTATTATTAAGAAGAGATCACACCCACTATAACATGAGATGAGATGGACTAAGGTTCAAGAGTTCAAGCAGCGTAGAATTCAGTAAATATTTTGTCCCATTCTTTATACAAATAACTATATGTGACAGATCCAACGCATGACGATGCTAAATGTTACAATGATAATCAAAATCAAAATCAAAATGAAAGTAGAAGTTGTATATTTAATAAATACTTTCAACATACTAGGAAAAAGGAAATATGTCATCTTCAGCAAATCTATTCAAAATTTGTTCTAAATAGGAGAACTCGGAAACAATTGTCACATTATAAAAAATTGTAAAACAATATATCCACCAGAGCCAATTGCACATACAAATTTCCTTCAGAGATTGATAGGTGATATAATACGCTTAAATTCCAAGGTCAAACAAGTACTTACCTTACTGTTGATCTTTATATTCCAAGAATCATTTTTTGGCTGATAGAGTGGGTCATTAACATAAGAAGGCGATGGGACATAATTCTTCAATAGGGGTACTCTGTTTGGTATATAATCATCATCACTTTCGTAGTATGTCACGGAATGAGGTCCAAGAGCTTTGAGAATCATTGCCAATAAAATAATTAATCCCTGCATGTAAAAACAATTATCACCAGGCCAAAGACCCAGGAAAAATAAATAAATGCATGCCAAGAACAATAAGGAGAGAGTTGATGTAATGGATCTCATTATCCTGTTAATTTTACAAGATTATAAACATGATGAATTCAGAATTCATCACTGCAAAGATTTCAACCATGATCTTCTCACTTCACACAACCTTATAAATGACAATGATGATTTTAACAGCTACAAATGTGTAACTCCATTCTCAGTTCCCAATTTATATCAACATTTTAGAAGAATACTACCCTGCCCATTGTCCAGCCCAAATAGCAGAGACCTCCAAAATCCAGAGTTGAAATCAAAAATTTCTTTGATGAGAATTAGTGATCTTGAGAAAATTGAAGCCGACGAAAAAATTAGGCCAGAAAATAAAAAAGGGCTACGGAAAGATGTCAAAACAGTTGAAGTACCTAACAAGTTAGTCAGTCGTGAAGGAAAGGCAGAGAGGATGTAGCTATTGAGAGAACATGAATCTGTGTGTGCACACTCGCGCGCGCGTGTGTGTGTGTGTGAGAGAGAGAGAGAGAGAGACCTGTAAACCCACGGTTGCCAACCCAATCCACTTGCATATGTCAAAGTTATCCTTAATGAAGTCCTTTAACTCATCAAGATTTCCAGTTGGGTCATCTGGGAAGTCCTAACATACACGCAGAAATTATAAGAAATAAAATATTATAACTTTAAGACATTTCATGCACAGTAAATGGTGCAAAGTAGTCTCAGGTACCTCTTCCCAGTTTCTGTTTAAGAGCACATCTGCTGTAACTGCAGCTTCCAGCACTAGCAGCATAAAGATGAAAACCATGTACTAACCTAGCTAAGGTCATCAGTAAAGTAATATATACACATTTTCTGAATGACATAGTTCCACTAGAATCAACTTTATGTACTGGAATTAATATATCAAAAACATGTACCAATTTTAGACACTATAAGCTATTAACACAGCTATGGAAGTCAAATTCTTTCTTGATTTTTCCTCCCTTTCGTATGCCGCTCTGTGAGCAGAACATAAAAAAATAAAAAATAAATAAAAATAAATAAAATAAAATAAAATTGATTCATTGTTTCCAATTCACCGGATCTTACCTCTTATAAATATGCAAAACACTTAAGGTACACATAATTCCAGACCGACTGACGATAATAATGACAGCACAAATTTGTTCTTAAACTAACTGACCAAAAGACAGTAAATACTAATAAATTCATGTCCTGAAAACATACACAATTTGTAACTTGTTGTCATACAGGACATGCACTCATGTTGAATGCTGAATAATGTTAAATATTTTTAAGCAGTAAATGACCATCAGGCCACCGTATCTCCTCAACATGATAAACAGTTTACAACATTCAATATATATTTATTGTAATTATAATAAAGCATTTGATTCTCTTTATTCTTCTTCTCCACTAATTCTCTTTATCATCCTTATACAGTGATACTGATTGTTTAATACTGCATATACTACGCCTCGATTCGGTAACATTGTTTACAGCATAACAGCAATGTTTATAAACATTACAATTTTCAGTACCATTTTTTTAATCACATACATTTTTCAAAATCACTTTTCAATCACATATTTCACCTCGAAAACAATAAAGATTCTATTTATAAACAATTTCCATGTGTGGTTTGAAAAATTGTGTTGTTTATAAATTGGTCAATAAATTATAATTATTGCGTTAAAGAACCAAGGCTTAATTATGAACATATGAGCGTTTAGTAGAAAAAGCAGCACGAAAATTAATCCAGCGAAATGATTTAAATCTAGAAAACAGATATATTAATAGAACACAAACTAATATTCATACAATTCACACAAGGTAGAAAAAGATTTATCAATATGTCCATCATCATAATCAACATAATAATAGGACTACGAAAATTAACAATCAACTGAATCAAGCAAATCATAAGGATACGATGAATAAACAACAACCATTAGCAGTCTCTGCTGCAATGTGACCGAAGCATGTGATCACACACAAAGTAGCTCCAAGTCCAATTATAGTGTATATGAACCTGCAGCTCGATTTCGAATTGAATTAATTATTTAAATAAATTATCACAAAGAAAAGTAAAACCAACAACTTTTTCTTTTTCCTTTTATGATCATTGTCCCACCAAATTCGTATATAAACATAAAACAATTAACTGTCAAATGAACTTTTCCTTTTACAATCACTGTCCCACCATACAACCACATAAACAAACATAAAGCAATTCTCTTTCATGTATACATATTCATACCAAGGGATTGGAGCATTGGGGGCAGAGTCAGGGCCGAGGTGGCGTTGCCAAACCATAAACATCCAAAAGGCGTATACAATCAAGGCAATACCGACCATTCCTATCCCGGAATTCGCAACCTTCAGCACTGACTGAAAACAGCTACGCGCTATCCGAGACATTTTTCCGATTTCTGATATTGGATTGCACCAATAAAAATTCGATCAATCAAATGATCAATTTCTTATTATTAACGCAAAAATCCTAACATCAGAAGTCAGAGTTAGGGTTTCCTTTGGTCGGACGGTAGGGTGACAAAAAGATAGATAATGCTGGGATTTTTCAAGACCGAATAATTGCGTTGTCAATCATCTCCGAATTTAGCGGCAAACCGTGCTAACAAATACTTTATAAAATTAAATTGAAGGAACAGAGATAGAAGTTGCTGTGGTGTAGTGGTTATCACGTTAGTCTTACACACTAAAGGTCCCCAGTTCGATCCTGGGCAGCAACACAAGTTTCCGCCATTTTATTTTTTTGGGCCATATATAATTTCATCATTCCATCACACTTAGGTACCACCTAAGCACACTAGTCCATTAAGCAACTAAAATCAAGTTGAAGTTCTAGTTTTTCTTTTTCTTGTTGACTCTTTTATTACGTGTCCATGTGAACTATATAAGAAGGAACGGAGTCAGGATTTCGAGTAAGTGGGGTCAAAATTTTCAAATTGTGGGAGGCTGAGGCCTCTTCCCTCCACCCCCGAATTTTTTTTAAACCAAAATTATTGAAACGACAAAGCAATAAACAAAAAACTAAACTATAAGTAACAACTAACCAGTGTAAAGTAGTAATTCACAAAAGAAAAGACCTATAACTGAAAAGTAAATGTAAACTTTTAAGGTGGGTGATACTAGTAATAACATTGTATCTATTTCTTGTATAAACATAATGATTGTAGAGAGAGAATTAAGATAAAAAGAAATAAATTTAAAGTTGGCAATTTTTTTTTTTTTTTTTTTTTGGACTCAATTTTTTTTTTTTTTTTTCAGTGAGGACCTTGGCCCCCACTGGGCCAATACTGGCTCCGTGCCAGTAAATAAGGTCCGATCAATGCTTAGTATTGCTTATCTCTCCCCTTTCGCTCTCATATGTCATAGAACACAAGTCTTAATAATCTTATACCTTCTTGAAAGAAGATTTTACGAATTATTCACATCATCTAAGTTAAGGAGAATTCCAATAAACAAGAAAACCTTATACTCCCTCCGTCCCACAAAGATAGTTCACTCCATTATTCATTTTTCGTCCATCCCAAAAGATAGTCTATATTCTTTTTTGAGAGTGAAGTTAATATTTTATGTTTCATTTTGTCCTTATTTAATGTATTTTTTATTAGTCCAAATGAATTTATTCTCTTTTAATTTTGTGAAAAACTACAAAATTTATTAAGGGCATATTAGAAAAAGGGAGGGTAAAACTTATTTTTTCAACAACATTAATCGACATTTCTTAATCTGTGTGAAAATAGATAGGGAACTATCTTTATGAGACAAATGGAGTAAGAACTAAAAAGCATTGATATTTTAGAGTTCATGAATGGAACCTAACATTATTATTTTAGACTTTAAAATTTAGGATGCAATTCAGGGTCTCAACAAGTATATAGAGTGACTAAGATAAGATGTGCATATAAGAATCTACAAGAGAACAAGGCGGCTAGGGTGCAACTAATAGAGATCGGTGGCAATAAGGGCTTTGGGTTTGTTAGATTTCTTGTAATTTTTTTATTTTTTTTCATATTGTCCGTATTTCTTTCCTTTCTACTTTTGATATTTAAAAAAAAAAAAAAAAATTAAAAAAATTAAAATTGAGTCGTTTACCTATTTTACCTTCAAATCAAAATCCAAGATTAGAGATTACTTCATAAAATTGATAGAATATACATTAAACAACAATTTGTAACAAGGTCATGACTTGATACCAATGGAACAATATTTCCAAATAGAAATCTCTAAAATTTTAAAATCGTCACACATTTTAGCACACTACCACTTTGGTGTATTGAAATGACTACCATACTGATAAGGCCTCCCATATGCCTAACTCCCTCTAAATTCAGCCAAGGTTTCAGCAAACCGTTGCTGAATTCTTCTACCTCCTTCAGCGATAGAACTTCTCTCCGGTGTCGTTGCGTCAAACATCAAAGCGGCCCAAAAGGCGATGAGGTACTTTTGCTTTTGCCGATTTTTATATTCTGATGAATAATTTTAAACTCGATTGTATAGAATTTAAACTTATCCCTACTTGTGAGTTTTTTTTTTTTTTTTTGCACCCTTCGGGCTTTGTTCAAATTTGTGATATAAGACGCAAAAACTGTTATTTATGAGGTGTTAAGCTCTTGTCACAAAAGGGCGTTTGGGAGAACATAAGAGAGAATTACTTACATGAAAAATGTTTTGATTCCTTTTATTTTTCTAGTTTAACAAAAATGCCTATTAGCAAGATTAAAGTTCTCATCTTTAGTTTTAGGCCGGTAGTTGATTGAAAATTGAAGAACTACTACATGTTCTTTCACAACGTAATGTTTGAATTTAAAAAGATGATACATGTGCATTACCCAGTATCCACTATTGAATTTGGCTTTATGAACATAGAATGCTCTATGGCCAACAAATAATCCTTAACAGTGGTACCAATAATTCACTTTACTTTCAATGCTCACAGATGACCTGTCTGGAAAGTATTGTGTCTCATCTTTCCTTCAAAATATTAGTTCTACCCATCCATCTTTTTACTTTGGCCTAAGTTCCACACATCTTGATCTCTATGACTATGACTTTCACCAGTGTTTGAGCTATCAAAGGATGGGTTATGAGTGGAGATCAATAGAAATTTTGGACGAGCAAACGTGTGATACCAGTATGGTAGTCTGGCAACTGCCCAATAATGAACTCAGCTAATGGACAAGCTTCACCAAAGAAGACTGAGATTGGCAGAGCCCCGGGTATAGCAAAAACCTGAGCCTATATCTGGTTGAGCTCGGCCCTTGGGGCTATTTGCTTATTGTCATCGAAACATAAAATACTGGAATTCAGTAGCTAAAGACAAGATATTGGAAATGAATTAAAAAGTATCCATTTAAAAATAAAAGAACAATATATATCTTCATCACCTTAATTGAACCTGCAAATTAAAATGTATTTGTCGATTCATGGAGGAAATTGTGTATAAAAACTTCAATATAAGCAACTTTGTCCACTTAACATTCTTCTATCTTTTGATGAGCTCATTATCATTTTCAGGATACAAATTAACATTAATTTAAGCAATGCTTTCCACTCAACATTCTTGTTTCTTCTGGTAGAGCTCGTTATTATTCTCTAGGGAAGAAATGTCATGATTCATGAAGTAAGAAAAAAACATCTTGGAGATTGCAGTAATCTAAAGATAGTGATGTTATCTGGATTTAACAGAGGTCCCTGAACACTATAAAAACCTACGTGATACCAATCCCAATCCCCCTTTCCGTCTCCTCCTCCAATCTACATGTGCTGCATATAGATTTTTTACGATTGAAACACGATCATATACACAAATTCTAATGCAAATATGTCGTGTTAGCTTGGATGGTGGAACAGATACCTGACTTCATGCAATTATCGTATGTGTCATATACAGGATTTTTGTTTATAAATTTTTGTAATTTTAGTAGTTTATCATGTAATTAGCTTTTGATTTCTCCTAGGGGTTCTCAGTCCTAGAACCAGACACTTCATGTGATGTTGGGAGTATATGGAGCTCTATAGGTTTTTATGTGTTCAGTATCCATGTTCCTTTGAGCTTTGGCGGTTTAGCTGTGGCTGCTAAAGTATTGCATCAAACTGTTCTTGATCCACAGATTCAGGTAAGTGAAATGCTGGTGAATGGTGAACTTAGCTGATGAACTGTTAATACAGGAAAGTAGAAGAGACAATATTGAAATGTATTGTTCTTGTTCTGTCTTTCCATCTTTCTGTCTTCACTTCTTGCAATGTGAAATGCACAATATTGCTGATAAGTTCTTTTCCTTAATCTAAGAATTTTTTGATGATTAACAACTACATTTGAAGACAGAAAATGTCGATTTCATTCACCTAAGTGATGAACATCAGTCCTTTGTCTCCCAATTTATTTTAACTAAATAAATGATTCATTGATCATTCTATTTCAAGGGAATGAAGTTTTAATACTGATTTGAACTAATTTAATCAAATCCCTGTCAGTTAGCCACATGGCCAAATCTTTATCTGTTTCCCCTTTGTAAACATAGCTAATAATTTACCAAATTCTACAATGAATTGATGCCGAAACTAATGTTTTGCTTATACTCCCAGGCATTTTTGATACTTGCAATTCAAACTTTGGAACTCAGTATAGTTTTGCTTCTATTTAAGTTTCCTGGAAAGCCTCATCATAGAATTTTAGATTTCTTTCGAGTTAACAAGGCGTCGAATGGAAGGAGCTGGTTGCTGGGGTCACTGTTTGGTTTTGGATTTCTTGTTTCATTGGTTTTCGTTACTTCAATTCTTGCTGATAGATTGATAGGGGCCAAGGTGAGCTCGTTAACTCTTTATTCAGTGTTCCAGAAGATTATGTATTGTTTGCAGTCACTTCCGTGATAGAATTGAACCAAGAAAAGCGCTAAATGAAGGCTTTTTCTTTTCCTTTCTTAGTAACATCACGATCAAAATCAAACTGAGTTCCAGTTTCCATTTTTAAGTTTTTTCCTTTCTATTTGAACTAGATAAAGACATTAGATATGTAAGGTAACAGTAAAAATCCTTTCAAAGATCAGCTAGTAGCAGGATACTATGCTAGCAGTTTTAACTTTTGGTTTAAGTAGTGAGTCCCAGGGGCGGAGCTAGATACCCTAGCCCAAAATTGTCAAAAGATTTTATTTTCTTATTTCTTTGGCAAGAAACAGAACTATCGAAAATACAATAATTTGAAGACGCCCTTCATTTAAAGAAGTAGCAATTAAGAACTTAGGAACAGTACTGTTTCATGAACTTTAAAGGTCACTGCCAACAGCAACAATTTTTTATTTTATTTATTTATTTTTGAATTGGAGACATATTTTAAAGTTTCATTATTGATTTGGATCTATGTATAAATGTAGTAGCTTACTCAAGGAAATTGATTCAGTTCAATAGTAACATTTCTTTAAAGAGAAATGCTACATGTATAGATAGTTTGACAGAATTACACTAATATAGAAATCTATTTTTCACACATCACATTATTTCCAAAATCAACCGTCACAAAACTACCACATGCAATTTCTGTAAACCCATCTGGTAAAATCATCTGTACAAATAGCTTTTTCCTCATGTAAATATGGTTCAAATTTTATTTGCCACGAATAGGACGTCAACAATCCCTTTCTCAAGGAAATTCTGTCGGCCGGCACAAGCTCTAAAATGGCCTGCATTCTTGCCTATAGCTCTGTCACTCCCTTACTGGAAGAAGTCGTCTACAGAGGCTTTCTGTTGACGTCGCTTGCCTCCGCAATGAAATGGCACCAAGCAGTTGCAGTAAGCTCTCTCGTCTTCAGTGCAGCGCATTTCTCTGGTGAGAATTTCGTACAACTTTTCATTATTGGTTATGTGCTTGGTTGCACTTACTGTTGGACAGGGAACCTAAGTTCGTCTATCCTCACTCATTCGATGTACAATGTCCTGACCCTGTTTTTAACATTTACATCATAAATTTTATTATTTATTTTTAGTAAATTTCTTCTTCAGACGTTGAAGGGTCAATGAGAGAGATTCTTCGAGGACATAGTGTCCCTACCGTATATTTTATAGTGTGTTTGGTGTTTATAAACAAAGAATGTGATGTTTTCAAGGTAATCTATGCGGTTGAAAATTAGTTTGGAGAAATGTGTGATTAAAAAGTGATTTTGAAAAATGTGTTGTTTATAAACAATTTTATCAAAGAGAGACTTACTCGACTGCACTTGCATGATCTTGAATAAGGTTCAGTTGGTATTTTGGTAGAATATCAACTTGATTGTCTTTGGTTAATTTGTGTTTGAAAACGAAGTTTGACTATCTATAAATAGTTTATAAGTTTTGCCAAATAAAGCTTCGATATTTGTTTAAAAACACTAAGGGGGAGGCCGAGCCCCTATAATAAAAGCAATTATTGTTTCTAATGTTGCTTTGTCGTATAGATCTTTTACTTTGTTAATACAATTGCACGTCAAATTGTAACATGAGTACACCCGTTGTCTGATAAAATACTTGATATTTATCAAATTGAATTTTTTATAATTCGTGATTAGTTGAAGAACGTAACAAATTACTAGCCTTATCTTTCTTCTATGCACAAAGAATTCAATATATTATCTATAGGCTTCTTAAATATATTCCCTTTTTTTTTTTTTACTCTTGAATATGTTATCTTTTGGTTGCTCTCTTTCCCAATGTTCCATTATTTACATAATATATAAATAATATATAGAAGCCAATCATTGGGTCTTAAAATATTTAGGATTAGGATATACGAAACTTGGGAAAGTGGAGTGTGACAACTTGGCTCATTTAATTATGTTTAATCTTACAAAAAACTCGCCATAAGGTTGACGCAACGTTTGCGCAGTGAATAAGGTGTTGAATGGGACAAATTAATTATTAATTATTATAAATAAAAAATTAAATACCACTTAATAAACACACAATCGACCATCAAAATTGCCATTTTAATTTTACTTTTTATTTAGGGTCATTGCTCTTTCTTGACGTGTAAAGTGCCCATTTACATATGAATAATTAAATGATTAATACAAATGTAACAATCTGCCTTAATGGGTTAGCCATGGGTCGGCCACTCGAGCTATCTTAAAATGACTTCTATGAGAGGGGCGAGTAATGCATATAGACTCTGATTAAGCAAACCCCCTTAAAGGCTTAAACAAAGAAATACTTTTAATTGACAATTTTATATGTACACGTGATAAGATCGTCTTTCAAATTATAACAACTCAAATTATAACAACTCGAACTTCAAACAGCTCAAGTCATGACAACTTTGATACCAGGGGCGGAGCTAGCCCAAGAAAATGGGCTGGGCTAATGTGAATTGAGCTAGACTATTGTAAATGATTTTCTTTTTTTTTGTGGACTTCCAAAGGGTTTTTCCAAAGTGAAAATTACCCTCAACCCTACTTTTAAAGATTCAAATTCATAAATAAGACCAAACTTAAACAACTTCAAAAATCAGGTCATTATTATAAATTTTAATAATTATTAAATTAAACTAAATTATACTAAACCCTAATTCTAATTTCAACTATTCTCTCTCTCTCTCTCTCTCTCTCTCTCTCTCTCTCTCTCTCATTCATTTCTCAACGCCTCCAGTACCCCAACCCTCAATTCAACCCACCGTGCCCCACCCCAATATTGCATCTCTCTCTCTATGACTCTCAAGCCTCACCATCGTCGTTCAATCGGACTACAACGACAATAGCGATGGAGGTTGGAGCAGTTGCTGCTAGCAGATCACAGCCACAAGGCCCTGCGATCTGCGCGAGACGACGAGAGCCTGTGCAGCAGAAGGGCACGGCAACAGGTGGAGATTGTGGTGCGTATCCTCCGTGTGGGCTATGACCTGACGAATAGGAGGTGTCCATGAGCGATGTTAGTGGCCGTGCGGTGCGACTTTGTGTGGGCGGGCTGTGGGCTGTAGTTGCAGTCCATTTGCTGTCGCCGATTGTCCGTCTGTTTATAGTCTTGGCATCCTTCTACATCTGTTTATCATTCTTTTTGTATGGTTGATGATGGATGGTGGTGGTGGGTTGCATTAGGTGGCGATCTGTGCGTGCGTTTGAAGAAGATGGTGATGGTGATGGATAATTTTTTATTTTTTTTTGTTGGCAGCGGCGGTGGGCCTCGACGTTGAGATGGTGGTGATTGTGAGCTGATGGTGGTGAGAATGTGACGTGGGCAAGTTTTCGGATATACTGTGACCTAATAATTAATAAGTGAATTGTGACTTAATAATATGATAATTGTGACTTAAAAGATTGGTGACCTCATAATGTGATAAGTTGTGATATAGAAATAACTCGGGATTGATTAATTTAAAACTTGTGACCTTGCAATTATTTGTGACTTGATAAAATTGTTATTGTGATCTACTATTTTGATAAATCGTGATCCTAAAATTATTTGTGACTTAAGCAATTTACATTTTGTAACCTGAATTTATCTTGTATTGTGACCTAGAAATAACTCGGGATTGATTAATTAAAAACTTGTGACCTTACAATTATTTGTGACTTGATAAAACTGTTATTGTGACCTACTATTTTGATAAATTGTGACCCTAAAATTATTTGTGACTTAAGCAATTTACATTTTGTAACCTGAATTTATCTTGTATTGTGACCTGAATTTATATAATTAATAAAAAAATCTAATTATTTAATTTAGTTAAATAGATACCTAATTTTTGAAATTTTTAAAGTTATATCTTAAAATTGAAATTGTGTATTCTAAACACCTTATATATGTATTTTTCCCTTTTGGAAATGGGAAAAATACATAAATAAAGTAGTTATAAATACAAATTTCAAAATTAAGATGAAACTTGTAAAATTTCAAAAATCAGGTTATAATTAAAATTAATTATAGATATTAAAGTCACAACACTGTAAAATTTCAAATCACAAAATACAAATCTTGAAATCACAACCACCATTTTTTTTTCATCGTAACTTGTCAATCACCATTTTAAGGTTACAACTATAATTTTTTAAGGTTACAATTGAAACTTATTTTAATGTCACAAAGAAAAGCTGCGGGGTCACATTTTTATTTCAAAGTCACAATCACTGCTGCTCCTACCACCAAGATCATAACACCATAGCCACTACCACAACCAAATCTCAATTTTTTTAAGATCACACAAGATTCACAATCACCATTTTTAAGGTCACAGACTTACTTTAAGGTCACAATGTAAAATACGATAGGTCACATTCTTACAGAATCACCACTACCCATGACCGTCGCCGCCACAACCACAACCAAGAAATCGACCAACCAACTCGACCCAACCCTCGTGTGACCTGAGACCATAAAACCTACCCACAGAATTCTATACACCTTCATGCAACACCAGTCGACCATCACTGCCATGAGCCACCAAACCCACACCCACCGTACTACCTGGAACAATTGCACCAGTGCAACACCACTGTTCAACTCCACCTGTAAACACACACGAAGCACGACCCAAAAACCGCTACCAACACCAGACAACAGCTGCCTGCTCAACCTCCAGCACCGTGAAATCTGTAATCGGCACCCACGTAATACAACCCAAGAAAAACAGATCTGCCGCCACTTCACCTAGAACCAAAACCAATTTCTGCATTTCTTACCACCAAATTCTGGCGACAAGAGGAACAGGAGATGTTCGATTTGGAGGAGACGGCGGCGCTGGAATCGTTACCTCTTAATGAAGGTGTCAACGACAATGAATATAGGAATGACAGTGCAGTGGAGCGAAGCCGCTAGACCGATGAAGCGGCACCACTGCATCGCTGCATAGATCGATGTAGGACATCGATCGCTGATGTCGCTACAGCGATCGATGTCGCTACATCGATCGCTGATGATTGATGCAGCGGCGTCGCTATTCCTTACCCTGAAATGTCACCGGTGAAGACGGGCGTGCCAAAGGGAGGAAGGGGCGGTGATGTGTGATTGAGAGTGACAATATGTCGGCATATAAGAATAGGGAGAGGATTGATTAGGGTTTGAGGTGTGATATGTGGCGTGGGATAGAGATAAAACTTTAGTAGTTAATTTAATTTTAAAATATTATTATTTTAGAATTTTAATTATAGCCTGATTTTTGAAATAATAAGGGGATTGATCTTATTTTTGAATTTGGTTTTTGAAAAACAGGCTAGCATGTAATTTCCACTTCCAAAATTAGGGGGGGCATGCCCTAGTAAGCCCCCCCTCCCCCACCCCCACCCCCCAATCCACCGTATTCCTATCTTACCCACTTGATGTTTGAGATGTCATAAATTGAGTGGTTTCTGGAGTTGAAATATTGTGATTTGAGACTATAGTTTTACGATGTACATATAAAAACCGTTCCACCGAAGTTCCCCTCCCTTGGACAATTGCATGGCCATTTGATCTCGATGTTAACGGTTAAGTAGCAATCAAAATTGGTGAGGTGAGGGCTTTGAGGTGGAGATGATCGAAAGTGATTCTCTTTAAGTTGCACAATAATCGAACTTAAATTAGCATAAAGGAAAGTTATTTATCAGATAATGTAACACTTCGTCCTCATGACACATCTCCCAGTGACAAAGGAAAGAAATGAAAAAGTGTTCAGTGCAGTCGGGTGCAGGATTTGAATTCTGAAATAATGGATTTGTGTCATGTGGCAAGCGAGAGTTATGACTTACCCCACCTTCACCCTGACTCTGAAAGGCATAACCTGTAATTTACTTCATTAACCAATGGCCTAGGACATGATCGATTAGGGTCTTCAAAGTGTGGGCTACACTTTTTTTTTTTTTTTAGATAATGTAACACTTCTTCAAGATGTTAAAGGTACTTGTTGCTTTATTCTTCGAGTTGGCAATCAAGTGGCTCACAAGTTTGCATAGCTCGATGCAAAAGATAGAATCAAGTTGCTTTATTCTTTGAGTCAAATGGTTGAATTGTAGTCCTCTTTGTCATCAACGTCCTATCATTGTTGTTGGAAGTATTCGCATTTGATTTTCAAAAGAGAAAAAGAATCACACCATTGCAAGAATCCAATTACAGCCTAAAAAAAAAATTCCTAGTCCTTAAAATAGTACAATAATTTTGTAATGCAGACTGTCCAATTTCAAGGGGTTCACACCATTACAACAATTCAATATTGGCACGTTACTAATAATCTAATCTCCACTAATTCTAAGCCGGGCCACCGATTTTGACCCATTACATGGCAGATTAGAAGAAGGTCAATCAAGATGACAAGTGACTTTGGAAACTTCTGCTCTATCAGCATTTTACCACCACACCCTTTCCTATATGAAAAATAGGATGCCATTCGTTCGATAAATGAAAGCGAGAGCGATGTCATTAGTTAATGGGCAACGTTGTTCAAAAATATTTATATGATTTGTTTAATTACGAGGTTGAATTTGGATTCGAGATACTTGATATGAACTACGTGCTCGGCATGATATGTAAAAACAATCAACATTCTATTGAGTACAGAATTAATCTACTTGATCTGTTGGTTTACCTAATGTGTTATCGATTTTTGAGTTCGCAAAATTATGATTTTTGATTTTGGTGATGATGTGATGGGTAATGTAATGAATGTATGCCAATTGTATTATAGATAACCCAATCGATAAACCTATAAGGTAGAATAGCATGGTTCTCGAGTAAAATACTTCTTTCTCACTTGTCGTCGAATTCTAGTACCCATTACGGCTTTGCTTCCATAAATAGAGTCTATATCGAATGATGAAAATATGTGCGAACACCAAGGATGTATATCTCTGTCATCTCTATGCAAACTAAATTTTTACATATATTAACAAATGCATTTTTACTAGCACAAAATTGACCAGAGAGGAAAAGTGAAACAAAAAGGTTATCAGAACAAGAGAAGACACAAGATTACACAACAGCAAAGGAAAAAACAAACTCTGCTGAGTGATCTATCAGTCTGCATTAAATGCCTTCTTAATCGAGGACTGCCACTACTCGCTAGACGAGACGAGTTTGGATATGTATACAAAGTCGTCTCCGCGTTCCCAAAAATCCTTTCATAAACCATTTCACCAAACATCCCAATCATGGGATCAATCAAATTTGTTTCTGTCCTGCCAATGCTGGGCATGGATGAATCCATATAGTTGCCAGAGTAACGGTTATATGGTTGAGACGATTGTAAATAACTTTGATGATGAAGTTGGGGAAACGTATAGCCTGAGGTTGTAGTCGGTATTAGCACATTATCGCCAGATCTCGGACTCATGGGCCTTTTTGGTATGAGAGTACCAAGATCTAAAGCCTTGTCTTCAGAAGGATTTGTAGCTTGGCCACGGCCGTAGAGCGGAATAATGGTTTTCTGAGACACCTCAGCTTTGCAGACAGGACACTGTGGCTGCTGCTGATCCACGTTTTCTAAAGAGGGGTTGGGGAAAGTGATCCATCGGTAGATGCAGGGCCAGCAGTAGAGGTGCCCGCAGAATGTAACCACAGGGTCTTTCACGAGGTCCAGACAGATGTTACATTCAAAATCACCAGAAGGATTAGTTTCAGACTCGTCGACTGAAGAGGATAAGGATTTACATTTCACCAAGGAAGATCCATCTTCATTGAAATCATTTTCTATTGCTGCCCCTTGGAAATAGCGTTCTGTCGCCATATATTCAGCTTATCAGTTCAAACAATCTGTCATCACAGAGATAAAAAGATCATATCAGGTCATTGTCCTGTCTAATGCCACAAAAAATCGGGACGAAAACAAAAATAAAAACAGATGAAAGATCATATCAGGTCATTTTTGGAACTATTGTGCGAGATTATAGGGGTATTGGCTATCAAAATCTCAACTGGATCATCATACAGTAAAAAATAATCACTCCAGCCCATAGTTTTTCTGCTTCCTGTCCAATGAAATTAAATTCCTCCCCCTACCCATCCTACTTATATATAAAAAGAAAAAAGAACAAGAAATGAGTACGGTGGGCGAGAAATTAATTAGTCGATAATTGGATTTGAAACAATAGCATCCATCAATTCAAGCATACTTCTAGCCAGTAATTCCAACCTGCCTCTCATCCAACTATCTACCCTACCAGTTTGAAATTAATAGAGGAATATCAAGTAGACCTGGCAAAATAATTTCTTGCACATTATCAAAAGCTAACACTAGGCACTCAATCAAAACCCAAAGATGAATTGGTTGAACAATAAAATACTTATAGAAGTTGCATATAATCAAATCGCTGGTTCACTGAAACAAGAAAAGTTGAATGGATAAGAACATATATTTGTTCTAAATTTGTATTTCACAGTGGATGAAAAGGAGATATTACCTGCTTTATTTTAATACATACTCTCCCCTTTTCTTTATTAATCAAACTATTACTAAAGACCAATATTAATACAGTTGCCTGTTGAACATGAAGAGGATTCGAATCACTCATGGTGATCCCGATTTTCCAAAAAAAAGAAACAACTCTACCATTTGGATGAAATTATGGTAAAAGATCAATTTTGGATAGTTTTGTAACTTGTGATGTCCCAATACAATCTATGAATTCCTTGATCCTAAAGATGAAGTTTTCTTCATCAGAAAAGATTCTTGAAATTAAAGTAAAGTTTCAAATCATAAGCCATGGATTCATAGCAAAAAAGAACTAAAGAAACCATAATTAAAACCTAGAAATAATAAACAAGCTCCGCATTCTACAATTCTTTCTTTTCACACAAAACCAAGAAATCTTCAAACTCCCCAACAAAATCAAGAAATCTGAACAAGAAAATTACCCTACGATAAAACACTTAACTCACAAATCATATTCCATCATGATTAAGACAGTGAAATGAAACAGCAATTCCTTATTGTTCAATCCAATATTTGACAGTATAGAAGCAGAATTTTATGTCTCTCTTAAAATTGGAAGTAACAATACCGCAGAAACACTAATATAAATCCCAAATGAGCTAAATACACACAGGGCCCCGGGGGGGGGGGGGGGGGGTGTTCTTGAAAGGGCTATGAAAACAGAACACTAGAAATTTCATGCACACACACACACAAAATCATATATCAGAAAGATGGAGAATAATTCATACCAAGCTACGAAGAGGGTCTTCTCGATCTTCAACAAATAAGCAAACCCTAATGGTTTCGTTCTTAAAATTGCAATGCAACCAAAGAGAAAAGAAGATGCAGATTTTCACAAGAGATAGAGAGAAAGAGAAACTAATCGTTTTCAATGCCAAAAAAGAGAGAACAGCGTGAGTATGAAGATTGAATTTGCGTAGATATGGGCTGAAGATGAAGGGATCCGTTTCTGCTTTTGCTCTTATATACGCATAATGTGTAAATAACGACAAGGGTTATACATACAATTTACAATGTATGTATAGGTGCGGGAGTGACGTGAATGCAGAGGAGTTACAATCTTTCTTGATACTTCTGGATAAATACATGACGCGGTTCGAACGGAAAGGTATGAAAAATTTTAGCCACAATTTCACAATTTTCTTCTCTTTTCTTTTGACCCAAATAGGATATATGTTCTCGTTGAGAACTTTTGGATTATTCTCCTTTTTAGACAAAAAATAAATAAAATTATTTTCCATTAAGTTTTTTCCTAAGTACAATAAATCAGTAAAATACTAAAATTGTAACAAACTTTTATTAAGATATTGTTTTATCATTATCTATGTTGTTAACTATAAGCAGAGACGGCTCTGAGTCCGTGCGAGAGGTGCGATGAACAGGGCACCAATATTGAAAAATATATTAGAACATATTATTTTTTTAAAAAAAATATTTAGATTTTTTTATACCAGTACATGGACAGTAAAGGGACGGACCAACTCTAAAAATTTTCCAAATTTTCATTTTTTTTTTCACTTCTCACCCATTGTAAATAAAAAACCTACTCCTAGACGGTAGCTTAAGATTTCCCATCTTCCAAAACAATCCCATTTCCTATGTAAATCAAACCTCCCGAGAATAGAAGCCAAATTCCACTTTCTAGAAATAAAAAATCTGCTCATTGCGTCTGCATCACTGTCTTCGTTACAAGAAAATTCCGAATTCATCACTCGGCTTCGTCTCTGACATTGTCTGTCTGTTTGTTTTCCAAGTTCCAAAACGGCAAAACCCTCCATCGTCGCGACTATGCTTCAGCTTCTGCCTTCATCACGTGACTCTGCAGGTAAAATGTTAGATTGCTTTCAGTCTTAATGAGTGATAAATTTAGACTTGTTGAATGTTGATACTGAATTTTGATATATTGATGTTGAACCCGAATCCCAAATTTCCAATTGAGGTTCAAATTGTGTACAGTGCCAGTGGGCTTGGTTCGTTGACTTCATTCAGTGCAGTGCTCGGTTCAGATTCTCTTATTAGTCATTTCTAAACTATGTTATATTTTTCTGATAATATTTATCTTATCTTCTCTTCTCTTCTCTTTCGTTTGTTTTTTATTTGCGATAAAAAGATTAAAAATGTTTTATAGAAAACAATTATCTGGATGTGATAAATGAAAGAAAAAGAGAAAATGTGAAGAGTTAATACAATCTCAAAAAGGTGCTCTTGATAGATTCGGTGTTGTGATTGTAAGATAAAAACACTATAATTGACACGCCAACGAAAGATTTAGCTAATGACCAACAACTAAATTACGAGAAAAAATTTGAACTCAATGAAAATAATAATAATGAAGAAGGTCACGATGAAACAAATTTTGTAGGTGATACAAATGAAGTACATGATGAAAATGATAGAAATGAAGGTATAGATGATTTAAGTGATGCAAGAAGAACTAATTTTAAATAATTTGTTGCATTTCAAGACTTATATATGATATTGTTTGAATAGTTTTCTTTCTTTTTCAGGTCAACTCATATTCGCTATCAAAGATATTAGTAATTTGGATGACGCTTTCTTATGAAAGTTCATGCTTTTGGTTGTTTTGAATGTTCTACAAAGCATAAATTTAGTTTTTTAGTTTACATTTTCTTTATGACATGAAAACGATATAAGAAAAACATTGAAAACGATATTTTTGTTATGTGGCATTTTTATTTATAGTGAGTTTATATAAATAGTTTATTTTTTTTCTCTATACGCATACTTTATAAATAAAGAATGAGGGTACTTTTTTAACATTCGCACAGAGATACCCAAAAATACCGGGCAAGCACTGACTATAAGGATACTTCGTCAAGAGTCCTTAAACCATTTATGAGTGTAGTACCTTAATTCACAACCTATTACAAAAAATAAGTACGGTAAATGACCATGTAATTCACAACCTATTATCTGTTATGAAACAAAAAAATAAATACGTTAAATGACCATCTGACATTCACGTGAAATCGAAGTAAAATGGTAAAATTATTCAAAATATTTTCTTCGTTAAAAAAACATTCCAAGTGATATGTTTAACTTTCACTTGGAAATCCAACTACAGCGAAATTCTATATTATGCTTCAACTCATTCTTAATTCCAATTCCCTGACATTACATTGACATTACATTAGTACTAATGTTACACTCGTGCGATACATGATCATTTATTACTTACATATATTGAATTTATATGTTAATTTATGAAATAAATATTTAATTAAAAATAAGAAACAAATAAAAACAATTAATCACAAAAAAGTTACAAATTACACATACCTTAGTTTTTTTTTACCGTCAATATGTTTACCGTTTAAGAAATTTTTTTAAATATTTTAATTTAAATTAATTTGAAGCTAAAAATGAGAAAATAAAATTACAATTAAACAAAATTTGTAATACGTAAAAAAAATAGATATATATGTGAAATATGCACGAAATTTTATTAAAAATAAAAGAAAAAAATAAAAAAATAGATCGATGAATGTTCCTATTTCATCCTCTTTCATTTTCTGTTTTTAAAGAAAAATATTTATGTGATATTAAAATAAAAAAAATAAAAAATTTCTTGTTTCTTTTTTTTTTTTTACAAATTTAAAAACATTAAATTGATTTTCAAGAGGGAAGACAAACCAAGAAACTTAGGGACTTAGAAAAAATGACTATTTAAAAATTTGCATTCAACTTAATTATTTTAAATCTGAAATTTGTCCAAAATGAATAATATATAGTTAATTAAAACTGGTTACCATTTTAGGAAATATATTTTGGCGCAAAAATTGGTCAATACTTGTTCGTGCTCTCCCTTTATGTATTTTGTTTTTCTCTTGTGAACATATTTAGTCATTGTTTAAGTCATCATTATATACAAAATGAGTTTTTTAATAGTGATTTTTTGTAGAATATGTACCCTATTTGAATCTCATTATTTCAAATAATGTTACTTGTAACTTAAAATCTTTTGAGAATGAGTTTTTAAAAAGTATGAGTATTTTTTAAGTTATACGTAGATTATTTTATTAATATAATAGAATGTTGAAAATGAGGTTTTTGATTAAAGGGTACTTGGCAAGGTCAAAATATTGTTTTACCAAGTGGCTAAAACTTGAATGATTTTTACTTTCAAAAAAAAAAAAAAACTTGAATGACTTACTAAAAAAAAATAAAAAAAATCAATAAATGTTTGTATAACTATTCAATTTTAATGATTATTGAGGTAATTAATCTTTTCAAAATATAATTTTTAGATGATCAAAAATAAATTGATCTCTTCTCGAATAACGTAATAGTACTATTATAGAATTGGTACTAACTATCTTAATATAATATTTGATATTTAAATATATTAAACAAATATTTCATTTCATATTTAATTTAACATTACAAATTAAATACATGTGGTCATATATTTGAATGAATTTAACAAATTAAGCAACATGAATTGATCGAAATATGAAGTTGCAAAATTATTCGAACTTAATTAAATCACATAAAAGTTCGAATATTTATTATTTCTTTTAATTTGATAAGAAAAACAACTTGATTTAAAATTAATTATATATTACCAAATTAAATCTAGTTAAGAAATTATGAATATCATTATAAGACTTAAATAAAACAATTTTGAAATAGATAGACATAGAAAAAAGGAAAATGTACAAAATAGCTTTTTACCTTTAATTTTTGATGTGATTTTAAGGACGACGTATTTACAGTTGATTCTAACTTGGGAGTTCGTATTAAAGTTCTCATTGAGATTTTCGATTCGATACTCATATTACATATTTTTTATTTTTAAAATAATAGTATAATTATAAAAAAAAAAACGTTTTCATTCATTATAATACTTTTATTTTAGGAAAGGCAAAATTTCAAAACATGTTTTTGGAAGTGCCTTACTTTTATATGTAGTATGATTATATTACCACTAGTATTTCTCTCGTGTGATGTACAGAAGTTGTTATTCAAATATATCGATTTCGATAAGTATTCGTAAAATTTTGATGCTTATACATAATTAATATAAATTCAAAATGCACAAAATACTATTATATTACAATAACTATTAAAATTTTAAAAACTATATAACTAATTCAAATTATAATAACTTATTTGAATTGTAAAAGTCAATTTATATGAGTGTTAATTTCATTAATTTTTATGGGTTATTATTAACTTCAAATAAAATATAAATTTAGTAATCTATTTAATGATTTATCATGCTTGATATAATATTAAGGATACAATATTGATAATGTGGAAGTATCAATATATTTCTCATAATTTATGCATTTGTCAATCTTATTTAAGTCTTTCCAGTTTTCATTTAAAATATTAATCACAATAATTATAAATGCGTGCTTAATCTTAAACTCACAAATATTTGTATTTAACCAATAAAATTATGTTTTTACTTATAAAATCATATTGACAAAATAATAATTACGTAAGTCTAGCAATTATCATGATATATGACAATAGGTAATGTTGAAGTTAAAAGATTATACTGAAAATCGTATATCATATAATTTTTACATAACTATTAAAATTAAGAATAATTAAAAAAAATTATTTATTCTTAACCATAATATTTTCAATTTCTATATATACCTCTCGTGTTTAACATTTTCTCTAAATTTCTTTCAAAAATATCAATCACAATAATCATAAACGTATGTTTAATTTTAACCCAACAAATATCTGTATTTGATTAATAAAATTATACTTTTATTTATAAAATCAAGTAGTTAAAATAATATTTACGCAAATTTTGCAATTATCATGACATAGCAACTGGCAACGTTGGGGGTCACTAAATTATACTGAAAATTTTAGGCCATATAATCTTTAGACAATTATTATAATTAACCTTATATTTGTTTGGTTAAAAAAAATGTACTTGAATACAACATTAATTTACATGAATTATAATAATAATATATATATATATATATATATATATATATATATATATATATATATATAGAGAGAGAGAGAGAGAGAGAGAGAGAGAGAGAGAGAGAGTTTAACCAAACAGCTCTTATTTTTTCATAATATATAAAACATATAATTTCTCAACAAATAAAAGTAATTTTATAATATCAATATTATCTACAAGAATTTCAATACGACATTAATTTACACGAATTCAAATAACAATTGCATTAATCAACACACATTTAAATACAACATTTAATAATACACAGATTTTTATATAATTTTATATTGATTTCAAAATGGCAAGTGCATTTGGGTAAGAAAATGTGTGCATAAAATTGTAATAATTATCTTCTTCTTCTTCTTCTTCTTCTTCTTCTTCTTCTTCTTCTTCTTCTTCTTCTTATTATTATTATTATTATAAAATAACCATTTTTGGAAATATATATTCATACTTACTATATATTAAAGTAAAAAACTCGTCACCAAAATCCACACAGTTTCTCGCCAAAATAACTTTCTAAATTTGAAAATTTTTGCATATATATATATATATATATATATATATATATATATATATATATATATATATATATATATATATTGTATTAAATATTTTAGCAAATATTACAGTACATGTGTCATTAATGGCATTAGCATTGGCATCCGCTTTATGTTATTAATGACATCAATATGTTATTTTTTTAATGTATAAACTATTTTTTATAAAAATAATTATTTTTAATAATTATTATATTATTTTGAAATCGAAAAATATGTAATGTAAATGTCAAATAAAAAATCTCAATTAGAAGTTTAATTTAATCTAACAGGTGAGATAAAATAATAAATATATTGTTCGTAAAATTGTTTCAAAGATCATAGGTAAAAGTTTTATTTTATATTTTTTTTTAGCTTTCTTCAATATCTCAATCATTATAAATTATATCATTTAAGTCCTATGATACTATCAATAATTTGTTAACTAAATTCAATTTAAACATAGATGATTAATTTCAGTTCGAGTTCTTTTTTATCAAATTAAAACAAATAATAAATATATGAATTTTCGAAGTAAAATAAATTAAATTGTGTTAATTTTTACAATTTAAGATTTCGATCAATTTATTCATCATTTTGATATTATTTTTATTTATTTACTGATTATGTTCATTGTCTATTTTTTTTATTATAAACTTAAATAACTACAATATGCAGAATATATATTAAAGATTTCAACAAATAGTTCATATAATTTTTTTTAAATGATCGATCATCAATTTTTATTAAAATATTAAAATTATAATGTAATAATATGAATAAAGAAATTGCAAATATGAAGAAATAAAAACAAAATTTCACTTTCGTGCATAGTAAATTTTGATGTTGATTTTCACTTTCGTTCATTGTCAATATTGTTTTATTTTCTACATTCATTTTACATATAGCACAAAATATATTTAATTTGTTTCAATTACTTTACTTTATGTAAATTATAATATTTTGAGTGTTACTATTTCTATTTATGAAAGTAAAAAAATATTTGTACACAATTTTTTAATTATTTTATGCAAAAATTGCATTGTTTAATATAAGTTTGAACAATTGTTTAAAATATATTTTGTCTATAACAATTTTCGTACATCATACGAGTGTGGACAATCACAAATTGTACAAACAATTTAGCTCTTATTTGGTACTCATATTTAAACCTCATTTTTTTTTTCAAAACTCATTTACAATCACATTGTATCAATAAAACAATCTACATATAAATTCAAAAAGATTCCTTATTTTAACCACACATTTTCCAAAATTTACTATTGCAAACCACATTATTTTGAAGTAATGGGTCTCAAACATGGGCATAGTATTTAAAGAGTTTTTCCAAAATTTATAAAAAATCTAATTTATTTCTACTTTGAGCATTTGTTGATATTTTAATCATTAATTAAAGCAAATTGTGGGTTCAAATTTTTTTCTATTTTGAAATAATATTTACAATAAAATCATTCATATTGTTTTTCCGTGCAATACACATATGTGATAGTAGTAATAATCTTAATCTTAATTTCTATATTAAAGTAGAATAGCAATCACCAAAATTTGCACATAGTTTCCGGCCAAATAACTTTCTATATTTAGGAATTTTTACAAAAAAAATATTGTATTAAATATTTTTGCAAATATTATGGTACATGTGTCATTAATGACACTAATATTTTACCCGTGCGATGCACCACAATATCGATATTAATAAGTATTTATAAAATTTTAATGCTTATATATAATCAAAACATATATAAATGCATAAAAAATAATTTTCTATTTCAATAATTATTAGACTTTATAAAATAATATACCTAATTCAAATTATTAAAAACATATTTGAATAGTAAACGTCAATTTATATTTAAATATTTGAATTTATTGAATAGAATTTTATGTACAAAAATAAGCAGTTAAAATAATAATTTTGAAAATCTCGCAATTACCATGATACGACAATCGAGTAAAGTTAGAAATTACGAAATTGTACCGAAAATCTTATACCTGTAATCTTTAAAAATTTATCAAAAATAAGTATGATTAAAAAATATTTATCATTATATTAATATTATTAACGGGAAGAAGGATCGTATTTTTCATTATTTTTCTTGAAACAGTTTTTTGTGCAATTGATCATAAAAATATAGTATGTACTGCAATTATCCCAATATATATTGTTGAAATATGAAATTTCATCAAGGTCATATCCGGAATATGTGGGGGTTCAGCCCATCAAAGAAGGCCTCAAATAAATTAGGCTTGGCCCACCTTGGATCCCTCATTTCGAACAACAAACTTCAATAATGTAATTACTCCGTAGTTCGACTTGCAACCTACACATGTTGCCATTTGGGAGGAAATTTTTGAGGTTGGTAAAATATCGACATCGGTAATTATTGGACCACGAGGAGCTTTATTGAAAGCAAGAATTAATTGGCTTAACGCAAATACCTAGGGCGGCACAACTAAGAGAAATTGCTTGTAACACGGTGCCTGCAATATGCAATTTCAGAGAATTTTGGTGACAGTGGACTGTGGACCCACAATCAAATGATTTTTGCTTAGACAATAAGTTATCAACGTTATTTGTATGGATTACTGTGTAAATCTCTTATTTTATTCATTTAGTTACCGTAAATCCTAAAAATTTCTCCATAAATAGAAAGGATTTGTTATAAATATCTTGGGTGTGAATGACCCATTATGCCCTTGTAAAGTTTATATTATTACAATTGTACCATTATCTACCCCTATAAATAGGGTGCTTCACTCCTTCATTTAACACACAATTGGAATACATAAATTCTCTCTCTATCTCTATATTCTCTCTAATATTTTGATAGTCTTGTTCTATCTAATACTTTGGTAGTTTTACAACACGTTATCAGCACGAGATTCTAGCCAACTGAGTTAAGAAGGTAATAATTTTAAATATATTTTATATATTATGCTACCACCTACATGGTTGGTTTTACCACCTACATGGTTGGTTTTATCAGTTTTAATTATATCATGCTACCACCTACATGGTTGGTTTTACCACCTACATGGTTGGTTTTATCAGTTTTAATTATATCATGCTACCACCTACATGGTTGGTTTTATCAGTTATAATTATATCATGCTACCACCTACATGGTTGGTTTTACCGATTTTAATTATATTATGCTACCACCTACATGGTTGGTTTTACCAGTTTTAATTATATTATGCTACCACCTACATGGTTAGTTTTACCAGTTTTAATTATATCATGCTATCACCTACATGGTTGATTTTACAATTTTTTTAGTATATCATACTACCACCTATATAATTGATTCTACCAGTTTTATTATCGTTGGTTCTACTGGGTTTCTTTAAATATATGATTTAAATGAAATCACATTTTATGTATTTTCAAAAAGGATAAATTTATAATATAATCAATTCATCATTCCAATAAAGTGTACTTACAAAAGTAAAAGTTATTTTTCTTTTTGAAAATTAAAATCACAATTTCAAAAGATGTAATGATTAAACATCACTTCATGAAACATGGTTACATACATACCACATAATTCTTGAAATGCAATTTCTGAAAAATCTTTTGTTAATGTCACTATCATTATACGTATTAATCAATTTATTCTTGATAATTATTATCTGGATTAATTGATACCACAACTTAGATTTACATAGCAATTTCGAAATTTTGTTTCATTGCTACAACAACTTAGAATTATAATTAATATTCCAGAAGAATAAAAACTCGATATAGAAATCATGTCATTAATTCTTTACTGAGATTTTTCAAGGAATTAATTATTTTTCATGTTTGATTGAATAGTTATCCTAATGGCAAATATCACAAAACTCGAGTTCATTGCACTAGATTTATCCGGGAAAAATTATCTATCATGGATCCTAGATGCCGAGATCCATCTTATTTCAAAAGGGCTTGGAGAAACAATCAAAGAAGGAAACAACGAATCCCTGCAGGATCGTGCAAAAGCACTTATTTTCCTTCGTCACCATCTTCATGATGGATTGAAAATAGAATATCTTACTGTGAAGGATCCACAAGAACTCTGGAAAAACTTAAAAGACAGATTTGACCATCAGAGGACTGTAGTCCTCCCAAAAGCCCGTTATGAATGGATGCATCTTCGTTTACAAGATTTTAAAACTGTGAGTGAGTACAATTCTGAACTATTTAGAATATGTTCAAAATTGAATTTATGTGGAGAAAAAATCACTGAAGCAGATATGCTAGAAAAAACATTCTCCACCTTTCACGCCTCAAATGTGCTCCTGCAGCAGCAATATCGTGAGCGTGGTTTTAAAAGGTACTCGGAACTCATATCTTGCCTTTTGGTAGCCGAACAAAATAATGAGTTGTTGATGAAAAATCACGGATTACGTCCAACCGGTTCTGTACCATTTCCTGAAGCAAGTGGTACTGCATTTCCTGAAGCAAATGCTATATCAAGAAATAGACACGGATACAAACGTGGCCGTGGCCGTGGACACGAACGTAGGCGTGGACACGGACATGAACAAGGACGTGGACGTGGAAGGAATTCTGGACAAAATCATCAACAACATGGCCACATGGTTAAAAGGCACAAGGCAAATGAGAATAACATAATCAAACGGCAACACGAAGAAAGTTGCTTCCGATGTGGCATGAAAGGGCATTGGTCACGTACCTGTCGTACGGCAAAACATCTTGTGGACCTTTACCAACAGTCTATCAAAGGAAAAGAAAAAATAGAGACAAATTTAGCTGATTGTCCAGTTAATAGGACACACTTAGATGTCTCTGATTTTTGTACTGGTGATATGGAAAATATAGATTAGTTTGCTTTATCAGAAAGTCACGATGTTATTTTGAAATCTTAATATGTATTGTCCGTTTGATGTTAAATTATGTTTAACTTCTTTTTATCATAAATTCACTTTTCTAAAATATCTATTTGATTATATTTTAGATGAATTGCCAAGATACATGTCTTGTTGATAGTGCAACAACACATACTATTCTCCGGAAGAAAAAGTATTTTCTGAACTTAACATTAGCGGAAAATAATGTTAATACAATATGCGGCACATCGAAGATCGTTGAAGGCTCCGGTAAAGCCTATATTATTTTATCAAATAATACACAACTATGTATTAACGATGCACTATACTCAAGCAAATCCAGAAGAAATTTGCTCAGTTTTAAGGATATCCGCTGCAATGGATATCACATTGAAACAATGCAAGAAAACAATATTGAATATCTTTGCATTACTTCTTTTGTATCTGGCCAGAAGCAGATAAAAGAAAAACTTCCGGCACTTCCTTCTGGAATGTATTATACATCCATAAAAGAAGTCGAATCAAACAACGTCACGAACCCGAAGTTCGTAGACTTAAAAAGTTTTAGACTTTGGCATGATCGACTTGGACATCCAGGAGCTATAATGATGCGTCGAATAATTAGCAACTCACATGGACATCCTTTAAAGAACCAGAAGATTCTTTCACCTAATGATTATTCATGTGTTGCTTGCTCGCAAGGGAAATTGGTCATTAGACCTTCCACTACAAAGGTAAATGTTGAATCTCCAACTTTCTTAGAAAGGATTCATGGAGATATATGTGGGCCGATACACCCACCATGTGGACCATTTCGTTATTTTATGGTACTAGTTGATTCTTCTACTAGATGGTCGCATGTCTGTTTACTGTCCACAAGAAATGTAGCATTTTCTAGGCTACTTGCTCAAATAATAAAATTACGAGCTCAATTTCCTGATTACTCAATCAAGACAATTCGTCTTGATAACGCTGGTGAGTTTAGATCACAGAGATTCAATGAGTATTGCATGTCCATTGGGATTGCAATAGAACATTCAGTTTCTCATGTCCATACACAAAATGGGTTAGCGGAGTCATTTATTAAACGTCTACAATTAATTGCTAGACCACTACTCATGAAAACAAAACTCCCAGCTTCTGTTTGGGGTCATGCCATATTACATGCTGCATCATTGATTCGCATAAGACCAACTGCTTATTATCAATACTCACCTCTGCAACTTGCATCTGGTCATGAACCTAATATTTCTCACCTAAGGGTTTTTGGTTGTACTGTCCATGTACCAATCTCTCCCCCACAACGTACCAAAATGGGTCCCCAACGTAGACTTGGGATTTATGTTGGTTTTGATTCACCTTCCATCATTAGGTACCTTGAACCCTTAACGGGTGATTTGTTTACTGCACGTTTTGCAGATTGTCATTTCGATGAAATGAACTTTCCAACTTTAGGAGGAGTAAAGTTGCATCCTGAAAATCAAGATAAAATTTCTTGGAATGAAACAACTCTATCTCACTTTGATCCCCGAAGTAATCAATGTGAGCAAGAGGTTGAGAAAATTATTCATTTGCAAAGAATTGCAAACCAATTACCTGATGAATTTGTTGACACACGAAAAGTGACAAAGTCATATATACCAGCAGAAAACACTCCGGCAAAGATTGATGTCCCTGTAGGACAAACTGCTATAGCAAGTGAACCTCAAAAACGCCAGAAGCGTGGTCGACCAGTTGGTTCAAAAGACATCATACCTCGTAAGAGGAAATTAAACCAACCAAAGACTCCTGGACGAGTAATAATAGAAAAGATTGATCAATCTAATAGTGGTGACATGGTTCCCGCAGAACCACAGATTTCAATGAAACAATCTAATAGTGGTGACATGGTTCCCGCAGAACCACAGATTTCAATGAAACAATCTAATAGTGGTGACATGGTTCCCGCAGAACCACAGATTTCAATGAAACAATCTAATAGTGATGACGTGATTCCTGCAGAATCACAGATGTCCGAGAATAATGAGATTTCAATAAATTATTTGTTATCTCATAAATTATGGGAAAGGGAGAATGTTGTTATAGATGATATTTTTGCCTTCCAAATGGCTCTTGAAATAATTCAGAATAATGATCCTGAGCCACTGTCTGTTAAAGAATGCCAACAGAGAGAGGATTGGCCAAAATGGAAGGAAGCCATGCAGACGGAGTTGAATTCCTTAGAAAAACGAAAGGTGTTCGGACCAGTAGTTCGAACACCTGAAAATATAATCCCTGTAGGATACAAATGGGTCTTTGTAAGGAAAAGAAATGAAAATAATGAAGTTACAAGGTACAAAGCCCGGCTTGTAGCTCAAGGTTTCTCACAAAGACCTGGAATTGATTATGAGGAAACATATTCTCCCGTCATGGACGCCATCACATTCAGATTTTTAATTAGTTTGGCTGTGTCAGAAAGGCTCGATATGCGCCTTATGGATGTAGTAACTGCATATTTATATGGCTCACTTGATAGTGACATATATATGAAAGTCCCTGAAGGACTTAAAGTGCCAGAAATAAATGATACATACCCGAAGAGTATGTTTTCAATCAAATTGCAAAGATCATTATATGGATTGAAACAATCTGGACGTATGTGGTATAATCGCCTCAGCGAATACTTGTTGAATGAGGGTTACAAAAATGATGATATATGCCCATGTGTTTTCATAAAGAAAACAAATATTGGATTTGCAATAGTGGCAGTTTATGTTGATGATTTAAATCTTATTGGAACTCCAGAAGAGCTCAACAAAACTGCTGATTACTTGAAAAATGAATTTGAGATGAAAGATTTGGGAAAAACAAAATTTTGCCTTGGGTTGCAAATTGAACATTTTTCAGAAGGACTATTTGTTCATCAATCTTCATATACAGAAAAGGTTTTGAAGCGATTTTATATGGATATAGCACATCCATTGACATCACCAATGGTCGTTCGATCACTTGATCCAAAAAATGATCCATTTCGCCCACTTGAAGATGGAGAAAATGTTCTTGGTCCAGAAGTACCATATCTAAGTGCAATTGGAGCATTATCATATCTTGCAAATTGCACTAGACCTGATATAGCTTTTTCTGTAAATCTACTCGCAAGATATAGTTCTGCACCAACTCAAAGGCATTGGAATGGTGTTAAACACATTCTTCGTTACCTAAAAGGTACTGTTGATATGGGATTATTTTATTCTCACAATTTGGGATCTTCTTTAGTGGGATATGCAGATGCAGGTTATCTCTCTGATCCACATCAAGCAAAATCACAAACAGGATATGTGTTTACACGTGGTGGGACGGCTATATCGTGGAGATCCGTGAAGCAAACTTTGACAGCAACATCTTCAAATCATTCAGAAATTATTGCAATCCATGAAACAAGTCGAGAATGTATATGGTTGAGAAACATGACTCATCATATCCAATCATCATGTGGATTAGCTTCGACAAAAGATAGTCCAATGATATTGTATGAAGATAATGCAGCTTGTATTGCACAACTTAAAGGAGGCTATATCAAAGGAGATAGAACAAAGCACATTTCTCCAAAATTCTTCTATACACATGAGCTTCAGAAAGCAGGTGATATCGATGTTCAACAAATTCGATCAAGTGATAATGTGGCAGACTTATTCACTAAAGCATTACCTACATCTACACTCAAGAAATTGATACATAAGATAGGAATGCGTCGGCTCAGCGATTTACGATGACTAATATCAGGGGGAGTAGCTGTACTCTTTTTCCTTCGTCTAGGTTTTATCCCACTGGGTTTTCCTAGCAAGGTTTTAATGAGGCAGCATTTATTTTTATACTCCACAATGACTGTACTCTTTTCCTTAGCTTAAGTTTTATTCCACTGGGTTTTCTTAGCAAGGTTTTTAACGAGGCAGACATTGAATATTAGGTCATTCAAGGGGGAGTGTTATAAATATCTTGGGTGTGAATGACCCATTATGCCCTTGTAAAGTTTATATTATTACAATTGTACCATTATCTACCCCTATAAATAGGGTGCTTCACTCCTTCATTTAACACACAATTGGAATACATAAATTCTCTCTCTATCTCTATATTCTCTCTAATATTTTGATAGTCTTGTTCTATCTAATACTTTGGTAGTTTTACAACAGGATTTACATCATTGAAAAATATGCCAAATTGGGAGTGACAGTTACAAACTTACAATACTTTCAAGGAATAACTACTTTTCTTTTCTTTATTTTATTACTATATCTCTAAATGTTAATCCTATTAAACTAGAAATACCGACCTAAGTTGAAAAAAAAAAAAAAAAAAATTGACACGTGTCAGCAAAATGTTTTTGTCGTCAACATCTATCAAAGATATTCGTCTATAAATCCATCGTTCTCTATGCTTGAAGCCACTATGTAATAATTGCATTATATTTATATTTCTAATATTTCGGTTAGCCTAAATTGTTTGTCAAAGTTCTCCTTCATGTCTCAAGCAATGTCTTCAAGGATCATAATAATTTTTTTTTTTTTTTTATTATCTTTAAGAATATTAAAGACTATAATTTAGCACCTGTTTGGTAAAAATTATTTATAAATGTTGTTTATAAAAGATCACATAACAGAACCTCATCAGTTTTTTTTTTTTGGAAAGTTAACAATTTCTACCAGTCAAAAATTCGCCTGCCATTTTTTACTTTTAAAAAATATTGACCAATTAATTTTGATATATCGCTATTTATAAACAATATTTATAAACAACCATTTATAAAAGGTTTACTGAAATCACGTTATCATAATATTTCATATGATACGTTAATAAATGTATCTATAATAATGCCATCATTATCATCAACTCTATAATTTATTATATCATAATTAATTATCCTCATATTATCTCGATTAATATATATATCATATCATTATCATCATAAATATTTTCCTATGTATTTGGTAAATGGTTTTGTAAATTATAGTCCTAGAAATGTTTAAATAAAAATAAAAAGTAGAGAAAAAATTTTTGTCCTAGAAAAATTTGTATTAAAGATAATATTTTATCAACTTTTAATTTAAAAAAAAAAAAAAAAAAAATTAAACCAAACATGCTCCAATCAACACATCTTTTACAATATTACTTAATGTATTTTCATTACCACATTTTGACAACTGCTACTAGAAAAATAAATAAATAAATATGAAGAAGAAGAAGAATCGCATGCCCTATAACACCTTTTAAATTTAGTCAAATATGCCCGAGCATCATAATAATCATGGTTTTGAAAATTGTCTTATATAATTCGATTTATTTATTTTAGATTATAACATATTCTAATCAAAATCGAACTATAAATAAAATGTGAACCAATCGATAAACTTTGAACTTAATTATTGTATAGTACTATTACATCAAATTGATTTATAAGTCAGATTACATGAATAATCATCTCAAATTAATCTTGAGATAAGAAAAATCAAGATTTACGCTGATTATAAACCAAGCTCTCTAATGATGTTTTTGTCATTATTTCAGTAACCCAAAGTCAAAATGAGTTTATACTAATCTAGATGCATCTATAAACTAGCTATTGAATGAATAGAATAAAATAAAAAAGGACGAAATCCAAAAGTAATAATTGTCAATTACGAAAATAAATAATTTGTATGCAACGTAAGGAAAAGCAATATTTCAATATTTTTTGGACATAAAGGTGGTAAAATTCTCAATAAGCGGTAGCCCCTGATGTTTCTCAGATAGAGAGTCGTAGCGTTATTTTCAAGTGTCTCATAAATACAAGAAAGAATTCAAAGAAGATGACCCATCTAGAATGTCATGCATGCTAAGGGTTTATTTTTCCAATTTTGTGAACTGCCATGCCACATCATATATTCACAATAGCCTATTCATTTTTTCATTTATTTTTCGATCGTGACATGTTTAATTATTTATAAGTTAATAGGATAAGTATTTAATTAACAAATGAAAAAATCTAATAGGTTGTCAATTGTACGACTCGTAGTGCATCAAAATAGTAACACTTCATGCTTTAATTGAGTATAATATTTAAGCAGACTAAAGTAAAAGGTAAAAAAAACGTTTATTTTTTATCGTAACCTTTCTTATTTTTTTCGATCTCTAGTTTGTATATACCAAGTAATTTCCTTCCTCGTGCTCTATTTCTTAATCTAAGCCTCAGAAGATGGGAAGAAAATTACCTGGGTCTGTCCTAGCACGCCTTAATATGGTAAAGAAAATTTTAATTAGAAGTTGTCCTTGAATATATTTGAATAATTTTTTTAAAATACTATCTTATTAGAAGAAATTTTAGTGAAATTTGACATTTTGCACCAGAAGTAGAAGTAATTAGGGTGTGTTTGATAACATCATTTTTCATACCATAGAAAATGTCATATCGAGAAAATATTTTCGTACTTTTAATGTCTAGTTGTAAATTGGGAATGAAATTCGTTGTCCATGGTACAATCATCACTACTTTAAACACTTTTTTTGTCAATTCCATGAAAAATGATTTCCCATGAAGTGATGATTTTTTATTTTTCAATTTACATGAAAAACGTTATATTTTCTCCCCTTACGAATCAAACTCACTCCAAAAATAGAAATATTAACAATTAATGAGTCAATACTTTTGAATAATATATTATCCAGAGCAGTGTTCTAAAATGCGTAATGCGTTGCGATGTGTCGAAGTCGAGAATCAAGAATCACAAGTTTAGGCGTGTCAATGCGAAGAATAAGCGTCATAATGCGTTTCGTATTTTTAATATTATTTTAATTATTTTAAATATATTTTTATATAAAAAAATAGATTTTTTACCCTTTAAAAAAAAAAAAAATTAGGCGGCGCCTAGGCGGGATTAGGCGGTCAAAAAAATCGTTGACCGCATTTTTACGCGCATACCACTTATTCGACGCGTTTTGGTCACGCATCGCGCCTAGGAGCGCTTAGACGGCGCATTTTCGTTCATTTTAGAACACTGATCCAGAGTGGTTGTGAGCACGATGGATCGAGCATGCACTTTTGACTGAGGTTGCCTGTTGCCACTTGTCATTACTTGGAAGGTTCATAAGCTCTAATTAATTGAATTTCTTGAGAAATTTCTAGAAGTGGAAGCATCTAACTTGAGGCGTTATTCCTCCAGGCCTGGAGTCACGTGTCACTATGCATGAGCTGGTTGAGAAGTCTAGGTTTTTTCGTTCTCCATTCGTTCATCTCATTCACATTTTGAGTGCAGAAAATCAACTCCTCGTGCATTGAAATTTGATTCTATACGGTCGATGAGAGTTGTTGGGTGTGGTGGGGTTTTAATGGTGTCTCCAATGAATAATTTGAAGGGAATAAGGCCAGAAATGCTACATGTATCATGGAGACTACTCATTAATTGGGGCGGCCCTATCCCTTGAGATTGTAGGCTCTATTATAAAAAGTTCGCTTACGCTTACGTTTAGGCGCGTTTAAACTTGAAACTTGACATTCAAGCTTCGCCACGCTTTGTGCTTCACTGATCACGCATTACAATGCTTTTTCGCGCTTAGACGTGTTCAAGCTAGCTTGAAGCTCGACCTTATCGTTTCGTCACACTTTACGTTTTGAGAGCAGTGCTGTAAGTATAAGTTAAATAGCATATGAAGAAGAGTAGTCCAAAACCTGTTATTTGAGATGGAAAGAATTGGACAAGTAATCAAGAAATTGGCTGCAATGAATGTAAAAAACTTAGATGTAATATTTGAGTGGAAATAAATGAGTGAGAGGAAATGATTTTTATATTTAAGTATTGTCACGCTTATAAAAAAAAAAAATAGTATTTCTCTCGTGCGATGTACGGAAATTATTCAAAAATATCTATTTCGATAAGTATTTGTAAAACTTTAATACTTATACATAATTAACACAAATTCAAAATGTACGAAAAATAATATTATATCACAATAACTATCAAAATTTAATAAATAATATAACTATTCAAATTATAATAATTTCTTTGAATAGTAAGATAATTTATATATATAAGTAATACATGACTGTTAATTTCAATAATTTTTATTAGCTATTATTAATTCCAAAAAATATACAAATTTAGTAGTTTATTTAATGGTATATAATGTTTGATGTAACATTGTGGAAGACATCAAATATATTTATCACGATTTCTTCATTCTCCACTCGTATTTAAGTTTTTCTACTTTTCATTTAAAAATATCAATCACAATAATTATAAATGTATGCTTAATTTAAAAAAAAAATTACCATGATATAACAACATGCAATATCGAAGTAAATTTTTTTTTTTACTGAAAATTGTATATCAAATAATATTTACGCAACTATTAAAATTAAGAATGATTAAAAACATATAATTCATAGCTAAGAAAAAAAAAGTAGTTAAAGAATAAAGCCAAAAAAAATTTTAAAATGTTAATGTTTCAGCAGCTGACACATTTAATAGCTTTCCAAGCAATTAATATCTAGGAATGGCAACGGGGTAGGTCGGCATGCCCAACGCCCACCACATCTAGAATAATTTGCCCTCATCTGTCCCGTGCCCCGCTTAAAGGCGAGGCGGGTCAAAGCGGGGCAGGCGGGTCGACAAATCGGCCCATTTAGTGAACCATTTATATTAGAGGTACGGGCAATTTTTATAAAACTAAACTACTTTGAATCAAAACCAAATCATGAGCTTCACACACACAAAATGGTCCCTATTTAGTAATAAAGTTGGTTATTGCCATTATATACACTACATCAATAAAATTGCTTGAAGAAAGTAATTAATCATCTATATTGCAATTTTTCTTGTATGTCTTATACTTCCATAATTCATTTTTATGTTCAAAGTCATTCTACTGAATGAATAATTTTGTCTTACCATTTAATAATGGAAGAAATGCAGAATAAAATAAAGATTGAAAATAAAAATAGTGAAGGATTCGTTAATTTTCACACGGCACTGATTTGTTAATTAGTCAAGCATACGTCTTTTATTTAAACTAGAGAACGAGGCGGGGTAGGGGAAAATCGTCCCCTCCCCGTTTAGACGGGGGCAGAGCTTTTTTGCCATGTATCCGTCCCCACGGGCCTATTTATGCGGCGGTTCTGCCCCTAATGGAGCGAGGTTTCGCGGGTCACGGTTTTCACAGTTCATTTTAACATCCCTAATGTGATGTGGAAAATGATATTTTGAATAATGAATATCAAGATGAAATAGACATTCCATAAATTTAAAAAATATAAGCTTATATTTTTAATGCAATTATTATAATTTATAAATCAATTTATAAACAACATAATTTCTCAAATTGCTTTTTAACCATACACATTTTCTCTCCACTTTTAAGCACATATTTTATCTACACTTATTCAAAACATTATTTTTTCTCAAAACTCATTTTCTGCCACATTTATCAGTAAAATCGTCTAAACAGAAACTAAAAAAAAAATCTATACGTTTAACATTAAATTCTAAAAAATTTTGCTATTTCAAATAATGTGATTTGTAACATTTTTTTAGAATGTGTGATCGAAATTTAATACTTGTACGTGTATTAAAAATTATTATGACAAAATAAATGATAAGAAAGACACGTTAAAAAAGATAAAATTAAAAAGACAAAAAAAGTTTCTGTTTGTTAAAAGTTTTGTTTTTAAAAACAAGTTTTTTTATATTTTCTAAGTAAAATGTGTGGTTAAAGAGTGGAGAAAAAAATTCTTGTGGTTAAAAAGTGATTTGAAAAATTGTGATGAAAAAATCTTATTTTGAAACATGTTTTAAAAAAAAATGGCGTCACTTTCCACAAGCAATTATTAAAGTTAATTAATTTTTAAAAAAAGGTATTGGTCTGAAACTTTTCCGTTTTAATATATAGTATAGATAGTATAGACCATCAAATCAACATCAAATGAAGATATAATATGCTAAACTAATTTAAAATAGCTCTTTTCATTTCTAAAAGAAAAAAAAAGAAACGAAAAAATACTATAGATCTATTCGATAATAATAACATTAATTATAATAACTATAAATCATCATCACATAGAGCCATAATATGCTAAACTATTTTAAAATATCACTTTTCTTTTCTTTTAAGAAGGGAAAAAAAGCAATTCAAAAAAAAGGAAAGACAAAGCAACCATAAAAATGTGAAAACACTGTTTGGTTTATAACATCGTTTATTTATGAAGGTAAAAAGTAGTGATTGAGAATTGAAGAGAGAAAATGTGTGTGGTTAAAAAATAGTTTGGAAAATTGTGTAGTTTATAAATTGATTTATAAACCACTCTGTTTGTTAAAATTTTTGTATTTAAAAATATATTTTTTTATGTTTTCTATGTAAAATATGTGGTTGAAAAATGGAGAAAGAAAATATGTGAAGTTAAAAAATGATTTGAGAAATTGTATTATTAAAAACTTGTTTAAAAAACATTTTCGCCAAACATGAGGAGACGAAATAAAAAAGAAAAAAAAAATTAAATAGTGTGGCTGTCAGAGGACAGCTGCATTGTTTGAAGAAAAAAGAGAGATGTCAAATGACATCCCATTTAAGATGAAAAAAAAAAAAAAAAAAAGTAAACAATAAATGGCAGGACACTTTTATATGTAGTATAGATAAATGATAAGAAACACATATTGCCCTTGTTTGGTTTCGGATTTTTTAAAAAACTCTCATCTAAAATTTATATTCAACCACATTTTTTTATGGAACTCATCACTTTCACAATTTTCAACTTCTTTCCAATCACATATTCTAACAAAAATTCAAATTTCTTCCAAAACATCATTTATCAAACGGGCTCATTAAAGACAAAAAAAGTTTGTTTGTTAAAAATTTTGTTTTTAAAACATGTTTTTTTATGTTTTTTAGATAAAATATGTAGTTGAAGAGTGGAGAGAGAAAATGTGTGTGATTAAAAATTAATTAGAGAAGCTGGGATGAAAAAATCTTGTTTTTAAACATGTTTGTCAAACATACGCTAAAAAGAAAAAATAAAGCAAAAAAATAAAAATAAAAAAATAAAATGGTGTCACTTTTCACAAGCAATTATTAATGTCTTGCGTGATATGCAAAGTTAATTAATTATATTAAAAAAAAAGGCATTGGGCAGGAACTTTTTCGTTTTAATATATAGTATAAATAGTATAGATTATAAAGTCAACATCAAATAGAGATATAATATGCTAAACTACTTTAAAACAGCTTTTTTTATTTCTAAAAGAAAAAAAAAGAAACGAAACGAAACGAAAAAATACTAAAGATCTGTTCAATAATAATAATATTAATTATAATAACTATAAATCAACATCAGATAGAGCCATAATATGCTAAACTACTTTAAAATATCAATTTTCTTTTAAAAAATGAAAAAAAAAATATTCAAAAAAAGGAAAGACAAAGCAACCACAAAAATGTGAAAACACTGTTTGGTTTATAACATCGTTTATTTATGAATGTAAAAAATAGTGATTAAAAATTGGAGAGATAGAATGTGTGTGTGGTTAAAAAATAGTTTGAAAAATTGTGAATTTATAAATTGGTTTTATAAATCATTTTTTTTTATGTTTTCTATATAAAATATGTGATTGAAAAGTGAAGAGAGATAATGTGTGAAGTTAAAAAATGATTTAAAAAATTGTATTGTTAAAATCTTGTTTAAAAAACATTTTTGCCAAACATAGGAAGGCTAAATAAAAAAGAAAAGAAAAAAATTAATTAGTACGGCTATCAAAGGACAGTCGCGTTGTTTGAAGACAAAAATAATAAAAAAGAGATGTCAAATGACATCCCATTTTCCTCATGACTACTCCGTTGGATTGCGCGCATCATGGACTGTATCTCAACCTCAAATATTTCCTTCTCCATCAATGGCCAGATCAAAGGGAATGTGACCCCCTCACGCGGACTTAGACAAGATTGTCCTGTTTCACCTTTTCTCTTCATTATGTGTGCCGAAGCATTCTCTGCACAAATTCATGCAGCTGTTTCGCAGGGGAAGATTATGGGAATGCGTTGTAATCGGGGAGGCCCAGTCATTAGTCACCTGTTTTTTGCAGATGACTTTATTCTGTTCTCCAGGGATGAGGAGGAAGATGCTGAGACATTAATGTCTATTATACACCACTATGGGGAGGCATCAGGACAACAAGTTAATTTACAGAAAACAAGTATCACTTTTAGTCCAAATGTTCCCACAGCTAAACGTGAATCAATTGGAAAAATTCTGGGACTTCTCCTCCTCAGAAATCACGATGTTTATTTGGGGCTCCCATCTATGGTTGGCAGAAATAAAAAGAAGACATTTGGGACGATCAAAGACAAAATTTGGAAAAAAGTTCAATCTTGGCAGCATAACCTTTTCTCAAGTGCAGGGAGAGAAGTTTTACTCAAGACGGTTTTACAAGCCATCCCTACATTTGTCATGAGAATTTTCAAGATTCCAATCAATCTTTGTAATGATATTCGTGGAATCCTTTCTAATTTTGGTGGGGGACTAAGGTGGACAAGAAGAAACTCCACTGGATTAACTGGAGGATTATGTGCAAAAACAAAAAGAGAGGTGGTATGGGATTTCGCAATATCCCAACCTTTAATAAATGCCTACTGGCTAATCAAGTTTGGCGCATCATCCAAACCCGGAGTCACTAGTCAGCCGAGTGTTGAAAAGTAAATACTTCCCTTGTTGTAACATTCTTGATGCTGAATTGAAATTGGGGTGCTCTTACGTCTGGTCAAGCCTGGCTTGGGGGAGGGATGTGTTGCTGAAAGGATGTCGATGGAGAATTGGAGACGGTAAAAAGGTTAGAATTTTCAGGCTTTGAAAATTCTTTCCCCTCGAAACTATGATCTCAGTTTGGTGGAAGACCTCAAATCTGTTAGTGGAGGCTGGAATGTCAATCTCATTGAATCTGTTTTTTGGCCTATTAATTCTATTAGAATCCTCTCACTCCCTCCATGTGGTTCCAACAGATCTGGAACCATTCCAAAGATGGTAAATACACTGCAAAAAGTGGTTATTACTTTCTCATGGAGTCGGGATCGGCTGAGGATTACTCTAGCGGGTCCAGCACAGATTTTTTTTGGGATAAAATCTGGAAGCTTGATATCATTCCCATAGCAAAACACCTTGTTTGGCGTATCCTCAATAGAGCCTTGCCAACAACGGATAATCTTCGAGCCAGACACATTGCAACTCAGCTCTTTTGCCCAAGGTGTGGAGGGGTCGAAACTAATAACCACATTTTTTTTCATGTGCCCATGGTCGAAAGAATTTTGGAAACACGTTGGAGTCTGGAAACTTTGGAAAAAGCAATATGTTGCTAACCATTCTCTGGAGTTGGGCAACATCCTGGTTAGTCTCCTTCGTTCTAATTCTGTTGCACTTCTTGAACATATTTGTTTGGGCCTTTGGTGTATCTGGAAGTTTAGAAATGACGTTTTACATGGTGGGAAGATGCAACCGGAGGTGTACACGAGTAGGCTGGTGGATATTTCTTGTTGGGACTTCAAAATGGCTAATCGAACTGAGAATACTAGACGGAGAGAGGTTGATGACGAGCCAAAGAGGTGGGTTGGGCCTCGGCAGACGATGGACGGTTTTATTCTTGCTACGATGCAGCTGTTCGATCGGATGATGGAATCTTTGGACTTGAGGGATGGTTCAGGGACGATTCTGGTGTGCTTCTTTTGGCTTTTGCACACCATGTCCAAAGCTTTGGTAATGCGATGCTTGCTAAAGCTCGGCAATTAAAGCAGGCATCCTTCTGGCCATGGATAGACAGATTCCTATCAAAGCTATTGTGAGTGATGCACTTTGTGTTATTCAATGTTTAATCTCTTGTGATAGTTGTGACCCAAATGCTGGTACTTTTGGTGACATTTGTGATCTTTTGATTCGTAGTAATTGTGGTTCATGTTACTTTGTCCCTCGAAAGAGGAATCTGGTAGCCCACAAGCTTGCACAACATGGTGCTTTTACTACTTGTAATCAACTTTGGGACGATTGTATTCCTAGGTTTATTTTCCCGGGGCCTTTGGCTAGGGAGTGAATCTGTTTCGTTTTGTTTGTGAATGCAATTGACAAATTTCAAAAAAAAAAAAAAAAATGACATCCCATTTAACTCACCAAAAAAAAAAGAGACAAAAGTGAACAGTAAATGACGGGGCACACACATCAAAATAATTAATCATCTAGGGTCTCACAAATTTCAGGGCTAACCCTGCTCTGAGCTACATGTAAAGTGACGTTATCAATGGAACCAGCTCAATGAGTCATGAGATGCAAGTTGACCAGAACGTATATCAACATGCATGCATTCACGATGGACCTTTTACAAGTCCGCTTTCAAATTGACCACAAACACGAGTTATTAGATGGACCTTGATGTAAGTCCACTTCCATTGTGGGCTAATATAAAGAGCCATTCGGTCCATATATTAATAGGGTGTTTGCAAAAATACTCAATTTTTGGTATCATAATTAAAACTTACATCATTTTAAAAAATCAATTAAAATTACTTCATTTTTTTATTTGAAAAATACTATTTTCTTACAATTATAACGTCTTGATATAGATACTTTTAAAGTATCAAAACATGGTGATACTTATTATACTTTCAAATTTTTGGTATTATAACCTGGAACTTTATCAAATTTTTTATGATACTTTGGGCGAAATTGTAGTATCACAGCTTAAAATTTTACAAAATTATTATGATACTTCGTCTCAAACATGAAATCCAAAACTTTTCATGCATTGTTCTCACATATAATTGATAATTCACAATCATCACCGTCATTACCAAACACCACGGATCCAACACAATAATATCAATCTCTGTCCAAATCTCTTTATGTGGGACGAGAAGAGAGAAGTTCTCTTCTGATTCGACAAGTCTTATCTTGATTTTAGATCAACCGACTCTGTGGGTTCACTTATTTCGTGGTTTTCGGTTCTGGGTAAAGTCATGTTCTGACTTATGGGTTCTCTGTCATCTGTAGTGGTCACGAAGTGGTTCGGTGGTAATTGGTTCTGTGTGTGCAGTGCGAAATCATTTCTGTAGTAGTTGTGAGGTGGGGTGATGGTGATCAGACGTTTCTGTGGTGGTGGCGAAGTGCTTTCGGTGGTGATCGGTGTTGGGTTCGGTGGTGACCGATATCCTGGGGACGAAATTTTCTTGACCTCTATGACTTCGGTGATGTTGGATTGCCGATTGGGTGGTGGTGGTGGTGGTTGATGCGGTGATAGGCAGTGAGGTTGGTGGTGGTGGTTCAGTGCGGGTGGTGGGTTGGCGAGAAAGAAGGTTTGATTGGTGGGGAAGAGCAACAGTAGCGTAGGCGGGGGAAGAAGGACAGAAGGTTTGCTTGCAACGTATAAGAAGAATTTTCTAGTTGCAACGTATTATTCAATTTATCGTTATTTTAACAGTGTGGAAAGCAATTAACTCTATATTAACCCTCAATGAGTAGGTCGATAGCCCCAAAGATCAAAGTCTAGCACCAGACAAATTAGCCTACCATCATGCCATGTTGAGATTAGGTCTATGTTCTTTAACGCAATCATTACATGCTAAAAATAAATCAATTTATAAAGGGAATAGTACACAAATCCTAGATATAAGGTTAACTTTTTTAAATTAACAAACTTAATTTTTTTTCTTTTTTAATTCAAGTGTTTAATAGTGATTAATAAATATTATATTATATATAATATAAAAAGACTTATATTATGTATTAAATTAAAATTAATATAATATTAAATCAAAAAACCCAAACAATACCTACAGAACCTATCTGTCCAATCCCACACCACTCGAGTCATAGTTGGTCACACAAAGTCGCAATTTGATTACAATTACAATTTTAGTCACAAAATTCACCTTGCCCCACCCCCACTTCACCCACCCACAAAGTTATAGTTGGTCAAACAAAATCATAGTTTGATCATAATTACAAATTTAGTTACCCAATCCCACCCCACCCGACTCGATCATAATTACAATTTTAGTCGCAAAATTCACCTTGCCCCACCCACAAAGTCACAGTTTGATTATAATTACAAATTTAGTTACCCAATCCCACCCCACCCGACTCGACTTGCAAAGTTGCAGTTTTGTTACAATTCGATCACAATTATAAATTTAATCGCAAATCAAATTTTGTGGCCGATAATTTAAGTAACAGGTCACCTCCCGTAATCATCACAAGTCGCATAAAATCACAATCGACACAAATTTTGATCACAATTACTCATTTTCTAGGTCACACTTAGTCAAAGTCATAGTTCGATCACACAAGGTCACAAATCGATCACACACAGTCATAGTTGACACATTGTAGGTCTCATCATATCCTCGTCACAAGTCACACAAAGTCACAATTGCCAAATAAAGTCACATCCCGTCACAAAAGTCAATATTTTGATCACAATTACAGATTACCTAATAATTGGTCACATTTGTGATCGATAAAATTTTATAACATATAAATTAATTACACGAACCACGTTCCGTACTCGTCAATGGTCATACAAAGTCACAATTGACACAAATTGTAAATCACAATTATAAATGTACTCACAAATCAAATTTGTGACATATAATTTAATTAAACTAGTCATATCTCGTATTTGTCACAAGTCGCACAAAATCACAATTAATCAATATTTTGGTCACAATAACCTAATAACTGATCACAATCACCCATATTTGATCACAGTAACATAATATCTTATCAGAATCACCCATAATTGATCACATGCACTATTCAAGCCACCAACCCCAAACAATCCCTTCCCAACTTAAACCCTTCCAATTGCCAATTATATATGCATTTTCACCTTCAATAACCTTTACTACATCAGATTCACTAATTTTCCCCCATTTGCAATTTTTACTATTCTCAACGGCCATCTTAACTAAGCCTTCCTTTTGCACGTGTGGAGGTGGCAAATGGGTCAAGCGGCTCGTCGGCTTGCCAACTCGGGTCATCGAATCTCGGCCCATGAGCCGCTCGGGCTCGTTTTGAGACGAGCCTGACCTAGGGCCGAGCTTGGGGTTCGAAACAACAAGCCGAGCGAGCTCTGCTCAATGGCTCATCCCGAGACGCTCGAGCCCACAAGTTCGGCTTGTGAGCTCGTTTATTTTTAGGACCAAAATAGAATTTTTTTTTCTTGAAATTATAAAACAAAAAAATATATATATGGATGGATGGTTGGCCAAGCTTGGCTCGACTCGTTGCCCATGAGCTAAAGGGCCAAGCCGAGCTCGCAGGTTTAATGCTCGGCCCATTGCATAGCACATCACCATTTTTGCTAAGATTAATGCTACTTTTACTTGAACATTGGCAACGAGATTGACCGAAAATGAAGTAACAACATTGAGTGTGTTTATTTATGAGTTGATGTGATAAGTAAAATAATAGAATTGTGCCACGTGTACATTGTGTCAACATCTTTGTTAAGCTACAAGTACGAATAGCATAGCTATTTTTACTAAATCCAATCCAGTCAGGGATGACAATAATATCCACGAACTCGAAACACATTGGGTACCCGACACAAATTGGTGAAAATGGCCCGATTCAATGAGTTTGTGGGTAGGGTATGTGATGAGAATCGGGAAAGTCAAACCTCGATGTACGTGCCCGTGGGACCCATGACGAGATCCGAAGTTGAAGAGGTTCAAGATTCGAGGCTAAACAATGTGAATAAATCAAGAAAAGCAAGTCGAGAATCAAGTTGGAGCCAAAAAGAAGAAGAAATTGGAATCAGCCAATTTCGGTCGACCGAAAATCATTCCGGTCGATCGAAACTCTGCAGAGGAATTTTGATCCAGCCTCAGTCACTTTCGGATGAGTGGCGGTCGACCGAAAGTCCAGTTTCGGTCGACCCAGAGATCGACGAAATAATTTCAGTCGACCGAAACACCTCATTTTTCAAAAAAACGGGGTTTTCTTGCAATTTCCACAAAAACGGGGTTTTTCTTGTAAATACCGAAATTGTACATTTTTCCCATTTTGTACATTATATTCACATTTCTCTTCATTTGTAAAGAATAACTTGGTTGTTCATGAAGTGCTCTTGAGAGCTTGGTCTTGAAAGACCCCTTTGAGGTAAGGATAAAAACCTCCTTTGTTCTTGTTATCTTCTTGGAAGTTAATCAACTTTGCTTGAGTATTATTATTATTCTTGTGTTGTTGTTTATTTTCCGCCACCTTGGAATTTGTTTTAATCTCTCCATTGGGTTAGGGTTAGTTTAATCCTTGAATTTTGTGTTAGATTTAAACTTGGGTTAAGGTGTTTATCCATTTATTTACCACTTTAGCTTTCTTGGGTTGGTATTAAAATTGTTGTGAGAATTTTCGGTCAACGCACTGAAGGGGTTCGCATCAGTATGGGTGTAAATTTAGAAACCTAATATGGGTATGAGTCGGGTATGGGTATTGTAGAAAAACTCATACCCGACCCATATATCCATTATTTTTTTTTAAAAAAAAATTATTGTATTTAAATTTTAAAAGTATATAATTTTGGACAAGTAGACTCTTTAATATTTGCTTATTTTTTGATAATTGGAGTCTACTTATTTTTGAACAATAAATATTATATTTTTATTTTATTTTGATATTTTTATGTTGAGCAGAGATTGTTAATTAATATATTACATGTGAAATTTATGAAAGAATTACAATTAGATACTTATATTATTGTTGATCAAGTATTCTATATATATATATATATATATATATATATATATATATATATATATATATATATATATACGCATTACCACTTTGGGCTGTCACCAATGTCAAAAAAATAAATAAATAAATAAATATTAAAATTAAAATACGTAACGAGTTTTAAATGGGTATAAAAGTATACCCGCACCCTACCTGTACCCTGTCAACACCTGATCCACCACTTTTAAGTGAGTATATGGGTAGGGTATGGATATTATAAATCTTTAATAGATAGGGTATGTGTTTTCCAAATCTGTCCCATATTTTACTCATTGACATCTCTAAGTCCAGTGGTTCACCATTTTTCAGTACTTCATCTTTTTCAGCAACCCTGCCATTTTCCATGCTTTTCCAGTTTTCCTCATGAGTAAGGGTGCGTTTGATTGCGATGGTGAAAAATGGGTGGAAAGAAAATATTTTCTAAGAAAAGTATTTGTCTGGAAAATATTTTCGTAGAAAATATTAATTGGAAGTGTTTAATTGATTTAATTTTAAAGGTGGAAAATGTGGGGAATTTTCTAAATTTTGTTGTTTGATTGACATTATTTTTCATGGAAAATAATGTAAAATTTAGTTATTTTAATCAAAAAAAAAATTTAAAACTTTTTTATCACATTTGTATTTGATAATAATAATAATGTTCTTTTTTTAAAAAAAATTTAAATTAATTAACAATAACAAAACGAATCAAACGTGATGAAAATCATTTTTCACATACTATGGAAAATGTTTTACCATGTATTTGGTAGGAAAAAAATTCCATCCAATTCAAGGAAAATTGGGCGCGTGGGTCCAAAGTAAGAAAAAGATTTTCATGGAAAACTTTGCACGTCAAACAAGACAAATTCAAAGAAGATGAAAAATATTTTAATTTTTCATGAAAAATTTAACCTCATCAAACATACGCTAATATTTTTCAAAAAACCTTGAACGGTAGGATAAAAAGTGGAGTAAACAAGGACTAGAATTTTTTTTTTTAAAAAAAAAGTGAAAAATACGAGTGGAAAATTGGAAATGCAGCACGCTAAGATTCATTTAACACCATTTCAAGAAATTCCTCAGGCATGGCATCAGCTCAAAGCCGGGAACATTTCTACATTCTTAATGCAACCCTAAATTACCAGCAACCAAAAACTCACCATTTTCACGACCTCGGCCTTCTTTGTAAAGGATAGTGAATTCAAACTCCGAATCGTATTCTATATAGAATTTTCACTCAATCCCCTATCTGAAACCCGGTTTTTCTTCAATTCAACAGTTCCACTTCCCGAATCTCCCTCCCCCAAGTCATCCGCCCCTGCGTCGCCTCCCATTAAACCAAGATCGGCGGCGGTAGGTTCTTCCACCGGACAATCAATAGTTTGGTCTTCGGGCGAGGCAAAACGCTGCTTAGGACGTGTATGAAGTTCCAATTCATCATCTTAACCTCTTCAGCGAAAATCCACATACAATTGGGTCACTGAAATTTAGTTGATAATAATGTTGCAAACAAACACATTACCAAAGACTTGGCAAACTAATATCGACGTTAATTAATAAACTGAAACAAAATAAAATTAGTTTAATCAAAGTTGCTAATACACTTACAGATCTCCAATGCTTTTAACTAAAAAAATTGCAAAATTAAAAATAATTTTCTAAACAACGTGAGAGTGAGATTTTGATGGGGTTCTTTTCCCTACCAGAATCTGGGAAATTTGCAAACCTCTGCTAAATGCTTCATTGAATAGAATCCTAGTCTGCATAGATTGAATCCCTGGCAACCAAGACAGCACAGCAACTGGGCTCATCACTATCACTCCAAACATAAGTTCATAAACTCTTGCAAAAGAAACAACACTATCCCATATCACTGATTTAGTACCCAAAATAGGCCTCAGTACGAGGGCGATCGAAATAAGTCCCCATCCAGTGGGAATGAAAACCAACAGACTAACGAAGAGATCAAGAAACTTGAAATTGGTGAGCATCCTTAGAGCAATGATCCCAAATATTGTAAGAACAAAGATTACAGTCTGAATGTAACGGTAGCAAAGGTGAGCCTTGATGCTGTACTTATTGCCAGGCCCTGTTAATATTGCATAAACTCCAAGAACCAGTAGAATGCAGATCCAGGAAGACAAGTAGACAGCAATGCTGTTGCTTCCAGCAGCAATGCTAAGCTTATATACCATCCCATATTGGAAAAAGAAGAATCGAAGGCTTACAATTATTTCGGTTGCCTTCCCCCAAGAACTAGTGGACCTCAAATGATCTTGTTCTTCATACCACCATTTTTCCCAGCTCTGTTCAGCTTTTTCAAATATGCTACCATGGTGACATATCCAGTTTATAAATTCATGGAAGTCATCTACTGTTTTAAACCACTCAAAACTTAGAGGATTGAAGATGAAGGGGCTCAAAATCCAGGACGATACCAGAAACCAACTGGCTAGAGTTAATGCTTGGTACACAAAACCCCTCCCTACCACGGGGCTGTAAAATGAATATACTGCAAGTATTAGTCCAAGCTCAATTGCCTTCACAAAATGACTGCGAGCATATAATCTGTAACTCTCAGTAAAACTCTTGTGCTGCACAACGAAGCCGCGCCCAGTTTCTCGGTATTTGGCACCACCATGAAGAAGGGTTCGACCAAAGTAATGGGAACGAGTTCCCAGGGAGAATGTGTAGAATATAGATGAAAGTTGGCACTGTGTTACAATGAATTCCCAGACCGACGTGAGGAAACCATGCTCAACTATACTTTCAACAATCATTGGCAAGGCATTGAAAAGGCAAAGTTCGATGAAAAATCCTTGGTTCAAGATAGACAGAAGTGCTGCATTTTGATCTGCCTTACCTGATTTCATTGAACTCTCAAACCCACTGAGGGCTAGATAGAGTTGCCCCCACCAAAAGGCGTAGAAAGCGAAAACTACCACACATGCATTGAAGAAGAATCCTACTGAAGTGTAGAAGAAAGAAAGCATCCTGAAGAAATCCAGCCTATTACCTAACCTGTAAATAAGATACGTAGAAAGGGATAAAAATTGTCAGTGCACTGAAAGAATATCATAGAAGGGTGGAAAAGGCAAAACATCCTTAAGAAGTCCAGCCTTCTATCCAACCTGTAGACATCTCGACTGAGAAGTTGCTCTCCACTCCCACTTGCAATCTTGGCCTCAAACATAGAGATCTGATTTAAGCCAACATCCCTACCCTTGCCAAATTGAATGTACTCATGGTGAGTGATATTTCCACGACGCAATGTACAGTTAAATCCAGCAAAGATATCCTCATTGATGTTAAGCACTCTCGAACCCTTGCTTATCCCACCCCGAGTTAGAAACCAAAACCTGTCAAGCACATCTGGATGACCATAATGCATTCGGATTTTCAAAGGGTTAGCCATAATACGCTGCCCTAATGTCACAAAACTCGTCTCCTGGGCACACATGAACTGCGCAAGTGATGAGACTGGACCTGTAAATATGTGCTCTCGGAGTCCCAATATTGTCGGTTTCTTGATGCCATGGTTGTGCTTGAATTCCTCCAAAAGGTTTCTCATCTTTAACGCCTCCTCAAAATAGTTGTCTTGGTTCATATCAATGGTCTGAATTGCGTCTCCTCGAGTGAAGATGATGGCATGGTTTTGATTTTCTGGTTTCCCCTCTCCGATCTTCAGGGGATCACCAGGTAACTTGATCCGATAGATTTCCACTTCTCTGTGCAGCTTTCTATCATATTTCACCAGAACGGAGTAATACTCTTTCTCAGCGTTCCCTTTAGAAATCTCATCAATGTAAGCAACACGTAGAGCTTCATTGTCTTCCAACAGATTCAAGATGTCATCAGCACGCCGATCCTTTTTGGCCTTCTGGGTGCCATATAACTGACAAGCAACTACGTAAGTGAATTTCATTGGAATGCAAATTTCATAAACTGAAGTTTTTGAAGGGGATGTGAGACTCATGAAACGAAGTTGCTGAGATCCTTCCGAGATTTCTATCTCATGTGTTGAATCCAGAAAAGCCAGCATCTTAAGAGCGCGATTGTAGTACATCATTCCCCTAGTCGTGCGGGCCAGTGTCTGGCCTCTGTAAGATGCCCATAGCCGAAGATCTCTCGACCTAGTTGTCCACAATTCCGTTTCACTTACCATCCCTTCCCGGCACATTCTCTCTATGAAATTTCTCCACTCATCAGCGTAGATAGTCTGCAAGTAGTAGAGGATGGAAATCCCATCTTCATTTTCAATCCGGAGTTGTTCCTTGCTGTATAGCACTTCTTCATTGTAATAAGGAGTTAAAACACTGAAGGCCGCCATTTTCTCAATTAGGGGAGCACGGGGAATATTCATAAACATGGAATTGCTGAAGAAAGAGATTCGTCGTCTTGCTTCAGGATTTTCGGGGACTTTGAGCATTAAGTCCTCAGATGTGAGAACTGTATGTAAACGTCGAAGACGGCGAAAGAAAAATTCATTATCGAGACTAGGCAGCTCAACAGCCCTCTCAAAAAGAAATCTTGCACCTGAAACCATTGTTCGAGGAAACAGACCAGCCTCCCTCAGCTGATTATTATCTCTAAATTCTTTGGGAAAATCTCGAATAGCAGCCTCGTAAAGGGCCTGCAGAGCTTTCACTACCTCGTCAAGGTCTTTGACAGGAGACTTGATTACTAGATTGAGGAGATGGACTAATTTCTCATGGATCTTTTTAAGTGCAACCATCTTGTAGCATTTCGTGAGTTTCTCCAAGTGAATCTGCCGATCAATTTCTTGAAAGAATGTGTTGACAATGGAATGCTCCTCAGTGTCATGCTTGACGATGGTCAGCAAGAATTGCTTTACACTGTCATATGCTTCAATAACTGCACAGCGCATATATTCATTCTTGCTGATCTTAGACCAAAGCCTTTTATCAGGAGTATCACAAAGTAATTTTGCCCGTCTGAGAGCGAGCAGAACCTCATTGCAGAGGAACACACATGGCCATTGAATCACCCTGATGTTCCAATATCTTATAGGCATTTCCAACAACTCGACCTCATGATCGCTCACAATGTCCTCCTCTCTGAATGTCATAATTATTTCATTCCATATCATAACAAATTTGTAGGCCTCGACCTGGTTAAGTTCACGTCTTCTGAATGGCCTGCCAAACCCATACTTCAGTTTCAATCGGTGAATGGCTTCCCTGAACTTGCTTCTATATGTTCCGCTCGAGGTCAAAAGCTGTTCCTCGGCCAACAAGTTGAACCGAATTGCGCTAGCAAAGTACTGAAACCGTAACCTCAAATGCTGCATGTTCCGAATCCCACCCAGATGTTTAAACAAACCAATAATAGCACCAAGAAATGTAGAGTAAATCGAATACCAAATTTGCAGATCCATCAGGTATATCAAAACAACTGGAAGCCACAGCAACCCCACTGCAAATCGGTTGCTGTGTTTAAAGAACTCATGCCACTCGTAATTAATATTCTTGTTATGCAGCAATATCTTTGTTGATCCAATCATGGGCTTGATTTGCAAGAAATAACTGTAGGAAAACTTTGTTGGTAGATGGAGACTATTAGGTGGAAGATTAGTTGGTGAAAATAATTAGGTGAATGTTGGTAGGTTTTGGTAGTAGGTAAGGATGGTGAAATTTGTTATTCCCAATTCATCCTAATTCTTCCTATAAATAGAGCTCAAGTGTTGAAGAGAAACACCACCACAACAAAGAGTGTTTGTAGAGAGCAACACAAGAGAGGCATTTCACAAAATAGTGAGAAAAGTGAGTTGGAGAGAATAGCCTTTGCATAGGCAGATAAAAATACAGTGTTGTATTTTGTACTCCTCATTTTCGAGTTAGTGAAATATATTGGTGTGGGTCCGTGGACGTAGGCAAATTGCTGAACCACGTAAATCTTTGTGTTTCGTATTTGCATTTTATTTTTGCGTATTTATATTTTCTCAGTTCAATTTATTTGTGTCACATCGATCCTGGACGGGATTAGTTGCGTCCTAATTCCCAACAATAGGTATCAGAGCCTTGGCTCATTAAAGTCTTTTGAAATTCTTAGTATGCTCTGTGGTTGCAGCTTTGACTGATCTTCCACATCAGAAAAGATTTCTTTAGACTGTTTTGTGATCGAGTGGGAGCAATGTCGACAGATGAGAAAATATCCAAAATTGATAAATTTGATGGTTCAAATTTTGGATTTTGGAAAATGCAAATGGAGGACTATTTGTACCAGAAGGATCTATACAAACCACTAAAAGAAAAGCCAGAAGATATAAGCCAGGGGGATTGGGAGTTGCTTGATCGAAAAGCACTCGGCACAATCAGGCTGACGTTGTCAAAGTCAGTGGCCTTCAACATAAAAAATGAGAAGACGACAGAGTCTCTCATGGCAGCCCTCTCTAGCATGTACGAACAGCCATCTGCAGCAAATAAAGTCCACTTAATTAAAAAGTTGTTCAATATGAAGATGGCCGAAGGCGGAAGATTTGGGGAGCACCTAAATGAATTCAATGAAGTGACGGACCAGCTAAACACAGTCGAAATCACTTTTAGTGATGAAGTTCGAGCTCTGTTGATTCTTGGGCAGTTGCCAGACAGCTGGAATGGTACAGTCACAGCAATTAGTGGCTCTGCCGGAAAGTCAAAATTGAAGTTCGATGATGTCGTAAGCATGATCTTAACGGAGGAGATCAGACGACAGTCAGAAGGTGTCTCAACTTCAGGATCGGCGTTGAACGTGGAAAGCAGAGGCAGGAGTTCTAACAGAGGAAATGGGCGGGGCAACGGCAAATTCAGAAGTGGTAGATCGAGGTCCAGAAATCCAAACAATCCTAACAAGACAAAGGTTGTGGAATGTTGGAAGTGTGGCAAGACCGGTCATTACAAAAACCAGTGTCCAACACCTCCAAAAGAAAAGGAGAACAGGACGGAGGTTAATGTTGTGGAAGAGGAAGCGGACGATGCTTTGATATGCTCTTTGGAGAGAAAAACGGAATATTGGGTGATTGATTCCGGAGCATCTTTTCATGCTACCTCAAACAAGGAGTTTTTTGTAAACTATACGCGGGGTGATTTTGGCAGAGTATATCTCGGTAATGATCAACCGTGTGGCGTGGTCGGAAAAGGTGATGTACAGATCAAGATCAATGGATCTGTGTGGAAGCTGAAGGACGTGAGACATATTCCAGAATTGAGGAAGAACTTGATCTCCGTCAAGCAATTGTCGGGAGAAGGACATGTCACCACCTTCTCTGGTGATAACTGGAAGATCACCAAGGGCGCCATGATTATCGCTCGAGGCAAGGATACTGGCACCCTTTACACAACGACGGATGCTTGTGTGACAATTGCAGTTGCTGAAAGCAAGGAGGGCCCAAACTTGTGGCACCAGAGACTTGGGCATATGAGTCAGAAGGGACTCAAGTATATGCATGCAAAGGGGAAACTACCAGAGCTTCAGTCTACTGATATAGACTTATGCGAGAGTTGCATCTTTGGGAAGCAGACCAGGGTGAGTTTCAACACTAGTGGCAGAACTCGGAAGCAAGAGAAACTTGAGTTAGTCCATACAGACGTCTGGGGACCAACCGCAGTTTCATCTATTGGCGGAAAGTCATACTTTGTGACTTTCATTGATGACCACTCGAGAAAAGTGTGGGTTTATTTCTTGAGACACAAGTCCGAAGTATTCGATGTGTTCAAGAAGTGGAAAGCCATGGTGGAAAATGAAACAGGATTGCGAGTAAAGAAGCTGAGGTCCGACAACGGAGGAGAATATACGGATATGGCATTCAAAAAGTTCTGTTACCAGAATGGCATCAAAATGGAGAGGACGTTGCCAGGGACTCCACAGCAAAATGGAGTTGCAGAACGTATGAACCGGACATTAACGGAGAGAGCCAGAAGCATGAGGTTACATGCAGGCTTGCCCAAACAGTTTTGGGCAGAAGCAGTCAACACAGCGGTGTACTTGATCAATCGAGGACCCTCGGTACCGTTGGAGTTCAGGATACCGGAGGAAGTATGGAGCGGAAAAGAAATAAAACTTTCCCACGTGAAAGTTTTTGGATGTGTCGCATATGCACATATAAGTGATCAGGCAAGGGGCAAGCTAGACCCCAAATCACTAAAGTGCACATTCATTGGATATGGCGGAGATGAGTTCGGCTACCGCTTATGGGATGACCAGAACAGAAAGGTCATCAGAAGCAGGGATGTCATATTCAACGAGAAGGTTATGTACAAGGACAGAAATGTAGTGCAGTCCGATGACACGGTACATGATGATCCAACATATGTTGAGTTGGATGATGCTCCAGAAAGTAGTACGTCGCAGCAGACAGAGGAGGATCTGCAGTTACAGGAGCCTGTTCTAGAGACTGATGCATCACAGTTTCCAGTCCCTGTTCTTAGAAGGTCAACCAGACCTCATGTTCCAAATAGAAAGTACATGAGTTACATGTTACTTACTGATGCAGGTGAACCTGAATGCTATCATGAGGCATGTCAAGTCGGTGATTCTGGCAAGTGGGAGCTTGCAATGAAAGATGAGATAAAGTCTCTCATCTCTAACCAGACGTGGGAACTAGCCGAGTTACCTACAGGAAAGAGAGCTCTACACAATAAGTGGGTGTACAGAATCAAGGAGGAACATGATGGATCAAAGAGATACAAGGCGAGGTTGGTGGTCAAAGGTTTCCAGCAGAAAGAAGGAATTGACTACACGGAAATATTTTCGCCAGTTGTGAAGCTGACAACAATCAGATCAGTCTTGAGTATTGTTGCAGCAAAGGGTTTGCACTTGGAGCAGTTAGATGTAAAAACTGCTTTCCTCCATGGTGACCTTGAGGAGGAAATATATATGCAGCAGCCAGAAGGCTTCTCAGTCAAAGGAAAGGAGAAGCTCGTTTGCAAATTGAAGAAGAGCCTGTATGGCTTAAAGCAAGCCCCGAGACAGTGGTACAAGAAGTTCGACGGATTTATGCAGAAAAATGGCTACTTCAAATGTAATGATGACCATTGTTGCTACTTCAGGAGATTCGAGTCCAGTTATATAATTTTGCTACTTTATGTCGATGATATGTTAGTAGCAGGCTCAGATATGGACGAAATCAAGAAGTTAAAGATGCAGCTGTCAGCAGAATTCGAAATGAAGGACTTGGGTACAGCGAAGCAGATTCTCGGAATGAGGATTTTCAGAGATAAGCAGAAGGGTATCTTGCAGTTATCTCAGGCCAAGTACATTAGTCAAGTTCTGCAGAGATTTAACATGTGCAGTGCGAAGGCTGTCAGCACGCCACTAGCTAATCACTTCCGTCTATCTAGTGATCAGAGTCCTAAGACAGAGGACGAGATAAACTTCATGGCTAAAATACCATATGCCTCAGCCATTGGAAGTTTAATGTATGCCATGGTTTGTACCAGACCAGATATTGCTCATGCAGTGGGAGTTGTGAGTAGGTTTATGGCAAATCCAGGAAAGCAGCATTGGGAAGCAGTAAAGTGGATATTAAGATATCTACGGGGAACTACTGATAGATGCTTATGCTTTGGACGAGGCGAGGTGACTCTACAAGGCTTTGTAGATGCAGATTTTGCTGGCGAGGTAGATCGCAGACGAAGTACTACTGGTTATGTTTTCACAGTAGGTACTACTGCAGTTAGCTGGATTTCGCAGATACAGAAGATTGTTGCTCTATCCACTACAGAAGCAGAGTACGTGGCAGTAACCGAGGCTAGCAAAGAAATGATCTGGTTACAGGGTTTGTTGGCAGAATTGGGATTCAGTCAGGAGAAGAATGTTTTGCACAGTGATAGTCAGAGTGCGATACATCTGGCAAAGAATCCAGCATTTCATTCTAGAACCAAGCACATTGGACTCCGTTATCACTTCATCAGGTCTCTTCTAGAGGATGAAGTATTAACACTAGAGAAGATCCAGGGTAGCAAGAACCCAGCCGACATGATGACTAAGACGGTAACTAAAGAAAAATTGGAGCTGTGCTCAGCTTAAATTGGTTTTCTAAGGTGAAGACAGCAGATGATTCACACCATATTTCAAAAGGAGTTGCAAGGAGGAAATGTCTCAAGGGAAGCCACATTAGTCTCCAAGTGGGAGATTGTTGGTAGATGGAGACTATTAGGTGGAAGATTAGTTGGTGAAAATAATTAGGTGAATGTTGGTAGGTTTTGGTAGTAGGTAAGGATGGTGAAATTTGTTATTCCCAATTCATCCTAATTCTTCCTATAAATAGAGCTCAAGTGTTGAAGAGAAACACCACCACAACAAAGAGTGTTTGTAGAGAGCAACACAAGAGAGGCATTTCACAAAATAGTGAGAAAAGTGAGTTGGAGAGAATAGCCTTTGCATAGGCAGATAAAAATACAGTGTTGTATTTTGTACTCCTCATTTTCGAGTTAGTGAAATATATTGGTGTGGGTCCGTGGACGTAGGCAAATTGCTGAACCACGTAAATCTTTGTGTTTCGTATTTGCATTTTATTTTTGCGTATTTATATTTTCTCAGTTCAATTTATTTGTGTCACATCGATCCTGGACGGGATTAGTTGCGTCCTAATTCCCAACAAACTTTGTCCCCAACACAAATATCCAGAAGATTATATACTTTATACTGTCAGTAAGTCCTTCCCTAAGTCCCCGACCAACAAAAGTTCTTCCCTGAAACCACCAGGACAGCAAACGAAAGATCCTCCAATTTGTATTCTCCAAATAATTCCCAACACAAGGTAGAATGAAGAAAACCAGAGCCAAAAGTTCTGGGGCCATAAAAACCAACACAAGCTTACAAAAATTCACCACTCTATGATTCACATCAGGCGACCATCTCCCATCACTACTTCTTTGATCCCAAATCGTCCCATAGAAAATCAGAAAAACCCAAATCCACCCTGTAGAAACTGCAACTTTCAAAACCATTTTCACACCTAACCATTTCATCTCCCTTGATATCAAACTATAGTGCATTGCTGCATAGAGTAATGAATGCAAGAACCTCAATGCGCTCCACGTGAGGAAAACAGTCAAGCATCGTGCCTGGACCTCAGTACTCTTTAACGCTTCCCATGGATAGCCCTTCTCCTCCCACGCTATAATCACTGCTGCTTGAATGAATAAAATTAACATAGCCCATAGCTTGTGGAAGCTCTGAAAAATGTTCCAGAACGATCTCTGTTCTACAAAACCCGTTTTCCCCACCTTCTTTCCCTTACCGCTTGTCATGAAAAAAGTACCCATAATGTCAACTGGCCATTTTAGCTCCTTAAAGCACCTCCTACTCCAAAAGTACTCATTTATATCATCGTAATTTCGCCAGACAGAGTGCGGTGCAGTCCCATTTCTACTGTTCTCGACCTCTTCCTTCATTATATAATAAATGGGCTTAACTATTTGTTTCAAAAATGCATTTTCTCCAGTTAATGGACTCAAAAAGGGCCTCCCCGTGTTATCATCTATATAATCTTCCAATATTTTATTCAAATCCATAGCCATATGGTGAAAGATATAACAAATGCATTCAGGAACAAATCGTAAATTAGCAGACTCGCCCCATATTAACAAATATAAAGACACGTAGAGAAGCTCACGCCGGACGTCAGACCTCATAGCCATGGTTGAGGAGGAATCTGAGAGCCAGACATTTGATCTAATGCCGAGGTAGGAGCACCAGTAGGAGTAGTTTTCCAGGAGGCTGTACTGGAAGTTTCGAACAATGGAAGGATCAAGAGAGTCCATGTTGTCAGAGGTAGGGAAGAGGCGCATCTGTGCATTGGAGAGATGCAGGACAAGGTGCTCTCTTTGGTTCTTAACATTGGAGTACTGAAAACCGAAGTGTATGCCTAGCCAGTCGAGGAGATCGAAGTCTGGATCCCAGGACACGAATTGTGGCCGGCGGAGGCCACCAACTGCATGCAGGGCGGCAATGGCAAGCCGGACTTGGGGAAACCGGAGGCAGGGATTATCAGCCGATAAGTTATCTAGTGGGATAATATTGTAAATCTCTTCCTCTTCGGATACTGCAGTTTCATCATTTTGGCTATTCATCATCAAGTTCAATTCTTTGTGCCGATCTGCTTTGGCGTTAAAAAAAAAAATTGATGCTAGGATTGTGCATGACTTTAGAGATGACTTTGCATAGAGAGTGACGAGTTTAAAATTTTAAATTGATGGTTGGTTGGCCATCGAGTTCACAGGAAACTTCTTTCGTTGCTTCAGTAGTAGAGTAAAAAATTGTAGAATATTTTGTCTTTTGTCTTTTGTCTTTTGTCATTCATTGTAAAAAATTGTAGTAAACTTTATAAAATTATTATTACAAGATAAAGATTTCAGCTAACTTAAATAAAAATTAATTACTAAAACTATAGACTGGTCCATTTATTTGAATTATATAATATGGACTAATGTCAGCCCTTTAGAAGCTGAAAACGGCTATGCCATGCTCACATTTCGCAAGCTCGGGTTGAAATGTGTACAGGATGTGCTGGTTCTCGAATTTGGGTGCAAGGCAACGTTAGTTCAATTTTTGGACAATGTTAAACTGTTGTGCACGAATTCATGGCACAACATGAACTAATTGCATGCCTTGCGTGCATGATGTCGAATGCGGGTATTGTGTGCAGATTGGATTTGGACAAGACAGGCAAAGCACTTCCAGTTTGCTTGGAAACTGACTCCAGTCCACAATCCGGTTAGCATGCCATTACTTTGGACAGTTAAATGACTTTGATGGTCAGTTTTCTGTGTAACTAGTAATGAAATATGTTGGCATGATCCTTTGCAAATGTGAGATTCAAATGCTTCCATTTTTCCTCTTTTCTTCCTCAAATCAACCATGGAATCCACAAGAAGCATTCTTGTTGTACAATTGGATTCACCAATTACTTGACAAACCCCCAATTGTGCATGTAGCAAAGCCCCAGTCCACAAACATCCTTAAGGCTCCAAATAAGCAAGTTACAGCGAGGGACATGTTCTTGTACACTAAGCACATCTCAATCTTAAAATCGTCAAAATACGGAATTAAACTGTTACCAATCGTTATATTTAAGGTGTAGTTTATCTTTTTGCAAGTAAGGATATTTTTAATAAAACACTGTAAGATATCATGAAATGTTAAGCCCTTGTTTGATGCACATTATGATATCATGAAATGTTAAAGCTTTGATGCACATTTTAAAGAGAGAACGATTTTAAAAATGCAAAGTTGAAAAATAAGGGGAAAAAAAAATTTGGTTTACATGTATAATGTTTTATTGTGTGAATATGTGATTTAAAATTAGTATGAGAAGAAGTTTAAAAAAAAAAAAAAAAAAGAATCAAAGAGGGCTAAATATTACACTTTTCTACAAGGATGAAAAAGCCATGATGAAAAATTATAGATGGATGCGCCCAGTGGCGGATCCAGCCGACGAGTCCAGCTAGAGCGTTGATCGTTGACCGACGTCATCGACGAACGTCAACGATTGCAGTACCGAGATTGTAAATATTTTTTAATGTAATCATATTTAAAAATGAATAAATAGGTATAGAAATGAAATAAAAAGTTGTAATGAAATATATAAACATATAATCCAATACAAACCAGAAATGATGAAAAATACATGACATTGACATCAGTCGGTATTTGTTTGCTCAGACAATTGCATTCTTCGGGGTCTGATATTTTGGAAACGCTGCAATATTGCCTCATTCTCAATCTTCTTAAAAATGTCTCGCTCCATATACACAACCAAATTGTCATTCAACCATTTATCTCTCATTTTGTTGCGCAAGTCACTCTTGATTAAATTCATAGCAGAGAATACTCTTTCAACACTTGCAGTTGCCACAGGAAATATCAAAGCCAATGTAATGAGCCTATAAACCAATGAAAAATAACAAGAATTTCCTGTTTCAACTAATTTCTTAGCTACACATGATATGCTGTTGAGGTTAAAGAAAGTTTTCTCTGATGTGACAAGTATAAAAAACTTATCAAGTTCAGGTCAAGTAATGACAACTCTTCAAAATTGAAGTTTGAAGGATAGAACTCAGCAAGACGTAGCAATTTAGCTGTATCAAAGGCTGCAAATGAATCTTTCGGACTCAAACATAAAATGCAGATAAGGAGCTCAGTAGTTGTCTCTGAAGAACGATCATTCAACTCTTGCAAAATTGAGTCTATAACATGACAGTACAAATCAACATAAAAACGATGATAATATGTCACCTGCTGAGTAACTCCACGTCTTGTTGATCGACCTTCCACAACCATAATATCCTCCATGATAGGCACTCTGATATTTTTACCAACGCAAAACTCAATTACCCTATCCAACAATTTATTCCAACCATTGTCCATCATGTTCTGCAATGTACACTTGACTACATTTAACAATCCCATAGCATTCTGAATATCCTATTCCTTTTTTTGTAATGCTTGTGAAAGATTATCTGTAATGGCAAGAATGTCAAACATAAAATGGAGACAAAAGACATATTCAAAGGTTTGCATAGTGGTCATATGTCGATTAGCCAATGCTCTTTGATCTACAGTTGGCCCATCTTGTGATACAATATCAAGAACGTCTAAGATATTATTGAACATACTAATAAAACGAGTGACTATGAGTAGATGCGAGCCCCATCTAGTGTCGTCAGGTCGTTCCAAATTCATTTCTTGAAACTTTCCGCTGCCACTACAAATTTCTCCAAGATTTAGCCTCTTCACAATCTCGGAATGATAACTTGCTCGAAGTGCATCTACACGCTTACATGACACCCCCACTAGACTCACAACGCTAGAAAGCGTATTAAAGAAATCACCAACCAATATAGTTCTACTTGCCACCGAAACAATTGATAACTGAAATTGGTGAGCAAAACAATGAACATAAAAAGCGTAGGGATTTTCCCTTAAAATCAAAGCTTTTAATCCATTGAACTCATCAGACATGTTGCTTGCCCCATCATAACCCTGACCTCTCATATTAGATATGCTCAAATCATGTGTAGTAAACATTGCATCGATCGCATCCTTAAGACACTGTGCACAAGTGTCGCTAACATGTGTCATTTCCCAGTGCATTACCAAATACCGAAGCCTTGACTTCCTCACAACGAGCTGCATACCATTCTAGTAACTCAAGTAGATTACCTTTATTAAATGAATCTTAAGATTCGTCATGACCACGAAAAGGCAACCCTTGCATCAAAAGGTATCTAGTACAATCTAGCATCACAATCAACCTCGTCCTATAACTTTTCTGTTGTGTACTACTTTGGCTACGCATAACATAAGCAATGTTTTGTCTTTAATTCTTCAAGTTGTTGCATTTCTCAAAAGCTATATTATGAGCACTATCCACAAGACCGACATGATCTCTTATAATCTTTTTATGGCTACAATCTCTAAATCCAGTCTGAGTGAAAGTATACCCACCCCCTTGACTTCCCCTATCAGGTTTGAACAAATAGCAGTACAAACAATATGCAACATTCTTTTCTTCACTATACTCCAACCAATAAAATTCATTGAACCATTCATTCCTAAAACATCTATTATCCTTTCCCATCAGTCTTCTTGGAAAGTCATGTCTGTGTGGTTGACAAGGGTCTTTCTCTAAGTATGCCATCCTAACATCATCTCTAATGTTAGGATCATATGACTCTATTGGGGGCGTTTCCCTGGATCCAACACAAGTTTATCCATATTGAATTCAGTGCGGAATTTCTTTGTGTTGTCAAATTCTACTAACTCAAGTAGTCTACTAGAAGCAGTTGCAGGACTATTAGAACTAGAACCACTAGGTTGAGATTTACGTTTAGGTGGAAAAAAACGTTCCATAATCTATAAATCAGTGATAACAAATCAAATCAAATATTCACCAAATCTCAATTCTTAAACTATAAATCAATAACCACAATTCACAAATCAAATCATATTTTCATCTCAATAATCTCAACTTACAAATCTAATCACATTGCAAAAACTTAAGTATAACATTTATGCATAATTCTCAAATTAATTATAACAAATCAAAGTTTGGCCACTCAATTTATAAAACTTACACAACTACACTTATTCACTAATCACTAACACAATTACATTGATCTGAGGATACTACACAAATAACACAAGCTTCACGTCATAAACATTATAAGTCAAAACTCAAGTCAAAATACAAGGCTTAAAAATCTGAAAATGTATAAACAGAAAAATAAATAAATCAATGTAAGTAAGCTTACCTTTACAGCTTCACTGTCTTCCGCAATGGAAGTCTAGCGAGAGAGAGAGAGCTGAGGTCTGCTGTCGGCAGCGATCGGCGGGGCGGCACATGCCGGCGATGGCGTCATGCTGGCGAGCGGAGGCGGAAGAAGTAAGAACTAAGATGCTCTCAGGCTCAGGCGCTCAGCAGGTAAGGTTAGGTTAGGGTCAGATTCAATTTTCTCAAATTTTGCTTGATTATGATTTCTGGTTGAGGCTTTGAGAGGAGCAGTAGCAGCGTCCCTTTGGGCTTGGTTAGTTGGGTTAGGTACTATTTTGAGTTTGGGCCAGGTAAAAAAAAAAAAAAGAAAAAATACATAATTATACAACTAAAACTTTCACTTTTTAAACATAACTAACTTAAGATTTTTTTTTAAAAAAAAATCAGGCGTTAATTAGTTAATTAATTAATATAATATTATAATAATTATCATTTATATATTAAATTAAAATTTATATAATATTAAATAATAAAATCAAAACAATACATAATCCACAACCACTTCAACCCAACCCCGCACTCACCCTACCCCACCCCGGCAACCCACCCTCCCACCCCACCCCACCCCATCTCAAAAAATGACTTTTTTCCTTCTACTTTTCCACACTCACCCCACCCCGACACCACCTTACCCACCCCAACCCAACCCAATCCCACCCACCCAGCAAACCACCCCACCCCACCACACCACACCACAAAAATGATTTTACTTCTATTTTTTCTCATCCCACCCACCCACCCGTCCCATCCCACCCCAATCCTCCCCAACCCTAACCCAACCCAACCCACCCATCAGTCCCATCCCATCCCACCCCACCCACCCACCTCCATCCAACCCCACCCCACCCCCACGTAACCCATAAATGATTTTTTTCTACTACTTTTTCACAACTCGCCCAGACCGTACACTATCCTACCCTACCCCAACCCCACCCACCCCACTTAAAATTAAATTTTTTTTCTTCTAATTTTCTATTCCCCCACCAACATCGTCCCATACCCTATCTCAACACACCTCATCCAAAATGATTTTTTTTCCTCTACTTTTCCACGACTCGCCCAGACCCTACCCCGCCACCTATCCCCAACCCCACCCCACCCAAAATTAATTTTTTTCTCCTAATTTTCCACACCCCCACCAACCCCGCCCCGACCCTACCTCGCAGCCCAGCCACCCCCACCCCCATCCTACCCCACACAAATATGATTTTTCTTCTATATTTTCACACCTCACCCTAACAACCACATCCCACCCCCCACCTAAAAATGATTTTTCTTCTATTTTTTCACACTTCACCTCAACTGCCCCATCCTATTCCACCGCACCCCCACCCACTCACCCTACCCATCCAAAAATGATTTTTCTTCTATTTTTTACACCCCACCAAAAAATTATTATTCTTCTATTTTTTCACACTTCCCTCAAACCGCCTCACCCCATCCCACCGCACCCCGCCACCCACCATACCCCATCAAAAAATTATTTTTCTTCTATTTTTTCACACTTCACCCCAACCACCTCACCTCAACCCACCCTACCCCACCCCACCCCACCCACCCAAAAAATTATTTTTTTCTTCTACTTTTTCCAACCCCCAACCCAACCCGACCTCAACCCCACCCTATCCATCCACCCACCCCACTCCACTCCAAAAATGATTTTTTTCTTCTACTTTTCCCCACCCCACCCACCCCAAACAAAATAATTTTTTTCTTCTACTTTTCCAACCCGGACCCCCACCCCACCCCGATCCTACCTCACCAAAAAAATGATTTCTTCTACTTTTTCTAGCCCCACCTGACCTCTACCCCACCCCCAAAGTCACAGTCAGTCACGCAAGTTGACACGAGATCGCAGTTAAGTCACACAAAGTCACACAGAGTCACAATTACAAATTTAGTTGTTAGGTCACAGGAGGTCGCAATTAGGTCAAACGAGGTCACAGTTAGATCACACGAGGTCACAGGTCGATCACATAAAGTCACACTTCGTTCTTATAAAGTCACAGTTCGGTCACACATAGTTATATTTGACACAATTGTAGGTCATATCACGTCCTTGTCCAATGGTCACAACAAGTCACAGTTGGTCACAATCATCCATAATTGATTACATATTATTTATTTATTGGTCTTAGTTTCCTAGTAATTGGTTATAGTCATCAATAATTGATCACAATTTATTTATTGATTGATCAAAACTTACTTGTTTTCCCGATCACATTCGCACTTATCATAAGTCGTACAAACTCACAATTAATCAATATTTTGATCACATTTACTTATAATTGATCAAAATTATCATATAATTGGTACATATTATTTATTTATTGGTCATAATTTACTCGTTTCCTCAATCACAATTAGTTAACATTTTTGTTACAATTACCTAATATTTGGTCACATTTCGTATTCTTAGTTTTCTTGGTCACATCCCCCATTTCTCACAAGTTACAATTAGTAAATATTTTGGTCACATTTACCTAATAATTGGTCACATCCCGTACTTGATCACACAAAGTCACGATTTGAACATACAAGGTCACAGTTCGATCACACAAAGTCTCAATTCGGTCATACAAGGTCACAATTCAATCACATGATGTCATAGTTCGGTCACATGTGTTACCAAATTATGACCTTGTGTGATCGAACTGTGCCTTTGTGTGACCGATTATGACTTTATGTGATCGAATTGTGACTTTATGTGATCGAATTTTGCAACTAACCCAATTGTGATCTAATTGTGACCTCGTGTTACCAAACTATTACCTTGCGTGATCAAACTATGACCTTGTGTGACCAACTGTGACTTTAGGAATGTGTGGGTGGGTGGGTGAAGTTTTTCAGCTAAATTTGTAATGTGACAATGTGTAACATTGTGTGACTTTGCATGTGGGGTGGGGTGGGGTGATCGAATTATTAGATAAGTGTAACCAAAATGTCGACTAAATGTGACTTTGTGTGACTTATGACGAGTAGGGAATGTGACCAATTATTAGGTAATTATGACAAAAAAATATTAACTAATCATAAAAAAACGAGTAAGTTGTGACCAATAAATAAATAATATGTGACCAACTATAAATGATTGTGGCCAATTATATTAAAGGTTGTGACCATCTACAACTTTTTGTAACCATTGGACGAGTAAAAGTATAAGAAAAAAAAATCATTTTTGGGTGGGGTCGGTTTGTTGGGTGGGTGGCGGGGTAGGGAGGGGTGTGGAAAATTAAAAGAAGAAAAATCATTTTTGGGTAGGGGTGGGGTTGGTGGGTGACGGGTGTAGGGTCGAGACGGGGTGTGGAAAAAAAATCATTTTTGGGTGGGGTGGGTAGTGGTGGGGTTGTTGGGTAACGGGCGTAGGGTCGGGATGGAGTGTGGAAAAGTAGAAAAAAAAATCATTTTTGGGTGGGGTTAGTTGGTTGGATGGGTGGGTGGGTGGGGTTAGTTGGTTGGTCACACAAAGTCACATTTCAGTCATAATTACAATTTAATCGCAAATTTCTATCCAACACAATCCAAACTCCACCCACCCACCCAATCTCATCAGTAAAGTCAGTTGGTCACACAAGGTAACAATTTAGTCACACAAGGTCACAGTTCGTTCGTGGTCACACAAAGTCACAGTTTGTTCGTACAACATTGTAGTTTGGTTACATAAGGTCATAGTTCGTTCGCACGAGGTCAATGTTTGGTCACACAAGGTCACACTAGGTCACAGTTCGATCACACAAGGTCATAGTTAGGTAACATAAAGTTTGTAATATATAATTTGATTCAACGGGTCACGTCCAAGAATTACAAAGTCACAATTGATCATAATCTCTCATATAATTGGTCACATTTGTGACTAGTAATGTCACGTAACAAATCAAACGGTCACATTCTACTCATCACAAGTCACATAAAGTCACAATTAGTCAAACGGTTAGTTAATATTTTTTGTTATAATTACCTAATAATTAAATTACTCGTTTTCTTGGTCACGATTATTTAATATTTTTTGTTACAATTACCTAATAATTAGTTACATTATGTACAATTCACATAAAGTCACATTTAATCAATATTTTAATCACAATGACTTAATAATATGTCACAAGCATTATCAAGTCACCCTAACCTACCTCGACCCACCCCCACCCAACCCTCCACCACACACCACACACCCCAATCCCCAAACGCCCACCCCACCCCAAGCCACAACTCCTTCCAATACTTTCCTCCACTACCTACCACATTCCTGCAACAGCCATCGCCACTACCACCTTCACCTTCACCACCACCACCACCACCACCATCCCCCCCTCACCCTCGTGTTCATAAACCACCGCCTGAACCCAAACAACACCTTTCACCATCTCTAATTTTCACCTAGCAGTAAAGTTAACTAAAGTTAACATACAAATCTTGTGCAGACAAGGACTCAACCTCAAAGTTACAGTATTGATTGTCAAATTCATAGAACAGATGCTACAGAATTCAAATCTTATCCAGGTGGTTATCAAACAACTCAGTACTATTGAAATTCAAGCTACCATTTTCTCAAACAACGCTGGAAGATGCCATCAAAGTCATTGTTCACTTGCTCGTTGTTGACTCATTATCAGTTTCAGCTTTACGCTCTTCTCGCTTTCTTTCATTTGTCGGAGAATGTATCACTGAATCTAAGCACAATTTCAAATTTGATTGTTCTTGGGAAACTGAAGTTTCTTCTCCTACATCAGTATCTAGAATCAGAACTAGAACTAGAAATGGATGCAGATCTCTTGCTTCGTGCAACCTCCACAACCACCACCACAACCAACACGGTGAATCACCCCCTCCAGATACAAATATACACAAACAAAACAACACTAAATACTGATATTTAGAGGGGTAGCTGCGCAAACCTATCACCACCGATCTAACCACAACACACTCACCTGTGTGCAGGCGTCGCTGCCCTTGGAGGTCCACCGTGCACAATGCTGCTATTGCTGCCACTCGTGTTCACCTATGGTTCCGCCGTCAAGGTCAGCTTGTGTTGTAGCCGGTGTTTTAGAGGGATGGAGACAAGAGGGAAAGGGAGAGGGAGATGTGGGAGTTGAGAGACGGTGTCAGTGGGTATGTGTTTGGAGGAGTGAGTCCAAAGCTGCCAAAATGTTTAATTAATTAAATAGATTAATTAACACCTGAGAATTGAAAAAAATTTCAGCAGCCCAATAACTTTGAATTGTAACATTTAAGTACAGGGTTTGGTGTAATTTTCCCAAAAAAAATTTTTACAGCAAGCCAGCGCCGGTGGTGCGGGGCAGATCGCCGACGGCAAGGTAGCGCGGCCGCGCTACCTCGCCCTATAGTGCATCCACCCCTGGATGAGCCCATGGATGAAGTTTGACTCTTTCATTTTTTTATTATAAAAAATTTTAAAAATCTGAATATAATGAGCTCAGATACAATCTGGCAATATTTGAAACCAACATTCCACCTAAATCTTCATTAAAATTTCCTTGAAATTTCTTGAATTGATATTTATTGCGTTTTCTTTATTCTTATTCATTTTGTATCATCTTTTTCATTTCCATCATAATTTTTCCCTTTGTTCCCACAATAACGTATATGATTTTCATTATAATAGGGAAGAAAATACATAAATACATTGGGTCAACCCAAATCATCTTCTTCAGCACAAGTCACGAAGCAACATGATGCTGTTTCATATAGTAACTAAAATTTGAAGTCTTGTTGATGATTCTTATTTATTGGACTTTGGATGTCTTTGAACTGATTTCAGCATACCCTTTAGAGAAGGGGATCTGAAGGTGCTTGTTGGATCGATTTGAATAATAAAACAAAAATAATCAATATGTAAATGCAACACCAAGATTTTTTGGTCCAAAGACTCCGGAGGTTCAGTAATTCAAAAATCACCTACGTACTCCCCCGTTGAGCAAACCATTAAATTTGGATTTATGCTCAAATTTCACTAAGCACATCAAGAAGTTCATCGCATTACAAGATTGATATCAAGAACACCTAAAATATTCCTAAAAGCAAATCATACACCCTACCAAACAATCAATCATATTTCACCAAGAATAAACTCCCGCTTCTATGTTTTACACCTATTGTAAAACCATTCTAATCACCAAGAAAAAATATTCTCTAATCACCAAGAAAAGAGATAACAAAGGGAGAACTACAATTAGACCTCATCAAGAAGTCATGTTCAACCCTTAACCCAAAATTGCCCCACCAAAATGAGAGCAAAGAAGAGGAGAGTCCGATTCTATTGTGTTGGAGAGAAAAAGGAATGCCTCCTTCACATTTTCTTGTGTCCCATCAATTCTATCATCATCCCACGAATATCAAATGCAAGGAGTGTATATAGAGAAATGTCTAAGTAATGTGGGTCAAAAACAATTTTAGGCCCAAAGTGCTAAAAACGTATTTTGACACGCTAACTACATTCTGGAATACACAATTGGACTCTTTTGAAGAGAAAACCCTGGTCGACAACAAATGCCGAATTCTGCCTTCCAACACCTGCTTCATTATGGGACCAAAAAAATGGATCGGAACCTTAAAGCTCAGTGAAAGTATTGAATCCAGGAATTGTCACCTACAATCGCCCCAATAAACTATGTCGCCTACTCAAGGCGTCTGCCACACGGTTAACTGCGCCCGATTGATGCTTCAACACAAATGTAAACTGCTGCAGAAAGGAAATCAACAAAGCATGACGAGCAAAGATGGAATCCTGGGTGGATAAATGTTTCAAAACTTCATGATCACTATATAAAATGAACTCTCGGTGGAACAAATAATGCCTCCAATGACGTACAGCCTGCACCACTGCATAAAGTTCCACGTCCTAGGTATTATAACGACCACGAGCTCCCGTCAACTTTTGACTGAAATAGGCTACCGGACGTCCCTCCTGGCTAAGTACAGCCCTAATACCAACCTTCGACGCATCACAGTGCAAGGCAAAAGGATTTCCAAAATCTGGAAGAACAAGGATGGGGGCCGCCGTAAGTCTTTTTTTAATAGTAACAAACGCTTGCTCTGCCTCTTCCGTCCAAAGAAAATTCGTCCCCTTCATACAATCTGTCAGCGGAGCTACTACCGAACTAAAATGTGGAATAAAAGGACGGTAAAATGATGTCAAACCATGGAAGCTGCGTACATCCGTCAAAGTACGAGGTTGTGGCCACTTCCGTATCGCTTCAATTTTCTCTGAATCCACTAGTACCCCTCCTGCCAAAACTACATATCCCAGAAACACCACCCGATTAGTAAAAAATACACACTTATTAGGTGCAGCGAAGAAAGAATCTCTTCTCAAAACTGTAAGCACATCACACAAGTGCCGCACATGTTCATCCACTGACTTGTTGTAGATGAGAATGTCATCAAAGTACACAACCACGCAATGACCAATCAACGGTCGCAATGCCTCATTCATAACACGCATGAAGGTACTTGGAGATTTCGACAACCCAAACGACATCACCATCCATTCAAACAATCTCTCCCGAGTCTTAAAGGCTATTTTCCATTCATCTCCCACCCTGAGACGAATCTGATGATACCCGCTCTTCAAATCCAATTTACTAAAAATCGTAGAGCTGCTTAGTTGATCAAGAAGATCATCCAAAGGTGAATGAGAAAACGGTACCGCAATGTAATACAGTTAATCGCTCGACTGTCCACGCACATTCGATAATTGCCATCCTTCTTTGGAATCAACAAAGCAGGAACAGCGCAAGGGCTGAGACTCTCTCGCACATATCCCTTAGCTAACAGTTCCTCTACTTTCCTGAGCAACTCCTCGTGCTCGACGGGACTCATCCTGTAATGAGGGCGATTAGGTAAAGAAGAGCCTGGAACCAAGTCAATCTGATGTTGTATATCACGTAAAGGTGGAAGCCCATCTGGTAATTCCGGAGGAAAAACATCGGCAAACTCTTCCATGAGCGAGATAGTATGAGGGTGAAGGTCCGTAACTTTCCTTACATCATTCAGTTCTTTCTGAAACACTACATAAATCATGCCAACAGATTTCATCTCCTTCTCAAACAGGCCCCCCGTCAAAAGGTGATTACTAGCCCCAGCAGAAGGAGAAGATGGTGCCTCCTTTGTGGGTAGTAAAACCACCTTCGTCCCGTGAAACATAAAACTGTATGTGTTGGCTCGACCATCATGCATAACCCCTCTGTCAAACTGCCACGGTCGCCCCAATAATATGTGACATGCGTCTATCGAGATAACATCACACCAAACACTATCTTTATAAATAGAACCAATGGACAGTGTCACTAGTACACGATGACTTACTATGATATCTGTCCCTCGTTTAAGCCAAACCAATGTATATGGATGCGGATGTGATCGCCTCACAACCAATAACGGATCGGTGTCACCCTCCAGCACAGTCTCTGGAATAGGTGTTGTCTCACCATCATTCACAACCTCATATTCAACCTCTCCTATCAGCAAGCCTGGACGACCTCATCCCCACGTAGCCGTTGGACACTCGGCCTACCTATGCCCCAAACCATTACAACCATAACACCTCAAACCACCACTCCCACACCCAGCGCTGCCCCCAGAATTGTTGGGCAAAGCACCACGACCCCCAAAGGAAGTATTATTCGCTATAGATTGTGAAGGCGAGGAGGCAGGTTGCCCTCTCCCTCCACTATTTTTGTTGGGCGAATTTCCCTGATTCATACGGTGGAACATCTGCTTCTCTATTTGCAGCGCCCTTTGATGAGCTTCTGACACGGAGACGGGGGCAAACATATTGAGCGTGTCCTAGAAGGGTAAACGCAAACCCCTAATAAATCTGGCCACCAATTGATCTTCAAATTCATCAAGATCATTGCGCGTGATTAGTTAGAAGAACTCCGTCACATAAGCATCTACATTCCGGGGACCCTGCCTCAAATTCTGTAGGCGCTGATATAAAGAACGAGCATAATTGAAGGGGAGGAAAGCCTCCTTCATATGCTTCTTCAACTTACTCCACTCACAGATTTTCAATTACCCCCTCCGCTCACGGGTGGGTTTCACTTGCTGCCACCAGGCGGCCGCCCGACCATGAAAATAGGTAGCCACCAACGAAACCCTCTTATGCTCCGGTACCTCCTTGAATTCAAAGATTTCCTCGACTACACATAACCAATCCAAAAGTTCCTCGGCCTCCAACCCACCATTAAATTCAGGAATATCAACCCTAAATCCTGACTCCCATCCACGAGAACCCTCTCCTATACCTTGCCACCGCTGCCTACGATGAGGTGGAATGAACAGCGGTAGGTCAGGAAAGTGGTCTCCGCCCTCTTCTTCTCCAGATTCGACCATCACGTCGGATCCTGCATCGCTTGCTGCGTGAACATCACCACACAGATGCCGCACTTGTTCCCTACCATCCCCTTGTGCATGCTCGGCTCGACCCTGAAACTACCTTGCAAGGGCCATCAAACCAACCATTTGTTTGGTCATCACTTGCATCTGTTGTTGCAGTGTGGCCAAGGCATCCTGCCTATGCGTAGCGACTCGTCCACGCCCACGTCCTCTCCCACGCACCATTCTTCTGTCACAAAAGAAGAATCACCACGTTACCTGATGCTCTGATACCAACTGATGTAGGTCGTACCTACGAAATTGTCGAGAAACCAATAAAACACGGATTGCAATTCGAAAGAAAATGATTCTATTATTTGAAATCAACCAAAACCCTACAATAAGACATGAAGAACTTAAATAATAACCTAGTGGACCCTAAGCCCGCTATATGACTGGGCCTAACCCACATAACAACATAAATGTCGAAAATAAATTACAAAATTCAGAAAACGGTAGTTTTGACACAGTAAACATCCTCAAACGGTCAAAACGCACTATACAGCACAACAAAGCTATGTGTCCTATCTAGATCGTCGAGACCTTTCTGAAAAGTACTTATGGGCCCAAAACGGACACCGTATGCAAAAGTTATGACCATTTGAAGTTGAAACACCCGTTGGATTATTTCTTCCGCTCCCAATCGTCCAAAAACGCTGACGCTTAGTTCTATATTCCATCCTCATGTTCGCCATCAGTTATCCTTTTGAATTATGTGTGAGCATGAATGATCTTGAACTACCGTTGTGCCAAGCATATAATAAAGTCTATTTCTCAATATTCCTTTAATCACAATGTCATTACCTTTACATACTAACATATTATCATTCTTTGTTTCATAATGAAAACCAGACATATGCAATGTGCTCAAAGAAATAAGATTTTTGGATAAAGCAGGTATATGTCTCACCCCAGTTAGAACTCTAACCACCCCATTATACATCTTGACCACAGCTTCACCTATTCCCATCACAGTACAAGACTCATCATTTCCTAAATATACATTCTCCCCATCTATCTCCCTATAGGTCTTAAACCAAACCTTATGGGAGGTCATATGATAGGAACACCCCGAGTCAAGTATCCACTCTTGATTCCGCTCATCTAATGTCACATTTAACACTCTCAATTGATCATCATCATTCCCAAAAGCCCCAAAAGCAGTATTACTTTCAGTTACATCCCGCAACCCCTCTTTTTTCCTTAGCCACTCGTAACAATCTTTCTTAAAGTGTCCCGTTTTACCACAATGAAAGCACTTATCTCCATCTCTACCACTACCCTTGCCCTTCTACTGTTCCTTACTCTTACCTTTATTCTTGTTAAAGTTCATAGCATTTGACTCTTTCTTACCATATTTACCTTTAACAAAATAAGTCATTTCATTATGGATAGTTTTCTCCTCCAAATTGATTTCTAATGCTTTAGACCTAATCGAAGTAGTGGCATTTGCAAGAGTGATGGTATCCCTTCCATATTTAACAACATTTTAAAGTTCTTTGAAAGATTCTGGAATGGAATTTACCAAAATTATAGCTAATTGATCATCTTCGATTTTCTGTCCACTGTTCATTAAATCTAAAGTCATTGCAGAAAACGCATTTAAATTTGTTTCAAGATCTTTGAAGAGGTCCATTTTGAAACCAAAAATTCTTTCTAAGAGAAAAATCTTATTAGGAACAGTTTTAGCAGCATAAATTTCATATAGCTTATTCCAGATTTCTAAAGCAGTTTTAGAATTGTTTACCTGCCTCAGAAAGTTATCTGAGAGATGAAGAATCAGAGTGCTATATGCCACTTCTTGAACTTCAGCTACATCATCAACTTTGGCTAATAATACCTCCGGCCATTCATATTGTTCCTCCAATGCCTTTGCAACCATTTGCTGCACCAATACTGCTTTCATTTTCTTTTTCCAAAGGGAGAAATCCCCTTTACCATCGAGCTTCTCCAGCTCGACCCTAGATCCCATTCTTGACACCATTGTTCAAAAAACATTGTTGCTCATCGAATGATACTTATCACTCTCCTTGCAAAATCCAGCAAGTAAAATAACCACAGCAACAAAACCGGTATACAATGCAGAATTTAATACCCAAGATTAACACCCAATCTTGTAACCTTGCATACCCTCAAGATTAACACCTAATCTTGTAAAAATATCCCCGTGAATATTATTCTCACGTCAAATCAGCAAGAAGACCTCCTATCAAACCCAAGATTAATATCTAATCTTGTAAAATTAAATAACACCCAAGATTAAAACCTAATCTTGTCAAACCCGAACCTCAAGGAATCCCAACTTCTAGCCCTTTCCCGATTTGTTCACAAAACCCCGAGCTCAGAAATTATCCTAAATGTTCGTACAACTATAATAGGAGTCTTCAATGCACCAGTTTAATTTCAAAAAATCAAACTAAAGAATCATGCAAAAAACCATTTGCAAACCTCAACCAATATCAGAATTGAATTTGGTGAAACGGACTTCGAATATGGACTCCGCAGGTCCTGTAGAACAATATGTCAAAAATTGTCACCGGAGCCACCAGAAACCGCCGCCGAAAACTACCGCGCCGTCGCCATTGGAAAAATTTTCCCGACACACTGGAAGATTCTCCTCGATGCGTGAGTCCAATGGTGGTGACCATTCGTTGATTGGAGCTCCCTACCGGCGGGAATTTCAGTTTTTATGTCCGGTTGTCACTTCCTTTTCCGGTCAAATTCTTGCTGTCCAGTCGCCAAATTCTGCCCTAAATTCGGTCGAAGCTTCTCCTCCACCTTGCGGTCCTGCTGGTGGTCTTGGATTTCCGATTGATCGGTCAGAGATCGGACTTTAGAAAAATGGAAAAAACCTTCTTTGGTTGATGCAGTCTTGGAATCTCTCACTGTCACTTTTTCACAGATTTTCTTCCTCCGGTCCTTGCACAGCTTCTTGGCAATTTTCTACAAACACGGTCAGTGCACTCTTCCACCGATTTTTGTGCTTCCGTCAGTGCTTCTCGCCTTTGGTTTTTGGACGGTGTCAGCTCCTTTTCCACCGGTTTCTTCCTTCGGTCGGTGCTTCTTTCCTTCCAGCCTTCACACTCGATATCTTGGACAATTTTTCTTCTCCTGGTTCTCACTTCACCGGCTTCCCATTGTGCTTCACTTCACCGATTTTTACACGGCACTATTCTTGGACAGTGCACCTCTGTCTCTCAGCCTTCACCTTCATCGAGTCTTGCTTCACCCACGGTCGACTTCCTTTTCCACCGATTTCTTCCCTGAATTTTTCTTTCCTTCGGTTGGTTTCTTCACTGCACGGACAGTTCTCGGGCGGTTTTTTCCCCTTGGCAATTATTCCTCCTACTAGCTCTAATACCACTGTAGGATCTTTACCTTGATTTACAATCAAGAACACCAAGAATAATCTTCCAAGAATACCAAAAATAACTTGTAAAAATATTTAACATTAATTTATGTAACTACTAAAACTTAATTCTCAATTGGTTTTAACGGTCGTAAGCTCCTTTTTTATTTTTGCCCCCGATTACTTTAAGTAATCCTCGAAATACCACACAAATTTATGTTAAACAAGATAGTATTTCTAAAGATTTGTTTGTTTGATTCTAAGCTAATAATCCCACAAGATTAAATAGCTATAATTATCTCACGATTTCTTATCTAGTCCACAATGGTTGGCAAAATCGAGCTGGCATATGACATGCACATAATTGGCGATTATGGCATGTCACAGCAGCAAGCCATTACTTTGGAAAGTTAATGATGGAAATGGCTTTGATGGTCAGTTTTCAGTGTAACTAGTAATGAAATAGGTGGGATTCAAATGCTTCAACCTGTGCGGCCGCACAAACCTCTTCTGTAAAGTTACTAAAGTATACTTTTTCTTTTTCTTTTTCTTTTTGTTCCCCTGTTTTCATTCTCTAGCTTCCGACTTCCATTTTTCCTCATTTCTTCAAACACAATATATTCATAATTTATGTATATATTCACCTAATAGATAAATAAATATTATGCAATTTTATTTAAATGATAATCGTATTAAAGGAAGTACTCGCAATTGTTCATTTTTCTCATTTCAATCTGGGTTCCAAAAAAAAATATTTTTATTAATAGAAAATTCTATCTTTCATTTGCCGCATAATAGAAAAATCAATTTTATTTCAAGAATCTTAAAATTGTGAAAATAAGGAATTGAATGGTTTCCAAGTGTTATATATATGGAGCAGTTTATCAAATAGCAACTAAGATTTTATTACGTGAATGTGTGATTGAAAATAAGTTTAAAAAAAAAAAAGAATCAAACCGGGCTAATTATTAAATTTTTTTTCCAAAGAAAAAACAAGGATGAAAATGGCACAATAAAAAAATATTTGACTCTTTCATTTTTATAATAATAGAAACTTTGAAAATATCTGATATATAATGTGCTCAGATCCAATCTGGCAATATTTTGAAACCAACATTCCACCTAAATCTTCATTAAAATTTCTTGAAGTGGTATTTATTGTGCATGTTTTTCTTTATTCTTATTCATTTTGTATCATCTTTTTCATTTCCATACTAATTTTCCCCTTTGTTCCCCCATTAACAGATATGATTTCCATTATAATAGGGACGAAATACATAAATACACTGGGTCACCCCCAATCATCTTCTTCAGCACAAGTCACGAAGCCACATGATGCTGTTTCATATAGTAACTAAAATTTGAAGCCTCGTTGATGATTCTTATTTCTTGGACTTTGGCTGTCTTTGAAGTGATTTTGGCATACCCTTTGGAGAAGGAGATCTGAAGGTGCCCTTAAATTCTTGTCCTTTTCCAAGAATCCAGAGATTTCGGAAGCTCAATAGATCCAAATCAACAAAAACCCGTTTGATGGCTAAATCACCTTCAAGCAGAATGCAAGGAGGAAATGGGTTGTTCTACCCAATAATTGGTTTTGCATCCTGTTTTGCTTTTATATACATGTCCTTTGGGGACCTATGGATCAGTTATAATGGAGAAACAACGCTGAGTTTTGTGGAGAGGAATGGGACTCAGTTCATAGTGGATGGTAGACCTTTCTATTTTAATGGATGGAATTCTTACTGGATGATGGACCACGCTGTGGATGAATCCACCAGATATAGAATCAGAGCAATGTTGCAAGCTGGTGCAAAGATGGGTCTCACTGTGTGTAGAACTTGGGCTTTCAATGATGGTGGATACAATGCTCTCCAAATTTCTCCTGGTAGATTTGATGAAAAAGTATTCAGAGTAAGCAAATTTTGTTTTCTGCAGCTAAAGTGACCTTACTTTCTTTGGTATGAGCTAAAAGTTTCATTTTTGCTTCACTCAATCTTAAATATGTGCTGGATTTTTAGGATTTCTATGATAGATTGTTAACTGTATAACTCAATCTAATTCTGTTTTTAGCATAATCATTGTATGGTTAAATGTTTCTTTTTATACTGTAATCTTTTCCTTCTAAAAGTGATTCAAGGATCTTTCCATGATATAGTAGAAGTTTTCATTTTTTCAATATAACCTACATACGTTATGGAATTTTAGGATTTTTATGACTGGTCAGTGACTTACCAAGCATTTAATAGCTCTAGGATGTATTATTAATTGTTAGAGGCAGTGAAATCATAGATTTAGGTTTGATTGGTTTAGCTCTGTTTATATGTATTCAACAGTCTTTTTTTTTTTTTTTTAACTCCATCTCTACATTGAAATTTCAAGACTATAATGATCTCCCAAAAACTGGCTGATATCATGATTGCGTGTTTGTGTATGTTTTCCATTGATCAAGTGTGTAGTTTTGGTCCTTTTGGATGATTCATAATAATGGCCCCGCCAATTCTAAATTCAGTTTGATTTTTTTTTTATTAACTATCAATGGCATTAATTGGTTTAGATTGTCCATTCTGGAAACTCATTTACTAATTTTCCTTATTTGACACTTATAATTTAATGCTCTTATGTACCATGGCAGGCTTTGGATCATGTAATTGCAGAAGCCAGGCAAAATGGAATAAGGCTGATATTGAGTTTAGTTAACAACTTGCAAGCATATGGTGGAAAGACCCAATATGTTAAGTGGGCATGGGAAGAGGGTGTTGGTTTAAGCTCTTCTAATGACTCATTCTTCTACGATCCGTCCATTCGGCATTATTTCAAAACTTATGTTAAGGTAATCTTATTATCTTAACTTTTAAGCAATCTGTAAACAACAGTTATCTTGATGCCAATCAAGATTTTATTTTTGTTTTGTTGGGCTGCCTGCAAAAGTGTATGCATCATATTCTGAGGACTTATGCATCATATTCTGAGGACTTGTAGTTTTGTTTCCAAATTTAGGAACAAGACAATCTGTGTTTTATCATGAGGCTACAACTTTTTGGATGTTTATGTTTGCTATTCCTATCAACTTTTTACTTAATTTCAAAGTTCTTATGGATAACAAGACATCAGCCATGTTGATATATATGAATTTTTTTTTTTTTTTTTTTTTTTTTTCATAAAACATATGTGTGGTCATTCATACGAGAAAAGCCAAGAGATGGAGCATGTATTTCTTGTGGCACTGACAAATTCCTGCAATTGTTTCCTTAACACTCTTTGACCAAATTCATCCATCGTCTGTTTCTAGAAAATGGCTGTTTGGGCATATATATCCGTTGAATATTCGCATGGAAACTCATTTTCTCTTATTTGTTTATTTTTAGTTTTTCAAACCTTAAACTGAATAAGTCCATTTTGTTCATCTCTGCATCAGTACAAAGGACTTGTATTCTTAATCTTTGCCACATAAGGACAAAATATTTTGCTGAGTTCCTAACATGGTCCTTTTTAGATATACTAAAATCAGACTGGCTTTTAGATAAATATGATGGAATAAAATGCTTATTTAGTTTTTATACGATACTCTAAGCTGGACATGCTTAGCTCCACATATTCTTTTACAATCAAAGGGGATCAATTCTGTAAAAGATGAGATCAGTAAAAGACAATCACTGAAATCCATCCTTGTAGGATCGTTGATATTGTACCGAGGGCATCTTTAGAGTATACTGACGGTATAACTGTCCTTCTTCTAACTCAGCAACGCAATTTAAATCAGTATCAAATCGAAAGGAAGTGTTAATTAATTTCTTTCTTCCTTTCCTTTACCTGTTTATGTAAAATGATGCTCTATATTATATTAATAGAAAATTCTTATATACTTCATATTCCCACAATTTATTTAAGTAGATAGATGCTCGAGATCTAGAAGTTTCCCCTTTTCATAGTTGTAGAAGCAGTTTTTTTTTTTTTTTTTTGGGATTCCTTTTTTAAATTGGTTAATTGACATATTAAAAAGTAAAAAAAAGGTATGTTATAAAGGATCACTAGTAAGAAAACACGTAATGTACAATTGCTCTCGAATGCCACAAGTTGTAGAAGATTTGAAAGTACAATGTTCGCTTGATCAGTAACCAGTTTCTCGAGCTGAATTTCCCAAGTCCATTTCCATCATCTTGGAGTTCAAATCCAACCATTCTCTCCAAAAACTACCCTTATCAACATACTCAATCTTATGTACTTTTTAAACATTTATTGTGATATACCATTGGCTTCATATTTGGAAGACATTGAAGATCCTGATATACCATTGGCTTCATATTTGGAAGACATTGAAGATCCACATACTAAATTATACAACATGTACATGCTTCATCATCATAGAATTACCAGGTGAGCCAAACTAAGTTTTCCAATTTGGCAATAAGGGTTTATTTGTTGGCCTGTTTTAAATTGGCACTTTATACAGGCTTACAAAATATTGATGACATGGAAATAAGTTGATTAAAATTCATTAGAGTTGTTTAAAAATTCCATGCTAATACCATTGCTCTTGCATGAACTTGAACTTTACCTCATTACATTTGCATGATCAGCATGATAATTGAGCATTGGAAGATGTGATGCTGGAATTAATAGTGCAGCTTTGTTTAATTTCACGAGGAAAGAAAACGACGACGGAAGTTCTGGAAGAAAAGAGAAAAAACTATTGTTGCTTTTCCTCCATTTTTCTCTTTTCATATGGGAATCAAAAAGAAAAAGGAAAGAGAATAATTCTTGATTTCCTTGTGTTCTTTTTAACCATAAGTAAAATGTGACTTCAAACTTCAAAGAGCAGAAAAAACAGTCTCTTTCTTGAAATAATTTAATTGGTTTGGAAACATCTTATTTGGCAGACGGTGCTAACAAGGAGGAACACGTACACTGGAATTCAGTACAGGGATGATCCAACAATCTTTGCGTGGGAATTGATTAACGAACCCCGCTGTATGAGTGATGCTTCTGGTGACACACTCCAAGTAACTCACAAACTTACTACCCCATTACAGCCCATGTATGTATACGAGGAACATTAAGATCTTTGAGGATTAGATTTTGATCTTCCTTTAACTTTGTTTTACTTTTACCTTTTGGAAATCAAATAAATACAACTTTGTATTTGAAACTGTGTTCAAGACAATGTTAATTTCATCAATAACTAATCAACTTTAACTTTTGTGTTTTACTTTAAAAACCAATATTGGTAAGATAGGCGATGCTGTAGCTACAAGTATGAGAATGAGAATGGTAATATGTATTTTGTGGTGTCTCTTCTTCGTCATATAAAATTACAGCCTCCGAACCCAATTTTTCAACACGTAACTCTTTTCTAAGCTCTCATTTTGCAGATAGCCTGTCTCTATTAATTTTTCAATGGAGGAACACTGTTTAAATGTCTATTTATGAATAATGTTCAGATACTCTTAACTATCAAATAAAACTCCAGATCATTTTGGTTTCTCTGTCTGTTCAACTAGCTTTATTATTTGCTTGAATGGAGGAGGAGGTTTCTTCCCTCTCTCTCTATCTCTCTCTCTCTCTTTTATTATTATTTTAATCTTTCCTTGATGTGTATGTATTTGGTAACATTGCAGGATTGGATCGAAGAAATGTCTACTTTTATCAAATTAATTGATGATAAACATTTACTGACTGTGGGCCTTGAAGGATTTTATGGTCCAAAAAATCCCAAAAGGTCAACTGTTAATCCAGAGTTCTGGGCAGCTGATCTCGGATCTGATTTCATTCGCAACTCAAAGATCTCTACTGTTGATTTTGCATCAGTTCATATATACCCTGATCACTGGTGAGCTGATTGTCTATTAGCCTTTGTTTGACAACTTTTTTTTGTTTATAAACAAAGAATTTGCTGTTTTCGATGTAAAAATATATGGTTGAAAAGTGGTTCGGAAAAATGTATGTGGTTAAAAAGTGGTTTGGGGAATATGTTGTTGTTTATAAATTTTTTTATAAACGTATTTACCAAAACGAGGCTTGATTTTCCAATCATACTATTTGTTACTGCGTAATCTACTCCGTTCGCTCGACTTTGTGCTCTATCGAGCTTATATAATAATTCTGATATCATAATATCTTTTACACTCAGAGATTCAATTTTGGAAGACGGACAAACAAAATAAAACATAAAAGGAGGACATTGAAGAATAGCACACTGATACTGAAAAAGTAAAGTTTGTATTTATTAGTAACTATGTTTCTGTAATTAGTTGCTTTTACTACCATTTTACTTCTGGAAATTTTAGCAAGAAGGAAGAAGCAAGTTATTTTTCTCTTTGATTTCAATGCCAAATGGTTGTGATTGTTCTTTTAGTTTTTAGTGAATGAATTAATTATATCTATGGTCAAAGCTGAACTTAAGTTCATTATTCTGAAATATTCCCAAACTTGCTGTTACAAAAGCAAAGCAACATGTGCTAACATGTTTGAAAAACAAAGATTTACTTGAAATTAAGTTTTAAGTTACTTTTATGCCTAGTCAAACATGATCTGTTGCATTCTTCTACTTTTGGAATAATCAAACTAAATGTAAAACCTCTTTCTCTTGGTAGGTCTCATAATCAAGATTTTGGATACCAACTAAAATTTGTCTCCAAGTGGGTGCTTTCACACATTGAAGATGGCGACAGAGAACTGAAAAGGCCGGTAATGTTCACTGAATTTGGATTGTCTACCGAGAACAAAGGATTCAACCCTTCTCAACGAGACAAATTCTACGAAGTTATTCTCAATATCATATACAAGTCTGCAAAACGAAACAAATCTGGTGCTGGAACTTTAGTCTGGCAGTTCTGGGTTGAAGGGATGGAAGAGTTCAACGATGATTTTGGGATTGTTCCGTGGAAGAGTCCTTCAACATATAAACTGTTTTCGGAACAGTCTTGTCGGCTGGCAAGAGTTCAAGGAGTTCTTCCTTCACAAAAGGAACATTTGAACAAATTGTGCAGCAAAAGATGGTAAAGATACAAATTTTTCAGATGAAAAGGAAGAGAAATGTGATTGCATCGTTATGTTGGTTTTGATTGTTTAGGGCAGGTCATTGAACTTATACCACTTATACAGGTGTATAATGTCATCATATTAATTGAATTTTTTTGCTGCACAATTGTTTAGAAAATGTTCTGAAATGCATCTAAATAAATCTTCACATCTTGTTTGTATTTAAATTTCTGGAGAAGTAGCTTTCGAATTTATGGGGTTTCTGTAAAGTAACTTGGAAATATGTTGAGTTTATGCCCTCCCTCCTTCCCTATATTTTTTATTAATATTATTATATATATACATAGTGAGAATCTTAACCCTCACCGACCTTCCTAAGTGGAGCCTAATAACTCACTAATAATGTATGAATGTCTTTGCTAATAAATAAATAAAATTGGAAATCTGTTGAGGAAAATTCAAGTTGAATATTGTTATTGAAATATAATTATTTACAAAGTTTAATGTTAAAATACAGCTTATTATTACCTTATACTAGTTGAACTCCCGATGTGCCTCACCTGACACCACCCCCCACCCCCACCCCCCCAATAGGGAGGACAAGTGCTTGGACAACATAAAATTTCTAAAGTATAAAAACAAACTGATCCTTTCAATGGAGCACAATAGCACACAATGTGAGAATGTCTCCATCTTCATACAGTGATCAAGAAATTCAAAGATGCAAATTGAATCCTTCTGACTTTTCAATCGTATGTCAAACTGTCAACTTTTGTGGGCTTTAACAAATATATTCCCACAAATTATGGTTTTCTTCCCATTTGCAGATATCATATTGTCCTTAACAACGTTAACCAACCAAGAAAAAAAAAATCTGAAAATCTACAATGGATTTCAAAGGTCTCTCTCTCCTCATCTACTTCTCTCTCTTCCAATACATCTCTTCCCTTGAATTTATTTTCAATTCTTTCAATTCCTCCTCTGTTAATCTCTATGGGAATGCCACCATTGAATCATCAATTCTCACTCTTACAACTGATACGAACTTCTCAATTGGAAGAGCTCTTTATCCTCAATCAATCCCGACTAGACCTCCAAACTCATCTCAACTCCTCCATTTCTCAACTTCTTTCATTTTCTCCATCTCTCCGTATCCTAACCGCCTCCCTGGACACGGCTTTGCCTTCCTTTTCACTCCCTCGACTGGCATAAATGGCACAAATTCAGCTCAGCACCTTGGCCTGTTAAACTTCACGAATAATGGTAACTCAAACAACCATGTCTTTGCCATCAAGTTTGATGTGTTCAAGAATCAAGAATTCAACGATCTTAATGATAATCATGTTGGTATCAACATGAATTCTCTCACTTCTGAAGAAATGCAAGAGGTTGGGTACTGGGTTGGAAATGATGAAGATTATGATAATGAGTAGGTTGGAATTTCGCCCGTTGAGTTTGAACAATGGAGAGAACTATCAAGTTTGGATCAATTATATGGATTCTCGAGTAAATGTTACTATGGCACCAGCAGGTATGGACAAGCCTATTAGGCCGTTGATTGATTATCCAGTAGACATATCAGATGTTTTGCTGGATCAAATGTATGTTGGATTTTGTGCAGCCACTGGAGCATTAGTTGAAAGTCATAGGATTCTGTCATGGAGCTTTAGCAATTCCAATTTTTCCATTGGTGATGCTTTAGTTACTGAAGATCTACCATCTTTTGTGGCTTCAAAGGCTTCGTTTTTCCGTTCCAAAGGCTTTATTGCAGGGATTACTGTGGGCAGTTTTTTCGCTACTCTATGTGCGGTCGCTATTTACACGTTCTTGATGAGAAGGAAAAGAAGGAATGGAAAGGAACTCGAAGAATGGGAATTGGAGTACTGGCCTCATCGCATGGATTATCAAAAAATTTATTCTGCAACAAAAGGTTTCGCGAAGGAAAATATAATCGGCTGTGGAGGAAATGGGCAAGTCTTTAAAGGGATATTGGCAGGAGGAACCAAAGTGGCTGTGAAGCGTATTTCACTTGAAAGTGAGCGTGGAATGAGAGATTTCTTGGCTGAAATATCAAGTTTAGGTAGATTGAAGCATAGAAATTTGGTGTCATTGAGAGGTTGGTGCAACACAGAGAAAAGAAGCCTACTTTTGATATACGATTATATGGAAAATGGAAGTTTGGATAAATGGCTTTTCGATTGTGGCAGAAATATGGTTCTGAATTGGGAACAGAGGCTGATGGTGTTAAAAGATGTAGCTTCTGGGGTCTTTTATTTGCACGAGGGGTGGGAATCCACGGTGCTGCATAGAGATATTAAGGCAAGCAATGTGTTACTTGACAAGGACATGAATGCGAAACTGGCAGATTTTGGCTTGGCTAGAATGCACCGTCATGGGCAATTGGCTACCACAACCCAAGTTGTAGGCACCTTGGGATACATGGCACCAGAACTGGTTCGTACTGGACGCCCTTCAGCCCAAACTGATGTTTTTGGTTTCGGGGTGCTGGTTTTAGAGGTGGCGTGCCGGCGCAAACCAATAGAACAAGGGAAGCAAACCCTGGTTGAGTGGGTTTATGGGCTAATGGAAAGAGGAGAACTGATCAATGCATTAGATGAGAGGCTGAAGAGAAATGGAGAATTCGACCAACTGGAAGTTGAAAACGTGTTGCGCTTGGCCTTACAGTGCACGAATCCAGATCCAAATGCACGTCCTTCAATGAGACTAATCTTGAAGAAACTGCAAGTTCAGGGAGCGGAATCCGAAGAAGTAACAATTGACATGCTTACTGATAGGCATTCACCTGAAAGATTGTCTTATTATCATCATAATAATATTGGAACTGAACTTCCCACATTAGAAAATATACGAAAAGGGCTGCTCTCCTCTTCCATTTCATGGAGCACATCTGATATCATTTTAACGGGTCGATAATATCATCTCAATTGATAAAATTCGAAGTAATTAATTTTTTCTGTTAATATCATATTGTTACTAAAGTTCTACCTGTTGCATTAACTTTTATTGATTCAGTTCTTGCTAATGGATGTATGTTTATATATTTTATTTATTTATTTGAAAGTGGATGTATGTTTATATATTTGTTCAGAAAATAAGTTTAGTTCAAATTCATTCCCTTGGTCACATTATCTGATTTTTTTGAATTTAGGTGCTGTATATGTTTGAGTAGTAGACTTGTTCAAGTTGGACCTCTACATTTAAGAATTACGCCTAAAAGTGGTCAATTATTGCTGACTGCTTGCTTTAAGAAAGATTCAAAACAAATTTTAGCATATGTTTGGCAGGCTGGTGATCACCCACACACCATCCCGTGGGTGATCACCTTTTACTATATATATATATATATATATATATATATATATATATATATATATATATTATTTTGTTTTTATTTCTCCTTTCTTTCTTTCTTTCTTTCTTTCTTTTTTAAACCACTTTGTGGACTTACTTAAATATTTTTTATTTAACTTTATTAAATTAGTTGTAGTTTGATCATTATGTTGTTGTCTTAAATTACAAATAATGAATTATGTGATTTAATAAACGAAATGTTACTTAAATTGAGACAAGTTTACGTTAGAAGATCGGTATTCCCTTGCTTTGAACAAGTAAATTGTTTCCACCAAGTCTTATTCGTGTCCTTTCTATTTTTATTACTATGATGATGTACGCTAAATCCGCTTGCTTTAACGTACGTATTGTAGAATTCGAATGTCTAATTAATCGAAGAGAATCTCTGTCCTTCCCGTGAAAATAGATCGAGAGTTGTGGTAAAAACATGTTGCTTTCAATATCCATTTACTTGTCAAATTTTGGAACAATTGTGTTTAAGAAGGAGAAATAATTTTATATATTGAAGAGGTGTAGAATATGAAAAATTTTGAAACAATTTTGTTTAAGAACAAGGTATAATTATGTTGAAATTGTGGAGAATATGAATTTTTTTTTATTTTATTTTATTTTTTTTTGAGAACAGAGAATATGAAAATTTTAGGTGTGAATGTTGAGTGCAAAATGAAGATATATAGGGAAAAAATAAATATTGCTACTATAATTGAACAAAAAAAAAAAAAAAATGATTTTTAGTTAAATGGGTTTGGTATGTAATAAGTTTAGTAAAATAGACTCATTTGTTGAAATGTCAAAATTACCCTTAATGAAAAGGACTGTTTAATTTGCAAGATATATCTCCGAACTTAGGTTGATTTAATTCAGTACTTCTAATTATATTTATATTTTTTAATCTTTTAAATTCTTCTAAAAATGTTCTATATTGTAGTAATTTTTCAAAAGATTTAGAATGATCTTTTTTAGTTATATATTCTAACGTTATTCCTTCTGACACTTCATCTTCTATATCTTCGTATTCTTCTATAATTTTATGAATCGTATTTATATTTTTTTTTGTTTCAACAGAATTAAATTCTATTCTATTTAGGATAGCATAATCAATATCTTCGTATATCTCTTTTAGTTTAGATTGTCCAACAGAATGTATATTTTTAGATTTTTCAACGATAGTTGATAAAAATGAAATTTCTCTATTTTCTAAATATAGTTTATGATTACAGTTATTAGATGTTGATGTTTGTGAAGTATTCATAGATTATTGGGTTGGTAAATTATTATACAAAATTTTCTGGTATAAGTCCATTCTTTGATCTAGTAAAATACAATAATATGTAATATATTGTTCGTATTTTTCTAAAAGTTTATTATATTCTTCAAAAGATATATTTTCATTTTCCATTTGATATTTAATATCTTCCATTTTATCTTTTAATTTTTCTAAAAGATTATATAGTCCTTCTATTGTATATCCTGGCATTTAGGTTTGGATTGTATTTGTTACTATTTTATTTTCTAAATCTATTTTAAGTTGTAATATATCAGAATAATCTATAATGTATTGATCATGGTTTTCTAAAAGTATATAATATTGTTCAGATGATTCATCCATATCTATTAATTGAGGTATAATGTTATCTATTTTTTCCATTATCCTGTCTAACAAATTGTCTAATCCTTCAATAGTATATCCAGACATTATAAATACAAAGATAAATAATTTATAAAATTTCAAGTAATTTTTCAAACTCTATCAGTGTTTGAGAATTGATAATATCTATATCAGCCATAATATATATGATTGGTTCAAATGGTATATTATATTTTGAAATACTTTTCTTTCTCTTTTCTAATTTATCAATTATATCTTGAGTATCTTGTATCATTATAGATCTTACAGTACCTCTAGCAAAGTTTTCTATCAAATTTTCTTTAAAACTTTTTAATATCTCTTGTGATGCGTAGAGTTGCTCTTGGTATCCTATTTTATCATTTTCATTTTCATATTCAATACATTTTTACTCTTGATATGCTTTTGAACTTTATATGGACCTCTTTTAGTTCTGGATTTTTTTCATGATATAATTACTATTATTCATGATATTAAGATTTTCAAAAACTGGTAAAGAAAGATTCATCTCTTCCATCACTGTCATAATCTATTACAGGGTCATAATCATTATCACTACTAAACACATATCCTAAATATAATTCATTATTTATTTTAGTATTATCACTATCAAGCCAAAAATAAATAATTGATTTTATAATTTCTAATCCTAATATTCTTTTTAATGTCGGAAAGATAACTAACAAAAATGGCATATAAACATGATATAACTTTTTTATTTCATTATTAGGTCTAGTAAACTGTTTATGCATGAATAAATGTTCAATTATGCTATGGTATTCATCATTATAAGGACTGTTTTGATAATTAAACTTAATAATCCTGAATTTTCTCATGTTAAAAACTCTTATTCCTCCTAATTTCGTAAAAATAGATATATTAAGAATACTAACATCTTTTCCTATTCTCAGTACCTTTGTATTTTCCTTCTATTGTTAGTGACCTTCAGGCTTATAAGTTTCTGTTCCACACCCTTCAATGGCTTCCTACCTTCACGGGTTATTAGCTAAACTTGGATGCCTTCACTGTATAACTTTTTAGATGGAAAATGTTTTAGAACAGAGTGTATGGAGTTTTCTTAATAATATATCTTCTTTTTGGAAATAGGATTTAGAAGACAAAAACTTAGAAACTCATCATAATATGATAAGTAAATTGGGATTTTATTGATAATATGAAGATTGAAACAGGATTGGTATGACAATTTTTTCAGGACAGAAGATTTCTTGGATTTCTCACAAACTGAGTGCTCAAGTTGGTTTCGTCCTTCAACTAGCCCGGAGACCTCTATTTATAATACTATATTGGACACAATTACATCACTGCATACATCATCGACCTAACAATTTCACAGTTTTTTTCACCTAAGGACACACCTGTCCCTCAATTATTTATTACATCACATGACCCTTACATTATAGGGACACTTATCCTTCATTTTTTGGTTTTGACATGGCCCCTACATTGTTCTACATTGTTGAATTAAAGTAGATCTATTAAACAGCTTCCACTTGTCCATCAATTCTGTTGGCATGTAAAGCAGATCCATCAAATGGCTTCCACCTGTCCATCAATTCCTTTGGCATGTGGGGCAGTTCCTGGCTATGCACGCCTCTTGCAAAGTGGCAAAGCTTCCATGGATTTGATGAGTATCAAATTTATTGATGTATTCTTGCAAGATTGTTGACTTTTCTTTTCCTACATTAGTGAGTAGGGTCCATCCATTGTACTGGAATATGCATTTGAATTTTTTCTCATACAAGTTTTTGGCAATGTTGTAGAGAACTTTAATTCTCAACACCCTTCGGATCTAAACCATGATCTTGTAATGTTTGGTACTGGCTTGGTATTTTTTCCAACTTCAATTTGAAAATTTCGAGCAACATACCCAATAGTGATAATATGCTCAGTAGGATAATATATCATTCCATCAATTTCAGGACTGATCGAATAAAATTTTAAATATATGGGTATTCCTTGAGCAAACTTTGAAATTTCTCCTTTTAGTAAATCATCAAATTTTTTGATTTCTTTCAGATCTTTTCCTAGATAGATAAGATCCAAGAATCCATAATTAGCTGTCATTTTTGTCATGACGGGATCTCCTCCCTGAGTAACGATCAATCGTGGGAATACATGGTCTCCAGAAGAAATGTAATAGCAATCACATTCTTGAAGTTCATATATAACTTCAACAGTAGTTTTATATTCGTTTTCTTTTGGTAAAAAAGGGGAACAATCTTCTTCTTCAGCACGAATTCTGATTACCCTTGTATGTTCATCTTTGGCATTGATTGTGATTTTTCGAGGACTGGCTTCATTTATAACAACTTTTTTGGGACTTGGTTCATCTCTTTAAATTGTTGGTCCACCACTGCTTCCAGAAGATGTACCTGTTTGTATTTTTGATATAACCTGTTTGATATCAGCTTGTTTGGTAATTAACGATTCAAACTGAGATTCAATCTCAATTATGTTATCGCTCAATTCTTTAGTATAATTGTGATGAAATGTTGAGATTTCTATTAATTGCTTGAAACTTCTTTGGAGAGTTTCTGCAAGTCGTTCAATTCCAAGCTTAATATCTTCAGCTTCCTCTATGAGGAAGTTCATTCGCTTTTTGGCATCTATTAGGGATTTTTTGATATTATCCATCTGCAAATTCAATATTCCTGCTTAAAAAGTCTGCAAGATAATTATTAACACCTTTAATATGAACTATATCAAAATTATAAAATGTCAAATAGGCTTGCCATCTATGGAGCCTTCTATATTGAGGTTCTAGTGGTAATTTATTTTTTGCTAAACCTGTAGCTTGAGAATTATCAGTTTCAACAATGAATTTCTTAGATAATAAAAACAATGAAAACTTCTTTATTCCTCTGATGATTGCTAACAATTCTTTCTCATGAGTAGTATAATTTATTTCTGCTTGATTAAACGTTCAATTTGAGTATCTACAAATTTTATTAAGATCTGTTTTTAATATTACTGCCCAATACTTATCCGAGGCATCAATATTAACTATCAGATTATCTTTTTCATCTGGTAACCTTAATTTTGACAAATTTTTACATTCTTTCTTTTAGTGATTTGAAAATTTCGGTGTTTTCATCACTCCATCATTTGGTATTTATTTTCCTGAGTAAAATTTGAATTTTATGTCTCTTTTTTTATATAGATTTTCAATAAATCCTTCTGCATAATTTAAACATCCTAAAAAATTTTGTATTTGTTCTTTTGATTCTAATTCTTCTGGAAAACTTTCTATCTTCTTAGATATATGTGTTTGTAATTTTATCCCCCTTTTATCTATTCATAATCCAAGATAATCAATTTCTTATTTTTCTATTATAGCTTTATTTTTTGAAAGAACAATTCCTTCTTTTTTGCATTCATTTATAAATTTAATTAAATGGTTTCTATGTTCTTCTCTATTATTAGAACATATTAATATATCATCGACATAGACAATTAAGAATTCATTAAATTTTCTAAATATGTTATTTATTCTTCTTTGATATATTTGTAGTGCATTTTTTAAACCAAATGGCATAATCATCCATTCATACTTACCTTGGGGTATACTAAATGTTGTATATTGAATACTATCTTCTTCCATTTTTACTTGCCAAAATCCTGATTTGCAATCAATTTAGAATAATATTGCTTTCCTTTTGCAAGATTTATTAGTACCTCTTTATTTGGAAAAAAATATCCATCAAATTTAGTATATTTGTTTAATTCTTTATAATTTATCACATTCTAGCTTTTCCTTTTTTTTGTTCAGAATGTTTCATGACTATAAAAGCTGTACTACTATGGGGTCCATTACTAGGTCTGATTAATTTTTGGTTAAGTAATTCTTTTATCTGAGTTTTAAATTCTTGTGTATCTTGTATGATATACATCATTGGTCTAACTCTTATAATAACATTTTCTGTTAATTTTATTTTTAGCTTTTGAATGATGTGGTTTCCAAAATAATAATTGATTCTCTCCACGAATTTTTTCTAGTTGATCAATGATTTTTTCCATATTTGTTTGTATGTTCGTTTTTAAGACTTTTTTTATACATTATTCTTTTATTTTTTATTTCATTTTGCGTAATTGATTTTTTCTCCCATTTATCACCACACTGTGTTGGCTGAACTCTGTAAGGTCTAAATTCTTTTGGTATTTTTAGTAAATGTGCACAAAGTGTTTGTAACATTATCATGTAATTATTTTGTTTATAATATTGAAATTGTTGTATAAAATCATTTCCTAGTAATATATCACATTCTAATTTGTTATAATTATATATTTTATTTACAACTATTTGTTTACTCACAAGTACTATATCAATTTTATCAACACTATTAATTATATGAGTACTTTCTCCTGTTACTCATGTAATTTTTATCTTTCCATTAGTATTCCATAATTTTATTAAGAAACTTTTGAATATTGTTATATCACTTCTCGTGTCAATTAATGCACAGGTTGTTATATTTGTTTCAACAATTGTAACTTGTATATAAACGGCTAATGGAAAACTTATTTGATTATTCATTTATTCAACTTTTCTGCATAGTATAGTTTGACCATTATGAGTTATATATAATCCTTCACGTTTTATACTATAATCTTCTAGTCCATCTAAAAAGCTTATTCCTAATAATACATGGGGATTTACCATACTACTATCTACATGACATGGTACTAGGAGATTTATTCCTCATATTTTTATTGATACTTTTATTGATATTTTTATTTTGAATATTTTGTAATTTTTCTTTGATATTCATGTCCTATATATTTAATTGTTGTAATTCTTCGATAGCTAATTTATCTAGTAAATTTATGTTTTTATATATTTGCCATAAAAATGCACTTATCCAATTTAATTGCATGTTAAGAAATCCAGCAGATTCTCCCAATAAGTTTAATGGTTGAAATATAGTTGTATTAGCTCATTTTATTTGATAAGATCCAACTGGAAGTCTTAGGCCCCGTTCTCTTTGCTGTTTTGAGCCCGTTTTGAGTTTTCGATTTTTGGAAATATCGAAAACGCGTTCACTTTACCCATTTTCAGAAATGCGTTTTCCAAAACACAAAAAAAAAAAAAAATACAAAAGAAACGCAAAACGAGTTTATTGCGTTTTGGATATTTTGTGTTAAAAAGTCCAAAACGCCGCGTTTTTTTTTTTTTTTTTTTTTTTGAGTAAATGTGATACACTTCCTTCTTATATTATTTTGTCATTATATATATAGATTCATGTTAAGATTTTTTATTTTTTTGGTAATTTTTTTTTTTTTTATTATTATTATTATTAAATGTGAGACACTTCCTTCACTTGAAATTCTTATATTATTTTGTCATTATATATAGATCCATGTTAAGATTTTTTTTATTATTATTTTTAAATGTGAGACATTTCCTTCACTTGAAATTCTTATATTATTTTGTCATTATATATAGATCCATGTTAAGATTGTTTTTTTGTAAATTATTTTATTTATTTATTTATTTTTGTAAAGGTGAGACACTTCCTTCACTTGAAATTCTTATGTTATTTTGTCATTATATATATGGATCCATGCTAATTTTTTTTTTTTTTTTTTTTTTTTTGTAAAAGTGAGACACTTCATTCACTTGAAGTTCTTATATTATTTTGACATTATATATATATATATATATATATATATATATATATATATATATATATATATATATATATATATATATTCATTTTAAGATTTTTTTTTTTGTAAATTATTTATTTATTTATTATTATTATTATTATTGTAAAAGTAAGACACTTCCTTCACTTGAAATTCTTATGTTATTTTGCCATTATATATAGATCCATGTTAAGATTTTGTTTGTATGAGGTTAAATTTTTGTTTAGCTGAAACAATATTAATGATGAATTTATTGACATAGAGAACTAATTGATTTATTAACATTAAAATTAATGTAATTCAACAAATCAACCATTTTTTATATATAAAATATCAAAAAATTACAAAGTAAACGCATTTTTCAGTTTTCTATTTTTGAAAACAGTTTTCCAAAATCACAAAGAGAACATGTTTTCAGCAATCCCAAAACAAGCAACCAAAATCCAAAATTCAAAACAAAATCCAAAACTCAAAATCCAAAATCGAAACACAAAGAGAACGGCCCCTTATATTTTCTATTATTTGTTTTTCAAATTTTATTTCTGGAAATTCTGTCATTAATTTCTTCCTTTAATATGTTCGATTTCTAGAATAAGTTATGTTTTATATTTTGCTTCTTTATAATTCATTATTTGATATTCACAATATTCTTCTATTGATCCAATTATTAATTTTCTATGATATATTCTATAATATTTTAGATAGTCTTCCAATGTGTTTATTTTATCATATTTTTCTTTTTTAGTTTTTTCTTTGCCTTCTAAAATCGTTTGAATTTTTGGTAATTGTTTTAAAATTTTATCAAAATATTCTCTCTTTTTCTCCAATACTTTTAATCTTAATTTTTCTTGTCGTTTTATATTTCTTTCTTCTCTTATTTGGTCCATTAAATTTCTTCTTTGTTCTACTATGAAATCTAATTTTTCATTTGTTTCTATGTCTAGATATCTAATTAATTGAGAATCCGCTCTATGATAATAAATTTCTATAATCTTTATATAACTCTTCTAGTATATCTTTGTGGATTAAATATAATATTTCGTTTATGATAAAATCTTCTTTTATTATATCGAAATTTATTAGATCATATATTTCTCTTCTTACATCTTTATTTAAATCTTTTAAAGTTTTCAAGATTTCTATTTTATAATTATCGGGTAGTATTAATGTATGCATAATTATAAATCTTGATGCATATATTATATATTCATTTTTATTTTTTGTCATATAATATTTATCTTTTCGATCTGCCATATGGCTCTGATCCCAATTGAGGGAGTGCAACTATGAGTGAACAAAAATCGTATAATCAACTAAAATTGTATAAACAAAATTATCTAAGGACTTAAATGAAGTTTTTCTATACTTGAATGGCCTATATTGAAAATCTATGAGAGTATTTATGGTTGTTTGAATAGTCAAAGATCATTTTTCAAATATTATGATTTCAAAGTCTATTTTACAAACTATTATTGTTGTTGAATCTATTTATGGTTATTTCCCAAAAATAAATAAATAACCATTGCCAACGGTGGCAACGGTCACTTTAGAATTAGGTGACACTTTCAATTGAGAAAAAAAAAAAATTTAAAAACTAAAACAAAAGAGTTAACAGGGAGCCTCCACCTGGATGTAACCCACACGTCATCAGGTGGGGATCAGAACTTTTGTTTATAATTGACACGGGACAACATTTCTTTAAACAATTTTTTTGAAAAGTCAACAATTCCAATTGATCCCCACCCGTCATTTTTGACTTTTAAAAAAAAAAATAGATTAACTAATATCGCTATTTATAAACAATATTTATATACATGTATTTGTCAAACAAAGCCTAAATTGAACACTAATCGTCAAGCTAGCAGCAGACTTTCATCAAATTTTATTCATAATTTACACCAGAGTGAATCACTCATACAATATACATTAAGAATAAAACTATGACACCGTCCACCTCTATATCAAAATGGATGGTAAAGCATCTGATTACTGATCTTTCACAAATTGTTGGTTGCAACAATGCAAATTATCTTCCATTGAATTTATTCTTCGGTCTTCATTATTTGGGTTACAAGACCAAGCGCAACAGTTCTTCCTGATGATCTAAGTGACACTCGTCCCAGAGCCCTGGATTTGGTGTACTCCTCTACACAAACCAATCCTTGCACAACAACCTAAGGTAAAAGAAATACGCGCTGAAGTCCGCTACTAGAGAGCACAAGTGCAGATCAACCAGGAAAGAAAAAGCAGAAAAAAGAACGAAAAAGACCACAAAAACTTAATCAAGAGTTCTGAACAACAAACCTCGATTATTGCGTTTTGCTTTGCTGATAAAAACCTTGGGGAACTTTTGATAACCTTCCCAGTCTTTGGATCAAGCAGTGACAGTATCTTCACAACTCTTGCAGCCTCTTTTGCGTGGTGTATGTGCAACTCCAACTGCAAATTTTAATAGAGATTGTGATAGTAAGCTCCTAATAACATAATAACCACAGAATAAATAAAAATTATATCTAGGAAGAGTGGAACCTGAGAACCAATCAGAATTGGAATCTTGATATCGAGCACAAGAATCTTCAGTTCCAAGTGGTTTGAGACGTGAACTGGGAAATCAGGGTGACATAAGACTCCTCCAGCTGTCACATGATTGCTCTCAATACACTGTAAAATGACTGTGACATTGTCACCAGATCTAGCAATCTTACAAGCTTGAGAGTCCCGATCCAGAGAACGCACTGTTGCTATTTCTCTCGAAGGTATAATCAGAACCTGTAACCAACATAAACAAACAAGTGTTACAAGTGGCAGTTATTACACTCTCTTCAAAAAATCAAACCAGCTCAGAAATATCCATTATACCTATATAAATCAAATCATAAGAAACCTTCTATCCATTTAGACATTAGACAAACATTCCCACCACAAAGAACACGTTCGAAATGATTTAGAAGATTCTCCTACTCCTTGAAAAGAAATTATTTTTGAAGCTGAAAAATAAATAGAAAAAAATGCACAAGTATAGAGATCTTGAAGTCAAGGTGCTGAAAAAAAATATTTAAAGGTTGCAACTGTCTCAATCTTTCCAGTTGTATAGAATGAAGAAATTGGAAACAAACAGGAACCAAAGTATAACTAAAACAAGAAAACAGAGTGATGTACCAACACAATTTCTAAATAAGATAGTGCAACTAATCCCTCCCTAAATAATGCATCACAATGGCAAAACTTAATCCAAGGATTAATATGTTGGCACACACAGACCAAGATCTTCACAGCTAATTAATCTTATTGTACTTCGTAGAGTTCATAATTAATACTTTTGCAGTAATTTCAGAATTATTACGGCAGGAATTGAAAAAGAATGCTGTCTTAAGAAACAAACTATAAAGTGCGAGCACAAATAATTTTTTGACAAGTGTACCGGAGTTTATCATTGGAGTCGGGAATTGAGTATTAAACTATTTTATAATTCAAAAGCTTATATTGGAATAAAATGGAGATTAGTTCCAATCAACCCCAAATAGAAAGGCGTCATTATTTTTTGGAGGGGAGCAATGATTTTAAACTTGACGGGAAGATTATTTAAAAACTAAATGGCAACCCAATTTGTACCTTAGAACCAGTTCGAATAGCTCCAGTCTCCAATTTCCCGCATACAGACACCTGACCTTGTGATTGTGATTTGATAATGTCACATATTGGCATTAGGAACGGCCTTGAGTAATCCCTTGCAGGAAGTTGAAGAGAATCTATTGCATCCAATAAACAAGGTCCATGAAACCTGCAACTCAGTAATTTTGGAAATTCTCAATATTAGCATCACATATATGTATGAAATCTAGAAATATTTGGTGATGTTTTTTTTGTATTTGGTATACATTTTCAGGACCATATAATGTAGAATCAAGCATATAAAAGCAATCGCAGAGAGAAACGAGCATCCTCTTTCTTTCTTCAGCAAATGATGACGGAAAATCACATTCTTCTTCTCTTGCATATTGTTACCATATGCAAAACTGTTGTAACATTTAGCAACACATGAACCCTGCTATAATGCAATTACCGATTCAAACAGCCAACTTCCCTTTGATATCATTACACATGGCAATCTAAAGCAACTACAATCGATAACACAACAAAAATCTGGTAGAAGTTTCAACATGGCAATCTACAGCAACCTAGAATTGACAAAACAACAAAAATCTGGTAGAAGTTTCATTCTCTAAGATCAATGGATAAGATTAGTACATCTAAAATGCATATACAGTATGACATAAAAGAAACCATCAAATTGAGCAAAACCAAAAAGAAAGTAATGAACGGAGCAGAGAGAGGAATCTAACCAGGAGAACAATCGTTTATCAGGAGTTGCCACCAAATTTTGGTTTTCCATAGAACTCGCTGGAATCCATAATACAGAAGAGTCTTTAAAACCACATGAGCGAAGAAATGTTCCAAGTTTCTGCTTAACCATATCAAACCGTTCCTGGGAGTATTCTACTACATCCATTTTGTTAACTACAACTATAACTTGATCAACTCCAAAGCTTCTAACGAGCTGTCCATGCTCTCTTGTTTGTCCTCCATTAGCATCAAGTCCTGCTTCAAATGAACCCACTGAAGCATCTACCACCAGAATGGCAGCATCTGCTTGCGTTGCTCCGGATATCATGTTTGGAACAAAATCTTTATGGCCAGGGGAGTCAAGCAGAACAACATGATATTTCCTAGAATTGAAAAATGCAACCGCCACAGTCATGGTTATACCCCTTTCCCTTTCTTCAGCACTTCCATCCAATGCCCATGCATAAGCAAAGGACCCCTTTCCCTGGTTAAAGATTAAAGCACACATTCAGGACACCAAACCTAAATATATGAAAAGCACAAGATACCATCGATTAATTACCTGTTGTTTAGCTTCCTTTTCATACTTGTGCATCTCTTTTTGGGAAATCCGTCCCAAAAGATGAAGCAACCTTCCAGAAAGTGTCGATTTTCCAGAATCGACGTGGCCAACCTAAGTATTTAAAAAAACATAATCATCAGAAAATACCATATAATATTTGAACAGATTATCAAGGAGTACATTCTGACGGAGAAAAGGTAAATTACAATCGCAAGATTTAGTTGACTCAATCTGTCTTCTGCTTGATTTGGCATCATCCATGCCTCGGGTTTATATTGCAAATTTGATATGTCTTTTTCCTCATTAACATTTCCTCTTCTCGATTTGGAAGACAAAGAAACACTCCTCATATTACTGATAAGCATTTCTTGTTTGCTCCCACTGTCTGAAGCAGAGTCTCTCTCCTTCACTTCGTTATGTCCATCTCTCGCTACGGATACAGATAAGGAATTGGCCCCTTCGGTACCCAACTTTGGTTCAATTAGAATATTCTTCTCTCTTTCACTTGAAGGCATATCTAATGTAGATAATCTTTTGAAATTGGCTGCAAGCAAGCAAACAGAAAGGTGTCAAATATTACTTAATTAAGGAACAACATCAGTGTGTGTATATATCTCAAGAGTTTAAATCAGCAACTGAGCATAATAGTTTCTTAGACGCTGTGCAAAAGAGAATTTTGCTCGACCAGGACCTGAAGAACCAACAACGACTACTACAAACTTGAATTTGGGGTTAGCTTTTTTTCCTCTTCATCTGGTCAATTGCCAGGACTACTGAAAGATCCAATGCCAAGTTTTGTGCAACAATTTCAGTCTACCTCTTCCTTTGTATTTTCTAACATTATAAATATTGCATTGCTCTTATGGATGGGAGATTCTTCAGAGACATCCCAACAACTAAGCTGCAATTCCCTTGATTTATCTTCAAGCAGTAGCCATTCCACTTAACTTATTGCTGATTACTTTCACTTCTTATTTATATACTCTAGTATAGTATCCATCTTGAAATCATAATTTCTACTGTGTTAATTTTACAGACATTGTCCTTTAATGACCCAAAAGTCAATACCATAGCATATACTGGTTCTCTTACCATTAGAACTACAGTGTTAACTTTATTAATGTTATGGTTATAGATAATCCCTATACTATCACTCCATTTCATTGAACATGCTCTAATTCTATACATTGCGTCCAATTCAAGATCCAATAATTGTTAATTGAACACAAACTACCTAAAAATCACTCTCTGATACATGAGATTCTCTACAATAACTCTACTATCATTTTTATTTCTATTATGACTAGGACACTCCATGTATTCCATCTTACTTCTACTCAATCTAAACTTTTAGATCCAAAGTAGTTCTCGTCCCTTCGACTAAAACTGAAGTCAACTACCTATATCCATCAACGAGTGCCTGTAATCATCCTTTGACTTAGTTGAGTAACATATTGTAGGGTATCATGCTGTTAAAAAAGCCAATGCATTATGTTTAATATCTATAATCATCCTTTGGACGATAATCATAGAGTTCATGCTCTTCTTACACCTGAATTAAGAGCAAAAAATCCTGAAAACAGACTCTAAACGTAAAAAGATACCTTTGGAACCCAACTTTGTGGAATGCAGTCCACTGGACACTAAATCATCGGGAGATGGGGAATCGAACTTGAAAGGGGCTGCTATCATCATAATATCAGAAAAAGATGATGTTAAGCTGTAAAGACTTCCTCGAATAATGTTGGAGTAAAAAATTATTTTAAGCATACGAAAATATATTAATCTACTGAATGACTTAAGAACTTTTATATGTTTTATGAACTGACAACCTGTATTAGATCTTATGCTGACCTTTATTAATGTTCTGATGCTTTTGAGAGCTAAAGGCCTCAAGGAATTCATGAAAATTCCTATGGATATTTCCAGGCTTGTGGAAGTTAAAACCATCTTCCGTCACGACAACATCAGGTTTTGATTCAAAGGGTACAGACTTGGAGGGTGTCCCGTGTCGAAATGATGCAAAAAGAGACTTGGCCATCACTGATGCTCCAGAGTTCTTGCATCTGCCACCATCTGTATGAAAAGTATCTGCTCTATGATATAAGAAATGGAAACAGACACAGATGCTATTGAACAGAAAGGTATATTTCAGGAAGATGACATTTGATAAGATTCAAAAAAATAAGACTAGTTATGCGAATGAAATATAATCATTCATATTAACCCAGATGACTTTGACAGGAATGGAAAATGGAAAATGTACAATATTCTTAAAAAAGAGTGGAAAACTCCATAAAAGAAAAAGCATTTCTATCTATGACATGTAACTTAAAACAGTGAAAAAATTCATCCAAAGACAAAGCAACAGAAACGGAAAGACTTCATTACCTGCAGTGTTATCACCGTCTCGACTAATCTTGACCAAACAATTGTGTAAAGCCCCACATATGTCACATTCAGACACACTATCTTCATTATCATATGTACAAATGGGGCAACGCCATACTCCAGTCTTGATGACTGCTTGTTTTGCCTTCGTTTGAGGAGTAATATCTGTTGCAACAAAGTCGTGATCAAGCGATATGGTGCTCAAAATAAAACATGTTCAGGAAATTTGTAACACTTGAGACGTCAAAAGGGGCGAGCCGCTCATTGGCTCACCAGCTTGGCGAGGCTCTTCCCGCCCTGAAGGGAGTCATGGGGCATGCCAAGCTGACATTTTCCGTACGTGGCAGTGATGCCTCCTAGGGGTTGGCTCGCGGATCACTCCCGAGGTGAAAAAAAAAAAAAATTCTTCAATGGAATTTTCAATTTTATAATAATAAAAGAAAAACATGGCAAGGCCAGCTAAGCCACAAAATTTTGAAACGAGCTGGCTCGTGCTCGGCATGTCCCACAATCAAGAATTGGATATTAAGAGTTAGTTCATAATATTTATTTAGAAGTTCGTTACTCTCAAGATAGGATCATAGGAAACCAACTCCTTGCGACTATAGTGAAAACAGACTTAATTTGAGAACTTCCTCCCATGCAACTATTTCATGGGTAAAGTTTTATTTTTGGTAAGCCAGGTGTAATTCCTTAAATAAAAACTGAAATTCGATCTTAAATATACTTCTTCTCTCTTAATATTTCTATTTAAATTTTCAAGCTGTGTAGAAATAGTTAGCCTCTGTTTGGATCTTCCTTGCTGATCATAAATCAGTTTTTTTCGTTTTTCGAGGTAAGATATGTAGTTGAAAATTGGAAAGAGAAAATATGTGTGGTTAAAAAGTGGTTTGGAAAATTGTATAGATTATAAATTGGTTTATAAACCAATTATTTCTCTTTACCGAACAGAGGCGTTAGGTACACTATCTAATAACTTAGCAAGTGTTTGGTAAGATGTGTAGTTGAAAATTGGAAAGAGAAAATATGTGTGATTAAAAAGTGGTTTGAAAAATTGTGTAGATCATAAATTAGTTTATATATAAACCAATTATTTCTCTTTACCGAATAGAGGCTTAGACGATAGGTACGCTGTCTAATAATAATGATAAAGTGCACTTGCAAGTTCAGAAATATATTAGAAAACATTTCGATATTGACCATACACTCCACCAAAGTTAAGCATGAAAGTGTAATAGTTCATCAACCCTCAAAAGATGAAGCATAAAAAATATTTCATTGACACGTAAGTGTACATAGAGAAAAACTCACCTATTTTTTCATTTTCATATTCATACAAAGCATCGTAGTGATAATCATTGTCCTTATAGACATCGTAGTCATCATCGTAATCAATCTCATAATTCACTTTCCGAGTCATCGTACTACTTTCTGTCATATATAAACAAAACTGTAATCAAATATACATTTTTTTTTTTCAAATTATTATAATATGAGCTATCACCCTGTTAAAAAACAGTATACATAATTGGAAAAGACCAGTATCTATATAGAGCCAAATAAATTGGTCAGAAGTCCATAATTTCTTTAGCGAGTTCCAACTGATTGAAATGCTAAAGGCGACTATGGGAGATACATTCACAGCCCTTCCACAATTCTATCCGGGAATAGGAGTTTATAAAAATGCTAACAGGAAAACAAGATAGGCTGGATTGGTTTTGGTTCATCAATTAAATCAAAAGGCATCAAGGCTTCCTCATTGATAGAACACTAATATACCATTATTGAGAACAGGCCTTAACAGAGAGAACAAATACATGCTAGGAAAATCCTAATACCCAGAAACTAGGTAATGCAAATATCCAAGTTTAGACCTAACGGGAATTCAAAAGTTATCAAACCTCTGACGTAAGTTCCCGTGAAATCAAATTCACATGCCGCAAGAATGACAAGAGTAAATATTTTTCACCTCTAATGCCAATAATTAAAAATTATAGAAATTAGAAAATGAAAAAATTACAGCCAAGAAATTATCTTTTGTGGAACATTTAATAAGGAAATAATAAAAGGGCCAATCTTGTGTATCAAAAAAAATAAAGGCCAATCTTGAACTTAATAACTAATTTAACATAAACAATCCAAATTTAAACAGATTATACCTGCTGATACTGTAATCTTCGTTGTTCCACCAGTTCCACTCAACGCCTCCCAACTTTTTCCTTGCTGTGCAGCTGCAATGTGCAGTGAAAAGGAGTCAATTTTTCACGACCATGTTTTTATATCTCCATAGGACACTGAGGATTTGAATCGTCCCAATCCTAATAGGCAAAGGTTTAGCCAAAATTCAGCCCACAAAAGTAGTTTAGAGATTTTGTCTGAGCGCCGAGATTTTCCCCCAAATGGGTCCAGTGAAAATTGCTGGTGCTCGTAAAATAGCACAAATGGTCCTTCTTACGAAAATATATTCTCAAGTTTCTTCCACGTGAATTTGATCTGATTTGTGACCAAATTCTCAATTTATGCAATTGATACATATTCCACGATTTACATCATTCATTGAGATTACATTCTACATTCAAGACAAAACAGGTGAAGGCCCTTAAGGTGAGCGGCTAGCGAGGCCAGGTGATGGAAATTAGGGCTCCGTCCGTTTAATTTAACCTTCTTTTTTTTTTTTTTTTTTTTTTGTTTACACAAATACCCTTATTTTTGGACTATTTACAAAATACACTTTTGAGATTTTTAGGAAGTAAAAATATTATGTAAATCTTAGGTGCCACTTTTAAATATTTTTATCATTTTTTTAATAAATTTGTCACTTTTTTAAAAAATGAACACAATGTCACTTATTTAGAAAAAAAAATGTTATGTATATTATTTTCTTAATCAAACATAAATTAAAATTCTAGAATAAATTCATGACTTTTAAATTTTATTAAAAATATTAGAATAATTGTATCATTTTTTTTAAAAAAAGGTCACACAATGCCACTTTTTTTCAACATTGTTAGTCAATGTAACTTGTTAGTCAATGATAAATATTGGTGAATACAAGGGCCTTGTTGAAATTTATAAGGTGAAAAAGTGAAACAATATCACTTTTTTACAAAAAAATCGCGTCTTTCCACCTTTCCACGTGAGGTTGGTGAATCCTAGGGACTTGTTTAAATTTCAAAGGTGAAAAAGTGATACAATATCACTTTTTTACAAAAAAAAGTCGCATTCCTCCACCTTTTCATATGAGGTTGGTGAATGCGGGGCTTGTTAAAATTTCAAAGGTAAAAAAGTGCCACAATGTCACTTTTTTACAAAAAAACCGCATCTCGCCACCATTTCACGTGAGGTTGGTGAATGCAAGTCGCTTGTTGAAATTTCAAAGGTGAAAAAGTGACACAAAATCACTTTTTTTACAAAAAAAGTCGCATCTCGCCACCTTTCAACGTGAGGTTGGTGAATGTAAGGGGCTTGTCGAAATTTCAAAGGTGAAAAATGTCACTTTTTCACAAAAAAAAATCGCATCTAGCCACCTTTCCACGTGAGGTTGGTGAATGCAAGAGACTTGTCGAAATCTCAAAGGTGAAAAAGTGACACAATCTCACTTTTTTTAAAAAAAAGTCTCATCTCGCCACCTTTTTATGTGAGGTTGGTGAATGCAAGGGGCTTGTGAGATTTCGTGTGTGAAAAAGTGACACAACGTCACTTTTTTACAAAAAAAGTCGCATCTCGCCACCTTTTCATGTGAGGTTGGTGAATGCAATGGCTTGTTGAAATTTATAAGGTGAAAAAGTGACAATCCAAAAAAGTCACGTCTCACCACCTTTCCACGTGAGGTTAGTGAATGAAAGAGACTTGTTGAAATTTCAAAGGTGAAAAAGTGACACAATGTCACTTTTTTTTACAAAAAAGTCGCATCTCGCCACCTTTCCAAGTGAGGTTGGTGAATGCAAGGGGCTTGTTGAAATTTCAAAGCTGAAAAAGTGACACAATGTCAAATTTTTACAAAAAAAAAAAAAAATCACATCTCGCCACCTTTTCACTTGAGGTTGGTGAATGCTAGGGGGCTTGTCGAAATTTCAAAGATGAATTAAAGTAAGTTGTTGATTTTGATGTTGATGTGATGAGTACAATAACAGATGACTTTCATGTATATGAGTGTGCAACTTTCGATCAAGTATTATGTTCTTGTAGCACGATTGTATTACGCATTCTCCATATACAAACACATCGTCACTTTTTAACTTTTTTACCTTTTCTTTTAACTAAGAAATGACATCAAAATTGACACAATCTGGCCTGGCAAAAGCACATTGTAAACTCTTAAATATTGCTTGACAAATGACATTTGCACAATCAATACATCCCCTCTTTGCATAGTCCTCTTAGTTATAAATTCCTCAACCTGAGCTTATGACATTTGCCAATTCAATCACGCCATATTAAAACAAAGGAACTAGAACATTATAAGATGAATAATCTAGCGGGTAATACTATAGCATTAGGACCTATTTTGAATTCGCCAATGATTGAAAATTACTATAGGATGATTCCCATGAAATGGCTTCATAGTCTGTAATTAACAGAAGAACTCCCAAACACTTCCCTAGTCACGTGTCCAACAATAAACATACTATTTAAAATACTAAATTGTTTCTAATAATTAATAATCGCACAGTTTTATATTCTCCAACACTATAAAACCAGCTATCAATTCTTCATTTTTAGCAACTCAAGCTTGGAGCCAAAAAATAATAAGCTTTACAAGTAAAAAACATGGCATCCCAATTTTACTTATCAGCTCATTGTTCCTGCCAGTTTGGTTCATGGAATTGACCACTTACCCAACTCCATTTTCGAAAAAGATTTTTTTATTATTATTATTATTATTATTTAGCCAATTGGTAAAGGGAAATGTTGAACTCAACCAGCCGAAAGGGAACACCCACATCCCAAAGACAAAACCAATCACAATTCCACCACAATACCAAACAAATCCACAATGTCCAGCCATAAACAAAAGGGACAAAACGTTGAACCAACAGTAGCCAAAATCACAAATAGATAGGCAAAAACGAAGGGAACAATGCACAAAATAAGAATCTCGAACCAGAGACACCGAAATCATATCTTGGATCTGCCCAACAAGAAAATATGTTCAGGCAGTAGAAAAGGAGCAAGGTAGCCAAGAAGATAGTAGCCAAAAACAAAAGAAAACCAAAATCACAACACCCAGCTGAGAAACCCAAGAGAAATCCGAAATCGTCATGCCAAGTTGTTCAAAATCTGCAGAGCTGTATTATCGGCCCTTCCAGTTCGCTATGAGAACGTTGTGGCCTACGTATCATCTTCATCTGCATTGATGGAAGGTGAGAGTGGTTGTGTGTTTGAGTGTGATTACGCTTAAGGTTTGAGGATTTTGATTTAAAACCTCAAGTCCCAGCTCAACCAGAGATCGGGTGGGGTGAGTTGATAAAGAGTGAGAGTTCTGATTTGGAGATTTGGGGGTAAGACCGTATTTTTACGGTGTTTAAAGTTTTAAATTCGGAGCAGATAAGATCACCCCCGATCCGAAATATTCATCTTATAATGTTTAAAAACATTTGAAATCTAACAAAAAAATACATTTTGGTCGTCAAATCATTTGGTACAATGTTGAATGACCTTTGAAGTTTCAGAAATTACGGTTGCTTAATTTTGTAATTTGATTGTCAATATTTTGATGAGAAACGTGTCAAGATTATGGCCATAACTGTCTATTGGTCCAGAATTTCACAAATTTATATTTAATTTCCGTTTTAATTATTTCTTAACTCTGTTTTGGGCCCATTAGCTGCTAGGCCATGCTCGAAAAGGTCACCATATAACCTATAACCAAACCTTCTCGAGAACTCTCTTTACAAGATTCCAGAGGTTTGAAATGTGGGTTCTGGGGAATTCTTTGGAAAATAACATTAAGACTATCAGTACAAATTTCAACTTCAGATTCATCTGTGAAGCCTATTTCAATAAGTAAACTTTTAAGCAACATACACTCTTTTACAGCATCTGTTGCTGCAATGTATTCAACCTCAGTTGCTTGACTTTTAGTGGATAGTTGAGATTGAGTACCATAAAAAAAATTAAAATGTACCAAACAAGGGCTCAAGTCTTTGAGAAATTAAACATAATATTTTCCTCAAACAAAACATCGGTTTGGTAAAAAATAAAAAATAAAAAAAGAGTCTACATCAAGATTGTGTTTACACTTGATGGTGCTGACATTTTTTTGAGAACGTGAGGTTGTAAGACATGACATAAACTCTAAGGCAAGTGGGAATTTATTGGGTTGTATGCCCATATAGTATATTTTGCTGTGATAAAATAATATTTTATAACAAATAATTTCTAGTTTTACTAAATTCCCATTATGACGTAATAAAAGTGTTTTATAATTTATTTAATTATTTTGGAAGTTAAAAAAATAAAACGGAGTTTTTAATTAAATGAAACAATTTCCACCATTTAAGTCTGTTAAAAAGCACAAATGATTTCTAACTTTTGAATTTCTTACGATAATAGTCTCTAATATATTAAGCCAATGTTTGACGTATTTAGTTTGTAACCTACAAACATTTGACATATTTAGTTCTTAATATAACAAGCCATGTTTGAGATCAATTATTTCAAATAATTTGGTTTGTAGTTGTATTTTTTAAAGAATTTATGGTTAAAAAAAATTAATTTACGTGTATATTATTTTATTGATAGAAGATGTGGTTGAAAATAAGTTTTATTGATAAAATATGTGGTTGACTTAGTTAAATAAAATTGATTTAAACTCGAGAGAAAAATCTCAATATATATTCGTGAATTCGATCAAGCACTATTATTTGAATAAAACTTAAGTTTGAAATTAATATTATAATTAACTACGGTAAAATCATGAGTCCCAACATTTTTAAAATCACTTTAGAAAAAACCAATTTCGTTATTCGCAATATATTTCATATCGCATTTAGTTTAATAATTTCACGTTTTAATTTAATTTACAAAATCATCATTCGATCGTTCAAATAAAATTAGATAAGACACATTTCAATACTTAATTACAATCCTTGTGTGAATGATAATCTTTTGTCTACTATATTACTTGTCATGTTCCGTACATTTGCAATTTTTTGCACGTTGGTTGAAAACGAGTTTTACAAAAATAAAGCTTATTCTGAATTTTTAAAGTGCACATTAAAAGATTTAACAAAAATTCACCACATTAATAGTTCAACAACTTAATGGTAAAAAAAAAAAAATCGAATTAGTTTGTTTTTCAAACTATTGTCCAACGTATTAGTTCGTTTATGTTTCATTCATTTTAAATTATATCATTTAAGTTCTATAATATTATCTATAAACTACATTTTATTAATTATTATTCTTTTGATAATTATTGTGTTATTTTGAAATCGAAAAAATATGTAATATGAGTGTCAAATCGAAGATCACAACAAAAAGTTAAATATAAGATAACAAGTGAGAGCAAACTGAAAAATATATTGTCCGTAAAATCGCCTCAAAAATCAAAAGTAAAAGTTTTTACTTTATATTTCTTAGGTTTCCTTAGTATTCCATTCATTTTAAATTATATCATTTAAGTTCTATAATACTATCTATAAACTATATCTTTTTAATAATTTTTTTTTATATAATTATTGTACTATTTTGAAGTCGAGAAATATGTAATATAGATGTCAAATTAAAGATTTCAACGAGAAGTTTAATACAAGATAACAAGTTAGAGCAAACTATAAACATTTTGTCCGTAAAAACGTTCCAAAGATCAAATGTAACAGCTTATTTTATATTTCTTACTTTTCTTCAATATCTCATTCATTTTAAATCATATCAATTAAATTATATAATACTCAGTATTCAGAAAACCTGAAATCAGTTCGACCTAAAAAAAGCAATAGATCAAGGGTTGGACGAGGTCGAACCTGTTTTAATTAAAAATAATTATTATTATTTCAAAGATCATAAAATTTTCCAACAAAAAAAGTTATTTTATAAATAAAATAACATTTACTCATTTGGAAATAAAATTAAATACACAAAAATATAAAAACAATATTATTTAATTTCAAAATTACCAATTCGAAACAAATATAGATTTATGATTGTTAATTTTATTTCAAAATATTTTAACATATAAAAAATAATATTAAAATAACTTATTTAAAATAAAAAAGTTCAACAAACAAATAAATAATTGTTGAATTGTATTTTCTTGTATTTATTGAGATATATTATGTACAATATATATAGCTGTGTCTAGGCATAATTACAGGAAGTAATAAAGAATTGTAATTACAAAATCAAAACTGATCCTAAACTCTAGCTGGACAGACTCTTGATGGCTTGATTAATGGTGTGCAGATTTTCTGGAATTGCTGATTATGTGGGACTCTTGATTGCATGATTTTGTGCAATTAATCTGACACCCTCCCTCAAACTTGGCGGTCCAGCACGGACAAGTTTGCTAGCGAGAGAGGCATGACGATGCTTGTGTAGTGGCTTGGTGAGGAGGTCGGCCGGCTGATCAACAGAGGGTATGAAGCAAACCCGATGGCTGCCAAGGGCCACTTTCTCTCGAACAAAATGGTAATCCAGTTCTATGTGCTTAGTGCGAGCATGGAATGAGGTGACCCTGCACCGACTATAGGTAATGAGGGGCGACGGGTTGGTACATGGACCAGGAGATCGGCTGGTTGTGTGCGATGATGGAGGCAGACTGTTTGTTGATTCATCTGATGAGTGTTGAATGGAATTAGTGGGTTGTGGGATGTTGGATGGTGGAACCAAGTCTGCTGGGACTGAAATTGGGCTTGAAATATGAATGAATTCATCAAGGCCTGCTTCTGGAACCTTTTGTACCTGCAAATTTTTATAGGGAAAATTCATTTCGTTAAACAAAACATTCCTAGACACATAAACTCTACCTGTAGAAGGAACTAGACAACGATAACCTTTGTGATGTGGACTGTAACCTAAGAATACACATTCTATACTAGGACTTGACAATTTATTAGAAATATATGAGCCAAGGTGAGGAAAACACGAACAACCAAACACACGAAGAAAAGAATAGGATGGTGGGTTACGAAAGAGACGATTATGGGGAGTGTCCCAATCAAGAGTTGATGTAGGAAGGAGGTTGATTAGATGGACTGAAGTCAATGCAGCTTCAACCCAAAGGTTTTGAGGAGCACCAGGTGTGAGAAGGAGATTGCGAGTCATGGTTGCAATATGACAATGTTTGCGTTCGGCAAGGCCATTTTGTTGAGGAGTATGAGGGCAGGAGAATCGTTGTTGAATACCCAAATGATGAGGTTCGAAGCGCGGAAGAAACGCCGGAAAGTTCCGAACTCAGGTTGTGGTTGGACGGATGAATCATGACCCGATATTCACGACGCGATGGCTCGACGATGCGGAATAAAGAACCACGACTTTCGAAACACCACAAGGATTTGCCCAATCTCCTTGATAAGTCTCTGATTTGAACGTCACAAATATTCTCGGGAATATTTGATAAATTCGGGATGAACGCCACAAGATAATCAATCTTGATAAGTTTGGGTTTGTAATGTGAATCCACACATTAAACAATTGAAAAACATTCAATCTCTGTTTTATTTAATCATCAAAGTCCTAATTTACAATGAATCAAAAAGGCGTATAAATAAGCAAAATAAAACCCTAATCGCTAATTTACTCAAAATAGAATTCTAACTAACCTAAAATAGCTAAAACTGATAAGGAAATAAAATAATGCGAAATCTGGAAAAAATCTGATCCGTTAATCCGTTACGGCCGTAAAGATGACACTTACGGCCGTAAGTGTGTTTCTGGTTAAGGTTACGGCCGTGATCCCTTATTTACGGCCGTAAATCAAAAATCTTGAAATTCTGCATTTTAACCCGAGGGAAGGTTACGACTGTGACATATGTTGGTTACGGCCGTGAAAGCACTTCTGCATAATTTTTGGTTCCTTTCGACACGGTTTGATCTTCAAAGCTCGTCGAACCTGCTGAATTCTTGTTTTGGCTTGAATATTTAAATTTTCCCTCAAGCCTGCTATGACTCCGATTGTCGAGGGTCCGGATCACATCATACCCTCCTTCTTTAGGATGATTCGTCCCGAATCATAGCTTTGTTCCTGGTGTTCCACTTCACCTCCTGGATCAAACGGAAAATTTCTGCTTCCATGCCATGAGTTCAATAAATTGGAATCATTTGATTTGCTAACACGGAAGAGATGGAGCTTGAACTTCCATTGCCATTCGTAGTGTGGTTGAAGCTTCCAGTCATAATTAACCTGCAAAAAAGATTTAAACAAAATAGGGAGGGACATGTTAGCTTTATGAGGTACAAGGTATGGATCCTTGTATTCATGACAAACCACCACCAACTCCACTTCTTGAACCACGAGGCTCTTCTCTTCGCCTCTTTCCTCCTTTGCAATTTCTTGTTCGATTTTTTTATCTTCAAACTCAACCACATCTCCGACCTCCACATTTGAATCACCATGTTCATGTACTATCTCATCACTACCAAAATGTGGATCTTCCAATTCAAAGCTCAAAATTTGAACTTCTACCCCAACTTCTAGTTCCTCATCATATTTTGGAGTTTGTTCACCTAACTCCACGTTTTCAACTCCTACCACAAAGTTCGGGGTCTCTTCAACTACTTCTAATTCATGTTTCAAGCCTCCCTCCTTCTTTTCAACATTCATATCCCGAGGCTCAACCATAACATGTATTTCACTCTCCTCTAACCATTTAATCACCGCCTTTCGTTTCTCCTCCTATTTTCGCAATTTAGCCAAATATTTTCTTTCTGCCTCCCGTTCACACCTCAATCTTTCCTCATAAATTTCTTTTTGAATTTTCAAAATTGCTTTTGGATCAATCTCAGCTCCTCTCTTAACCCCGATTCCATCCCTAGGTTTAGGATCACGCCTATAATCACTAGGATTTGTTTGAGATCGCCCATTTTTCAATTTCCCTTCCCTTTCATCTAATTTATCCAACCTAACCAAAGCCTCATTCAAAAATCTCCACATACGTTCTTTGGCGTTTTCATGGGAATTGGACATTGTAAAATTTATGTGGAAGGACACAGAAAAAGAATAATGAAAATAAAAGATCAAGAAATTCAAGAAAGTGGTTCTTGAATGGACTCTTTTTTTTTTTTTTTTTTTTTGAATTTTAGGATGAATTTTCGGAATAAAAAAAATAAATTTTTTTTTTTTTATAAATCCGAAAATTCGACAATGAACACAACAAAACAAACGGAACTTAATTCGGATAAGAATTAAGCAAAACAAACACTTTTGAATTTTGTTGGATTTTTATATGGATCAAAAAAAGAAAAAATTTACTGGCACGAATAACAAGAAAATCAAGAAAAGAAAGACTCAACAACAATATATGGATGATTTTTATGGGACTCGATGATAGACATAAAAATCAAACTGGATAGAAAAACCTGAATTCAGAGTCCAGCTCTGATACCAAATGATGAGGTTCGAAGCGCGGAAGAAACGCCGGAAAGTTCCGAACTCAGGTTGTGGTTGGACGGATGAATCATGACCCGATATTCACGACGCGATGGCTCGACGATGCGGAATAAAGAACCACGACTTTCGAAACACCACAAGGATTTGCCCAATCTCCTTGATAAGTCTCTGATTTGAACGTCACAAATATTCTCGGGAATATTTGATAAATTCGGGATGAACGCCACAAGATAATCAATCTTGATAAGTTTGGGTTTGTAATGTGAATCCACACATTAAACAATTGAAAAACATTCAATCTCTGTTTTATTTAATCATCAAAGTCCTAATTTACAATGAATCAAAAAGGCGTATAAATAAGCAAAATAAAACCCTAATCGCTAATTTACTCAAAATAGAATTCTAACTAACCTAAAATAGCTAAAACTGATAAGGAAATAAAATAATGCGAAATCTGGAAAAAATCTGATCCGTTAATCCGTTACGGCCGTAAAGATGACACTTACGGCCGTAAGTGTGTTTCTGGTTAAGGTTACGGCCGTGACATATGTTGGTTACGGTCGTGAAAGCACTTCTGCATAATTTTTGGTTCCTTTCGACACGGTTTGATCTTCAAAGCTCGTCGAACCTGCTGAATTCTTGTTTTGGCTTGAATATTTAAATTTTCCCGTCAAGCCTGCTATGACTCCGATTGTCGAGAGTCCGGATCACATCACCAAAGCTTTGCAAAAGTGAGAAAAAGCATTATTGATGTATTCGGTTCCATTGTCACTTTGAAGATATTTAACAGTGGTGTTAAATATATTTTTAGTCATAGCAACAAATGTTTGGAAGTGAGTTAGAACTTCATTTTTATGGCGCATAGGGTAAATCCAAGTATAACGAGAGAATTCATCAGTAAAGAGAACATAATACTTGAATCCAGTAACGGAAGTAGTAGGCGATTGCCAAACATCACTATGAATAATGTAAAAAGGAGTACTCGCAGTCTCTTTATTTGCATTGAAAGGTAATTGGTGAGATTTACTAAGTGCGCACTCATGACAAAAAGAATTATAAGATAATTTTGAACCAACAGCAGGACCTAGATGAGTTAGAACATCAGATGACGGATGACCCAAACGATTGTGCCAGACAGAAGAGTGGATGGAGGCAAGAGCTTGAGGAGGACTGTAGATGGCGGACAAATTGAGGGGGTAGAGACCGTCTTTACAAAGGCCCTGAAATAAGAGATGACCAGTTCGTAAGCAATAAATCTGGTAAAAATCTGGAGCAAATAAAAAGAAAACGAGATTATCTTTAGTGAAGCGAGCTACAGAAAGAAGGATTTTACGAATAGAGGGAATATGAAAGACATTCTGTAAGGAAAAATTGGAGGAGCCTAATGCCAAAGATAGGTTACCAGTGTGAGAAACGGGTAATGAGTCCCCATTTCCCATATAGACATTGTGAGGTCCATCATAAGTTTGTGGTTTATTGACGGGCATGGAAGTCATGTGATGGGTTGCTCCAGTATCCGGGTACCAATTTGGATCAGAGGCAAAATGAGCTCCAGAAAATGGTGCAACAGTAGATGGACCAGAGAATTTGTGGGGGCATTGGTTCAGCCCATGCTGATTTGAATGACAGTTTGGGCACCATTGAGGAGCTGGGCCCAAAATTCCATTTGAACCTGGGAGTGAGGCCCATGCAGGGGAGGAAAAGGGGCCTGGTATATATTGTGGTGGATAAGAAGGAGAAACAACTCCTTGGAATGCCGCAAGTTGCTGCTGGGGATGGGATGATTGTTGTCGCCGATTATTTTTCCGACCAGAGGAGTAATTGCGGCCAGAAAAAGGTCGTCCAGAGTTAGAGCGATTATCACGGCGTGAAGAAGAGGAGCTTTGGTTGAACATTGCAGTAGCAGATCCATGGTCAGCAGGAGGTTGATTCTGAGCATCGAAAGCCAGAATTCTTGCACGAAGTTCTGAAAAAAATGGTAGTTTTTGGGTTGTGAGAGCAGTGCGCAACATTAAATATTCTGGGCCTAGACCATGAAGTGTGGCAATTACAAGATCAGAATCAGTAACAGGTTGATTAATGGAAGCTAAGGAATCAGCAATAGATTTGGCTTGCTGGAGATATGCATCGACAGACTGAGATCCCTTTTTAAGATCGAAGAGCTGAAGTTTTAAGCTTGTAGATGTAGCTACTGATTGCTGAGAATAGTGCTTTGCGAGGCAATCCCAAATTTCCTTGGATGTATCAAATCCAATAGTGAGGCGAGCAACATTTTCAGTTAGTGATGAGGTGAGTATACTGACTATTTGTTGATCAGTAGTGAACCACTTCTTATGTTCTGGGTTGGGGATGGTGGTAGCTGCTCTTCCATCACTTGGTGTAGCATTGATTATGGAATTAGATTCTGGAATTGATCCATCGACATAGCCCATGAGCTTCGCACCATTGAGAAAGGACTTGATCTGGCGGAGCCACACAAGGTAATTGGTCTCGTTTAGCTTGATGAATTGTGATGTGTTTTGAGTGATTGAGGGTGGTGGGGAAGATGATTCGGCCATGAGGAGAAGAGGTGGATAAGAGGGGAGGAAGAGAAGAGGAATACAGGAAGGGAGAGATGATAGACGCAGATAGGAAGGAAAGAGGAGACAGACACAGATAGGATCCTAAAACCTAGGCTGATACCATGTTGAATTGTATTTTCTTGTATTTATTGAGATATAGCTGTGTCTAGGCATAATTACAGGAAGTAATAAAGAATTGTAATTACAAAATCAAAACTGATCCTAAACTCTAGCTGGACAGAGTCTTGATGGCTTGATCAATGGTGTGCAGATTTTCTGGAATTGCTGATTATGTGGGACTCTTGATTGCATGATTTTGTGCAATTAATCTGACAATAATAAATAAAAATATTTTTTAAAAAGAAAAAGAAAAATTCTATAAAAATTAGGATTTCCTAATTTTGATTAATTTTGTACATGTTGTTACTTGTATTTTCTATTTTGATTAATTTTATCTTTTTAAAAGCTTTGAATTCGATAATATTTTGTATTAAAATATTATTATAATATATTTTTATTTAATATGATTTTATAATTAACATATTTTCATAAATTTTGATCAAATCATTACACAAACATACTAGTCTATACCTACAGAAATCCCAAAACTCTCTCTCAAAGTCGTCGCCTCCTCTCAGCTTTCCTACTCGCCTCTCGGTTTCTTATCGCTGGCAACACCACCACCACCACCACCACCACCCCACTATTCTCTGGAATTCATATATTTCTATCCCTTAGCACCTGTTCTTCAATTGATTTAGTAGGGGAGCTTCTTAGTATTTGAAAGACAACAATGGAAGATAGTTTGACGAAAGCTGTTAAGTATTTACTTTAAATTGTTAAAAGTTAAAGGACTTAAATTGTAATCGAAGAAAAAAAAAGGCTTTGTAATCAATTGCCTCAATTTATGGGAATCCTAAAGGAATTGAATTACGAATCCTTGGCATTCTTCTACTGCGTGTCCTTGTCGAATTAGAGGAGGTATTAATTATCTACATAATTTCTTTCTACAAAAGATTGTGGAAGTGGAAATAGATTACAATGACTACGTGTCTCATTGGATTGAAATTGAGAACAGAGCATTGATATGGTAGAATAGTAGTTAACCTAGGAAAGGAATCTTCCAACCGAATTGTCATGGGCTGACGTGATTTTAGTTGTATAAATACACATATTATTTTCTTTTTGTTAGAGCACGTTGATTAAAAAGTATTGTGAAGAAAAAAATATAGTCTAACATCTTGATTTTTTTTTGATTCTTTTTAAATTGTACAAAGAAGTAGAAATTGATAAATGTGATAAAACTTGATTATTTTTCTTACAATATTTGGAGGGTTCGGTGAGTGCAACTTCTATATAATTGTCACAATTTATTATATAGTGAAAAGCTTTGGCGAGGATCCGTGGACGTAGGTAAGTTTTCGAACCATGTAAATTTCTGTATTCGTACTTATTTTCTGGTTTGCTTATTAATTCTTGAACATCAAAATTCTCGTGGGGTTAATTAGAAAGGGAATTGGCATCGTCGACGGGGAATCGACGTCTAATTGACAGAGCATTAGGTGGTTCGAAGATATTTTTGGAGCAAAAGAAAATATGTATATCGAGTACAACGTGAAGAATTTGACTGGAATATCAATTTTAGCTTGTGGTAGTACAATTCATGGATGTATTGATTCAGATGAGACTGCAGAAAGCTTTGAAGGAAAAATCAACCCCAAGTTCCGACAAAAAAACTGAATCCAATACAAGTGATGAAGATTGAGAAGATTTAGATTTGAAGGCTTCTAGCATGGTACAACTTTATTTGACCAATAATGTTCTTGCAAATATTTATGGAATACCTGCTGTGAAGGAATTGTGGGAAAAACTGGAAGAGTTGTATCAGATGAAGAGCTTGTCAAATAACTTATATCTGAATGAGCGGTTTCGTTCTTTGAGAATGAATGCAGTATGAAAATCTTAGACCATCTTAGTGTTCTCAATGAGATTGTTTCTGAACTGGAATATATTGGAGTTAGGATTGATGATGAGGATAAGGTTCATCTGGTCTCTTCCATTCACGTTTGAGCACATCATATTGATTTTGATGTACGAGAAGGAAACTGTTGGGCAATTAATCTAATTAAGGAAATGGACCGGTATTGAGCCCAATATTCAGTCCAGCTTTAGAGCCCATGTTACACAATTTTAATCTGAGGCTCAAGTCCGGATACATTACACTTCAACCGGACCTTTATAACCCGGTCCGGACTCATCTCAACCATTGATCTGTTCTGATGAATCTGAGCCGTCCATTTGTAATGAAAAGGAAAGGAGACGTTCTGACTGCATCCATTCTGATCCAGGCGCTTCTTTTTCACTCAAACCCTAATACTCTCTCTCTCTCTCTCTCTCTGTAGGCGATTTTTCATCGCCTCATCCGATCTTTCATATTTCTTCATACTTCTTCCAGAAATTCTTAGATATTGTTTGTATATTCTTATTGATAGTGGTTGATACTGATTTTGTGATAATCAGTATACATTTTTATGAGTTTTGGCATAATTTTCTGCAACTCAGTTGATCTTTGTGGTTCTTTGTACGAGTTCTTTGATTTCTTGAAGTTTTATGTATATTTCTGGGTTTTGGATTTGTTTCTGTAATTTTTTATGGTTTCTGAATAAAGTGTTTTGATTCTTTGTGGTTAACACTTGTTCTTGTTCTTTGTGGTTTGATTCTGAGCCTTAAATCCTTACAGTGGTATCAGAGCCTTAGGGTTCTTTGAAAAATCAGTGGATTTGACTCAGATCTGGTAGATCCAGAATTTTATTTTTTGGATTTAGGATTTTCTGGAAACGGATCTTACTTCTTCAAACGATTTTAGGGTTTCTGAACCGTTTAAACTTTTAAGAAATTTTTTTATTTTCTTAAGTCGTTTTTTACAAACCCTAACAGTATATCACTTTTGATTTCTGAAAATTTTGTTTAAAATCTTTCAGATTCAAAATTTCTTTTAAAGATTTTTATATAAAATTTTTTAAAATTTCGTGGATTCTGTTCTTACTGAAACCTATTTTAAATTTAGGGTTGTTGAAATTTTGCGTATCTGGATCTTATTTCTGAGTCCACATTACTGAGGATCTTGAGACACAGAATATTTTCTATAAAATATTCTGGTCACATATAGATCCTACATTGTTCTTGGTGGTTGATCCTTCGTGGTGGATGCTGGTGATATTTCTTTGTGGATTAATTCTTTGTGGTGGATAATTAATATTGATACTTTGTGGCCCTGGACTTCTGGGATTCTGATTCCTTGTGGAAGCTGCAATAGCTTAATAAAAATCTATAATCAGGTGATATTATTCAATTACTGTAATCTTATACTGTAAATTTGATTTCTTCAAATTTCCTGTTCTCTCCCAAATCTCTCCGTTGAAGCCTATAACTTGGACCTCTAGCTTACCTTTGTTCAGGATTTCATTGAGAATCCGGGAATCTGAGAGAGTGTGAAAATATCCAGTATAGGTTGAGGGATATTTCTTCATACTTCTTCCAGAATTCTTAGATATTGTTTGTATATTCTTAGTGATAGTGGTTGATACTGATTTTGTGATAATCAGTATACATTTTTATGAGTTTTGACAGAATTTTCTGCAACTCAGTTGATCTTTGTGGTTCTTTGTACGAGTTCTTTGATTTCTGGAAGTTTTATGTATATTTCTAGGTTTTGGATTTGTTTTTGTAATTTTTTATGGTTTCTGAATAAAGTGTTTTGATTCTTTGTGGTTAACACTTGTTCTTGTTCTTTGTGGTTTGATTCTGAGTCTTCAATCCTTACAGAAACGATGAAAATTTCAGAAGTTAAGTTGATTAGGTTGAAGTGACGGTTCATCTAAAAAGTTTTGCTTGTTACTGAAAAGTGAAAAAGAGGTAACTTCATGAAGAAGAAGGTAATGTACTGGAACTATGGTAAATCTAGTTATGTGAGAAGAAATTATCCAAAAGATAGAGCAGAGTCAGCTAACTGCTCGGAGGTGTACAATGTGACTCTCCTGATGGGGGGGGGGGTGGTGATGATGAACTTTAGTAAAATAAGACTTCCTTATGACATGAAGTCAGTTGCCATGATAGAAGATGTGTTCTTGCTGGTGGGTACATGTGTTTGCACACGTGCATTGATTTGACATTAATGCAAGGTGTGTTGTGAAATTGATGTCGATGCCTAATGAGCTTCAAGGAAAGCCAAACATGGAAGTTGCACCATAATTTTTCAGCAATGTTTATTTCGACATGAGCCGATGAAAAGTTCTGAGTTCGTTGATAAATTTGAGTGGTTATACTCATATAGTGGAGTATGAAATAGTCAAAGTGCGTCAAAAGCTTGCCCATTTCCAAATATTGTAAACGAAAGAGATAATATATTTTTGGCTCCTTTTCGATAAGGTGAAGATTGTTAGGTATTTACCTCAAATTGTCAAAAGTTGAAGAATTTAAATTGTAATCGGAGAAGAAAAAAAAAAAAAGCTTTGTAATCAATTGCCTCTATTTATGGGAATCCTGAAGGAATTGAATTACGAATCCTTTGCATTCTTCTACTGCGGGTCCTTGTCGAATTAGAGGAGGTATTAATTATCTACATAATTTCTTTCTATAAAAGATTGTGGAAGTGGAAATAGATTACAATGACTACGTGTCTCATTGGATTGAAATTGGGAACAGAGCATTGATATGGTAGAATAGTAGTTAACCTACGAAAGGAATCTTCCAACCGAATTGTCATGCGCTGACGTGATTTTAGTTGTATAAATACAAGTTTTTTTTTTTTTTTTTGGTTAGAGCACATTGATTAGAGAGCATTATGAAGAAAAATGTAATTTAACATCTTGATTTTTTTTGAATTCTTTGTAGATTGTACAAAAGAGTAAAAATTGGTAAATGTGATAAAATTTAATTATTTTTCTTACAATATTTGGATGGTTTGATGAGTACAAATTCTATATAATTATAACAATTTATTATATAGTGAAAAGTTTTGACGAAAATTCGTGAACGTAGGCAAGTTGTCAAACTCCGTAAATTTTTATGTTCGTACATATTTTCTTGTTTGATTATTAATTCTTGAACATCAAAATTCTTGTGTAATTAATTAGAAAGGAAATTTGTATATAATTCTCAACAAGGAGTGCTCGAGGCACAAAGGCAAAACAAAGTTCACAATGGGAACAAAGAAAGATGATTTGAGCAAAGGTAGAACTCGTGTCACCAAAGGTATTTCAATTGACAAAAATCAAACTAACTCTTCTTTTAAAGCCATTGGGAAGGGGAAAGAACACGTTCCAAATAAAAGCTGTGAGTTAAATTTACCCGATTCGGACGATGACGAGTTTATGCGAAGACCGAAGAAATTTCTGGAAGGGTTTCACGACTGTAAACTTTGTTGCAGCAAGATTCGAAATAAAAGGAATCAAGAGCGTATTATTGAGCGCAAAACTCCACGTCCACGTCCACCACGGTCGGAGATTTTGGAAGAAACAGCAGCAATTAGAAAGCTATTTGAAGTCTTCAGAGGAGAGAACGGCTTTGACAATTGAATCCCCGAATGACTTTCTGGGAGGACAGTATTTGGGATTTGAAGCTAAGAGACGTAGGATGAATTTTTGATCCTCTTTATTTATCTCTGTAATTGGACTAGGCCACCGTTTGGTAAATGTCATTATTTTTGGTTTTTTTTCAAATTATTTTTTAATTACACACTTTTTTTTCTTCAATTTTCAATCACTACTTTTTACCTCAAAATCATAAATAAACTAGTTTATAAATCTAACAGTGATATCAAACGGAAGACTCATCATTTGTGGGTTTATCGTCAGTTCAGATGAAGAATGTTGAGCTTGGAGGTTATCTTCCAAAAAAACATAAAAATACACAAGTTCAAAAAACAAAAAAATTCTAATTTTTTAACCATAAATTCTTCAAAAATTTACACTTACAAATCACATTATTTTAAACAACTAGTCTCCAATGAGGACTTATTATATTAGGGACTAAATACGTCAAACAGAGCTTAATATGTTAGAGACTATTATTGCAAAGTAATTCAAAGGTTATAGATCATTCGTACTGTTTATCCATTTTTAACAGTGGGAATTAACAGATTCTGACGAAGAGGACTATTTTCGTAACGTTTGGTGATTCTAAGGGTATAAATGTCAAAATTGAAACGTTTGAGACTATTTTCACAAGAAACATAAAGGTTAGGGTCCATTTTTGATGTTTACCCGGTACTTTTCAGAAGCTCTTTTTTTCCACCAAACTTTTATGTATCGCAAATTAGTCCCTCAACTTAGTTTTCATTTGTATATTAAGCTCTATTTGTTAAAAATCTTGTATTTAAAAACTTTTTTATATATATTTTTGAGATATAATATGTGGTTAAAATGTGGTGATAGAAAATGTGTAAGATTAAAAAGTGATTTGAAATTTAACTCTTCCTAGGATTCTAACAAACATGCCTAGGAAGTGCCTAGTCTCGCTTTATTAATTTTTAAATTTTTTTTCTTTTCAATTACAGCATGTTTGGTAATGTGAATTGTTTCTAAAAATTTTCTCAAATTTATTTTCTCCCTCACATTTATATAGGACCCACCACATTTCATATTTTTCAGTCACTTTCCAAGTACACATTTCTCACAAAATCATTTTTTCTTCTATTACCAAAGAGGCTTAGTTTCAGATTTTTAAATGACTATGGGTGTATAAAAATAAAAACTGAAAACATGTTAATTTTTATTTTAACCCAAACAATAGTCAAAAGAAAATTGAAAACTTGAAAATTGTATATTGATTAATTATTAAGTAAATATAGTAGTTTGTAATTTTAGATGTTTTGTATGTATTATTTTATTTATTAAATAATTTTTAGAATAATTAAAAATATGCTAGTAAAGCTTGTCCTCCCTGTCTAGCCACACTTAGGGGATGTTCTCTTTGTATTTCGATTTTGAATTTTGGTTGTTTGTTTTGGGATTGTTGAAAACGTGTTCTCTTTGTGATTTTGAAAAACTGTTTTCAAAAATAGAAAACTAAAAAATGCGCTTACTTTGTAATTTTTTGATATATTTATTTCGTAATATTTTATATGTAAAAAATGGTTGATTTGTTAAATTACATTAATTTTAATGTCAATAAATCAGTTAGTTCTCTATATCAATAAATTCATTATTAATATTGTTTCAGCTGCGTGAAGGAAGTGTCTTACATTTACAAAAAAAAAAACTTAACATGGATCTATATAATGGAAAAATAATAGAAGAATTTCAAGTGAAGGAAGTGTCTCACATTTACAAAAAAAAATTTATCAAAAAAAATAATAAAATCTTAACATGGATTTATATGTAATTGCAAAATAATATAAAAATTTCAAGTGAATGAAGTGTCTCACATTTATACAAAAAAATAAAAAATCTTAACATGAATTTATATATAATGGCAAAATAACATAAGAACTTCAAGTGAAGGTAGCGTCTCACATTAATAATAATAAAAAAAAGGAAGTCCAAAACAAGCGTTTTGAACTTTTTAACACAAAATATCCAAAACTCAATAAACTCGTGTTGAGTTTCCTTTGTATTTTTATTTTTTTTTGGAAAATGCATTTCTGAAAATGGGCAAAGTGAACGCGTTTTCGATATTTCCAAAAATCTAAAACTCAAAACAGGCTGAAAACAGCAAAGAGATGGAGCCTTAGTTTTTTAGAACACGGACTATTCCATTGACTTGTTTGATATAAGTTCTTTAAGTTTATTTTTCTCAAACTCATTTTTAGTTACGCATTCTGAGTAAAATAATTTTGCACATCCATCAATAATATTCTTAATATTTTAATCATATATTCTCAAAAAAAAAAAAAAAAAGTCTACTTTTATAATAAAATAGAATTTTACACAAAAGAGACCGTTAATAAAATTTTAATGGTATTTGACCCATTGTTTACTAGTCAATTTAGAACAAATATTAGGGTTTCAACCAATGGTAGAATTAATGTGGAAAGAAAACGAATTTTAGTGAATTGAATTCCTGGAAGTTTATTTTCCTAGGAATTGGAAGTTAAGGTGTTTGATTATTATTGTGGTATTTCGATGGAAAGAAAACGAATTTCATGTTTTTGTATTTGATTGATAATATTTTGATGTAATTTGATTGGTAAAAATTATCATTTAATAATAAATTATTTATAGATAAATAATATGAAAATAGTTTATCAATAATAATAATAATAATAATAATAATAATAATAATAATAGATGAAAGTAGTGAATTATTCGAGCTAAATTGTAAGATTTACAAAGTTGAAGAACCAAATTATAACTATTCTAAAGTTGAATCGAATCAAAGAATGAAGGTTGAGTTTGACCACGAATCAATTAGACCAACTGAAAGTTGAAGGATCAAAATGGAAGAACAAAAAGTATAAAATCATGTTAATCAGAAAGTTAAGGACCAAAATGCAAGAAAATAAAGTAAGTCCGTTTTGCCAAGAAAATGTATTCCCACCACTTTGACATGAATTCAAATTCCTTGAAAACAAGGAATTGAGTTTGATGTGAACCAAGTAAGGAATATATTCTACATAGAATTTTTTTTTTCAATCAAACAAGTCAAAAGTAGAAATTGGAAAACAAGTTTTGTTTTCCATGGAAAAAAATTTTGTAATCAAAGTGAGCCAAAATGCAATCAAATTTCCATGATATCGATCAAAATAGATTTGAGTTCCATGAGCCGTAAGCGTCAAACTTAGATTCTTGAATTTATTATACAGATAATTTAGAACTCCTTCGGTTCCATGTTCTTTTTTCAAAATTTTGAGAAATCTTAGAGTTTTATGAGAATATGCAGTTGAAATGTAATTGAAATGTTTGAAAAGTGGTAACTTCCATAGAATTATGCGATTGAAAAATGAATGTGAAAATTTTGCACATGACCAAACAGACTCTTAGAATCTTGAATGTCAAATTGTTTAGGGATCATAGTAATTTAAGTTTGTGTTAATTACGTGATCAAATATTTGAAATATTTGTAATTAGGCAAATTGTAATGTATTATAAAATTATCAAAAGTAATTAACAAAATCGAGTATATTTCACATGTATGTAATTTTTTTACTAGATAATTTTTATAATTGTTGTAATGTTTGCTTTATGTAATTTTTACACTATGTAATTATGAATGTAAATATTTAATTTGTAATTTATTGCATGAGTTTACAAATTGCAATTTATTAAAAAAACCCTATACAATCGCCACCATCACCACCACTATCATTATCATCCCCTCAAAATACACTGCCACCTTAGTACAGAGAGAAAAGAGAGAATAAAATCTTAATCTAAACAGTAAACGCATAGTTAAACAGTAAAATTAATATAGTTATCGAAAAGAAATATGAAAAAAATGATCAATAAAGAGATTTACCTGATTATAATCATATCCTCTTCTAGAAATTGATGAAGTCCAATCCATTAGCTAAATCTTGATCATACAGAACTTTGGTATTTGAATCAGAATGGGTGAAGAAGAAGTGTCATCAACGCTACATGTATGAGGGAAATGAAATTACACATCTACTTTGAATAATTATTTCTAATATACCTAATCTTTTGTAATTTTAAAAGTAAGCACATGATTGAGTCTATATATTTTGTCCTTTAAAAACATCTTCAATAGATTCTTTAAACTTAAAATACTCTTTATTTTAGAGAGTCAATACTTAAAATATCACTCCAATAGTCTCTCTAATTTAACATTTTAATTTAGAAAGTGACTTTGATTTTCCAAATTTAGAGAGCCAAATTCACTCTCTATTATTAAATGCATTCAAAAGGTTTCAATTATAGATGTTCCTATATTAACTTTTTTTTATTACATATTTGACATTATTGGTCATTCACTTTTTTAAAAAAAAAATTAACTAAAAATAAAGAAATATAATAAATATTTTATAAAATTGTAAAATAAAGAGTTTGTTAGAGCTTGTAAAAACTTTTATATTTAAATATAAAGATGCTTTCTATTATACAGAATATGTTTTTTGAAGATAAAGATTTTATTAGAGATGCTCAAAGTTTCACACTACCGAGTAGTCCCTTCTCTATGCTCATTTATGTGTGCTTTTTTGTCTGAACCTTGCTACTTGAACAATCTATTTGAACAACCTCACACCTCATGTGAGAGAGTTGTTCAAATGAATTGTTCAAGTAGAATTTTTGTTTTTGTCAAACTATTTTAAAAATTACAAGTTGATGAATAAGTTAGTTGGGGCTCTAGCAATAATCCCCCGTAGGATTAATTAGACTCTATACTAGTTCCTTCAATCATTTTTAGATAAATACATTATTTAGAAACTATTTAGAAAAATATCGGATTCTATGAGAGAGAGCGTATTATTTTATTGACCTCATTAATTATATAACTTATTATTTAGGGATGTAATTACCATTTATTTAGGAGATTAAATTAAGGATGTAATTACATTTAAAATCAACTAATATTCTAAAAATTACAATTATTAAATTAGTTTAATAATATGGAAAGTCATCTTCTAGATCAGACGTGGTATTACGAGCTATGTAATTTAATTAAAATCACATGCAATTTAACATACCTCAAATTGGCATTCATGAAATTTAATCGATAAAATCATATACCAGCTTCTGAATTACTTCCAATGTAATATTTTACAAATATTAAGTAATTGCATGGAATGTAATATTACGAGCAATCCCAGCACTTGCACTGTGTATTATATCCGTTGTAATATTACATCCAGTAATACTACATAACATTCTATGGATTCATAAGGCAAAATTACATGCACAATAACATTTCAATGAGTTTAATTTTACTTTATCTACTATTACAAGCTCTATAATGTAATTAAAACAATATCATTTTGTGATGTTAGATACACTGTAATGATAACATGTATTACAATACAATACATTACACGGCATGTAATATTAGTAGCAGTTACAACCATGACTAATTGGACATGACACATCATCCATATGGGCTCACCAGGGGATCCACAAAACATCAATTCATCTAATCATGACCCACAGGCCAAACTGTGGATACCAAACTTGTTGGACTCTTACATGCCGAGGTACCCCTATACCGGGGTGATCCTATGCCGAAGTACCCCTATTCCGGGGTGATCCTATGCCGAGGTACCCGTATACCGGGGTGATCATATGCTAAGGTACCCCCTATGCCGAGGTACCCCTTGTAACGCCCCGAGTTCCGAGGAGCGCTGGAACGTCACTTTTCTAAATTCTTGAATAAACTTTGTTGCGGAAAAATGATTAAATATTAAATATCGCATTTATCGATTAAAAGTTTAGCGATAATTCAAATGGAATAAGTATTTTCGTACAAAAATGACAATTCTTGATAAAATGAAATAATCATTTCAAAGTTCACGACTTTTTTTTTTAAAAAAAATATCAATTTGTAATTTGCCGTCATTGCCCATCACTCGCCCCCGTCTCCGAAATCTGCAAAAGTTATTAAAATAACGGGTTGAGCATTTCAAAAATGAAATACTTAGTAGACTCATCGCCAATAATTAATCTACAAGATAATTGAATAAGAAATTATGCAAATAATGTAGTGACATTCTTTTCTTATTCATAGGCATCACATAGTGAACGCAAATGAACACATTATTTTCTTTTCTTGGCAAGTAGATAAGTTATGCCCAGCATAATATAATTCTTTATCTCAAAAGAGATATTATTTTTTCATGCAATTAAGCATAAAATCACACAAATCCACACAACACATGCAATTATAATATAAATCAATTAGTGGAGGCGAGTCTACCTTAAATCCGACGAGTGCAAAGTTGAGCGGGAAACGACTTAAATCCTTTAAATCTTCGTATGCTTCGTCTAGCCAATAAGTTACATTAGTCTTTTGAAATTTTATAGTTTTAAAATGATAAATTACAATTTGAGGACTGAAATTGATGATTTGAAAGTTGAGGGGACTAAAATGAATACTTTGAAAGTTGGGGGACTAGAATGAATATTTTTGAAAGTTGGGAGACTAAAATGAATATTTTTGAAAGATGAGGGACCAAAATGAATATTTTGGAAGTTGATGGACTAAAACAAATACTTTTCAAACTTAAGGGACTAAAATGTAAATTTTCAAAAGTTGGGTCGGAGCTCAAAACGAATATTAAATTATAAGGCTGAAATAATAGATTTAAAAATGAAGCGCTGATTAAACTCATTTAAAACTTAAGAGCTGAAATTGATGATTTGAAACCAAATGGGACTGAATTGAATAACTTTAGTTATTTGGGGACTAAGGTGAAAATTATAAAAAATCAATTATAACAATTATATCAAAATTGTTGTGAAACTATCAAAATTCTAAACACAAGAATTAGAGAGAGATTAAGAACTAGAGAGAAGGAGGAGAATTCTTTCTTGATCCAAATTCAAGCAATTCCTACCTCTATTTATAGGGAAGGAAAAGTCATTCATTACATTAATTTACAATATAACTTGGGTGGAAATTAAGTATAAAATTAGTGGTGGATTTCTTAATAATTTCCATAATTATTTATAACACTCCCCCTTGAATGACTTATTGCTCAATAGCTCAATTGTCTGCTCGTTAAAACCTTGCTAAGAAAACCCACTGGGATAAAACTTGAGCGAAGGAAAAAGAGTACAGCTGCTCCCCCTGATGTTGGTCATCATTAATCATTGAGTCTAATATCCAAAATGACATCAATGATAAGTAGTACAAATCATGTACTGGAAACTTGAAGTTATAAAGTGTTGCCTTCGAATTATGAAGTGCTTCATTGCTTCATTGCTTTATTGTTTTAGTTCTTTAGTGCTGAAGTGCTGCATTGCTTTAGGTCTTTAGTGCTGCCTTGCTTTAGGTCTGCCTCGTTAAAACCTTGTCAGTAAAACCCAATGGGACAAAATCTGAACGAAGGAAAAAGAGTACAGCCGCTGCCTCGTTAAAACCTTGTCAGGAAAACCCTGTGGGACAAAAACCTGGACGAAGGAAAAAGAGTACAGCATGACAGCATGATTCTCCCCCTGAAGTGTGCAATCAAGTATTTCATGAACCTTTTGAATAATGATATCATCTTTCGTCTGGAATATGTATATATGAAAATCTTCTTGTGTGTAGCCGATATCATAACATTCTTCATAAGATGTGTATGATTTTCTTCATTTGTTGATATCATTCCAGCACAATAAAGAGAGAGAGCTTGTTGTTGAATAACTTGCAGATAACTGTGACAATGTCTCAAAAACCTTGCTAGGAAAACCCTGTGGGACAAAACCTTAGCGAAGGGAAAAAGAGTACATTATTCTCATTGATACGCCATAATTGATGCCTCATTAAAAACCTTACTAGGAAAATCCTGTGGGACAAAACCTCAGTTAAGGGAAAAAGAGTGCAGTGCGTATTTGTTCTCTTCATAGGAATATCACAAGTATAGGTTCCCTTCATAGGAATATCACAAGTATATTAATGTAATCTCAAATCATTTCATCAAACATATAGTTTGTGATGAGCTTTTATAAATATTTTATAACTCATTTATGAAGTCATAGCTCATTTACTGAACATGCTATATCAAGCAATGTTTAGTTAGTTGACTGATTGCATTACTCAAATCTAGAATTGATTCACTTCTATCAAAATCTAGAATTCACTTCTGATGAATATTTAAATATTCATTTTCAAATTCACTTCTAGTGAATATTCATTTTCTCGGTGGATAATATAATTTTGCATATTGAAAATCAATTGCATGCCCAAATATTCAAATATAATAATAGTACACTCTAATTTCATTTTCAACATATTATATTATGGGGTCATATGTATCATATCATACTTCATGTGATTTTATTTTAAGAATCGCATTTCATTTTATAATGATATTGTTTTTGGGCAAATTGAATCTTTCAATGATTTATACATGTACGTTCTTGCACTTTATAAACTGCAATTTCTAATTTGCAGGAGCATAATCAATCATTGAAATAGATATCAATTTCGACATATAATCTATAATCATTTCGCTTGAAATCCCAACGTACCGCGATCAACTGGTACATCAAAGAAAACTCCCAAAGTACCGAGATGAGAATCACACTTTTTGATCTCACTCATTGGTATATCAAAGAGCTCAAACTAGTGAATTTAGACTATAGTCTATCCACCATATTTCATGTCAGTTTTATGAAAAATTTTGCGCGCAACGAGTCGTCTTTTACGACTGTGAAATATTTTTCATTTGTACATATAATTACTGGCTTTACACATTTAAGTGTTTTGACTTCAGATATTATAACAATATCCCTACATTGGGATTTTATACTTGGCCAAAGTATTATAATTTTATCAACCTCATTTTAATAAGAGGGTTGTATGTATGCAGTCGACTTATTTATCGATTCCATTTCATGTCAATATAACATAGAGAGATCTCTGTATATGTTCTATCATCAGGCCTGAATCTCTTACATTTAATTATATCCCTTTTACTCACTATGAGTATTTAGCCTCAAATGGATCATTTCCATTATTCAAGATATATTTGTTTTTGGAATCGATTGTCATTATGCTTCAGGCATAATTACGCTTTAAGCTTGATCACGCTTCATGCGTGTTATTGTTTAATTTCCCCATAATATTCAAGAATCTTGTATTATATCAGTCGGCTAACAATGCCGCAACACATGTCATTCATAATTATGGATATAATCATAATATTATATCTAAGTGCGTTTTGTTGGAGTGTATATAGATATCGCACTTTTTAGAAATCATAAAGCTTTATAAGCAAATCTTTATTTCATCGTATTGACATGTTTGTATGTAGAATATTGCTGCATAAGGAATATTTATATTCAAGTTGTTCTCATAGCAAATAACTTGAGGCTATTAATCTGTTAAATCATTAGCAATATAATATTCTATTATCTCAACTAATTCGTAAAATCATTAATGACTTTAAGATATATTCATGCTAGCATTTATCACTTTGCTCATAATATCATTACTTGAGCAAATAATCAATCATTCATTTTCTTAGTGAGATAATTAATTTGCTTTTCAGAACAAGCAGCAATGATAACTTGTTAACCTGAACAATCTTCTGGTTCTTTAATGAATGCCATTTTGCATTCTCAATAAATCTCATTATTGAATTGGAATCTAACCAATCATTATAGAACTTCTGGTTCAGCAAGATATTTCATTTTTACATATGTATGAACTTCTGGTTCAATACAGTATTCATTTAATCAGTATGTATTTCTGTATAGTTCAAATCAGTATACTTTTATTACTTTTAGTATACCGAAAAAATCAGGTACAATATCCAAGGAAATATCTCATGATCTCAATCTTGTCGCCAAATCTTCCCTTATTTCGAAAAAGGTAATGACGCATTATCTCATTGTTCCCACCTTTTCAATAATTTATTCCATTATTTCTTGATGGAATCGATATCACTGACACGCGGAGCGCTCCTTTACGCGTTTAAATATATCATTTGGGAAGATATTAGATCCATAAAAAAATGGATGTTATATTATCAAATATTCGAAAATATTATTCTAATCTTCCGGTAAATGTTTTGAAAAAGATTTACCGAGTTCGACTTGAAAGATTGAGGCTGCTGATGGATCAAGGCTTTCCAGAAGATGTTCGTTGGTTGATCGAAGCAAAAGTTCGATTAGCTGGTGAATTACCAGATTCATTTTCTAAGCACATGTCTGGCTTAGGTGAGAGTACTTTTGGCTATTCAGCATTGATAAAGTGTATTTAAAAAAAATTACCGAAAGGTAAGCTTTATCAAAAGTAGTGTAATTTAGTCAGAATTAGGTTTTCACTTTTTCAAAAGATGAGCAGTAAATAGTGAAATTTTTCAAGTTTAAAAAGCCAATGATTTTCACAGTTTCATGCATCCCAAAATATCATTTTGACATATGTTTTTCTTTCTTCCTTATTCTCTCAAAGATGGAAGGACCAAAACTTCGACAGATCAAAACTATCTGTGTATTTTGTGGATCAAAAGTAGGGAAAGGTTTTGGGTATCTAGAAGCAGCCGTGGATTTAGGAAAGAAGTTGGGAGAGAAATGTATCAATCTAGTATATGGAGGAGGTAGCAGTGGATTGATGGGTTGTGTTTCCCAATCTGCTCAAGCAGAGAAATCAAGAGTGATAGGTGTTATACCTACTCCTTTAGCTGATATCGCAGGAAAAACACGAGGGCGTGAAGTACAAACATTATCTATCCATGAACGCATAACTTGCATGTTATATGGTTCTGATGCCTTCATTGCCATGCCTGGTGGTCTTGGTACTTTAGAGGAAATCTTTAATATTACCTCCTGGGCTCATTTAGATCTCCATACCAAGCCTATTGGGCTTTTAAATGTTAACAATTTCTTTGATGGTTTGCTAACATTTCTTGATTATGCTGTGGAACAGGGATTCATCTCTCCATTTTCTAGGAGAATCCTTATTTCTGCTCCTACTATCGAGGAACTGCTGGATAAGCTGCAGGCATATATCTCCATTCAAGATCCAGCAGGAGTTAAGATAGATTGGTCGCAAGGAAGGGGAATCAAGCGAAAATGGAGTCCGGTTAATGTAAACTAACTTTGTGAATCCTAGAATAGATGGTGGTAGAGTATGGAGTATTTTTACTCTTGAGACACACCTTAAATTTCTAGGATTTTATTAATGTTTAATCTTGTGTACCTCAAAGATAGGTGGTAGAGTACAGAGTATCCTTACTCTTGAAACACACCTCTTTGAGTGTTTCTTTATGTCCTCAAAAGTTCAGAGGTGGTAGGATACGGCTACTCCTGAAACACATCTCTCACTTTGAGGATCATAAATGTTTCCTCCTTTTATGTATGACTTGTTTTATGCTTCTTTAGGAGCAATAATAATATCATTTCAGCATATTTAGATGATAATTTTTATTTCTTCTGGTATAAATATGTACTTCTTCTGGAATACATAATTGCTCGTGCAAGAACTTTTTCAGATACTTATCATCTAATATTCATCTCATAATACTGATGAGATTATTTTCACATTAGCTATGTCCATGCTATCATGTGATATTATCTTATCATACATCAACATTCTCTTGTTGGATAATCAATTTTTATCTATATTTTCAATACAAATAATGGTAACTTCTGGTACCGTTTGATAAAATATTTTTATTAACATTTATCAACTTTTGGTAATGATAACTTCTGGTATCATTTGATAAAATATTTTCTAACTTTAGTATTGATAACTTCTGGTATCATTTAATGAAATATTAAATAACAATAATATCAATAATAATACTGGGGTTATACCACCACGTATATATGTTGACAACAACCTCTAATATGTTAGAATTAACCAACAACTGAGGTGTTTCTGAAATAATATAAAACTTGAATATATGTAAAGTATTCCGTAAACCGACCATATAGGCGGTGTCAACATAATGAAATAATTACCTTTCATGAGTGAGCGAGTCATATCCTCCAGTCAAGGTATTCATAATAGTGATCAAGTCATATCGTCAAATCCAGTCAAGGTATAGTGATCGAGTCATATCGTCAAATCCAGTCAAGGTACTCATAATAGTCCAATCCGTTGCGGTATAAATTCAGTCCATAATAACTCAATCCGTCACGGTATGACAATGATTATTTTTAATTATACTTTGTTTAAAATCTTTAATTTATCTTGTTGATCACATATTAATCGTTAATTAGTTGTGGATATTGTTAATGCTAATTATATAATTAATATGCATAATTATAATGAAACGATTTAAAATCTTATCACTATACCTACCAAGTTGGTGGACTTTTGTTAATTTTCACCAAGTTAGTGTTGGACATCATGATCACAACTGTAACCGTGCCTTTAATCTAAATTTTTCTATAGACTTGGAATTGATTTTATAATCTATGATGTATATATGATTTTCTAACACCAAAAACACTAGGTTTGGAATATGAAACGTTGATTAGTAATAATCTGGTTTTTGATACAGAGGTTCATCATTTAGATGCAACTGTAGAGCATACTCCCGTCATATTACTCAATAGGCTAGAGGCTCTATGCTGATAACGTGTTGTGAAGCTATCAAAATTCTAAACACAAGAATTAGAGAGAGATTAAGAACTAGAGAGAAGGAGGAGAATTCTTTCTTGATCAAGAATTGGTACACCAAATTCAAGCAATTCCTACCTCTATTTATAGGGAAGGAAAAGTCATTCATTACATTAATTTACAATATAACTTGGATGGAAATTATGTATAAAATTAGTGGTGGATTTCTTAATAATTTCCATAATTATTTATAACAAAAATTTTCCTTTCTTTCTCATCCTTTCCCTAATTATCAGAGAAGAGAGAGACGAGAGTGAAAGGACGCGACCGGAGATTTGGCTTCGCGCAAACTGGTGTCTAGCCGGCGGTTTCACCGGCGAAATCGCCGGCGCAGGGTGCGGTGAGCGACAGGGTTGTTGTAGACTAGGTTTTGGTGCGAGATCGATGGTTAAATCGAGGCTGGTAGTGGCGATTTAGGCTGCGAAGAACCGGCGGTACAACCGGAGAAAATCAGGCCAGGGATGGGTTGAGGTCGAGGTCGAGGTAAGGTTCTGGGCTTCGATTCTTATCAGTTTTGGTTTTAAATTTGGGTTTTGATTCTGAGTTTTGGGCTGACCTTGGAGTTGGCTGCGTGGTGGTTTGGCCGTCTATGGCTGTGGTGCTTGGGTGCAGGCTGTGGGTGTGGTGATGATGAAGATGATTAAATTGATGTCTAAGTTTGATTAGAATAGGGCAGTGGTGGTGTTCGATGTAGTGTTGATAACGGTGGTGGTGTTGGTTTGGTAGTAATTGTGATTTAGGTGGTGGCGCTGGCAGTTGCTAGGTTGGTTGGGTGGTGGCTCTTGTTTGATGCAGACGGTGGTTGCAGTGAGGTTGATTTGGCAGTGATGAAACAGTGGTGTCGTGCTGTAGGTGGTGATGGCTGGTAGAGGCAGGGGAGAAGTGTGCTTGGTGGTGCTGCTGTGGTTTGTGTGGTGATTGGCCGGTTTGAAGTTGAGGCATGGTGGAGGTTGGTGGCTGGAAATGGAGTTGGTTCACGGTCACGAGCGATGGAAGGGGGCGGACCATGGTGATGCAGGTTGCTTGAGCTTAGGCAAGGGTGGTGGAAGTTGTGGTTTTGATCGGGGTTTGGTTTGCTAAGGTGATTGTAATGTGAGGCTCGACGGAGGTTGATTTTTTAAAAGGCAGTGATCTGGAAACGTTAAGGTTGAGATGATGAAACCAAATTTGGTCAGTTTGAGATAGAGAGATTCATACCTAGAGTTTCTTTCTGTTCACATGGGTTCGTATGTGTGAGGAATAGGAGTGTATATGTATTGATTTGCTTCTGATCAAGATTATGGAAGGACGGTGAGATTGAAGGGAGTTATAAGGGGCAATGGCAGATTAAAGGGGAAGGATTTTGGGAATTAATAATCATTCATAACTGGATAGCATGAAATTGGAAGGAGACAAATTCTGGGAAGAAAAGAAATAAAAATGTGAGGAAATTGTGAAGAGCTCGGTTTATGCAAAAGGCTGGATTAAGGGAAAAGATTGAGGAGAATTCAAATAAGTTGCAGGGTTAACGTGATTGAGCAGATGATGGGACACTACCTCATCACTATCCAAATGTGGATCTACCAATTCAAAACCCAAATTTTGAACTTCTACCCCAACTTCTAATTCCTCATCAAATTTTGGAGTTTGTTTACCTAAACTAATTCATGCCTCGAGCCTCCCTCCTTCTTTTCAACTTTCATATCCCGAGGCTCAACATGATTTTCACTCTCTTCTAACCATCTAATTACCGCTTTTCGTTTCTCCTCCCTCTTTCGCAATTTAGTCAAATATTTTCTTTCTGCCTCCCGTTCACACCTCAATATTTCCTCATAAATTTCTTTTTGAATTTTCAAAATTGCTTTTGAATCAATCTCAGCTCCTCTCTTAACCCCGATTCCATCCCTAGGTTTAGGATCACGCCTATAATCACTACGATTTGCTTGAGATCGCCCCTTTTTCAAGTTCTCTTCCCTTTCATCTAGTTTATCCAATCTCATCAAAGTTTCATTCAAAAATCTCCACATACGATTTTTGGCGTTTTCATGGAAATTGGACATTGTGAAATTTATGTGGAAGGACACATAAAAAGAATAATGAAAACAAATGATCAAAAAATTCAAGAAAGTGGTTCTTGAATGAAAACTTTTTTTTTTTTTTTAGGATGAATTTTCGGAATAAATAAAATAAAAAAATAATTTTTTTTTTTTTATAAATCCGAAAATTCGACAACGAACACGACAGAACAAACGGAACTTAATTCGGATAAGAATTAAGCAAAATAAACACTTTTGAATTTTGTTAGATTTTTATATGGATCAAACAAAGAAAAAATTTACTGACACGAATAATACTCAAGAAAAGAAAGACTCAACAACAAGATATGGATAATTCTTATGGGACTCGATGATAAACATAAAAATCAATCTGGATAGAAAAACCTGAATTCAGAGTCCAGCTTTGATACCAGATGATGAGGTTCGAAGCGCGGAAGAAACGCCGGAAAGTTCCGAACTCAGGTTGTGGTTGGACGAATGAATTATGACCCGATATTCACGACGCGATGGCTCGACGATGCGGAATAAAGAACCACGACTTTCGAAACGCCATAAAGATTTGCCCAATCTCCTTGATAAGTCTCTAATTTTCAACGCCACAAATATTCTCGCGAATATTTGATAAGTTCTGGATGAACGTCACAAGATAATCAATCTTGATAAGTTTGGATTTGCAATGTGAATCCACACATTAAACAATTGAAAAACATTCAATCTCTTTTTATTCAATCATCAAAGTCCGAATTACAATGAATGAAAAAAGCATATAAATAAGCAAAATAAAACCCTAGTCGCTAATCTACTCAAAATAGAATTCTAATTAGACTAAAATAACTAAAACCGATAAGGAAATAAAATAATGCGAAATCTGGAAAAATCTGATCCGTTAAGCAGTTACGGCCGTAAAGATGACACTCACGGCCGTAAGTGTGTTTCTGTTTAAGGTTACGACCGTGATCCCTTATTTACGGCCGTAAATCGAAAATCTTGAAATTATGCATTTTAACCCGAGGGGAGGTTACGGCCGTGAAATATGTTGGTTATGGCTGTGACAGTCATTCTGCATAATTTTCGGTTCTTTTCGACACGGTTTGATCTTCAAAGCTCGTCGAACCTGTTTGTAGCGACCCAGAATTTTTATGCAATCAATAATTATTTTAATATTTAGAAAATTGTGTCGCTACTATTTCACCTATTGTTTTGAAGTTAACGCCGCGACGGATTCGTCTAGCCAAGTCAAGAAATATCGAATTTGTTCGATTTTAAATTAAATGTCCGAATTTCTAAAATTATGTTATTTTAATTATTTATTCAAAGTATTATTTTCAAAATCATTTGAATTCCAAATTTATTAAAATAATCTCAATTTTCCTTATTTAAATTATTTCAAGTCCAAATACGTAATTCAATTTTTATCTCATTATTTATTTATTTTCAAATTTATTTTCAGTCCAAAAACATATCTGTTTCAAATACGCTTCTTGATCAAAGTTAGTTCAATTTTAGTTAAGTATCCTAAATTAAGCCTATTTAACCTAAATCTAATCACACCCGTCGTTTTATATTTTTCTCCACCTTTACATCTAATATTCTCCAACACCATCATTATCATCAACTACAACTCCAACTCACGGCCAACCTCACAAGTTGCTTTTCTTTCCACATCACATTGCACAACTCACATTTCCCTACCTCTCTTTATCATCATCATCGGCCAACCCCATTTCCAATAACATAAAATAGAATAAATCATTCTCATGATGTTTCCACTCAATTATTTTTTCCCTTTTTCCTCCATTATCAACAAACCACCACTATGATCAAACCCCTATAATTAACACCAGCTATCACCATCCTCTGTAAATCATCAGCCTCATCATAATCACCACCTACAACACCATAACCACTAACCAGGTTCCAGCCTACAATCAATTCAGACCACCACCTCGCCATTTCTCATCATCACCAATGAATCTATATCAATCCGCCACTGCCATTCAACACCAAATTGAATCATCAATCACCCAACAGCCATTTCGTCCAATTCAATCCATCTCCAGCAACTTCAAGACCAATCAACTGCAACGGCACTACCAATCACCAATGAACCACACTACACCAACCAGCATCATCAGTACAGCCTCATTCAGATCAAATTCACCAGCTTCTCTGCAACATCACAATCCAAAACATTGGCTGCATCACCCCAATTACATAACCACTTCACCATTGAACCACTGCAGTACTCAGTCACGGCCACCATCGCAACCCATCAACCCTGCAGTCAGAATCATCACAATAGCAGCTTCAATCCAATCCCAGACTTCGGTTTTGAAACAAATCAACCCACAATCATCCAAATCAAATAGCCCAAATACTTACCTTCGACCGCCGCCAGTAACCGGATTTGTCACCGGAAATCGCAACCAAGATCAGATTTTGAGCCTTGGATTCACCTCGAATCAACACCAAAACCAAGAAATAAACCAAGCCCAGTTACTTACCTCAATCGCCGCTCCCTTCGCCGGAATTTCAGACCCAAATCGCAACCCTAAATCTGAACCCAAGCCTCGTTTTATCTCTGATTTCGCACTCAATCCGCTCAAAAACCTTAACCACTCTCTGACCGCTTCTTGCCGATACCGGCGACGACATTGCGCCGGTAACCCGCCGGCGTTGCACCGGAAAATCCTCGGTTGAAGACTGGTTTCGCCGCAACCTACCTCTCTCTCTCTTATTCCTTCAGATCGTGAAATGAAAGAGAAAAATGATTTTATTATTTTGATTTCGGAAATTTGCAACTTTAGTCCTGAAGTTTTAATTTGTTTCAATTCAGTCCTTTCAGCTTTAAATCTTTTTAATTTCAGCCCTTAAGTTTTAAATGAGTCTTAATCAGCCCTTCATTTTTAAAATCTATTATTTCAATCCCTGCTGATTTACTTTTAAGCCCAAGTTTTAAAAAGATTTACATTTTAGTCCCTCAACTTTCAAAGTATCTATTTTAGTCCCTGAACTTTCAAAAGTATTCATTTTAGTCCCTCAACTTTCAAAACATCAATTTTAGTCCTCAAAATTATAATTTATCATTTTGAACTATATATTCGATATACTAAAGTGACTTATTGGCTAAGATGAAGCGTACGGAGAATTTAAAGAAATTGAAGTCATTCCCGCTCAACTTTGCACTCGTCGGATTTGAGGTAGACTCGCACTTATTAATTGATTTAAATTATGATTTCATATAAATGTCATGTGACTTGTGAAAGTCAATTTTCAAGAAAATTAAGTATGTTTTATGAAAGGTAAATATACCTTATGTTTTTATGAAAAGTAAGTATACCCTATGTTTTTACGATAATGTTTTATATGTTTTGGATCATTGCTATGCACATAAGAATTCTTACCACCTAAGTTCGGTAAAATTCTTGTGTCTCCATAAGTTTATGAGGATTTACCACCTAAGTTCGGTAAAATTCCTGTCTTTCCATATGTTTATGAGGATTTACCACCTAAGTTCGGTAAAATTCCTGTCGCATATGTTTATGAGGATTTCGATCCTATCTTATGTTATGATGGAAATGATCCCTATGAATTTCATGAATTATGTTTTGGTATACTTACTGTTATTATGATCTTACTGTGATATTACTGTTATTATGATTTTACTGCATAAGAATTCTTGCCACCTAAGTTCGGTAAAGTTCTTGTGTCTCCTTATGTTTATGAGGATTTCAATCCTATCTTATGTTATACTTTCAAAAGAAATTATGCTTGGCATAATTAAAATGTTTTTATAAGTATATGGTTTTCAAAGAGCTGTTTTCAAAAAGCTATTTTCAAAGAGCCTATGATTTGCAAAATATGTCCCGTGCTGTAATGCACAATATGAGTTTTATAAAGAGCCGGGATTTATGTGTTTAATCATCTTATAAATTAAATTAATTTGCGATGAGTCTACTGAGTATTTCCCCCATGAAATACTCACCCTACTTTTTAACAGTTTTGCAGATATCGGAGACGGTGGCGAGCGATGAATGATGGTGGCAATAATCGTTAAACGGTTGAAAGTTTGACGTTAATGATTTCCGTATTTTTCCAAACAATCGAATAATTTAGAGAAGTTCATTTATTTGAGAAATTATGACATTGTCAATTTCTTTACAAAATTAATGGTTCGATTTACTATTTCAAATGGTTTCATAAATGTTTTCAATTTTATCGGCCATTACAGTTTATTTAATGTTGCAAAAAATGAATTTCAACTATTTCTTCCGCAAAAATATTATTCGAAAAATTTAGACAGAAAATGACGTAGTGAATCGGGTATACGGAACTCGGGGCGCTACAAGTTGGTATCAGAGCTAGTCTGCGTTTCTGTAGACTGGAAAAATTTTCAAAAAGAATTTTCAAGAAATATTTTCCATTACAAAATATTATTGATGAAGATTGCCACTGCCATCATTCGTTCCACCAACTCCGAGGTAAAGAAGTTTATGATGTTTAAAGTTATTTCAGTATTTCGAATACTCATTTTATTGATTTATGAGAAAGAATGAAGAGTATTTCGGATACTTATGATTTATGAGAAATAAGAATGTATTTCTTCGAAAATAATGATGTTGTTATGCTTTGTCATAACTTATATGCTTTAATGTATGATTATGAGAAATTTTTTTTAAGAAAGAAAACGAGTGTTGAGCATAATGGGAATAATATGATTTAAGAATGATTTTTAAATAATTTTTGTCCTCGAGTTAGAAATGATGAACCCTAGATGGACTTTGCATAATTGATTTTAGACATGGCACTAAGTATGAGAAGTCAACGGAAAGGATTTGATTATATGTCAGATTATCTATCGTTTAGATTAAACGAGAAATAGCAAGCCAGTTATGAAGTTGTGATAAGATGTTAAGACTATAAGTGATATGATTTTATTGAGACTTTTATGAGAAGCATTATGAAGTTAAAGATTTAAAGATTTGGTTCTTAGTTTTTGGTATTTTAAGTAATGGATATTGTTGAGTAAATGAATTATGCCTCTATGTTGAAGAGAAATTTATTATGAAGTTTGGCCTTGTGAATAAATTTTGGGAACATGATTTATGGTATATATTTATAAGTATGAGTAATCTTTTGAGCCAATTAAGGTATGGAAGGAAGTGATATTGTGATATTGAAAAATATGATTTGAAATTGTTATGTTGAAGAATTATGAATTGAATTATGGGATATTTTTGATGATATTGAAGTGTTGGAATCGTTTTCAATATTTTAGATCGTTGTGGATAAATGTGGAGTTATTTGTTATTGTTGGTTATGAAGTATACCTACGATTTGGATAAGTCCAAATTTCAAAAGAAACTCTGCCTAGAATTTTATCGTTTGGAAATAAGAGCATAGTATGGAATGCAATCATTAAGAGAATTGAGTTTAGAATTGCAAGTTCATAAGCAAGATTGAGTAAATGATAAGTTATATTTTGAAAGACGAGTGAAGACAAGTATAAGGGCATTATTGGGAAAAATCTTAATTATTCTTGGGAATGGATTTATCACTTGTAAGGAATGATCACTTGTATTAGAAAGTATTATAAGGATATGAATTTTGAGGAAAATAAGGATAAGATTTTACAGTGATGACTTATTTTGGAATGGTGTTCAGAAGAGGGACCACGGTAGAATCCAAGATTTTTTTTAATCTGAGAAATTGATACATAATATTGAGTTTGATGATCTTATTTTGATGGTTTATTGCATTATGGTGAAATATTATCTACGATTGAGAATTGTCATTTTTAGTCATAATATATGGGTTTATTTAAAGATTTAGTGATACAGTTTCGATTAATTATTATTGGTTGTACTTTTGAAGTGAGTAAATATTTTGGCTACAATAATGGAAAATCTGAGATGATCAGTTGTGTGATTTTAAATTATGGGATTGTATCTTTGGGTTAAGCAAATTTGATGAGGAATCCTATATGATTTACAGAAGTCTTATTTAATGGTGATAAAATTAATCAGAGTATTGTTCATAAAGTGTGATATGAATTGAAGTTTGGGAGAATAGAAAATTTCAATTTTGAATTTCAGATTTGGGAAATTAGTGAAGTTTCTTAAGTTTGAGAATAACATATCTGATCCTTGTGATGCTGTTTTAAGTTAGTATCTTAGCTCTCAGATAGAATGAGTATTTGATACCGAGTACTTGATGTATGATTTAAAGTATAATGAAAAGTGGGAACAAGAGTTAATGCGCTGTTATTTTTCTCGACAAAAGAAAATTTGATGATAAGATTGGAGATATGGAATATTTTATTGGATTTTGGTACTGATATTTTTGGTATAATAATCAAGGTATAGTGAGATGATACGGGAATAAGTGGAAGTGAAATAAGGACCGTATTGAATCAGAATTCATAAGTTTATATAAGTGAAAGAAATACTTTGCAGGAAATGTGGTGACATTTAAGTAAAGAATCTTAGTTATTTGGAAGATATTTGTTTACTGAATTTTGGGTTACAAATATTGGAAAGATAAGTTGATGATATTATGTTGATATGTTATTGGGTATATTACGTAGAGAGAATATTCAGGTAATTCTTTGATTATTTTGGGAATTTTCGATGATAAGAAAGGAAAAATTATTATGATATGATATGTCAGTAAAGATTTGTCGAAATTTTAGAGATATATACGAATATTTGAGGTCACATGATACGATGATAAGTGACAAGTTACATGTATACTACAAGATATGATGAAATTTTTACATACGATTGGGAATTTTCATTTTGATTCAGAAGAATTTTTGTGTAGACACATATGTCTATTATTGATAAGAAAGACCATGTCTTAAGAAAACAAAGTGATGCATTTAGTCAAAATCCAGTGGGTTAAATATGGTTGGGTTATATATGGTAGCGATGATGCCACATAAGAGAAAGAAGAAGAGATTCTGATTAAGTATTCAGAAATCATAAGATCAAGTAAGTTTAATTTCGAGGACGAAATTATTTTAAGGAGGTAAGATTGTAGCGACCCAGAATTTTTATGCAATAAATAATTATTTTAATATTTAGAAAATTGTGTCGCTACTATTTCACCTATTGTTTTGAAGTTAACGCCGCGACGGATTCGTCTAGCCAAGTCAAGAAATATCGAATTTGTTCGATTTTAAATTAAATGTCCGAATTTCTAAAATTATGTTATTTTAATTATTTATTCAAAGTATTATTTTCAAAATCATTTGAATTCCAAATTTATTAAAATAATCTCAATTTTCCTTATTTAAATTATTTCAAGTCCAAATACGTAATTCAATTTTTATCTCATTATTTATTTATTTTCAAATTTATTTTCAGTCCAAAAACATATCTGTTTCAAATACGCTTCTTGATCAAAGTTAGTTCAATTTTAGTTAAGTATCCTAAATTAAGCCTATTTAACCTAAATCTAATCACACCCGTCGTTTTATATTTTTCTCCACCTTTACATCTAATATTCTCCAACACCATCATTATCATCAACTACAACTCCAACTCACGGCCAACCTCACAAGTTGCTTTTCTTTCCACATCACATTGCACAACTCACATTTCCCTACCTCTCTTTATCATCATCATCGGCCAACCCCATTTCCAATAACATAAAATAGAATAAATCATTCTCATGATGTTTCCACTCAATTATTTTTTCCCTTTTTCCTCCATTATCAACAAACCACCACTATGATCAAACCCCTATAATTAACACCAGCTATCACCATCCTCTGTAAATCATCAGCCTCATCATAATCACCACCTACAACACCATAACCACTAACCAGGTTCCAGCCTACAATCAATTCAGACCACCACCTCGCCATTTCTCATCATCACCAATGAATCTATATCAATCCGCCACTGCCATTCAACACCAAATTGAATCATCAATCACCCAACAGCCATTTCGTCCAATTCAATCCATCTCCAGCAACTTCAAGACCAATCAACTGCAACGACACTACCAATCACCAATGAACCACACTACACCAACCAGCATCATCAGTACAGCCTCATTCAGATCAAATTCACCAGCTTCTCTGCAACATCACAATCCAAAACATTGGCTGCATCACCCCAATTACATAACCACTTCACCATTGAACCACTGCAGTACTCAGTCACGGCCACCATCGCAACCCATCAACCCTGCAGTCAGAATCATCACAATAGCAGCTTCAATCCAATCCCAGACTTCGGTTTTGAAACAAATCAACCCACAATCATCCAAATCAAATAGCCCAAATACTTACCTTCGACCGCCGCCAGTAACCGGATTTGTCACCGGAAATCGCAACCAAGATCAGATTTTGAGCCTTGGATTCACCTCGAATCAACACCAAAACCAAGAAATAAACCAAGCCCAGTTACTTACCTCAATCGCCGCTCCCTTCGCCGGAATTTCAGACCCAAATCGCAACCCTAAATCTGAACCCAAGCCTCGTTTTATCTCTGATTTCGCACTCAATCCGCTCAAAAACCTTAACCACTCTCTGACCGCTTCTTGCCGATACCGGCGACGACATTGCGCCGGTAACCCGCCGGCGTTGCACCGGAAAATCCTCGGTTGAAGACTGGTTTCGCCGCAACCTACCTCTCTCTCTCTTATTCCTTCAGATCGTGAAATGAAAGAGAAAAATGATTTTATTATTTTGATTTCGGAAATTTGCAACTTTAGTCCTGAAGTTTTAATTTGTTTCAATTCAGTCCTTTCAGCTTTAAATCTTTTTAATTTCAGCCCTTAAGTTTTAAATGAGTCTTAATCAGCCCTTCATTTTTAAAATCTATTATTTCAATCCCTGCTGATTTACTTTTAAGCCCAAGTTTTAAAAAGATTTACATTTTAGTCCCTCAACTTTCAAAGTATCTATTTTAGTCCCTGAACTTTCAAAAGTATTCATTTTAGTCCCTCAACTTTCAAAACATCAATTTTAGTCCTCAAAATTATAATTTATCATTTTGAACTATATATTCGATATACTAAAGTGACTTATTGGCTAAGATGAAGCGTACGGAGAATTTAAAGAAATTGAAGTCATTCCCGCTCAACTTTGCACTCGTCGGATTTGAGGTAGACTCGCACTTATTAATTGATTTAAATTATGATTTCATATAAATGTCATGTGACTTGTGAAAGTCAATTTTCAAGAAAATTAAGTATGTTTTATGAAAGGTAAATATACCTTATGTTTTTATGAAAAGTAAGTATACCCTATGTTTTTACGATAATGTTTTATATGTTTTGGATCATTGCTATGCACATAAGAATTCTTACCACCTAAGTTCGGTAAAATTCTTGTGTCTCCATAAGTTTATGAGGATTTACCACCTAAGTTCGGTAAAATTCCTGTCTTTCCATATGTTTATGAGGATTTACCACCTAAGTTCGGTAAAATTCCTGTCGCATATGTTTATGAGGATTTCGATCCTATCTTATGTTATGATGGAAATGATCCCTATGAATTTCATGAATTATGTTTTGGTATACTTACTGTTATTATGATCTTACTGTGATATTACTGTTATTATGATTTTACTGCATAAGAATTCTTGCCACCTAAGTTCGGTAAAGTTCTTGTGTCTCCTTATGTTTATGAGGATTTCAATCCTATCTTATGTTATACTTTCAAAAGAAATTATGCTTGGCATAATTAAAATGTTTTTATAAGTATATGGTTTTCAAAGAGCTGTTTTCAAAAAGCTATTTTCAAAGAGCCTATGATTTGCAAAATATGTCCCGTGCTGTAATGCACAATATGAGTTTTATAAAGAGCCGGGATTTATGTGTTTAATCATCTTATAAATTAAATTAATTTGCGATGAGTCTACTGAGTATTTCCCCCATGAAATACTCACCCTATTTTTTAACAGTTTTGCAGATATCGGAGACGGTGGCGAGCGATGAATGATGGTGGCAATAATCGTTAAACGGTTGAAAGTTTGACGTTAATGATTTCCGTATTTTTCCAAACAATCGAATAATTTAGAGAAGTTCATTTATTTGAGAAATTATGACATTGTCAATTTCTTTACAAAATTAATGGTTCGATTTACTATTTCAAATGGTTTCATAAATGTTTTCAATTTTATCGGCCATTACAGTTTATTTAATGTTGCAAAAAATGAATTTCAACTATTTCTTCCGCAAAAATATTATTCGAAAAATTTAGACAGAAAATGACGTAGTGAATCGGGTATACGGAACTCGGGGCGCTACACTGTTGAATTCTTGTTTTTGCTTGAATATTTAAATTTTCCCGTCAAGCCTGCTATGACTCCGATTGTCGAGGGTCAGGAACACATCACATTTTTTATCAATGAGATTTTTTTATTACTTTTTTAATAGAACGTTTAAGAATCCTACTTCAAAAGTAGTTTGATAAATATATTTTTTTATTTTTTTATTTTATTTTTAACTATAACTTCTATTGTTTTTTGTTTCGTTTGGAATACTTGATAATTAGACCTTTTGCGAATTCTACTTTAAAGTAGTTTTTTAAACACTTACAATCTAATTTCATCAAAACATATTTATTAATTTTTTATCTTTATTTTTTATGTACACTAATTAGATACTTGTAAAATTGATATTTTACCTTTTCATTTCTTGTTATATATATATTTTTAGTAATGCTAATTATTTCAAGGTTCAGATCAATTTCAACTCAATTGACACAATTTATTGGAGAATGGGGAGGTCCATGTGCACATGTACAAGTCACCCCTTCATTTTTCAATGGAAAAGTGTTAATTGGATTGAGATTTATCTCAACTTTGAGATACATAACATTATTATTATTATTATTATTATTATTATTATTATTATTATTATTATTATTATTATTATTATTATTATTATTTTTGTGACCTTTCATTTCAAATACATTTTGTTCTGTTTATACTCTTCCAATTTAAGATCAAAGATACATAAAGTGTCTTAAAAAAATAAAAGCTTAAATACATCTAACGCGTATATAAATTATTTATTTTACCGTTTTTACCCCCTTGCGTACATATGTTAAGGTTTTGTTATATGATGTAATTTTGAACGAGTAACTTTCCGTTTTGATTTCAACCGGAGGTTGATGATCCACTGACTTTTTTTGGGATGAACAAATGTGTTTTCTTTGTATTTACCGTTTTAGAATTTACGTTCAAATTAGTTCTATTAGCAAAGACACTCTCCCGTTAGGGACATAATATATCTTTTTTCTGTGTTTTAGTTTCATTTTTTAATTAATGTGATTATTATTATTTTATTTTATTTTTGTGCTAGATTGCTTTCTGTTTTTGGTTTGAAGACTGGATCTTTATATCTTTTTCCGGATCCTACTTCGAAGGTATTACTTTCAATACATACAATCTAATTTCAGTAAATCATATTTATTTCATTTTCTTCTTTTTTTCTTGCATTTTGTTGTATGCTAATTTGATGTTTGTTTAAAAAAAATCGTGTATTTGGGATTACACATAAAATTAAAATTAAAATGTATCATTTTCTTCACAAGCACAAGTATACTACATTTAAAATATATCACTGTGATTTAATTTGAAATTTCTTCTATATTACCTTTTAGGGTCTTTCAATAACGATCAAATTCTTTTCTAACCCAGTCCACACAAAAATGAAAATCTAGCTTTCAACAGAACATTTGCACGCTATTATATACCCAACAAAATTACGACACGTGCATCGCACATGTGCCAAACCAGTAGTCTAAAATACTATTGCTCCCATTACACAATTTATTAAACTTCGTTATTTTTTCTTGCAAGATCAAACAAGGGATTAAGGAATAAATTCCTTTTAGACATTTCGATAGAGGGCATGGAGAAAGTGGATAAAACTGACATAGATTTCTCATCGCACTAATACTGAAAAGATTCAAAAGATACTACATTAAATTATTTCGTAAACTAATCCCAATATTAATATCCAACCAAATTTTAAATGAAATTAAAACAAAGCAGAAATTTACGAACTTTAAGACTATATTAATATAATACACAGTTTGGGCTTCAGTCTAGTGCTGCTTTAGAAATTGCCTCAAAGGCATACTCAATGCATGACTTGAACTTATTTGGATCGATGAAACCTTTCTCCACCGACAGGACAATTCTCAGCTTTTCCATATAACTCACTATTGTTACTTGAAGACTCTGCATATATAATTCACCATTCACGTGTTATGAAGAACCAATCAATTCAATGTAGAGATATAAAACTATATATGCATCATTAAAAAAAAAAAAAAAACCTCTGTCAGGCATGTCTCGAAGAGACTATAATCAATTAATCTCGTTCGAGAATTGGGATGTTTATATCTGAGAGCTGAAACAGAATCTAATTTTACAATTATAAGCTAAAAATACAATACCTGCGGTACTCCGGGCACTGTGAAGTACAATCCTTTAATTGGGATATTAGCTAAAGCCATTTGTTCCACAGGACCAATCATATTTGATATCATCAGGCTTGAATTATTTAATGTGCCGTACATGTGTCGGCCAGTTGCCTGTTGCATCAAACCCGAATTATTTATAAGGACAGTAATTATTCTGAAGGTTTTATTTAAGAGGTTAATTATAATATGGAGTGAAAAATATGCTATATTAGTTTCTGGATTACTGCAACCAGAAGAATTTTATGAAATAAGTGAATTTTTCTAGCTGAGGTTAAGAAGAAATTATTGACTTCGTGAAGCACTATTTAACATCAAATTAGTGGGGGAAAAAATGAGTATACAAAAATAAAAATAGATAAAAAACTGCTGTATTCCTCAAGATTCCATTAGCGATTATTTTTTTTGAGAAATTGGTGACCGATTCTATCTTATCTGTTTTATTATATTTTACTAACGAACTCTTGTTCCTAGGAAACTATAAAATTAAAACCCAGAAATATTAAATTAACTAGCATACTCTGGTAAAACATGAGATGAAATAAGCTGTTTCATGTAAAAAAATCAACATAAAAACATACCTCAGGACCTCTAAATTTTGTGATGGCGTCAAGAAACTGATTCTTCAGATAAACTGATGCAGAATTTCTTTGCCTCTTGATCATTTGGCGGGCTTTGTGAACAAATTTGAGTGGATTGTTGAACTCAGAGGCAGTCAAATTGGGAATAGGAACGTGTAAGAATGCAATACGATTACCCCATGGCATTTTTGCATTAGGTTTGGTCATCTCACTCACTGACTTGTAACCTCCAATGGCCCTAGTGTTGAGTAGTACAAGTGCTGTGCAGTTGGCTTTGCTTGAATCTTGATTCTGTCTTTGCATGTACAATCTTGTTCCAAACATGATTAGCCCAGTAATCACGTCGTTAATCGTCTGTGGAATAAATGCACTTCTTAAATGAGTGAACTTACACAAGCATAAAAAATGAGAAAAGTGAGTAAGAAAACGAGGAAACAAGAAAGGAAAAGAAGCCTGATCAAGAACTTGCCACTTGAAGCTTGTTCTTGATTTGCTTGACGTGTTCAAGTGAAAGGGTAATTGTAGTTATAGAAAATGGTCCAGTCTCAACTGCATGCCCGCCGGATCTAATAGGCGATTTATCGTCTGCAATCAAACTGCTTTTCAAGAGATTAAATCCGAAATCGTATGCAGTGTTAATCAACCCCGAAAAAACCTGGTTCATTTGCCTGAGAAAATCATGGCTCTGACGATTAGTCTTCGTGTTTGACTGGCGCGAAGGGAATGTTAATGGCATAGAAGGATTGTCAAGTCTTTGTAGACAAGACAGAAGGGCTCCCATTATAGAATAGCCATCTCCAATGGAATGGTGAAGTTTGAATATCAGATTCCCAGCTGCATGGTTTGTTGGGTAGTCAAATATGTGAACTTCCCACAAAGGTCTATATATTTTCTGGAAGTGGCTCCCATAGTTTTGATAAATACTCATTAAAACATTCATCGTAATAATCAGTTGACAAGCCACTGGGAAGAACTGGTACATTTACATGATCTTTTAGATTTACCTCCACCCTTTTCCATATCTTTGCTCCTCTCTTATTGGAAACCTGCTTGGATACAAAAAAAAATCACTTCTTGATTATGCATAACCTTTTGGCATACACCTAGATACAAATATTATAGTCTCAATGCTTTTGATAACTAGTTATTAGACGAAAGAAAGCATACCGTCTTAAAAATGTTTGTCACGGGATTACAATGAAACATTTAGTCTCTGTTCTTTAATGCAATCGTTACAATTTGTGTGTGTTTGATATTGTTTAGTATGTGTTTGGCCCCCACTATTTTGAAAAAAAAAATTGTGGTTATGAATAGTATTTTTAGGAGAATGTATGGTTAAAAAATGTTTGAAAAGTAAAAAATAGTAGGCTTGACTAAAATAGATGGTTGAGATTGAGTGTTGAATAAATTTTGTTGTGAAAAAATGGAGGCCAAACATGGGCTTAAAATGAACTTTTTGAAATGAATAATGATTTTTAGGAGAATGAATGGTTGAGATTTGATTCAAAAAATCAAATATTGTGAGTTTGACTTTTAATGAATGATTAGATTGAGTACTGTATAAAAAAAGAGAAAATTTTAAAGCGAATCAAATAAGTGCTGTATAAACAATACAATTTCTCAAATCACTACAACAAACATTTTCCCCCTCTACTTTTTAACCACATATTTTACATCAAAGACATAAAAAACAAATTTATAATTGCTACAAAGCTATCGAACAAAGTTAAGTTTGTTCCCGAACACTAGTTATAACATGCAATCACATTTGGACACGGTCATGTCTCGCCCTTAAAAAATAAAAAATAAATCGATGAACATCATACAACTCACCATGATTGAGGAAAACCGATGATTTATGGGCATGAATAAGTCTTGGAGGAATAGCATGACAATGGACTCATTGATTGGAACTTCTAGTTCCATAACACCTAAAATATATAGTGATAATGCTGAGCTCTTCATGTATTGCGAATTAGGACTCATTGGCTCTAGTGCTTCTTTCTGTTCAAACTCCATACTGTCTTGGATATTGTGTCAAATAAAAGTGTGTTCTTGACAAATGAGAATAGAGAAAATTGTCGAAATCAAATTTCTTCTATATTGATTGTATGATGATTGAAATAACAATATTGTTGGGACATTTATTTATAGGAAAAAGTTTCAACCTTAAAGATGCGTATACAAAGTACCTTAATAAATTCAACGTAGGCCACGTTTGGCTCTCATTATAAGCAAAACACATTTTCTCTTTTTCTTTTCAATCACACATTTGTAGATAAAATATTATTACAAGAAAAAACTCATAAAAAATTTCTTACTTTTTAACCACATATTCTCCTAAATATTACTATTAAAAAGATATTTCTTCAAATAAACTCTTTAAAATCAATAATGGCTTGCATGAATAACATAATTCATGAACCATAATTCTAAATACAGTGGCGGACGTAGATCATTTATATTACTGGGACACAAATGAACTTTTGCTTTTGCCGATCCCCCGAAATTTTTTTTTTAAGGAAGAAGACCAAAAAATGAAAAAGTTATTGAAATTTTATTACAACTGTTCTCTATGCATTTTCATATTTTGATAACGTTCCATAATTATATCATTGTCAATATTGTCAATTACATCCTTCTCAATATAACCGATACAAATAAATAATTGTAAACACATGGTAGTCCTAAAATCTCAAATTCTGAAAGCCCAAATGGTCAAATTCCAAACAAGAAAAAAAAATCAAATAAAACAACAATCAAATTCTCAATACCAATACAATTGTGAGTCACACTAACCGGTTGAACACCAATGCACTGCTGCCTTGGGACGTTTCTTTGTTTTTGAACCAGAAGTTCTGGTTTTAAGGGAAAGGGAAAAAAAAAAACTCAGATTTCTACTGGGGCACGTGCCCCAGTGGGCCCCGCCCCTGTCTAAATATATGAATTAGAATCTTGATGTACCATTATTTTAGATGCATGAATTAAAATGTTCATGAACCATGTAATATATAAATATATCTAGCGAGCATCCGAAATAGATTAGCTAAATCTTATCGTAGAGACAATAAAACGAATGTTCAGAAGCCAAGGACGGTATATATACATATACATATATACATATAAAAGAAGACGGCCAATTTTAAATAGGACCAATTGAATCCTCATCCAACTGAACTTTTTCAACGTCTATTCAGGAACCGTACGTTATATTGCCCCAAAAGCTCACTTTAAAATATCTTCTACTGATCATGGAAACGTGAATTGATGGGGGAAATGGTGATTACATCATTGTTCCGGTGAGAGAAGAGGACGGCCGTTAATGGTGGTGGTTAAGAATTCATGAAGAGAGAGAAAAGGACGTGTTACTGTGTAATGGTTTCAAAAAAATCAAAATAGCTTGTTTGTTAATGGAAAAATTTTCATCACAACTTTTCAAACTCAATCTCAATTATCCATTCTTAGTCAAGTTCACAATTATTGACTTTTCAAATATTTTTAAACGACACATCTATCAAAAAATATAAAAAAAAACACAAAAATTAAAACTTTTCACATTACAAAACATATTCTAATTGTGTATGACTCTGCGTGTGTATGATTGGAACCAAAAATAAAAACTAATTGAATGTTACATCAGCTTGCTAAAATGCCAACTTAATTTGTCTTTCACCTAACTTATAACACGTGTTTGATACGTCAGTTTTTTCATGAAAAATGTCAAATCAAATAAAATATTTTCTATATTTCTTGTTTGAGTGAAAAAAATTTCATGGAAAATGTTTTTTATGTACAAGTTTCTAATACATATTTTGCTCAATTTCATGCAAAATATTTTCTTTACTATGAGGTGGGAAAATAAAATGGAAAAGGAAAATATTTTCCTCCAACTGATTTGTTATGCTTATTGAAATTCAGTCATTTTGTGCGTACAATGTTTGCTCCAATAATGTTACATTCCTTGAAAGTCACCTTGGGTGGCCAAAAATTTTTGGATCATTGATTTTAAAGTTGATGTGATAGGTAAATAATTTTCAAAATTATTTGAATAGGTATATTGTTGTTCTCCAACCAATACATCTATTCTTTTTGAAAGTTTCTTTCAACAAATACATTCATTCATTTCAAGGGACACATATATTCGAATGGCTACCCCCATCTCTATAAATTCTAGGCGAATTCTCATTTGCAAAACACATTCAAGAAATAAAGTCAATCTTTCTATACGTCTCTCTTTATTTTGGCATCATCAGATATTTCATAGAGTATTGTCTTCTTGATTTGATCAAATAGTCATAATTTGAATCAAACGTCTCTATTGTATCCTGAGAGAGAATTTCATTCATATCTCAGTTGTGACCTTGTTGGATATAAACCACATTCTAAAATCGCCAACCATTTCGCATCAGGTGACCCATATCTCAGTCTCTGACAACGTTGAGAGTGTTGAATCAATTTTTGCATGAAATCCTAATAACGATGCAAACTGGTCAATTTAAAATTCATTGATATACTTTCACAATTTTTTCTAGAGAGTTGAAAAGTCAAGAGTTCATGCACTAGTTTTATTTTGGACATCAATGAGAGTTGAAAAGTCTAAGAGTTCATGCACTAGTTTTATTTTGGACATCAATTATCTTGCCAGATAATCTTCAACAGTAGCTTGTCTTTGAATTTGATATGGTTGTCTATCGCGTGAGTGAGCTTTGTTTTGTGTGCAAATGGTTATAAACCATTTTTATTGTAGCCGAACACAGTGTTTTCCATTTCTGTCCTTCTACAACACCTTTAGGATTCCAACTACATCGTTAAAACGGCCATCCTTACCACAGTACTGAGGATTTATCGAATTCGAAATTGCTTCGTTGCTTATGGTGGACAAAACATCCTCCAATAAGAATGCGTCAAGTGTCCAATTAATTTTTAAATGGGACACTTGACACATTTTCATTGAAGATTGTTGTCAATGTCGAGCAACAGAACGAACCTGCTATCGAATCAAATATGTTGCCTGAGAAATTGTCAAAAGAAAGTTAAGGGAGTGTTGGGCCGCGGTTTAAATAGGTGAAAGAAGATTTATTTGTATTTTTTAGGTAAAATATGTGATTAAAAATTTGAGAGAAAATAAAGATTGCTAAAAAATAATTTGATAAATTGTGTAAATTAAATTGTTGATTTAAATCCATTTATTTATAAGCTAATAATTCATATTACGTCCCAGTGACAATGATGTAACATTAGCGGCAACAACCAACCAATATTGGTTGCCCATAATTTTTTTAGGATTAATTAGACTCTACGCTAAATTTATTTAGTATGTATTTGATTTTCTAACTTTTTGGAAAAAAATTATTTTGGGAAATCGTGTAGTTAAAAAGTAGTTTGAAAAGTAAAAATTGTAGATTTTATTTTTTTGAATTGTTGAGATTGATTACTGCAGAAAAAAATAGTAATTTTTTTGAGAAACTTAGAAAATCAAACAAGGGCTTAGTAATATTAGATAAATACATGTTTTACATATTATTTAGATTTCTATCTTATTGTATATTCTCTCTCGTTATTTCTTTTTTCTCCTCTCTCTAATTCCTTTCTTTATAATCTCTCACAAGAAATCTCTAATTATTTCTCTTGTCTTGTTATTATGACTCAATCTCAAATATAAATATCATTTCAAACTAATTAATTCCAAAATCAGTTGAAAATTCATATTTTAATATTAATTAATAATTTAAAAGAAACTTAAAATGATAACTGTAATGAGGATTACGATACTTGTAACAAATATTACATTAATATGTAATAAAATTACAATACATGTGATTAAGATTATAATTCATTTAATCAAACGTACTCTCTTTATAATTAGTGTCACGTCAAAAAACATGTACATCTTACAATATGATGAATGTAATTTTAATGAATATTGTAGTAGTTGAAATAACGCATATTTCATATAATAAATACATTAATAGGGGACAAAAAATCGAAACAGAGAGAAACGAACCAGAACCGAACAAAAAATTCGAAATCGATCGATTTTTTAGGGAAAAAAATGAGAACCGCAATCGAAAAATGGAGAACCGAAACCTATTTGAAAATCGAAAACCAAATTGAGAACTAAACATTCTTAATTTAAAAATTAAGTCCAGATGACACTTTCTGCGTTGCTTTACATGACAGAGCGTACAAATCCAGCTTACATACATATATTATGATAATTGTTGAATTATTCATATGATGTTGCATCTTACATGAAATTTTGTGAACCAATTTTAGAAGATTTCTAAGTGGTTTTCAAATCAATCCAACCTATGCTTTGAAGTTTATTATTCACTGGTTAAAGTTTTTAAAAAAAATAAAATTACTTATATGCCCCTTAATATAAATTTCAATTTATAGTTTCATTTATGAATTTTTACTTATAAGTGACAATTTATTAACAGCTTTATATATAAGTTAACTAGTTGTCTAAACGTGCATTGCACGTTAATTATCAATATATGAAGTAATTTTTAGAAATGAAATCTGGCAAAATTCTCGAGTTTTTTCTCAAGAAAATTAACAAAGAAATGCAATACAAATATAATTAACAAAATCGAATAATTTTTAATATTTAAACAAAGTTTCTGAGACCATATTTTGCACTCTCAATAAAATCTTGGCTAGAGTCACTTATTTGATGAAAACAAATATGAGCTTCAAGTTGAGAACAACGTTGATAATATTTGGGAATAAATTATAGATTTTATTTATATAATATTTAAAATATTATAAAAATAACAAAAAAATGTCAATGAAAATTTAATACCAAGTATTTTTCTTTTATAATAAAGTTTGAGACTTGTGAGAATTTAACAAAATTTGGTAATTTCGGTGAGATCTCATCCTCAATCTCTTCAATTTTGTTATTTGTCGTGAAGTTGGTTTCAATTTCAACGTGCACATTTGAAAATGTATAATTACTATTTGTCTAATTTTTTCATGATAAAGTCAATATATTTTCCCTTTTCTAAAGCGTGTGAGTGAGATTTTTAATTGTGGCTCAAAATAGTATAGCAAGAATCTGGTACCTTTTAAGTATTAAAAAGCAATATATTTGTTTAATATAAAAAAATTTTATTAAAATAAAGATAAACAAATATAATGAGAAATATTACATCTTCATTAATAAAAATTCAAAATAAGTTTCGAAACTTCCATATGCAATGGAATATATACAGATATTAGAAATTTTTATACTTCAATTTTCGCTATATACAATCAGATTTTTATAGAAACATGTGATTTATACTTTAATTTGTGGACAAAACCATTCGATTTATTAAAAATTCAATTTTGAGAAAAATGATGTCTCAAAAAAGCTCAGCAAAATATGAGGTTAGACTTTTAACCCCTTTTGAATTTATAATGAGCTATATTGAGTTATAGTATATGTTGTATTGAATTCATTTTAGTGTAAACTTGTTTATGAAAATTAGTAATTGTGAGTTATATATAACTATGTAAATGTATTAGATTGAAAGTTATAATGCATGTGATTTTGGTTATAGAATGAGGTTTGTATATATTCTTATTACATTGTTGAGAAATTAAAAAATAATAGAATATTAAAAATATAATTCCAAAAATTTATAATTCATATTTTTCACAACTTTTTTAATAATGAAAATATATTAATATTTAATGAAGAATGATTATTTCAATTTCTTGAAAAAATTAGAATCGGATTTTTTTCACTATTTCCATTAAGATAATGTATTAATAATATAATTGTATTTGAAATACTTTTAATAAGAAAGTAAAAAGTTTAGATTGTTAGTGTTTTGAAATTTATGACATTATTGATAAAATAAAAGAAATGTTAAAATAATTAAAATAATTATTCATTAATCAATTAAAATTAAGAGTAAATATGAAATTATAAAAAAATTGTGATGGTAGAAACGTCTAAAAAAGTTTCTTCATTTAAGCCACTTTTAGAAGTGGTATAGAACTATAGATATAGATATTTACTTAAATTTTAAGTTCTTATTTTTTTTACTTATTAGTGAACTTTACAATTATAAGTTAATTTTGTACTTTTAAATAAGGACAATTATATTGATACCACAATATTTGTTAACTACACCAAATTTTAATTGTAATGAATATTCTTAAGCTTTTCTTATTTTTACACATATGCTCCCTAGTTTTTTATATAATTTTTTTTGTCATCAAACATCAATTAAATTTCAAATCTTGTCAATAGAAACGATTCCAAAATATTTGTTATGGGGGCAATAAAAACTTATTTATCTATAGTATTTTTAAATAATCAAAATAAATAATCAATGCTAAAGTCAAAAATAAATATTTTCTCCTCTTTTCAATACATATTAGCAAAATATTTTGATAGAAATTGTGATTAAAAACAAAAATATGTTAATTAATTGAAAGTTAAGAATAATAATGTTTCAAAAAAATATAGAGGACATAAAAGCAAAAGTGAGTAAATATTGATAACCTTTCTTATAATTAAAATGTGGTGTAAATATAAAAAATGATAGTGTGAATATTATAATTACCATTTAAATAATTTTAGTACATTAGTGATTTTTTTAGTTATAGGTAACTTTTTATATTTATAAGTAAATTTTTTTATTTTATTTTATTAGTAATATTTTTACTAATGAAATATTAAATTTTTTTTTAATTAATTCATAAATGTCATAGGTTTTAAGACTACAACATTAAATTACATTTGAAATGTTACAAATGTATGAATAATACTGCTGGCATAGGACTGAAATATCGAACATTCAATTTTATCAACAAATCATTCGACGCATGTACAAATATGGATTGAAAATTGGAGAAAATATCAATAATAAATATTTTATTAAAATCAAAATCAACATTTTTGCCTCTTCAACTAATAATTATAACAATTAAAAAACTCAAAGCACGACCCTTAATTCTAATAGCATGTAGCTCAACTAGCACCTTTATATTAGTTAATGATTTCACCAGACAACTCGGAATGCTACTCATCAAGCACGTGTAACATTCATAGTGATTGCAATGGGTCGGGTCCCTCCGACCCATGCCTCGCCCCACGAAAGTTTTTCAATTCCAAACCCACCCTGCAACCCGCAAAGTTTGGGTTGGAGCGAGTCAAACCCGTCGCCCCATTTATCACGCCCATTTATTTATTTTCTTTCTTTTTTTAGTTTTTTATTTTATTTTGGCGGTATTTTTTATTTTTTATTAATTTATTTATTCGGACTGGGTTCGAGTTGGGGCAGTCAAACCCACCACCGCCTAGCAACTAGCCCAAGTCGCGGGAACCCGTCCCATACCCGCCCCGTCGACCAGCAGGGCGGGTTCAGGTAGAGTACCCGTCGAGTCGTTTTTTTTTGCTATCTCTAAACATTCAATGTATCACTAGTCATGTCACCCAGGAAACAATACGAGAACATCAAGGTTAACGTATTTCTTTATCCTACGAAAATACACACATCAAATGTTGTTCAGTGTGTATAATCATCTCTTTTGTATGTTATCTTCATGTGTGCCCCACAATACATCAAGCATTAAAGTTTTATATGAATCGCTAAGAGAGTTTTTGGTAGAATAACTTGTAATAATTGTGTTAAAACTTAAAAGACGAAATGTGTATATCATGTTTATACTGTACAGACAAAGAATCATATAATATAACGAATTTGTTCTCATGCGCGTCACCCAGGAATCAATATGAGAACATCAAGGTTAATGCGTTTCCTTATCTTACTGAAATACACGCAAAAAATGTTGTTCAGTGTGCATAATCATCTCTTTTGTCTGTCATCTTCAAGTGTGCCCCACAATACATCAAGAATTAAAGTTTGTATGAATCGCTTAGAGAGTTTTTGGTAGAATAACTTGTAATAATTGTGTTAAAACTTAAAAGACGAAATGTTTATATCATGTTTATACTGTACAGACAAAGTGAGCACACGCAAGGGCTCTTGATGCGGTTGACAACCTTTACATATAATATATATATTATATGGTATATATTTTCCTATAAAATTCATTCTTAATGTACACTTCATTTACTCATTCAAAAAATACACTTCAACAAAAGAACGAGAAAGGATAAAAATACTTTCGGAAGCTTGTTTATCTCTTTTTATGTTGAAATTCTTTTGTAAGTAATTTTTTCTATACTCTAAAAGCAAAACATATATATAATTATTAAACGTATTGTGTTATATATGAATTTAAGTTTTTAATTTGTCTAATTTTATATTATTTTATATTAAATTTTGCACGTAATAGTATTCGAGCAAGAATTTCAAACACTTGATCATGTGTACAATTTTTACAACGAGTATGCAAAATTAGCTAGGTTCAGCATATGTATTTGTAGTTGTCGAAAGAATTCACAGAAAAATGAACTTGTCTGAAAGACGTATGTTTGCTCCAAACGGGGTCAAAAAGATGAAACATGCCGGATGAAATTTAAAATTTGTCGTGTATGTGGTCGCAGTGGTCATGACAAAAGAAGTTGTCCAACCTTACAGTCAAGGCAATTGGTGGTCGAGTCATATCATTCATAGTACTCTTGGGACGATAAGCACACCAATATTGCTACCAATGATTATGATGCATTCCATGGCTTCGACGATAATGACTACAATTAAAACACTTATTGTTGTACTTGTTCAACAAAGTTTGAATTATATTTTAAGCAAATTCATCTAATTTATGCAAGGTTTATTTCATTTTATATTAATGTATTACAATGTTATTTGAATATCAAACATAATTTATGGTGTTATTATGAATATTAAATAAAATTTAATATATGTATGTATATTAAAATTTACTATGACAAAATAAAAGATAAAAATAATACATTACAAAAAATCAAATTATAAGGTGAAATAAGTAGAATAAATAGAATTTTTTATATAAAGACAAATAATAAACTATATAAAAATAGTAAAAAAAAATAAAAAATAAAAAATTAAAGGTGTCAACAGTTGACACAAAGCTCATATAGGTTCTCCCGCGTGCAACACGCTGAAGAACCAAACTGCATAATATAATCATTAAATTCATGGTTTGGCAACACGCAATAATAGTGCATCAATAATATTATTACGCCTCGGAGCAACTATGGCCTGAGGGGAGGCCTATGAACTTTATATGAATGGTCTTGTGTTCGAGTCATTTTTTGTATTTTTCTTTTAAATCTAATCACAAAATTCATCATTTTCTTTTCTAAAATTATATTTTCTTAGTGAATTTAATGGATTTGGGTTTTGAAAGTTTTTCCCCAAAACTTAAAACTTATTTATCCAATTATTGACAAGGTTCATATGTTCCCTCCTTGTATTATGCTTTCTTTTCTTTGAAATAATATATACATCTCAGGCTTGAATTTTTGAAATGAAATATTTAAAAAAATAATTAAAAAAAAAAAATACTCTTATGAACAACTCTTATGAACATAAAACGTGGAATGTATCGATCTCCTGGCTCTAGTTACTTTTCCAAATTACATACCCACTCTGTCAACAATAAGAGCGAGTCGTTCTTTGGGATACACCATCTGAAACACGACATTGTACCAAGTACCTGGTCAAGGGGCTGTCCATGTCGTTGGGGGCGGACGTGGACTAAACATGAAGAAAAATTAAATGTTTTTATTGTTAGAAAATTTTATTACAGATAATAATTTATCTATAATCTAAATAATCATCATGTTGGAATTATCAAGAATTAAATAACTGAAGCGGAAGCGTACCTTAATCAAACGTGATTTACAATAACCGATTCGACGTTTGGATCTTCTAAATCGATACGTAGTCCGTATTTTCTCTCTGATGATGGGATGTCAGACAAGATGTACAGTACGTAGGATTCAGGGACCATAACCGACTTTATATACTGAATTGTCAATTAACCTAATCCGGCCCATCATGAATTAGGTAATGACCTGGTATCTACACATAAAAGCCCATACATTATTTTAGATGCATTAAAGCCCGATATATATAAAATCCTTATTAGATCACTTTAAATGGGCTTAACCAAATTTGATAGTCTTTTATTCAATACACAATAATTTACATATAAGCCCACACGATTGATTAAAATCCTTACAATCTCCCACTTGGGCTATATGTGTAACCTTACAATTGTGTATCAATCATAACCTTATGAGTACTCAGAATTTTGCTATCATTACTGAATGCATCCCCAAACAATCCGGTCTATCAATTATATCAACATAGGATCAAAGCGGCTTTCGCTACATTAATCGTAACTAAACCTATCAATGGTCACGTATATCGACATAACTGAATGACATGGATCAAGTATGGATGTGTAGCATGGAAATTACATGTAATGTGATCTTCAACATGCCTATTTCCAACTGGTCCAACTTTAGTGAGATCATCCTCAAACGAGTTCAGAGATAATAAACCTGAAACCTTACAGCTGTAAATAACTTTAACTTTAAACTGTATCCAAAAGGACAATAAATGTGTCTAATGCACCCAAAATACAAACTCCCACTGAAACCAAATATCCTTAAGAAATACAACACAGATATGAGTATTGTGCTCATGAAAGACCTTGGGTTGTAATACTTCAGTACGCGGATCCGCAATTATGGAGTTTGTCCTAATGTGCTCTTATTGACACGTGTCCACTCTGAACTGTATCCTTCACAACCAGGAACTTATGTCAATGTATTTTGACTTAGTTGAGCTCCTGTTGTTATTGAAATATAAATCTGCTGAGTTATTGTCACAATATAACTTTAGTGGTCTTTCTATACCGTACAGAATACGCAGTCCAGTGACAAAATTTCGCAGCTATATTCCATAATTAGATGCCCCCAAAATTGCTACAAACTGTGATGCCAAGTGAAAGAAGCTAAAGTGTTTGTTAAGCACTCCTTCTGGAAATAGCTCCTCCAACCAACAGATAAATGTAGCCTGATGTGGATCTTTTACTTTCTTGGCATCTAGTAAAATCGGAATCATAATACCATATGATCTCCAACTGATCCGATTTTCTGTATGTGAGCATGTAATCTTTTGTTCTCTTTAAATACCTTATAACCCATGTTTGGCTGCTTTCCAAATGATCCATCACAGGGTTACTTAAATATCTCCTTAGTATCCCAATAACGTATGCAATATCCGAACGCATACAAATTTGAGTATATATCAGATTCCCTATAGCATAACTATATGAGAGCCTCTGCATTTCTTTAACTTCAAGATAACTTTTCGGGCATTAGTTGAAACTAAATTTTCTCCCTTAGCGATAGGGCTGTCCCCTGATTTACTGTCTTGCATGCCAAACCTCTTAAGTACTTTATCGATATAGCCCTTTTGTGACAATTCAAGAATACCCCGAGAACAATCCCGGTGTATCTGAATTCCTAATACAAAAGAGACGTCACCAAATAGAATGAGCTCATTTAGAGTTCATTTCTCCCTTTAACAGTTATAACTGACCTTAAATTGACTGAATTGTGCAAGAATCTTGCACACTATGAAATGGGCTCATTGAGAGTCCATTTCTATTTTGACAGTTATAACTAACCTTAAATTAACTATATTGTGCAGGAAGCAATATCAATACCAAATGCACGAGCAAGTCATTAGACAAGTCGAGTTTTAGTTCCTTAAGTTTTGAAGCAGTGTGAGACATCTACATGATGTACTCCCTTATTTTCCCATTGCCTTTATACTTTATTGAAATCAAGCTTTGCATAAGCGTGCTTGTTTCAGCCTTATCGTTTTTCGCAAAACGTTTCTTAATTTCGGCAAGGAATTCATTGGCATCATTTACCTCCTCAGATACTATGCCACTAAAGGCTTCCGGAATGCCGCACTTAATGATCATGAAACTCACGTAATTTAAGCAATCCCACTTCTCAAAGTTCCTCATTTGATTAGATGAACTTTCATCCATAAGAGGAGCAGGTTGCTCAATCCTTAGTATACGGTCTAGATCCATGCAGCCAACGAAAAGTTAATGTTCTTGTTTTGATCTTTGAAGTTTGTTCCATAAATACAGGGATTAAATTTGAGCTTGTAGATATACTACTAGCAGAATTTGAAACCGAATAGAGAACACTTAAACAAAATAGCTCACATAAGTACCTTATTATGCAAATCATATTTTCAAATAATGGTAGGGCCCATCACAAGATACCTAGCACAACATCAATATTTAGTCTTTGGACAGAAATATTGACTTGTAAGTGGTACTCTTGGTGTAGTAATCAAACACTGACAGTAAGACATGTCAACCAACAAACCTTTCTTTGGACCGATTTATTGATCACACGTAAAACCAAATAACCATCACGTATTTATCACCACAAGTTCATGTGAAATTCGGGCCAAATATTGACCTTCCTTTGGGCCGATCAATATCCGCATGAAATAACACACAAACACCTAATTTTCCCTTAGTGCAGTGATCAAATACTGGCAATAAGACATGTTAACCAATAAACCTTTCTTTGGACCGATTTATTGGTCACACGTTAAACCAAATAATTGCCACGTGTTTATCACAACAGGTGCATGTGAAATTCGAGCCAAATATTGACCTTCCTTTGGGCCGATCAATATCCGCAATGAATAACACACACAAATACCTTCTAATATTCAAAGTTAATTAATATCCACAAGAGAGGTTGCTTTGGCAACATGTTGCTTCAACTAACTTACTTTCGAATATTATATCTCTTAAAAGATTCCGATGTACCAAGATTTGAAACTGAAATTCATTGATTTGCATCTATATTTGACTTTAGGATTTGAATTATATAATTCAAAACTTTAGAATAAAGCAATCCTTAAGTTAGGAGAGTCAATTGCAATATTCTTAAACCTTAGGTGGCCAATTATGTAAAATTTTAAGCTTGAAGGGCTTAAATTACAATTTTCCCAAAACTTTGTTGGCCAATTTAGAGAAATTCTAAACTTTAGGTCCCAATTTGAAACAAAACTAAACTTTAGAGGTCCAAAACATGAAAATTTCAATCTTTAAAAGTTGATTTTGAAAATTTTCAAACTTTAAGAGCCAATTTAGCAAATTCCCAAACTTTAGGGACTTAATTTTAAAAAAAAATTCAAACTTTAAGGACCAATTTTGAAAATTTCCAAACTTTAGTGACTGAATTAGAAAATTTTCAAACTTTAGGGACCAAATTAAAGAATTTCAGAACTTTAGGTGCTGTATTAGAAAATTTTCAAACTTTAGGGACTAAAATGAAAATTTTCAAATTTTAAGGGACCAAATTAGAGAATTTTCAAGCTTTAGGGACCAATTTTGAAAATTCTCAAACATTAGGGGGCAGAATCCGAAAATTTTAAAATTTTAGGGACTGAATTATATAATTCAGAACTTTAAAAGCCCAACTTAAAAAATTTATAACCTTAAGGGCTCAACTTTAATTTCTTAATAAAGAGGGAGGACCATAGTTGCAAATCACACAAAATACCCAAAATTGCAAAATAGTCCTCGAAGGCTTCAAATTTCCGGACCCAGGCCCCTGCCCCAAAAAACGCACAGCTAGGGTTTATAACCCTAGCTGCCGCCGCCGCAGCCCACAACCGGAGAAAGCGACCTCCTGTAGCCGGCGTTCCTCCACTTGCAGCGCCATTCCCGGCGCTGCAATCCAGAATCACAGCGTCGCTGTGTGCGACGCTGCAGCCCATTGCGCAGCCAAGTCCCGGCTTTGCGCACCCAGCCCGACGACGACTCCTCCAGGCCACCCCTTCTTCTTCATCACAATACCACCCTTAATCCATAATACACACAGAATATATACACACAGAAATCCGATTTCAACCATACACAAATTCCAAATCGAATCCAACATCCCAAACTTTAATTCGAATTTCATGGGCAGCCTGATGTTTTAGAAATTGAAATTCCAACAATCGAATCAAAACCCATTTATTTATCACCCTTCAACGAGAATCTGAATTCAAAACTCAGCAACAAACTCAAACCCAATTATCATTGAATCCAAAATGGAAATTCAAATCTGGTCTCAAAAAATATATACATACAGATTCTTCATAATGAATTTTAATCCAATTTCGAAATCAGAATTAAATATGCATATATGATATATTGTGAAAACGGATTTTCTGAAAACTGATTTGCAGAGAATCAGGTTTTACATATATGCGTTTCAAATTTATCTGATAATTCAACACGATGTTGGCTCTGATACCACTTGTTAGAAAATTTATCACAGATAATTATTTATCTATGATCCAAAATAAATCATCATGTTGGAATTATCAAGAATTAAATAACTGAAGCGGAAGCGTACCTTAATCAAACGTGATTCACAATAACCGATTCGGCGTTTGGATCTTCTAAATCGATACGTAGTCCGTATTTTCTCTCTGATGATGGGATGTCAGACAAGATGAACAGTACGTAGGATTCAGGGACCTTAACCGACTTTATATACTGAATTGTCAATTAACCTAATCCGGCCCATCATGAATTAGGTAATGGCCTGGTATCTACACATAAAAGCCCATACATTATTTTAGATGCATTAAAGCCCGATATATATAAAATCCTTATTAGATCACTTTAAATGGGCTTAACCAAATTTGATAGTCTTTTATTCAATACACAATAATTTACATATAAGCCCACACGATTGATTAAAATCCTTACATTTATTGCTTGACAAGAATTACATTAATTGTATACCTATGAACAGATTGGAAGGCCGAAGGCCATGTCTAAATTGCAACTGTAGAAAACGAAATGGATGTTGGAGTACTACTCCATATACTCATACAAGGCATAATCACAAGATAACACACGTTAAGACCTTGGGCTCCATCATAAAAGGTTAACATCGTTAAGAGGGGTAATCCAAACTCTTATATATTGATCTATGATATCTGTAAGGATTTTTGTCAATCGTGTGGGCTTATATGTGAATTATTGTGTATTGAATAAAAGGCTATCAATTTGGTTAAGCCCAATTAAAGTGATCTAATAAGGATTTGATATATCGGGCTTTAATGCATCTAATTAAATGTATGAGCTTTTATGTGTAGATACCAGGCCATTACCTAATTCATGATGGGTCGGATTAGGTTAATTGGCAATTCAGTATATAAAGTCGGTTATGGTCCCTGAATCCTACGTACTGTTCATCTTGTCTGACATCCCATCATCAGAGAGAAAATAAGGACTACGTATCGATTTAGAAGATCCAACTAACCGAATCGTTCATCGTGAATCACGTTTGATTAAGGTACGCTTCCGCTTAAGTTATTTAATTCTTGATAATTCCAACATGATGATTTTGGATCCTGGATAAATAATTATTATCTGTGATAAATTTTCTAACAAGTGGTATCAGAGTCAATCATCACGTTGGATTGTCAGATCTATTTTTTAATCGTATGGTTTAGATTAAAAATTCAAGTTTTAATCAATTCTGAAAATTATATCATGCGTGTATATGAATCTGGTTCCTAGAATTGATGAGATTTACCTTTAGGTTTAACGAAAATTTTGGGTATGAAATTTGAATCAGCCGAATTGATAATCTTAAACTCTAACTGCCAAATTCATATATTTTCGATTAAGGTCTTGAATCTGTGGATTTATGGATTCAGATTCAGTTTTGATATAGTATATAGAATCTGTATGTATATGCCTTTCGAAATCAAGTTTGAATTTCCATTTTGGATTCACTGAAAATTGGGTTTGAGTTTGTTGCTGAGTTTTAAATTCAGATTCTCGGTGAAGGGATATTATGTTTTCGAATTGGGGTTTGTATCTGGTTTACGTTGGTCGAAATCGTGTATGGCCGGTTGATGGAGATCATAATCGGGTTGGATTCCGTTGAGTTGGGGTGGCCGGACGTGGCTCTGCCGGTACGCGCAGGGGCCGACACTAGCTGCGTGCGGCGTTACAGGAGAGTAGCGCTGCGCAGGCGCTGCTTCACAATGTGCACTGCAGGTCGCAGCGTCCGGGATTGGCCGCGCATGATGCTGCTGCAGGAGAGAAGCGCCGGAGATGGCGCTGCAGGTGGTGGACGGCGGCGGTGATGGCGCCGCGCTCTTGGGTCGGTTGCGGCGGGGCTGGGTTTTGGTTGCAAAACCCTTGCCGTTGCGAAAATCTGATTATTTGGGGCAGGGGCGTCGATTGGAAATTTGAAGTTTTGAAGGGCCTCTTTTGCAATTTTAGATAATTTTGGTTATTTGCACCTCCAGTCCTCCATGTTTATTGCGAATAAAGTTCAAACCCTAAAGCTTTGGATTTTATAAAATCAGCCCCTAAGGTTATAATTTATTAAAGTTGGGATTATAAAAGTTTCTAATTTTATATTTCAGCCCCTGAAGTTTGAAAATTTTCTAATCCAGCCCCTAATGTTTGAGAATTTTCAAAATTGGTCCTTAAAGCTTGAAAATTCTCTAATTTGGTCCCTTAAAGTTTGAAAATTTTCATTTTAAGTCCCTACAGTTTGAAAATTTTCATTTTCAGTCCCCTAAGGTTTGAAAACTTTCTAATACAGCACCTAAAGTTCTGAAATTCTTTAATTTGGTCCCTAAAGTTTGAAAATTTTCTAATTCAGTCACTAAAGTTTGGAAATTTTCAAAATTGGTCCTTAAAGTTTGATTTTTTTTAAAATTAAGTCCCTAAAGTTTGGGAATTTTCTAAATTGGCTCCTAAAGTTTGAAAATTTTCAAAGTCAACCTTTAAAGATTGAAAATTTCATATTTTGGACCTCTAAAGTTTGTTTTTCTTTCAAATTGGGACCTAAAGTTTGGAATTTCTCTAAATTGGCCTATAAAGTTTTGGGAAAATTATAATTTAAGTCCTTCAAGCTTAAGATTTTACATAATTGGCCACCTAAGGTTTAAAGAATATTGCAATTGATTCTCTCAACTTAAGAATTGCTTTATTCTAAAGTTTTGAATTCTATAATTCAAATCCTAAAGTCAGATATAGATGCAAATCAATGATTTCAGTTTCAAATCTTGGTACATCGGAATCTTTTAAGAGATATAATATTCGAAAGTAAGTTAGTTGAAGCAACAAGTTGCCAAAGCAACCTCTCTTGTGGATATTAATTAACTTTGAATATTAGAAGGTATTTGGTTGACATGTCTTACTGTCAGTGTTTGATCACTACACCAAGAGTGCCACTTACAAGTCAATATTTCTGTCCAAAGACTAAATATTGATGTTGTGCTAGGTATCTTGTGATGGGCCCTACCATTATTTGAAAGTATGATTTGCATAATAAGGTACTTATGTGAGCTATTTTATTTAAGTGTTCTCTATTCAGTTTCAAATTCTGCTAGTAGTATATCTACAAGCTCAAATTTAATCCCTATATTTATGGAACAAACTTCAAGGATCAAAACAACAACATTAACTTTTCGTTGGCTGCATGGATCTAGACCGTGTACTAAGGAAAGAGCAACCTGCTCCACTTACGGATGAAAGTTCATCTAATCAAATGAGGAACTTTGAGAAGTGGGATTGCTTAAATTACGTGAGTCACATGATCATTAAGTGCGGCATTCCGGAAGCCTTTAGTGGCATAGTATCTGAAGAGGTATATGATGCCAATGAATTCCTTGCCGAAATTAAGAAACATTTTACGAAAAACGATAAGGCTGAAACAAGCACGCTTATGCAAAGCTTGATTTCAATAAAGTGTAAAGGTAATGGAAAAATAAGGGAGTACATCATGTAGATGTCTCACACTGCTTCAAAACTTGAGGAACTAAAACTCGACTTGTCTAATGACTTGCTCGTGCATTTGGTATTTGTAGCGACCAAGAATTTTTCACACGATTAAATAATTATTTTAAAAACTTAAAAAATCGTGCTGTTGCGATTTCACCCTTTTTTGAGTTAACGCCGCGACGTATTTGTCTAGCCAAATCGAGAAATGTAAAGTCAATTCGATTTTTATTTAAATTCCGAGTTTCCAAAATTTTATTATTTTATTTATTTATTTAAATTATTATTTTCAAAATCATTTTAAATACCAAATTACGTCAATCCTATTTTATCAGTTTCATTCTTCCGACCCAGTTGAATTCGCGTGCGAATTTACCTCGAACTACGTGAAATCTTGTCTAGGTTTTCACACCACCAACCCCCATCTATCACATCAATATTCCATCTATCACATCAATACCATACCTTAGCTCTCTTTATCACCAACCCCTTTCATTTTTCAGCCCCTCCCCTCTCAGCACAAACCACACAAGTTCCAGCCCAGTAAGAATTTTCCCCAACCTTCAACAACCACCATAGCTTCCATTGCCGGCCAACTGCAGAGCATCCCAACACCAGTCAAGCCACCACCTCCACGGCCTCATCGCAACCCTACCATCACCATCACGCCACTCACCATCATCATCATCCCCAGCACACAACCACCTCGACCAACCATTAACCTCATCACCTCAAGCACCACAGCCACCACCAACCACCAACGAACTACACTGCCCATTTCGTTTCTCCCTGTTTTTGACCTCCAAATCGAACCCAAAGAAAACCCATGAATCAAGAATCATTTTCTTACCTCATTCGCCGGTTTGTCGTCGGAAAACCACTAACCAAGCCTCGTTTTTTGCCACGGTCTTGCACCCAAACTCGCACCTAGATCCCAAAATATGCCCCTTTTCCCTACCCACTGGTCGGCGCCGCACTGCGTGGCATTTCGCCGGCGAAATCGCCAGCTGGAGACCGGCGCGCAGCGGGGCGCAACTGGACGTCGCGTCCTCCCTCCTCTCTCTCGCCTCTGTACAGGAAATGGGAGAGGGAAAATGGAATTTTATTTTATAAATTTTGATTTTCAAAAGTTGCAACTTAGTCCCAAAGTCCCAAAAACCTATCATTTCAGCCCCCTTAAGTTTTTAAATGATTTTAATCAGCCCCGTCATTTTTAAAATCGATTATTTCGATCCCCACAATTTATTTCTATTTTGAGCTTCAACCCAATGTTTTGAAAACTATTCATTTTAGTCCCTCAACTTTCAACTTACTCATTTTAGTCCCTCAACTTTCAAAGTATCCATTTTAGTCCCTCAACTTTCAAGGTATTCATTTTAGTCCCTCAACTTTCATAATCAGCAATTTTAGTCCCTAAATTATACTTTATCATTTTAACTATAAATTTCAAAAGACTAATTCGACTTAATCTTCTAATTGGCTAGACGAAGCGTACGGAGAATTAAAGAATTGAAGTCGTTTCCCGCTCAACTTTGCACTCGTCAAGTTTAAGGTAGACTCGCCCCTATTAATTGATTTAAATTATGATTGCATGTGAATGTGTATGTTATGTGACTTGTGAAAAGTCATTTTTATGAAAACGAGCATGTATTCCCTCGTCAGGAATAACGATGATATGAGTATGCGGGCAAGATTGGGAAAAGGCCCCTTGAGGGAGCCCAATCCGCTACAAGAAATGATGATGTTATGCATAACATACGTGCCTTATGTGCACGAGACGACTAGAGCAACCCACATCCTATGATTTCTAAAGAGCCTATGATTTTTAAAAAGAAGCCAAGTGCTTTAATGCACAAGAAGAGCAACCCACACCCTATGATTTCTAAAGAGCCTGCATTTATGTGTTCAATTATATTGTAGATTAATTAATTGGCGATGAGTCTACTGAGTATTTCTATGAAATGCTCATGTCTATTTTCAACAACATTTGCAGATTTCGGAGAGGGTGGCAAGTGATGGATGATTGTGGCAATAATCGTTAAAGGGTTGAAAGTCTTACTTTAATGATTTCCGTATTTCCAACCATCGGAAAATTTTGAGAATTTCAGTTATTTGAGAAATTATGACTTTGTCAATTTCTTTACAATATTAATGGCTCGATTATTATTTCGAATAGTTTCATAAATGTTTTCAATTTTATCGACCATTACAGTTTATTTAATGTTGCCAAAAATGAATTTCAATTATTTCTTCCGTTAAAATATTATTTTAAAAGTTAGATCAGACAATGACGTGGTGAACCGGGTAATTAGAACTCGGGGCGCTACAGCTTGGTATCGGAGCCAGTCTGCATTTCTGTAGACTGACAAATTTTCAAATAGAAATTTCAAGAAACATTTTACATTATTTAATTATTATTGATGAAGATTGCCACTGCCATCACTCGTCCCACCAACTCCGAGGTTAAAAAGTTTATGATGTTTAAAGTTATTTCAGTATTTCGGATACTTATTTTACTGATTTATGAGAAAGAATGAAGAGTATTTCGGATACTTATTTTAATGATTTATGAGAAAGAGAAAGAGAAAGAAGATTAATGATGTCGTTATGCTTGTCAAAACTTACTTGCTTAAATTCATGAGACTTGAACTTTTGTGTTCATGAGAATTACTTGCTTAAATGCATGAGAAAGAAAGAAATGAGTTTTGAAGCATAACGAGAAATTTTTCAGAAAAGAAAAGAAAGAGAACGAGTGTTGAGCATAATGAGAATAATATGATTTAAGAATGATTTTATAATAATTTTTGTCCGCGAACTTAGAAATGATGAACCCTAGCTGGACTTTGCATAATTGATTTTAGACATGGCACCATTTACGAAGAGTCAACAGAAAGGATTAGACAATATTTTCGAAATATATATCGTTTGGACCAACACCTCATGTTGGGATATATGACCCCACTATCGACTATTGTGCCGCGCATTATGAGGCCATGACTAGTGGTTTTAGAGCAACTGTTGCGAAGATTCATTAATCACTTGTTGTCAACATTTTCAGTAAATCACCGAGAAATGCAAGCCAATTTTATGACGTTGTGATGAGATGTTGAGATTATGATTGATGTGATTTTATTGAGACTTTTATGAGAAGAATTATGAAATTTGGGGTTTAAAGATTTGGTTTTTAATTATTGGGAATTATGGATTTGATATTATGTTTGAGTAAGTGGATTATTCCTCTATTTTGAGAGAAATTTATAATGTTGTTTGGGTCTTGTAATTAAGAAATTTTGGAATTATGATTTGTGGCATATATGTTATAAGTATGACAATGAGTTGGCATTTGAGCCAATTAATGTATTGAAGGAAGTGATATTGTGATATTGGAAATTATGATTTGAAATTGTTATGTTGAAGAATGATGAATTAATTTTTGGGATATTTTGTGGTATTGAAGTTTGTTGGAATTGTTGTCTATATTTGAATCGTGGTGGACAGATGTGGAGTATACCTACGGGTTGGATAAGTCCAAATTACAATGGAGACTCTGTCTAGAATTTTATCATTTTGAGTTAAGAGTTTTGTGCGGTGAGCAACCCACTAAGGGAATTAAGTTTAGACTTGCAAGTTCATTTACACCGCAAGCAAGATTTAGTAAGTGATATAAAGGGATAATGACTCTTGAGACATTTTGGCTTATTCGAAGTATAATCATTTTGGTAATGGGTATAGTTACATTGAAATGCTCTCCTTATTTCACAATTTCAAGAAAAACAAGATGATGTATACAACTACTGGGATATCAAGGTATACATGAAGTGATGTGATGAAGTGATGCATACATTGGGAAATGTCAAGTTATATTTTGAAAGTTAGTGAAGACAAATATTATGGCGTGATTGGGAAAAATCTTAATTATTCTTGAGAACCAATATTAATTAGTTGGAAATGATCACTTGTATTGGAGAATATTATAAATTATGAGGATATGTGATAATACTGTTGATTTATTTTGAAAATTGATTGATAGATGATGTGTAAGATTTGGTTATTTACAAGTAATATTATTATTTGGAAAGTCAGTTATCATGAACGAGAGATATTGGAAGTATTTTATGGTGAGATGCCTTAAAGGAGTAACCGTTTGTTCGAAGTGAGAAATTGGGCACATATGATCGAATGTTTGGAATTTTGTGAGATAATGATGATGGTCATAAGGTCGGTTGAATATAAAAGGTACAATAGATGATTATAAGGAATAATACGATTGCTCTTATGGTGAGAACTGAAGGTGATGATATATTGAGATTATGAAATAAGTTGACCATCCAGCAATAAGTTATGCTATGTTTGGTTCTAAGTGGAATTCGAAGAAAGATGAGTCTCAGTCATGGAAATGAATCAGGGTTTCCTCGTAATGTGAATGATTCACGGATGTATATTAAGTTTTCATGTATGATACTAGAAGATCATGAGAGAATTTGTTGGATGAAATTGATGACAGAAATTTTACCAGGTCCTAAATTTGTTCAAGTATTGCAGAGAAATGCATTGGATCGGAGGAAAGTTTATGATAAGATCATACCTTAAAATTTTGGAAATTGTTACTGATGGTATCTTGGGTCAAAAATAAGAAGTGAAATTTTATGTATTTGTCCTTGTGGATAGAATTTGTAGGAATGGGGATCAGACTTCATCGTGATTACTTATTATGGAGTAGTGTGCAGAAAGAGTGACATATGGCAGAATTCAAAATTTATTTAGTTTGAGAGATTGATATATAATCTTAGTGAGCAGATTAACATATAAGGTTCACGTGATGGATATGATAGTTATTATATTGTAATCTTAGAGAGATTGATATGATTATTTGAGGTCATATGATACGATGATAAGTGACATGTTACATGATTACTACAAGATATGGTGACTAGACGGTTAATGGATGTTATGGCTATCCCGTGAAAGAATTGTGTGAATATATTGAGTCAATTGATTGTATCTTGATGGTTTATTGTATTATGGTGAAATATTACCTACAATTGAGAATCTTCATTTTGAGTCATAAGACATATGGATTTATTTAAGATTTTGGTGATGCAGTTTCGATTACTTATTATCAGTTGTGCATTCGATGTGAGCAAAATATTTTGCTACAATAATGGAAAACCTGAGATGATCAGTTGTGTGACTTTTACTTATAATGAGATTATATCTTTGGGTTAAGTAAACTTGATGAGGAAATCCTATATGGTTCACAGAAGTCTTGTTCAATGGTGATAGACTTAATCAGAGTATTGTTCAAATTGTGACATGAATTGAAGTTTTGGGAGAACAGGGAAATTGAATCTTGAACTTCAGATTGGGAAGTTAGTGAGGTTTCTTAAGTTCAAGAATATCATATCTGATCCTTATGATGATACTTTAAATTAGTACATTAGTCCTCAGCTGGATTGAGTATGTGATACAAGTACTTGATGCATGATTTAAAAGTATGGACTACGGATTTAAGTTTGAATTTCTCCAATTTTGAAAAGGAAGTTTCGGTTGAGTTTGGAAATGATTTCGTTTGTGAAATCTTTCAGAAAGATTCTGCCAAGTTTGGGTTGTACTCAATATTTTGGAATTGATACTTCGTTTCTATATTTTGGATAATGAGGTTTTATTTTTGATCAATCTTCCTGATTTTTAGTTTAAGCATTGGAATGATTGATATTTATATCGTGGATTCGATATCAGTATAGATTCTTGAAATGTTGGAAATAGAAGGTCAATGAATGAGTTTAGAAGTTGGATAATGTCGGATGATTGATTGAGTTCTACACAATAGCTATCAAGCGTCTTTTATGCAGCTTTGTATGGGGGTACATATATATGTTAGAGAGGTTATCCGATTTCATGTATTGATAGTGTCCAGTTTTCAGATAGAGATCCGAGAGTTTTCCCTTGAGATTTTGGAAAAGTTTACATGTGGCAATGGGTACTAAATTAAATTTTAGTACTGCCTACCATCCCCTGACAGACGGGCAGTCCGAACGCACTGTTCAGACGCTGGATGATATACTTAGAGCCTGTGTACTAGACTTGAATGGTAATTGAGAGATACATTTCTATCAGTAGAGTTTGCCTACAACAAATAATTTCGAGCTATCATTGGTATGGCACCCTATGAAGCTTTGTATGGACGGCGATGACGATCGCCAAACTATTGGGATGGAGTTGGCGAGAGGAAATTATTGGGTTCAGAATTGTTTGAGAAAACAGTTGATGTTATCGAGAAGATTCAAATTACGGATTAAAGTTGTGCCGATCAAAGAAGGGACTTAATGTTGAGATTAGAGAGAAAGTGTTCTTGAAAGTAGCTCCTATGAAGGGTACTTTTTGTTTCGGCAAGAAAAGAGAAATTAAGGCCTCGTTTCATCGGACCATTTGAAATACTAGAGAAGTGGATGATGTGGCTTATTGTTGGCTTCGCCACCAAAACTTACAGCTGTTCACAATGTTTTTCATGTTTCTCTAATGAGAAAGTATGTTCATGATCCTAGTCATGTAGTGAATTATAGTCTCTTGCAGTTCAGAAAGATTTGACTTATGAAGAGGCACCTATGTGCATAGTAAAGAAGAAAAGTCCATGTCTTAAGAAATAAAGAGATTCCGTTAGTCAAAGTCCAGTGGGGTAGACACAATAATGATGATGCTACTTGGAAAAAGGAAGATGAGATAATAACCAAGTATCCAGAAAGAATAGATCAAGTAAGTTTAATTTCGAGGACGAAATTATTTTAAGGGGGTAAGGTTGTAGCGACCAAGAATTTTTCACGCGATTAAATAATTATTTTAAAAACTTAAAAAATCGTGCTGTTGCGATCTCACCCATTTTTGAGTTAACGCCGCGACGTATTTGTCTAGACAAGTCGAGAAATGTAAAGTCAATTCGATTTTTATTTAAATTCCGAGTTTCCAAAATTTTATTATTTTATTTATTTATTTAAATTATTATTTTCAAAATCATTTTAAATACCAAATTACGTCAATCTTATTTTATCAGTTTCATTCTTCCGACCCAGTTGAATTCGCGTGTTAATTTACCTCGATCTACGTGAAATATTGTCTAGGTTTTCACACCACCAACCCCCATCTATCACATCAATATTCCATCTATCACATCAATACCATACCTTAGCTCTCTTTATCACCAACCCCTTTCATTTTTCAGCCCCTCCCCTCTCAGCACAAACCACACAAGTTCCAGTCCAGTAAGAATTTTCCCCAACCTTCAACAACCACCATAGCTGCCATTGCCGGCCAACTGCAGAGCATCCCAACACCAGTCAAGCCACCACCTCCACGGCCTCATCGCAACCCTACCATCACCATCACGCCACTCACCATCATCATCATCCCCAGCACACAACCACCTCGACCAACCATTAACCTCATCACCTCAAGCACCACAGCCACCACCAACCACCAACGAACTACACTTCCGCCGCCTAGCTCAACCTCAACCCCACTGCCACAAACCATCATCAACATCACCACTGCTATGCTCGAAACCACCCAACCAACCTGCAACATCGTATTTACGCACACACAACCAACGCACCGTCACCCCCAAATCACAACTGCCCATTTCGTTTCTCCCTGTTTTTGACCTCCAAATCGAACCCAAAGAAAACCCATGAATCAAGAATCATTTTCTTACCTCATTCGCCGGTTTGTCGCCGGAAACCCACAAACCAAGTCTCGTTTTTGGCCGCAGTCTTGCACCCAAACTCGCACCTAGATCCTAAAATATGCCCCTTTTCCCTACCCACTGCTCGGCGCCGCACTGCGTGGCATTTCCCTGGCGAAAGCGCCGGCTGGAGACCGGCGCGCAGCGGGGCGCAACTGGACGTCGCGTCCTCCCTCCTCTCTCTCTCTCGCCTCTGTACAGGAAATGGGAGAGGGAGAATGGAATTTTATTTTATAAATTTTGATTTTCAAAAGTTGCAACTTAGTCCCCAAGTCCCAAAAACCTATCATTTCAGCCCCCTTAAGTTTTTAAATGATTTTAATCAGCCTCGTCATTTTTAAAATCGATTATTTCGATCCCGACAATTTACTTATATTTTGAGCTTCAACCCAATGTTTTAAAAACTATTCATTTTAGCCCCTCAACTTTCAACTTACTCATTTTAGTCCCTCAACTTTCAAAGTATCCATTTTAGTCCCTCAACTTTTAAGGTATTCATTTTAGTCCCTCAACTTTCATAATCAGCGATTTTAGTCCCTAAATTATACTTTATCATTTTAACTATAAATTTCAAAAGACTAATTCGACTTAATCTTCTAATTGGCTAGACGAAGCGTACGGAGAATTAAAGAATTGAAGTCGTTTCCCGCTCAACTTTGCACTCGTCAAGTTTAAGGTAGACTCGCCCCTATTAACTGATTTAAATTATGATTGCATGTGAATGTGTATGTTATGTGACTTGTGAAAAGTCATTTTTATGAAAACGAGCCTGTATTCCCTCGTCAGGAATAATGATGATATGAGTATGCGGGCAAGATTGGGAAAAGGCCCCTTGAGGGAGCCCAATCCGCTACAAGAAATGATGATGTTATGCATAACATACGTGCCTTATGTGCACGAGACGACTAGAGCAACCCACATCCTATGATTTCTAAAGAGCCTATGATTTTTAAAAAGAAGCCAAGTGCTTTAATGCACAAGAAGAGCAACCCACACCCTATGATTTCTAAAGAGCCTGCATTTATGTGTTCAATTATATTGTAGATTAATTAATTGGCGATGAGTCTACTGAGTATTTCTATGAAATGCTCATGTCTATTTTCAACAACATTTGCAGATTTCGGAGAGGGTGGCAAGTGATGGATGATTGTGGCAATAATCGTTAAAGGGTTGAAAGTCTTACTTTAATAATTTCCGTATTTCCAACCATGGGAAAAATTTGAGAATTTCAGTTATTTGAGAAATTATGACTTTGTCAATTTCTTTACAATATTAATGGCTCGATTATTATTTCGAATAGTTTCATAAATGTTTTCAATTTTATCGACCATTACAGTTTATTTAATGTTGCCAAAAATGAATTTCAATTATTTCTTCCGCTAAAATATTATTTTAAAAGTTAGATCAGACAATGACGTGGTGAACCGGGTAATTAGAATTCGGGGCGCTACAGTATTGCTATCGCTTCTTGCACAATATAGTTAATTTAATGTTAGTTATAACTGTCAAAGTAGAAATGGACTCTCAATGAGCTCATTTCATAGTGTGCAAGCTTCTCGCACAATTCAGTTAATTTAAGGTCAGTTGTAACTATCAAAGGGAGAAATGAACTCTAAATGAGCTCATTCCATTTAGTGTGTAAGAGGAAGAAAAGTTTAAGCAGGACAGAACTGAAAGTGTTCACTTGGCAAACACCTCTAAAGATAAGGGCAAGAAAAAAAAATAAAGAAAATAAAGCGTTTAAGGGGCTATTAATTTTATGATCCCACACTTAAGCCAACTTTTGAAACGGGAACTGCAACATTTTTGAGGATATTGAGTTTGGGGGGAGAAATAAGGTTAGAGATATTGTCTTTAAGGAAGAAGTTGAGGAAGGATCGGTCTCGATTCCTATTGTTGCTTTTGACAATGTGCAAGTTTTTATGCATGTCATTGATCAAGAAGCATATCCGGAACCTCAATTAGACAATATTGAAGAACCTCCCATCCAAAATAAGGTAAATTTCAGAAGTACAAACTCAACAACCTCAATAACTAAAGCCATTAAGGAGATCCATGAGAGAAAGGGAAAAAATGCTATTCCGGATAATTTAAATAGTATTTTTCTAAGAATATCAAATGGAATGATGGAAGATGGTCCAATCAATTTCGATCAGGCCATGCAGGGTTCTAACTCTCAAAAGTGGATTGATGTCATAAATAAGAAGTAAAAGCATATGCAAGACAATAAAGTTTGGGATCTTGTCCCATTACCGCAAGGTACGAAGCCCATTGATCTTAAATGGATTTTTAAACCAATGGGGATTCTAAAGGTAATGTGGAAAGATATAAGGTTCGTCTTGTATCTAAGGGCTTTACACAGAATGATGACATTGATTATAAAGAGACTTTCTCTTCGGTTTCAATGAAAGACTCTTTCAGGAAAGTCAGGTTGTTGCACATTTTGACCTCGAGTTACATCAAATGGATGTTAAGACAACGTTTCTCAATGAAGACATTGATGAGATGGTTTGCAAATTAAAGAAATCCATTTATGTGCTCAAGCCAGCTTCTCGTTAAGGGTAATATAAATTTCATCAAGTAATTATCTCATTTGGTCTTGAGATTGATGTTGTTGATGATTGTATGTATTACAAGTTCAGTGGGAGTAAGTATATTTTCCTGGTTTTCTATATTGATTATTGTTTGCCACTAATGATATAGGCATGTCACATAAAATTATGAGATATTTGTCAAGGAATTTTTGAGATTAAAAATCTTGGTGACGTCTCTTTTGTATTAGGAATTCAGATACACCGGGATTGTTCTTGGGGTATTTTTGAATTGTCACAAAAGGGCTATATCGATAAAGTACTTAAGAGGTTTGGCATGCAAGACAGTAAATCAGGGGACAGCCCTATCGCTAAGGGAGACAAATTTAGTCTCGACTAATGCCCGAAAAGTTATCTTGAAGTTAAAGAAATGCAGAGGATCTCATATAGTTAAGCTATAGAAAATCTGATGTATGCTCAAATTTGTATGCGTTCGGATATTGCATACATTATTAGGATACTAAGGAGATATTTAAGTAACTCTGGGATGGATCATTTGGAAAGCAGCCAAACATGGGTTATAAGGTATTTAAAGAGAACAAAAGATTACATGCTCACATACAGAAAATCGGCTCAGTTGGAGATCATATGGTATTATGATTCCGATTTTTACTAGATGTCAAAACAGTAGAAGATCTACATCAGGCTACATCTATCTGCTAGTTAGAGGAGCTATTTCCGGATGGAGTGCTTAACAGACACTTTAGCTTCTTTCACTTGACAGCACAGTTGTAGCAATTTTGGGGGCATCTAATTATGGAATATAGCTGCGAAATTTTGTCACAAGGCTGCGTATTCTGTACGGTATAGAAAGACCACTAAAGTTATATTGTGACAATAACTCAGCAGATTTATATTCCAGTAACAACAGGAGCTCAACTAAGTCAAAATACATTGACATAAGTTCCTGGTTGTGAAGGATACAGTTCAGAGTGGACACGTGTCAATAAGAACACATTGGGACAAACTCCATAATTTCGGATCCGCTTACTAAAGTATTACAACTCAAGGTCTTTCATGAGTATATTACTCATATGGGTGTTGTATTTCTTAAGGATATTCGGTTTCAGTGGGAGTTTGTATTTTGGGTGCATTAGACACATTTATTGTCCTTTCGGATACAGTTTAAAGTTAAAGTTATTTGCAGCTGTAAGGTTTCAGGTTTATTATCTCTGAACTCGTTTGAGGATGATCTCACTAAAGTTGGACCAGTTGGAAATATGCATGTTGAATATCACATTACATGTAATTTCCATGCTACACATCCATACTTGATCCTGTCATTCAGTTATGTCGATATATGTGACCATTGAAGGTTTAGTTACGATTAATGTAGCGAAAGCCGCTTTGATCCTATGTTGATATAATTGATGGACCGGATTGTTTTGGGATGCATTCAGTAATGATAGCAAAATTCTGAGTACTCATAAGGTTATGGTTGATACACAATTGTAAGGTTACACATACAGCCCAAGTGGGAGATTGTAAGGATTTTTGTCAATCGTGTGGGCTTATATGTGAATTATTGTGTATTGAATAAAATGCTATCAATTTGGTTAAGCCCAATTAAAGTGATTTAATAAGGATTTGATATATCGGGCTTTAATGCATCTAATTAAATGTATGGGCTTTTATGTGTAGATACCAGACCATTACCTAATTCATGATGGGCCGGATTATGTTAATTGACAATTCAGTATATAAAGTCAGTTATGGTCCCTGAATCCTACGTATTGTTCATCTTGTCTGACATCCCATCATCAGAGAGAAAATAAGGACTACGTATCGATTTAGAAGATCCAACTAACCGAGTCGTTCATCGTGAATCACGTTTGATTAAGGTACGCTTCCGCTTAAGTTATTTAATTCTTGATAATTCCAACATGATGATTTTGGATCCTGGATAAATAATTATTATCTGTGATAAATTTTCTAACAATATCATCTTTATTTGATGTGAGATTTTATCCCAGACGTAAAAATGCAGAATTTGACTAGTCTTAATTTCCTAAGAGTACTGAGTCAACTTTGTGGTTGAGAGGGTGAGCTTTAAGCCTCTGTTTAATGTACATTATTTGAGAAAAAAATTGTTTTTGAATAGTCATTGATGTGATATTGTGTAGTTTTAAATGAAAGACAAGTTTTGATTTTATATGAAGAATATTTTATTATTAAAATGCGATTAAAATTTAGCTGCCAAAAAAAAAAAAAAGTATTATTTTTAAATGATATCACACGGACGCTAAATTTGGTGAAGTTATTTATAGTTGCTTGTATGAAGGTAGTGCTAGTATTAAATCTTGTAAATGCTTGAGTGGAATATCAGTTACTTGGTAGATAGCAACAAAGATTATTTGATAGCAGCACCGAGACTATAATCCGAGTGCTGAGACAATTAATTATCTGTTATTTTGTAGGGTTGTTTTAAGATGGATCCAATTAAACATGTAATAATATATATATATTATATAATCACATTGGGACAAGTTTCTAATAAATTTGTATACATAGTTCAAACGGTTTATCCATGGTAAGTTTGTTTGATAGGTCAATTGAATACTTTCAAAATAAAAACATTAGTTTAGACATTTAAGATAACTTGTGTTTCTTCATTCATATTTTTTTCTAATTCAGTACAACATATATAATAATCAATATTAGTCAAGCATAAATCATGTGAAATAATTAACTTTCAAAAACTAATAAAATATTATTAAACTGCTATTTGTACGCTTCTTGAAATATTAATAAATTACTAAATGTAAATAATAATTAATCTTAATTAACAACCAATCTCTAGTCTAGATAATAACAAAATATAGAAGTCCTAATCGAAATTGAATTCGAAATTTGTTTAATAAATAGATTACTAATTTTTTTTTTTTAAATTAAAAACTCAATTCTCGTCAACTTTAATTCATGCTTGATTTTCATTTATTTTTCAGTGGCCAATCAGTACGATACATCCTTAGCATGTGGCTCAACTAGCACCTTTATATTAGTCAAGGATGTCACCACACAACTCCTAATGCTACTCACCATGTGCATATCATATTTGGTAACACTGTTTGATTTATAAACTTGTTTATATATAATTTTGAAGTAAAAAGTAGTAATTGAAAATTGAAGAAAAAAATGTATCATTAAAATAATTTGAAAAATTATATAGTTTATAACTAATTTATAAGCCAATTTATTTTAGTTATACCAAACGAAGAATAAGCATGTGTATCTTTGTCCTACAAAATTAAATCCACGCATAAAATGTTTTTCACTGTACATAATCCTCTCTTTTGTGTGTCATCTTCAACTGTATCTCACTTACTTATCTTTAATTAATAAATATATGCCCCACAATACCTCATGCATGCAAAGAATCATATATAACAGGAATGCCTTGTTTGCTCTCGATCATTTTTTTCAACTTTTTTTTAAATTTATTTTCAACCACATATTTTTATGAGACTCACCACTTTTCAAGCACTAATTCTTCCAAAAATTCAAAGTTCCCAAAAAATTCCTCCACCAAACACACTACAAGGAAAGGGAGCGAAAACGACGAAAATTAGGGACAACATTTACGACAAAATTTTCGTCTAGAGACAACAAAAAAATCGTCACTGTTGACCCAGATTCTCGTAGTGATTGGCACTAAATTCATGGTTTGACAACACGTAATAATAATGCATCGATAATATTGTTATGCATCGGAGCAACTATATATATATATATATATATATATATATATATATATATATATATATATAACAATAACGCAGAAATTTCGGATCGTCAAAGCCTTTCACTATATAATAAATTGTTACAATTATATAGAATTTATGTAAGAAAATGATTCCTTAAAGTTTGTCTCTTGATTCTTCAAACAAATCAAAATTACTATTGAACTGAAGTCAAGAAATTATGGTTTGTTTTGCAACTGATTTTGGTTGGAATCTTCAACTGATTGGAGCATATGTTAGTTAGGAGTTTGTGTCTATAAGTAGAGATAGATGATTAGGAGAAAAAGCGAGAAAATCTGCATAGAGAAAGCTAGATTGAGTGTACAATCTTGAAGAGCTTTCGAGTGTTTGTGTAGGAAAATAATTCTCCTGTGTTTGTATGGTGATTGATTCAAAATCATAAATTGTTTAGTCTTTTTTGATAATAAGATCGACTGAGGAAATTGGTTTTAGTTTCTTGTTAATCCCTTTTTTCTTGTTCTTGTTAATCCCCTTTTTCTTGTTCTTGTTAATCCATTTTTCTTTGTTTCTGTTATTCTTTTCTGTGAACAGTGATTTTATCCCCCATTCAATCAATAGTCTATCCTCATTCAAGCAATATTCTATCCGGATTGAATCCGTATAGAAGTGTTTCTTGCATTCTTAGTTCTTTATTCTTTTCTTTCAGCAACTCACTTCTTGGCAACAGATTGGGGAAGCCAAAACACGCAATTTCTCACTCACTAACCCAATCCCACAGGCCACGGAGAAAATACTAACAATGAGCTATTATCTATCACAAGTTTCTACCCCTTGAATTATCTCACAAAGAGTTCCCAAGAAACTACAAAGAAAATTTCACGATTTTCTCTCTATTTGGTCACAATATGGCACTCTTGATTGCACAATTAATTGGCTTCTCAACACACATATTTATATGTAAAGACAATCCTAAAATATGTAATATGCAGAATTCGTTTCCTAAAAGATTGCTTTTTTCCTTTTCTTCTTCACGTATTTTAAACCGACTCTATTTCCTAATTAACTTTGGTGACTGCGTGTTTGCTTTCCAGGGCAAAGTAATGAAGCAACTTTTGAGTCTTTGACTTTGCCTTAAATGGCTTTGTCACAACTAAAGTCCAATTCCCTACGCACACACATGCTGGTGATAGTTAGGGTCATAATGTCCTTTAACAATCCACCACATTTAACAAAGGAAAGGCCCAATTTTCTGTTGAAAATGCTGGTGATAGTTAATGCCATAATGTCCTTTGACAATCCATCACATTTAACAAAGGAAAGGCCCAATTTTCCGTTGAAAATTTAATTTGGGTCAAATACCCAACACAACTTACAATTATAATTGAAAGATTAATGGGTTAATTACACAATGTACTCCATTAAGAAATGAAATTTGATATTTACTCCCCCCAAATTTTTTTTTTTTTGAAAAATACTTGGAGCGAATATTGGGCCTCTGATACAACCCATACCTTTTGAACCCAAAACAAAGTAAAAGGTCAGAACAGAAACCACTCTCTTTCATTTCGGTAGAGGAGTCTTTCGTTTCGGCAGAGGAGAAGAATTAGGGCTTTATCTCCGGTGGTTCATCCTATAAATTTTCATTGCAAATTCGTCTGTAAAAGTAAAATCTACTCTCCATCTCATACACATATCTAGAATGGTATGTACTTGTAGTTCTAAAGTGGATTCGAAAAGTTCGATTTCGGATTCCACTAAATTGACAAAATTGTTACTGATGAAGCGGAAGAAGAAAAGTAAAGTTGGTTTTCAAGGTGGAAATATAAAGAGGAAGAAGAATGCGCCAGAGGCAAGTTTTGTTTTAAATTTATCCTCCACTTGTTTACAGTTTTTTTTTTTTTTTTTTTTTTTTTTAATTTTTAAATTGTTATGATGTGGAACCTTCAAAGTAGTTGTTACTTTCTTCCTCGCAGTTTTAGTTAGGTAATGTGTTCAGAATTTATTTATTTTTTCTCTCACAAATTTATATAATATGAAATTTGTCTGACGATAGGTATAGTATATACTGTCATCAATGGGTAAAATGCTTAATATACTATAAATGATCTTAAACTACTATTATATATGTTTTAAGTACTTGCCTGGTGAAGTCGACTTGTGCATTATACAGGGTTGTCAATATTTTAAATAGAGGTCAGAGGGTGTGGTGGGGGAGAGGAATATAATAGGAGTTTTTTGTGTTTGTTATTGTGCTGACTGAGCAAGATAGAATGAGGCTGTTTGTTTAAATGATTCATTCTTGTTGATAATTTTGTTTCTTTGTTTGTTCAAATTTAAATTCGATGAGAAATGATTTGTTACATATCAATGGTAGAATTCATCATTGAAGAAAAGGAAGAAGCGACAAGGAACTGTGGTAAGCAAAAAGCGGAAGAGAAAAAGTTTGGTTGATGAGCAAGCAGCGGATGAGGCGGATGAGGATGTGCCAATACAAAATGAGGAGGATAATGATGAGTTGGAGGATAAAGAAGAAATGTATATTCCTAACGTAAGAATATTTTTTTCCATGTATATATATGTTTAGAAAAATATCATGTTAGGTTTTCTTTTATAAGTTTCATATGAGTTTTAAAAGTATCATACTAGTTTATGTTTTAATAAAGTATCAATATGTATACTGAGAGGTTTTTGTATCTCTGTTTAATGTGTCTTTGTCGTTGACATTATCTTTTGAAAGTATCATAAAGTGTTACTTTTTATAAATAAAGTTTATACTCTTTCTCATACATTTTCATAATATATTGCTGCCAAAGATGTGCATATATTGGTATATCTTTGTTGTCCACGTAATATTTCTGTTCTAAGCCATTTTTATGTGTATTTTGTGATTGACATCAATTGAAATAAAATCATCTTATTCTTTTATAACAAAGTATCATAATATGTTACCTTGTTAAATACGTAGTTTACATTATTTTTTATCAATTTTTTTATTACATGGGAAATCAATATGTAAATTACATTATTTTTGATCAATTTTTTTATGACATGAGAAATCATTTACTGATGCTTCTATATTTGTATCTTTGTCGTTGTCCATGTAATATGTGTATTGTGAGTCTTTTGTATCATACTAGATCATGTTTTAATAAAGTATCAATATGTATACTTAGAGGCTTTTGGATATTTGTTTAATGTACCTATGTCGTTGTCATTATCTTTTGAAAGTATCATGTTATATAATAAAGTATCATAAAGTGTTACTTTTTATAAATGAAGTATATACTATTTCTCATACATTTTCACATCAATTTAAATAAAGTATCATAATATGTTACATTGTTAAATATGTAGTTTACCTTATATCTGATAATTTTTTTATTACACAGGAAATTACTTACTGATTTTTGTTTGCATATTTTTTTCTTACTTTGTGTGGTTTCCTGATCATCCAGTTGTGTTATTTTATATGTCTATTTAGTATGTTTTACGATTAACATTATTTCTGAGAAGTATCATATTACATGATAAAGTATCATAATTGGTTAATTTTTATTTATTTAGTTCATACTTACTCTCTTCTTTTATAATAAAGTATCATAATATGTTACCTTGTTAAATATATAGTTTACCTTATTTCTGATAAGTTTTTTTTATGACATAGGAAATCACTTACTGATTTTTGTTTGCATATTTTTTGCTTACTTCGTGTTCTTTCCTGCTCATCTAGTTGTGTTATTTTATATGTCTATTTAGTATGTTTTACAGTTAACATTATTTTTTAGAAGTATCATATTACATGATAAAGTATCATAATTGGTTACTTTTCATACTTGCTCTTATCCATTTTTTGGTTCTTTTATTATTTTGCAGGATAGGGAATACTTGTTACCTATTGAAAAGTAGCAAAATGGAAAATCAATTGTCAAGTTTGAAGCCTCTGTCGTGGAGAATATAAAGGACAAGCTCCTACCTTCTCAGTTGCAGATGTTCAAGGCTTTGGTGCATATCTTGAACTTAATGAATTGTACTTACAACTCCAACTGATTCATTATTTACTTTTGAGAGAGGTTTTGTTAGAGAGGCAAAAAAAAAAAAAAAAAAATCAAATGTGGTTCAAAGTTGGTTACAAGTTTATTCGATGTAAATGATGAAGATGCGGTTAAGATTGCAATTGTCTATCTAGTGACATCATTTTTGTATAGGGAAAGTTACGAGAAGTTGGTTGAGAAAGCTATTTTCAATATTGTTGATGCTGATTTGGGAGAAAGTTTTCCATGGGGAAAGTATGTTTTTAAGAAAACATTAAAGGGTCTTAAAAGTGCTCTTAGAGATAGGAAATCTATAATTGAGCCTAAATAAAAAATCGCGTCATATTCGTATAGGCTGAATGGTTTTCCATTAGGGTTTCAGATACGGGCTTATGAAAATATTCCGGATTTAGATGGAAATGTATGTAAAAGTGTGAATACATCTTACCCCCGAATTCTAAGATGGAAATCTGAGAAGCGTATGATGTCTACTTAATTTGAAAAGACAGTTTTTGATGGTCCTGTTGTAAGTATTTCGTTTTGTTAATTGCTTTTATGTAGTTACTTATATATCGGTTATTCAACAATCGTTTGTATTTCATTTTTTCCAGGTTGAACTCAATGTTATTGAACCAACTGAGGAAGAAAAACAACATCCATATATGTATTGGGGTTTTTAGTGATTCTCCAGTAGACATCCCTCAATGTCTACCATCATCATCACATCATGCTATGAACTCACGTGAAAAGAAAAGCAAAGAAAAAGAGGTATGTTTAATTTTTTATTTTTATTAGTTTATGCTATAATTTATCATATTTAATTTAGACTTTTATTTTGATATTGTAGGGAGGCTTTTATTGTTCTAAAGAAATCGATGACCATCTTTTAGACATTAAGTTAAAACAAGAACAAATTTCTGCTTAGCAAATTGATTTGAAAAATCATTTTCTTTGTCAAATGGATGGCTTGAAAGAGGACTTTCATGGGATGCTATCGAAGTTTATTGATGACTTTGATAGTAAGATTGATGTGATGAATAAGAATCTTGATATTGTCCCGGAGGGAGTGTTAAGCAAAGAGGATTACAGTAAGAATGTCGTAGATTTGAAGAATGTGTGTGATGACATTACAAAGGAAGATGATAAATAGTTGAATGATGGTTTGGGTCCTTGCAAGGTTGTTACAGGGGTTGAAATTAAGGATTCAGATTCAATTAGTGCAGATTTATATGTAAATCTTGATATGCCTTCTTTTAAGTTATTGGAAGATTCACAGCCTGAGTCACAATCTGAAAAAAATAATCATTGACTCTTCTTTTACTCCATCCAAAGTTGTTGAAGATGATAATGAGGTAAAACTTTAAACATATTGGTTCAAGTTATACATTTTCAAGAACTTTATTAATTCATTTTATTTTCTTTTAAGGATATTGGACGCATTGATGTTCAGGACAATAGTCCATCCACCCAATCAAGAATTAAATTTATTGTCCAAGACTCTAAATCTGCTCCTGCTAGAGTTGTGAAAGGTTCATCCGCTTTCAAGGGTGAAATTTTATCACCATCTGATGATGATTTTGATGAATCATTAACATGGTACAAAGAATGCTTTAAAGATAAGAACTTGTAAGTCTTCTAATGCTGTTGTTTTTAATAGTTTCTAAAGTTTCATACTTTGATACTTAGGTCAAAGTTGTCTTATATATAATAATTGGACTTTAGTTATTGATATTTTCTGAAGTTTCATATTATGATACTTTTGTCATAGTTGTCTTAGAGATTAAAACTTAAGTGTTTTGATTGCCTTTTATCTAAAGTTGCATAATACCAAACTTTTGGTCATAGTTGTCATGGTGATTAAGAACTTGTAGGTTGCTCAGTTATTGATATTATATAAAGTTTCATATTATGATGCTTTTTGTCATAGTGGTCTGTTTTTAAGTGTCATATTGTGATACCTATTTCATTTGTTACGGTTTTTAAAACTCGTAGCTTTTTGTCATAGTGGTCTGTTTCTAAGTTGCATATTATGATACCTATTTGATTTGTTACGGTTTTCAGAACTTGTAGATTGCTCAATTATTGATATTATATAAAGTTTCGCAATATGATGCTTTTTTGTCATAGTGGTCTATTTCTAAGTTGCATATTATGTGATACCTATTTCATTTGTTACGGTTTTTAGAACTTGTAACTTTTTGTCATAGTGGTCTGTTCCTAAGTTGCATATTATGATACCTATTTTATTTATTACGATTTTCAGAACTTGTAGGTTGCTCAATTATTGATATTATATAAAGTTTCGCAGTATGATGTTTTTTTGTCATAGTGGTCTGTTTCTAAATTGTATATTATGACACCTATTTTATTTTTCAGGGTTTTCAGATCTCGAGTTTCATAGTATGATGCTTTTTTTGTCATAATGGTCTGTTTTTAAGTTGCATATTATGACACCTATTTTATTTGTTAGGGTTTTCAAATTTGGGAGGTCCCGAGTTGCATATTATGACACCTATTTTATTTGTTAGGGTTTTCAAATTTGGGAGGCCGGGACTGGAAATTCATCCTTCACATGACTTCGACATTTTGACTGTAACAAAAAAGATTTGGTGGTACTATCTATTTTCAAAAGATGGTCAATTGGAAGACACGGTGAGTTTTATGTGTCTTATATTTTTTCATCATTTGGTTTTCCTTACTTTTATCTTCTATATTGTAATTTTTTACTTTTTATGTTGTTATTTTTGTAGCACATAGATGCTTGCTTATTTTATTTGAGAAAGATGATGAGGTTTAACATGAAGGTAAAAAATTGGACAACAACAGATTGTAATTTTCAAAGCAAGATAGTTGGTATTTTTGATAAATTCCTGGTCGATGTTGTTGTGATTTATAAACGATCAACTCTTTTAGAATATGTGATTGGGGAATCAATGAGGTGCAATACACCCTGGATTGAAGTTGATCATGTGCTCTTGCTGATCATGGCAAAGACTAGAAATCACTGGATGTTTGTTCATTTTAACATTAAGCGACGTTGTTTGCATGTTTATAATTCTTATGCTAAATTTTTTGATGATCAGAAAGTAATTGAATCAGTTCGTCCTTTTGCTCACATTATTCCTTTTCTCCTGGAAAACTGTGGTCATTGGGATGGGAAACCAAGTGTCTATTTTGATCCCAGTTTACGTGATCGTGATATTCTTGATCCATTGTTAATTAACGTCGTGCACAACATTCCTTAACAAGAATGCAGGTTAGTTGATTTTTAATATTGGTTCTTTATATTTATTGTTGTTATTCCTCATTATTTTTTTTGAGTAAAAGTTTGTTTAAATTTCGTAGTTTCATTATGAGTATCGATAATGATACTTTTATGAATTTTTTTTTTTTTTTTTTTTTTTGCAGAAGTGTGGATTGTGGTGTTTTTGTTATTGGATATGCTCAGTTTCTAGTTCAAGACAAGATGGATGAGTATTTTGATTCATCCAAGTTTTGTGCTGCTCTTGCTACATAGCTGTTCCGCTATCTAAAGTGTAAAGAAGAAGAACAATACATGACGGATGATGAATGACCAAGTCAAAGAAGAGCAATGCATGACCAATTGACCGTCTGACTATTGAAATTTTTTGTGATTTTTTGCGATGACTTTGAATATTTGGAAGTTAGATTTTGTTAAGAAGTAACAAATTAGGTTATCTTATCATACAATTATCATACAATGTTACGTATATCATGTGGTACAATTTTTAATCTTTACTTATTCGATTACTATGCCCTGTATACAACAATTTCTATTAACGTGCTTAAATTTTAATTCAAGTATTGTTTGGATTTTCTGTGATTACTTTTTGAGTCTTGGAAGTTAGTTTTTTGTTAAGTAGCCTATTAGGTTACCTTACCATACTGGTATCATAGAACGTTACCTATGTAACGTGGTTGAACACAATTGATTTCAAAGGCACATTAAAATGTTGTTGGGAAAAGCCAAATATTACTATACTAATAAAGCCAGAGTATGAATATTTTGTTAATTAATATGTATACTGTAAGTCTAAAGGTGGTAATATGATCTTAGGACATGACAATGTTCACATAGCCTATAGTGACTAACTCCTAAGAATTGAATTTCTTCTTGCATCCTAAGAATATTTTCGATTCTAAATTTATTAAGAGTGTTAAATGCACATATTCCATTACGAGGTGAAGAAAATATTCCATCATTTATTAATTACCATGTCAGCTATAATTAAGGAAAATATGTTCTAAGCAGAAATCCATAATCTGGTCATATCATATATTTGGCTATGAAAGTATCGAGTATTGTAACCTTTCAATGAAAGTATCAAATATTGTAACTTTTCAATGAATTTCAACATTGATCTTTTATTTTCTTCTTCAAGGGTATTGGGTAGTTGCATGTCCTTCGATTGTGTCCGTAGTTTAGGCATCTTCCACACTTAATCGTGATTCTGTGCTCAAGTTTTGATGGAATTCTTTTCTCTTTAGGTCTCCCAACTTTCTTTGTTGGAATAGGTGGTAACACCTCTCTAGATAAAACATCCATTGGTACAGTACAACCACTACGATCCCCAAGTGAAAAAATAGTACCTTTGTATATGTCAACATATGAAGAGTTTGTGTAATATGTAGAACAATAATCATAGGCACTGAAGTGTTTTGTACGAATAACAGCCAATGAATGAGCACGTGGTATTTGATCTATTTGAAATTTGTGCATGTCTTTTCTTGTATATTCACCAAATTTGATCTACTTGTGCTTTTAACTTCATATACCATTGGAGTTGAAGAAATTGTCGTTTGGAAAAAAATGCAAGGAATTAATTGAATTCACAATGATACTTTTTTAGAATAAAGCATCATATTATGTTACTTTGTTATGTGTATGATGTAAGTGTATCAAACAATTTCATTTACCTTCATTTTTGTTGACTCCATTGTTCTTTCCCTCAATATTTTATCTTGTGTAGCAGCAATTATTGTGAATGTAGCCATCTAAGACATTTGATACTCAAATTCTTCTTTTGTGTACGCCTTAACAGCTGCATTGAATGGTTGTGTTACATTCTTTGCATTTTTTCCATAAGTTGATTTCAAATTCTTCAACAAATGCACTGAACATGCACCATGCAACACGTTCAGATATATTTTCTCCACAGCTACTTCAATGCTTAGATGCCTATCTGAAACAATACACAAACATTCTCTCTCACCATATGTTTCCTTAATCCTATTCATGAACCATTCCCAAGAATCATTATTTTTCGAGTCACCTATCCTTAAGCCAAGTATAAAAATATTGTTATTAGCATCTTGAGTGCATGCTGTGAAAACGTACCTCCATAAGGTTCCTTTAGGTGTGTTCCATCAACTACTACCATAGGCCTATAGAATTCCTAACCTTGTATGGATGCTCCCAATGCCATGAACAAATATTTGAATCTATTGCTTGAATCTGTCTCAATTCTTGTTTTGGATCCAGGATTTGCTAATTCTAGCATATGTAGGTATGTTGGTAGCCTTTGATATGATTCTTGAGGATCTCTCATCAACAATTCATAAGCTCATTCCCGAGCTCTCCAAGATTTCTCATAGCTCATGGACACTCCATAGTCATTTAACATGTCGTTCATAATGTCATTTGAAGTATAGATTGTGTTGGTGGAGGTGTATTTGTACTTAACGAAGAGGGCTACTGTTGAACTTGAAGCTTGCCGATGATCCCCCAAAATGGTGTCTACTGTACATGTGTGATCATTCTTTATGTAACGTATATTAAACATACTAATTTTTCCAACCTTTGAAGCCCTGAAAGCTCATTGACAGTTGTTGTCAATGCATTTCAACACATATTCCTTTGAGTTAGATTTCTTAACCTTGAATTGAAACATATTACGTATTGTATATTTTGCAATAGATACCTTCAACACCTCTTTATCTTGAAATAGCTGATTTTTTTGTAATTGTGGCAACAACTGTTTCTAATACTATAATAGACTGTACCTCATTATCCACTTCACTGTCCACTTGTTTCTTTTGTTCTATGCACTCATACACTTCAGAAGCAATTTCTTCAATCGATTTTACAACTTTTGTTGTTGAATTCTCACTTTCAACTAGTTGCAGTTGTAGCCGTCATCATGTTGAATAGTGTCAGAGTGTTGAAGTTGGATGCATTGAGAAGTATCACATGTAATACTTTCTGAAACTGGGATAGTATCAATTATCAGGGGGAAATTTCCAATGTCATTGATAATTTTCTTCAGCTCCAAATAGAATGTAACTGAGTTGTTATTCACAAGTTTTACCAATTGCATGCCTTTCTCGAGTTCATAATGCATTGTCAATGCTACCTTTGTTGAATCCAAGTCCAATGCGGAGAATACAATATCTTGAATTCTAGTGTATGTGCATCTAAGTGAAACTGGTATCCTAACTACTTCATAATCTATGTAGTCTTTGTCTTGCACCCATTTACCTCCATGATATAAGATGATCTTTTGCCCCAAAAGCCAAATTTCAATTAATGGCCTTTTATGTTTATAGTGTATCCACTTTTTCATTGTCAATAAAACTCGGGAAAATTACACCAACCATCCCAAAAATTAAAGGAATTTGAAGAATACCATATTAGATAGTTAAAATCTCTAATCACCGTAATTAATTATACGGAGTAAACCAAAAACCCAAATCAAACCCCCCATTCCTCTATGCAAACCACACCTACTATGCAGGTTTTCGACATTATCATGCCCACCAAAGGTCGTGCCATGGTGGGCCATGAGACCCCAAGATTCCACCTGAGAGACTGAGTCCTTCCGTAGAGAGAAAGAATTGTCATTCAGGGTTGATGAATATGGGACAGATCTCATGTTCAGATGTTTGTGAAATTTCCATAACTGAAACTAGATTTCATGTTGTACTCAGGTACAAGCTTTGAAAATGAAAATGACTTGTCCACTCCAGCAACTTTTCTGGAGAGTCATATATATTCCTTGAATAATTGTTGCATCAAGGGAGGGGGAAAAAAAGTTGAACACCAACACGTTACAAATGCACCTAGAAATTACAGCATTGTACGTAATTTGTAATGAGGTCCTACGCCGTGATCTAATGATAAAACCATCTCATCATGTGGAGCAGATTTTATTCTATGCGCAATTTTCAATTTTTTTTTTTTTTTTTTTTTGCAATATTTCTACCATGCTTATTTTATTTTATTTGGATAATACTTATATATTTTCATCTCCATTTGGGATTTAAATCAGATGGTATCCAGGCATTGCAGTGCCCGGAATCCAATGTGTTTTGCACCCACATTGAATAAAAATAACAAAACATTTCCGATCAAAAAAATTAATAATAACAAAACATAGAGAAAATGTCGTCCCACGTGGGTCACATGACTCACATCTTCGGCAATATTGAAGCTTTCAATATGAGTTTGTGACTGCAGAGACACTGTTTTACACACATTCTTCCATTAGTTTTATTATTGGAATCAACACTGATAGAATTTTTTACAAAGGCCAGAGAATTTGCCCATAGTTTTTCTTGTTGAATAGCATAGATTCAATGGAGCAGATTTCTGAATAATTGAATGGGTGATTTACATAAGGGTTTGGGTATTCAAGTGATTTGAAGAGAGAAAAACACCCATTTTTGCTTTCTAGCAGTTTTTGATTGATTTTTCGTTGAAAATTGGAGTGTGAATCGGGGGAAGAAGAGTATTGAATGAATGGTGAAAATTGAGGTAGAGAAGTGATTGTCACTTCTCTACCTCAATTTTGTCACTTTTTGTATTTTTTCTTTTTCATTTTGTTTCACTTTTTGAATATTTATCACATTATTGAATAACTTCCAAATTTAAGTTTTTATGCTAGTTAGTAGAAGTAAAACATAATCACATGCCAATAATGAGCAAAATAAAATCAATCATTCAATAGATGTTGTTGACGTCACTTCACACATGGAGAAATGTGTCATCTGGAATTTAATTTGGAATTTGAATATTTTGACTTTTCTGTATAATAATCAGATTTTGACTTAAGTAACTAGGTCGCGTCTTAGTGAAATTATATGAACTGAATTCTACATAGTAGATGGATTTATTTGAGGTGGAGCTCAGGTCATCAACAAATTGAATTTGCTTTATATCCTCGCCTTTGATCTAAGCTTCAGCTCTCCAAGTATTTGATATGAGCTTTATCTCTGTAAGTAATTGATCTAAGCTTTAGCTCTGCAAAAATTTGATTTGATCTTCAGATATGCAAGTTATTTAAAGTTAGAAGTATTTTTTTGCATAAAAATTGCTTCCTTAAATGAGCATTAAATCCTCCTATTTATTGGCAAAATGAGGTCGGACATATTTACACATTTGGTCCTTCGTCTGATAATTAAACATTGGATCAACCTCTAATAGCTACTGGAAATCTCACTCATATCTTCACATAATTATCAGAATGACCCTTTGAGTATGTTTTGAGAGGTCTCAAACCTTAATCTTGACCCGATTTTTTTTTTTTTTTTTTTTAAAGTTTCATCACTTTCAACTTATAGGATTTTATGTAGTAGTAAATAAAGTAATTCTTTATGTTTAGGTAATCACAAAGAAACTATATGTAGATTAAAATTAAGGCTCCGTTCGGCTAGAGAATTAAAATGACAATGATTGCCCAAATTAATTTACGTAATTTCTCAAAACACTTTTTAATCACACACATTTTCTCTATCCGATTCTTAACCACACATCTTAATTAAAAAATTCAAATAAATCAAAATTAAAAATTCAATTCTCTTGAATTTGCAGCTAAACATAGCCTAACATTGACATAGATTTATTCTAAGATTTTAATAAGTATTTGATAGAGAAATTCACATAAATGTCACATTGCGTCACCTTTTAAAAAAAAATAAAAAAAATGACAAATTATTAAAAATGTTCCACTGAAATTTACAGTATTTTTTACTTCCTAAAAAAAAATTATATGATTTTTCAAAATCCCTTAATTTTAAAGATATTTTTGTAATTGCCCAAAAAACTCCATGTAGCTGTCGCACAAGAACCTATCCAATGCGAGATGGAAACAGTGAGAGGCCGGTATACAGGCCAAGCCCTTTACGTTATTAACCCAACTAGGGTTGTTCACAAAAATGCCCTACTTTTAGGGATCAAACTGAAATTTACTTCAATTTTATAAAAATTGAAAATTACTTATAATAAAATTATAAAAATTGAAAAATACTTATGATACTTCTCAAATAGGTTAGTATCATAGTATGATACTTATTATTATTATGTTAGTATCATAATATGATACTTATAATACTTTTAAATTATTTTTAGTATCACAGTGTGATACTTATGATACTTTTTCAATTTTTTGTAGTATCATCGTATGATACTTTTTAATTTTTTCAAATATCACAGTTTGATACTTCACAGATTTTTATGATACTTTATTTTAGAAATAAAATCAAACAGTTTTTATACATTTTTTTTCAGTATCACAATTGGATACTTTATAAATTTTTATGATACTTTGTCTCAGATATAAAATCAAATACTTTTGGTACAAATTTCATCAACCAGCTGTCATCCTCGTTCAAGCAAAAAATCAAAAATCACTGCCAAGATAAGCTTCAATTTATCTGGTTATATAACCATATCCATATACCTCCAGATCCACTGCCCTCTCAAGATAGGCTTCAATTTATTTAAGGATTTTAATAGCAGAATCGGAAATAGCAGAAATCATAGCATGATGTTTCTGTTTAATATTCATTGCCACAAACACCACAAATCGCCGGCCAATACATCAACAGATCCATCTCCACGTCATCCTTTCATTGCAATTTTACCACCACAAGCTTAAAATGTTTCTGCCGCCCCTCTGTCCCTCTCGCCAAAAACTCCAACATTCAGCCTCACAAAAGAATTTGAACTAGAAAAGGTTGAAGGAGAAGGAGAAAATAGGTTGAAGCCGCTATCTCTACCATAGCATCATCTCCTTTGATCTCTGCCGTACCACCAGTAGACGACATCGCCTCTAGTCGCTTGCAGAATCAAAATCAAATTTCATTGTCGTCACCCCCTCCAAAGCAAATTCCTTAAGCATGGACTGTACCGCAGTGACTTCATTTCTGCGTGATAGCAACGGCTTCAACATGTTGAAGTACTTTTTTTTTTTGGTGTAGTAAAAATCAGTTTTGACAACTAAATGAAGTAATTTGTACAATTAACCCTTTAAACCTATTTGTCAACATCTTGGTGGGTAATCTTGAACAAATAATTGCTAAGATTATTATGGGTTAAGGACACAAATACAAAACTTGAAGGGACTTATATTTTAATATCAGGCATTTTGAAAGTTGTTTTAAGAATGTAAAACATATTACCAAAATCAGGTAATCAGGCAAATCATATTGACTGTTTGCAATTAATTACAATTGTAACTTAATTTCAAATTTGTGATCAATTACAAGTGTAACTAACTAATTATTTACAATTAAGTTACAATCTATAAAACATGACATATTTTCTTGTTAAAAATAATTGAATTAGTTACATTCACCTTAATTACAAATCAATTGCATTTGGTTATTAGTTACAATTTATAATTAATTACAATTGTAATTTTATTTCAATTTTGCTATTAAATACAATTGTATCCCCCACCTAAAACAATCACCACCAACTACCACAAATAACCATCATCGAAAATAAAATTGTAACTTTATTTCAAATTTGTAATTAGTTACAATTGTAATTTTAACTATAACTGCAATTAATAAGATTTTGTAATTAATTAAAATTATAATTTTCTTTCAATGTTCCGATTAATTACAATTGTAACTAATAAAATTGTAAAACATGACAGATCTTTTTGTTGAAATTAATTGAATTATTTAAAAAATTTAATTAGTTACATTCACATCAATTACAACTGCGATTATAACTTAATTACATTTTGTTATCAGATTATAATTAATTACAATTGTAACTTTATTTCAATTTTATAATTAATTGTAATTTATGAATTAGTAAAACATTAGTGTAATTCGTAATTGTAATTAGTTACATTAGTGTAATTTGTAATTAGCCACCATTACAACCGCAGTTGGAAATAAAATTGTAATTTTATTTTAATTTTGTAATTAATTACAATAGTAAATTTATGTCAATTTGTAATTAGTTATAGTTGAAATTTTAATTACATTTTTAACCAATTACCACCACCACCACCACTAACCATCACTACTAATTAATTACATTTGCAACTTTATTTCAATTTGGAATTAGTTACAATTGTAATTAAATCACCACAACCACCACTGATCACCAATCATGATAGCTGCTCCGTTAATGAAAACCCAACCATCAAAGGAGGCATCAATTGGTTGCTTAATCACTGGCAACACAAAATCTTGGAAACAGTCGGGGGTTCTAAGACAAAATCTTCTTGCAAATATTTTAAAGGCGCAATTTTAAGTGCCTCATTTTGCTTTCCCTACCAAGAGACAACAACATCTGCTGCATCAACTACCTTCTCCACATCTAATGCAAAAATTGAATCTGATTAAAAAAAAACAATTGAAATTTCAAAAGAAATTTCGATTGGTCTAGTCCTAACTTTGGCCGATTTTCGAACCAACAAGTGAATCACTACACCACTATTCTTACATATATAGTCTATGATCCTCTGATCTTCAAGCTCCTCGCCATCACAAAACAACTCCTGATCCTTGAGATCGAAAAAATCATTCTCCCTCTTTGCAATTTGCTGCTTCACATATCCCACATTCTGTTTTCTCTCAACACAAAATTCAAACTCCTTACCACAAGCAGTCCGGATAGTGATGGCTTGTAGATCAGATATCCGGAGAATCAAATGCAACACATTCCCATCAACGACCCCCCATACCTCCACCGTCGCAGCACCCAATTTCAACCACAACTATGCCGCTGTCGGTCATCACCTTCACCACCACCACTTTAGAAAACAACACAAAAATTTCTATCACAACAAACAGGCCAAGATGCTACTACACTACACCTAACCCAACGGCGTCGCTCATGGCCAATCGGCGGTGTAGCGAGTGCAAAGCGCTGTCGTCGCCTCTATGATCGTGGCTCGCTGCTATTACACTGACACTGGTGGTTCAAGTGTTGGGGGAGTTATAGAGAGAGAAGGGGAAGAGGAGAGTAGTATATTTGATGTGATCCAGATCACGAGTACCAGCCCTCGCAAAGATCCGTTGATAATCAAAGGAGGGCCGATGACTCGACTGCAAACGAAGAGGGACAAAGAAGCGATAGACAAACTAGTACAAGAAACGGTGGACAAAACTATGTTCGTGCCTAGAAAATAAGCAAGTTCCCTGTTGGAGACTAGTCGAGACGACGAGTGGATCAACTTCATTCAAGCAGTCGAAGGAAGTTGTGAAGTTTCAGAATTACGGCCGTAACCCTATAATGCTTACGGCCGTAACGAGTCCACTGCTGAAAACTGAAATTGTGAAAAGTTTGACTTACGGTCGTAAATTCAGTCTCACGGCCATAACTGTTGACTTACGGTCGTAACTCAACATGTGTCACCGCCGTAATGTGGCCTCGGGTGAAAATAAGATTTTCAGAAAAAAATGATTTATGGTCGTAAATTCAGTCTCACGGTCGTAACTGTTAAACAGTAAGCTACTTATGGCCATGAAGAAGGAAGTTATGGCCGTAACTATCAATACGCGTGAAATCCTTAATTTTCTATTATTTTTATTTCTTTCCATATTTTAGCAATTTCTTTTCTAGTTGAATTAGGGCTACTAAAGCCAAATTTGACCCTATTTAAGGGGATGTAATTTTCATTATTAGGGGACGATTATTGATGTTATTGTGAGGCAAATTGCTTTCAAACTCTATTCTTCATTGAATACAATTCGAACTTGCGAGTTAATCTTGTTTGTTCAAATCTCGGTGAGAATTAATATTGCTTATGATCAAGAAGTCAATATATCCCTGTGATTGTATTGGTTGCTTGGTTCAATTAATTTTAATTGGATCCATAAATCGTGGTTCTTTGGCGTCCTTGGGTCAATTCAATATTTTGTGGGTTGCGTAGCTACAATTGCTACGTGGTTTGCATCATTTGGTATCAGAGCTTAAGCTCCAAAAATCAAGGTTATATCTTTGTTTTTTTTCTTGAGTTTTCTTAATCTTGTTCTTGGTGTTCTTCAAGTCCTTAAGTCTTTAATCCAAAAAGTGTCATAAAAAAATTCAAAAGTCGTTATTTCCTTCGTTTGAGATTCAAATAAAATTTTGTTTGTTTCGTTATTCTAGTAGTTGAAATTTTGAAAAAAAAAACGTTATAGAATCAAAATTCCATACTCTCAAGATCTTCTTTGAGTTTTCCAATAAGTTAGTAAATTCTCACTCATGCTCGGTTTGAATCATTCGAGTTTAAACTTGTTTGAGTTCGAATTCGTTCTTTAAAGCAATTGGGGTGAAATCCATTGAGTGGAAAAAGGCCAGAGAGGTGAGATCAATAGAGGGTAAAAGCCAAAATTGAGTGATACACGAGCGAAATACACGTGATGCATATATTACTTAGTTTTAGGATGTCAGAAAATTCTACTACAGCAAAGAACGGCAATCAAGTCAACATGATGGAGGAGATGGCAAAAATCTTTGAGAAGATGCTTGGGGATATGTCAGGTAGAATTGAAAGGTTAGAGCAGCCTAGGGAAGCGCCCAATGTGCGGAGACAATTGGGGCGTGGTCATAGGATAGAGACGGAGGAAGAAGATGAATTTGATGGGTTTGATGATGGGGCACTCATAGATAGAGAGGTTAGGCATGAACGACGAGGTAGAGAGGTTGTTGGGGACCGAACGGATCGTGGCATTAATAATATCAAAACAACAATTCCTTCCTTTAAGGGTCGGAGTGATCCAGAACAATACTTAGAGTGGGAGAAAAGGATTGAGTTGATATTCGATTGCTACATCTATACGAAGGAGAAAAAGGTTAAGGTTGCGGTTCTTGAATTCACCGATTATGCACTTACTTGGTGGGATCAATTAGCAATTTCTAGGAGGCGAAATTGTGAGAGGCCTATTAGTACATGGGGTGAATTAAAGGCTGTCATGAGGAAGAGATTTATCCCTAGTCATTACAATAGGGAACTTCATAAAAAATTACAAAGTCTCTACCAAGGTTCTAAGAGTGTCGAGGATTATCATAAGGAGATGGAGATGTTGATGCTTAGAGCTAATGTGGAAGAGGATGGGGAGGCCACTATGGTTCGTTTCTTGAATGGGATGAATAAAGAAATAGCAAATGTGGTCAAATTGTAACACTATGTGGAGCTAGAAGATATACTGCATATGGCCATGAAAGTGGTGAAGCAATTGAAGAGAAAAGGGACAGTTAAGTATCAGTCGGGTTCTAATCCATCTTGGAAGCCAAGGTGGGAAAATAAGGGAGCTGGGGCTGTTTCAAAGGGGAAGATTGAGGTACCAAAGGGAAAGGAGGAGTCCGTTAACAAATTTCCACCCAAAGGGGAACCTCAACCATCTAGGAGTAGAGATATCCAATGCTTCAAATGCTTGGGAAGAGGACATGTGGCTTCTCAATGCCCTAATAGACGTGTCATTACCATGCGAGCAGAAGGAGCTTGGGAAAGTGGCAGCGATGAAGAGGACTACAGCGACATGCCCGCTTTGGAGGAAGCTAGTGATAATGAGGAATTGTTATCCGGGGAGAATGGACTGTTATTAGTAGCGAGGCGAGCCGTTAGTTTTTAAATCAACGTGGAGCAACAGAGGGAGAACATATTTCATACACGGTGTCGTGCCCAAGACAAGGTATGTAGTATGATTATTGATGGTGGTAGTTGTACGAATGTTGCTAGCACCACACTAATTGAGAAATTAGGATTACCATTGTTGAAGCATCCATCACCTTATAGACTTCAGTGGTTAAATGATAGTGGTGAAATTAAGGTGAATAGAAGGGTGTTAGTGAATTTTTCGATTGGTAGCTATATGGATGAAGTGATGTGTGATGTGGTTCCTATGCAAGCCGGGCACATTTTGTTGGGTAGACCTTGGAAATATGATAGGAAGGTGACACATGACGGGTATAAAAATAGATTTAGTTTTACCAAGGATGGGAGAAATATTACACTTACACCATTGACACTATCACAAGCTTATGCAGATCAAGTAAAATTGAAAAATGATAAAGAACAAAGGGTGAGGAAACTTGAGAAAAAGAGAGTTGATGCCACGACCTCAGAATAAGGAGAGGAAAAGAGGGTTGGAGTCACGACTCCAGAAAAAGGAGAGGCGAGAAAAAAAAGAGTGTTGAGGTACGTACCTCAGAAAAATGAGAGGGAGGGAAGAGTGCCAGAAAAGAAAAATCAAAAGTGAGTTTCTATGCGCAAAAAGTAGTGAAATCAAGAAGGCTTTCGTGGAAAATCGACCAATGATCCTTTTGTTGTACAATGAGTCATTCCTTGCCCTTGAGGAAACTAATATATCCCTCCCTAGTTTGGCTATTTCTCTCTTGCAGGAATTTGACGATGTATTTTCGGAGGATATACCTAGTGGGTTGCCACGCATTCGAAGTATTGAGCATCAGATTGATTTTGTACTTGGAGCAGTCATTCCAAACTGGCCCGCTTATAGAAGTAATCCCGAGGAGCTTCAGAGGCAAGTGGAGAAATTGATGAGCAAGGGGTACATAAGGGAGAACATGAGTCCTGTGCTGTACTCGTATTACTTGTGCCAAAGAAAGACGGGACTTGGAGAATGTGTGTTGATTGTAGAGTCATCAACAACATAACGGTAAAGTATCATCATCATATTCCTAGGTTAGATGATATGTTGGATGAATTGCATGGCTCTAGCATATTTAGTAAAATTGATCTTAAAAGTGGATATCACCAAATCCGCATGAGGCAAGGCGATGAGTGGAAAACTGCTTTTAAAACTAAATATGGCTTGTATGAATGGTTAGTTATGCTGTTTGGACTTACCAATGCACCTAGCAATTTTATGCGCGTAACGAATCATGTTTTACGTGCATTTATAGGTAAATTCTTTGTAGTTTACTTCGATGATATCTTGGAGTATAGTAAAAGCTTAGAGGAGCATGTAGAACATGTTAGGTGTGTGCTTGTGGTGTTGAGGAAAGAACAACTTTTTGCTAATTTTAAAAGGTGTAGTTTTTGCATGAAAAAAATTGTGTTTCTTGGCTATGTGGTTAGTACAAAGGGAATAGAAGTAGATGAGGAAAAAGTCAAAGCTATTAAAGAATGGCCAACACCTAAAAGCATAACTGAGGTTAGAAGTTTTCATGGCTTGGCTAGTTTTTATAGGCGTTTTGTTAAGAATTTTAGCACAATTGCTGCACCACTCACAGAATTGTCAATAAAAGTGTAGGTTTTAAATGAGGTGTAGAACAAGAGCATGCATTTGAGATCATCAAAAATATGTTGTGTAAAGCACCGGTTTTATCACTCCCTAACTTTGACAAGGATTTTGAGATTGAATATGATACCTCGGGGCTAGGTATTGTAGTTGTTTTAATGCAGGATCGAATGCCAATAGCCTATTTTAGTGAAAAGCTAAAGGGAACTGCTCTTAATTACCCCACATATGACAAGGATTTGTACTCACTTGTGCTGGCTTTGGAGACATGGCAACATTATTTATGGAAACGGGAGTTCGTGATTCACACTGATCATGAGTCCTTGAAGCATTTGAGGGGTCAAGCTAAGCTGAGTAAGAGACATGCAAGGTGGGTAGAGTTCATCGAAACCTTTCCCTATGTCATCCGGTACAAACAAGGTAAGGAAAATGTGGTGGCATCCATTGTCTCGAAGGTATGTGCTTTTAACTTCTTTGAATGCTAAATTGCTTGGGTTTGAAAACATTAAGGACATGTATGCTAATGATCTGAACTTTTCATGTATTTATGATTCATGTGGTAAGGGGGCTGTGGATAGATTCTTTAAACATGATGATTACTTATTCTGGGAAAATAAATTGTGTGTCTCTAGGTGTTCAATGAGAGAGTTACTTGTAAGAGAGGCCCATAGTGGATGTTTAATGGGTCATTTTGGGGTTAAAAAGACCTTCTAAATCCTAAGTGAACATTTCTATTGGCCTAAGGTGAAGATTGATGTGGTTCGGGTTTGTAGTAGATGCATTACTTGCAAGAAGGCAAAATCTAGGATTAAACCCCATGGATTATATATGCCTTTACCCGTCCCTAGTGAGCCTTGGGTCGATATCTCTATGAATTCTGTTTTGGGATTACCTATGACTAAGAAGGGAAGAGATTCGATTTTTGTGGTAGTAGATCACTTTAGTAAAATGGCATATTTCATACCATGCCACAAAACTGATGATGCTACCAACATAACTGATATTTTCTTTAGGGAAGTCGTGCGCTTACATGGGGTTCCTAAAAGTATCGTCTCGGATAGGGATGTTAAGTTCCTTAGTCATTTTTGGAGAGTCTAGTGGAACAAACTGGGAACAAAAATACTTTTCTCTACAACTTGTCACCCACAGACCGATGGACAGACCGAGGTAGTAAATAGGACTATGATTCAATTGTTGAACACCATAATCAATAAAAATCTGAAAAATTGGGAAGAGTGTTTACCATTTATTGAATTTACATATAATAGGGTTATACATTTTACTACTTCTTGTTCACCATTTGAAATTGTTTATGGTTTTAATCCGCTAACACCATTGGATTTAATTCCTTTACCTGTGAATGAACGTGGTAGTTTGGATGGAAAGAAAGAGCCTAAGATGGCTAAATCACTCCACGACAAGGTGAGGTTGGCAATAGAAAATAAAAATTAACATTATGCATTGCAGGCTAACAAAGGAAGAAAAGACATCATCTTTGAACTCGGTGATTGGGTTTGGGTACATTTGTGGAAGGAGCAGTTTCCGGAACAATGCAAATCAAAGCTACAACCGCGAGGAGATGGTCCATTCCAAGTACTTGAAAGGATCAACAATAATGCCTATAAACTAGATCTTCATGTTGAGTATAATGTTTCGGCTACGTTTAATGTTTCTGATCTATCTCCGTTTGATGCAGGTATAGATTTGAGGTCGAATCCTTTCGAAGAGGGAGGGAATGATGTGATTCAGATCACGAGTACCAGTCCTCGCAAAGATCAGTTGATAATCAAAGGAGGGCTGATGACTCGACTGCAAACGAAGAGGGCCAAAGAAGTGATAGACAAACTAGTATAAGAAACGGTGGACAAAACTATGTTCGTGGCTGCAAAAGAAGCAAGTTTTATTAAATTATACATTCGTGAAAAATAGGAAATGTCAATATCATAAAATTAACAACGACCGTAAATTCAGTCTCACGGCCATAACTGTTAAACAGTAAGTAAGCTACTTACGGCCGTAACTGTTAAACAGTAAGCTACTTATGGCCGTAACTATCAATACGCGTGAAATCCTTAATTTTCTATTATTTTTATTTCTTTCCATATTTGAGCAATTTTCTTTCTAGTTGAATTAGGGTTCCTAAAGCCGGATTTGACCCTATTTAAGGGGTTGTAATTTTCATTATTAGGGGACGATTATTGATATTATTGTGAGGCAAATTGCTTTTAAACTCTATTCTTCATTGAATAAATTCGAACTTGCAAGTTAATCTTGTTTGTTCAAATTTCGGTGAGAATTAATAATACTTGTGATCAAGAGGTCAATATATCTCTGTGATTGTATTGGTTGCTTAGTTCAATTGATTTTAATTGGATCCATAAATCGTGGTTCTTTGGCGTCCTTGGGTCGATTCAATATTTTGTGAGTTGCGTAGCTACAATTGCTACGTAATTTTCATCAATATTCCAAAGTTCGAAATCCAAAGTGAAGGACCTGACTATCACGAAGAGTTGAAGATGAATTAACGGTAGAGAGATACCTAAGTTTATATAAACATTTTTCAAATATCTGATTTAAAATTTTTTAAATCTAATAGCACGATTCTGTCTAATTTGCCCGATTATTAATCAGGTGGTGTAGCCTCCGCAACCATCATAATAAGAGCTACAAAATTAGTATTGAGGGCCACATGAATCTTACTCGCTTGAAAGAAATATTGTACTTCTTGTATCGCAATTTTCAAATTATATCCTATCATTTTTTTTTATATAAAATAGGCCTTAAAAATCGTCGGCCTCTGAGGTGTTGAACGGATCAAAAAAGAAAGCTGTGCTTCGTATTTCCTTGTCAAGCGGGCAAATGGTCAAGGATAAATTCTCCTCACACATTACCATAGATGACATAATGTTCTCAACGATAGAGCAAACTAGATGAACTCCAGATCGTGGCACCTCTGTAAACATTGCTGACTCGATGTTAAATCTACCCTCCAAGTATAAAGGAGTCAGGTTATAGCCTAGCAATAATCCAGGGTCATTCTTCCTAGGGATTTTATTGGTATCGTAATATTTGCTAAATTCGAAACCTAAACTATGATTTCAATTGTGTTTAAATGAATAAAAAGAGAATATAATTAAATTGTAATGAAAGGAAAATTTGAGTGGAGTTATTCTTTCGCTATCAATTGGGATTGCAACTAAATTTAGTATGAATTTCTTGAGATCAATAAAATTTAGACATATTAATACGAAAATTAATCAATTTATTTTACGGCATTTAGTCGAGATCGTTGTGTGCAGTTTTAATACATACCACATCAACGACATCAATCGAAGTAAGATAATTTGAAAACTTAAAACAATTTGTAAACGCTTATCAATAACAAGAATTCATCCATAACGAATTAAAACATACCCATTGAAGATAAGAATAACTCCCCTCAAATAAAACTTAGCCGAACATAATTAGATTAATGAAATAAAAATCAAGTAAACACTTAACCATTACTCGAACAAAATTCAAATTCGGAAATAAAATTTCACTAACTAAAATATATCTAAAATCAAACTAGCATCAATAATCTAAATGTATGTGGACTAACAATCAAAATAATTGAGAATCGAAACACATCAAACTAGAACAAATAACCAAAACCAAGGCTGCTGCGTGGATTAGACGACCGGACTACTGGGCTGTGCTGCTCGGTGCTGTAGAGAAAAATACAGAGGGAAAGCTGTGGGAGGAGGAAAAGAGAGAAAGAGTGGCTGTAGGTTTATGGAAGAGAAGTGGTTGCTGATGTGTGTGCAGTGGCCGGCTGGTGAGTGTGGGAGTTGAGAGAAGACTGGTTGTAGCTGGAAACGGATGGAAGGAGGTTGGTAATGGTGGAAGGTGAGAGAGACGTGAGGTAGAGGGAATTCAAAGGGAGGTTTTGTGTGTGTAGTTGGTGAGAAAAAGAAGTGGTTGTTGCTGTTGAGAGAGAAGACAGAGAGTATGGGACAGATGGCTATGGCGGCTGTAGAAGATGATGGAAGACGTGAGGGAGAGGTTGAAGGTTAAAGAAAAAAAACAGAGACAGACCAGAATGCGTGAGAGAGAGGTGAGAAGAGAGAAAGGTTGCGGCTGAAGTTGTTATGCGGCTATTGAATGGAGAGAAGACAGACAGAGACGGGCTGAAAAAAGACAGATGGAGAGGGAGAATGGGATGGCGGCTGAGTGAGTTCAGAGACAGAGGAGTTGCTGTAGGTTTTGTGCTTCTGTGAAGAGAAGAAGACAGACAGAAGAGCCGCGTCAGGAGAGGTTGTGCTGAAGGTTTAAAGTGTAGAGAAAGAGGAGCTGGACTGGACTGGTGAAGTGTTTTTGGGCTAAAGAATTGGGCCAAAAATGTGGGTTGGACATTGAATTGGATATAAAAATTTGTCCATTGTATTTCTGCAATTAAATAAATGAAATTAATAGTAAATAAAATCAATTTTGAGTTTAAGAATTAAAATTAAATCTTTTATAAGTTTTACTCTAAATTACAAAATTTAAATCCCCAAAATTGTATTTTTCATTTATTTGCCTATCTAAAATACGTAAAATTGGACAATAATCAATTGTATTGAAATGCGAAACACAAATTTTGGTAATGTGTGGAGTAGATGTCTGATGGTGCATTGATGAGATGTAAAGGGGGTTAATGTGAATTTTAATCAGGAATTGAGAAGTATCTCTACTTGCTTCACACTTAAAGACTTGCATTATATTAAAAAAAAAAAAAAATTGCTCATTATAGAACGTACGTACAGTAAATGTCTCAAGTAGTGTTTTAAAAACTGGCCCAAATAGAGTCAACGAGCTGCCTTATCCTAGACTGGGTTTTAAAACATTAGTTGAGAATAATAATATATGTTAACAATGCATTTCCTTCATCATTCTTCTTCCCAGCAACTTCAATCTTCTCTGGCATACTCAAATCGCAAGATTCCTTCTCCTATAACCAAAAAAATGGCGCTTTAATACATAAAGATATGAGAATGTGTTGAGCCATTAGCGCATGTAAAAGGCACGGACGTAAAACGATCTTTAGTATCAATACACACAAATGGAGCTTGTTCCCAGTGCCGATCATGTGATTCTCAGGACTTGAAGCAAACTTTATAAATTAGGCCCCCCAAAGCGAAGCTAGGGAAATATAGGGGTGGATTTTTAGCCAAGAAAATGAAAATTTAAGTTGGTGATTTTACGCCTCAAATTTAATATAAGGATAGTCATAAATAGATCGAAATGGTCACATTTCATCATTAAAAAAAAAAAAAAGAATTATTTTTGGGCCTTGTATCTATATGCACTTGAGTCTTAAGCACCTGTGAAAATTTAAGGCCTTGTTCTTTTTGCTATTTTCAGCCCGTTTTGAGTTTTCGATTTTCGAAAATATCGAAAATGCGTTCACTTTGCACATTTTCAGAAATTCGTTTTCCAAAAAAAAAAAAAAAAAATACAAAGAAAACTCAAAACGAGTTTATTGCGTTTTGAATATTTTGTACTAAAAAGTCCAAAACGCCGTTTTAAACCTTTTTTTTTTTTTTTTGTAAATGTGAGACACTTCCTTCACTTGAAGCTCTTATGTTATTTTGTCATTATATATAGATCCATGTTAAAATTTTTTTTTTTTTTTTGATACACTTCCTTCACTTGATGCTCTTATGTTATTTTGCCATTATGTATAGATCCATGTTAAGTTTTTTTTTTGTAAATGTGAGACACTTCCTTCACTTCAAGCTCTTATATTATTTTTTCATTATATATAGACTCATATAAAGATTTTTTTTTTTTTTTTTGGTGAAAATGTGAGACACTTCCTTCACTTGAAGTTCTTATATTATTTTGTCATTATATATAGACCCATGTTAAGATTTTTTCTATTTTTAGGGTAAATGTGAGACATTTCCTTCACTTGAAATTCTTATATTATTTTACCATGATATATAAATCCATGTTAAGATTTTGTTGGTATGGGGTTGGATTTTTGTTTAGCTAAAATATTATTAATGATGAATTTATTGATATTAGAACTAACTGATTTATTGACAATAAAATTAATGTAATTCAACAAATCAACCATTTTTTACATATAAAATATCACAAAATAAATATATCAGAAAATTACAAAGTAAACGCATTTTTCAATTTTCTATTTTTGAAAGCAGTCTTCCAAAATCACAAAGAGAACATATTTTCAGCAATCCCAAAACAAACAACCAAAATCCAAAATTCAAAACAAAATTCAAAACTCAAAATTCAAAATCGAAATACAAAGAGAACGGCCCCTAAAGTTGTCTAAATTTGATATTTAAACGAACAGACTGTCACGGATTGATCAGGATAATTGAGTATTAACAAAACACGTAAAATATTATTTTATTGCAAATCTAGATGAATCCTTATATTCCAGATTTGTCTGGATTACGAAACGTGAACAGTCTAAATAAAGGATGCAGAATTGTAAATAGATAGGAACACGATATTTGAGCTTTACGTGGAAAAAATTCTAAAAGGGAAAACACACATTCCCGCATCTTGCGGACAAAAATCAATCACTATATAAGAAAAGTTTTTACACAGATCAAGCTAAGGTACCGGATACATCTATGCATAGACTTATTAAAAACCCAAGAAATAAATAATTCCCTGATTCTTCTATGACGTGTAATATGAGCTGGCATCTCACCACTCTTCAGTAGCTTTCTTTGAAACTGCAACGATGTTCAATAAATTCGAACTCTCGTTCGATCTTGATCCAAACCTCTTGTTTGATCTTCTGGCTAAAAGTCTTTCCTTCTCTTAGTAATTGATCAACTCCATCCCAAAGAACTGAAGTCACGATAATGTAGAAGCCATGTGTAATTAGTGCACCACACGAATTTTGACTTCAAGACTTCTTAAGGAAAACCATCTCAATCTTCCTTATTTAAGTACAATAGGATTGCTTGTCCATTAAGAATCCTAGTTGCACAAAATCTCTATTATCTTCAATTAAATCAAGGATAATTAGAGATAAGGTAAGATAATCATGAATTAAAGAATCTTACCATAAGTGAAGATAAGATAAAATAATCAAAGTTTGTTATGAAACAAAGGATCTTACCATAAGTGAGAAACACAAACTTGGACACCAAGAATTGGACCAAAATTTTCAGCCACTCAAGATATTCTACCAATCTTGAATCCTTATCAAGAATGATAAGTGATAAGATAGAATTCTAGCACAAGAATACTATTATCACAATACTTATCAAACAAGATAAGTCTCCAAATATTATCGATTATCACGAGATAATTATTCCAAAAATATAGGAGATAAATATACTTAATAATTCAAGAAAGAATCGAGTAATTTAATTAAACTCAATGAATGACTAAACACACGTGTATAGTAATTAAATTAAATTTACTTAAATTACAACATGTAGAAAATAGAAAATGCCAATAACAAATAAGTTAACAATCTCCCCCTTTGACTTTTTCTATTTTTCCAAAACCTAATAATCTTTTCACAAACAAAAGTATAAGTAGAATGTAACCATCAAGCTCCCCCTATCAAAAATCTCCTCTTCAAGTTATGCATCATAATATGCTCATAACAATCAATATATGCATGTAAAGAGAGAAGAATATCAAGCACATAGAGAGCATAGAAAAAGTTACTTCATCAGTTCATAGTTCATAAAACTTAAAAAGATCAAAAACAGTAAGAATAAGCAGGTGCATCTAGTAGGTGCTGTGTTACTGAGATGGGTCTCAGTTCTTCTATATTTCTTCGTTCCAGTGGGCTTTTTGGCTGCTACCTGTCTCTTCTCTCTAGCAGCCTCTGGAGCCATACCTTTGGAAGATCCACCAAGCATCTAATCCAGCATATCTTCGAGTCTTTTGACACTGATCTTGAGGTCACACACCTATGCCTTCAAACCAACAATTTCTGCTTCCAGCCACCCAATTCTGGCATCCGTTGCAGTTGAATCCTGCCTTCCAGATACAACAGTGTCATCTAGAGCCTGTTTCCGGTTGGAAATCTGTGCATCCAATGTTTTCCTACACTTCACCATGTTCAATAGTTTGGGAGTGATCACCAGATCATCCTCCAATGTCTGAACACCCTAATCAAGCAAGTATTATGAAATAATCCATGGGTAAACCAACAAATACGTATTATCCTGATGGGGGCCACTTTCAAAGACCCTTCCCACAATGGAGTTCCAAATTCGATTAGCGAGATCAATATTTCTTTTAGTCCCTAGAAGAAATTGTGTTCTAGGAGACTCCCTTTTAAAGCTTGAATAATGAATAAGCTGATCAAAATTTTCCTTGACAATTTTATGTAAGATTTGTTATTTCTTTAACATCTCAGACCTTGGTAGTTGTTTCAATCCTTTCACAGGCCAAGTAATCCACCCCCCCCCCCCCCGACAACTCCATAGCAATTTCATCATTTGTGGCTTCTATTGAATCATCCTCATCGGAAACATCTTCATTTAATCCCAACCACCTCCTAAGATCTTTTGCAGATATTTTAACTAATTGACCTCTAACAAATAAGGATGTGGTAAACAGGCATTTCTTGGAGTTAAAGTCGATAGGAATATTGGCGTAAAACTCTTTTACCAAGGTTTCATTTATCTCCCCCTTACATTCAAATAGTTTCTTCAAACCAAAGTGAGACACTATATCATCAACCCCAAAATCATCAAATTCTTCTACAAACACCCTGGATTCATAGTGCATTCTTTTTCCCAAAATATGTTTTTGGAAATCAGCATATGCTCCAGATGACCAAAATTTTAAATTGAAGGGTGTAAACATACCTCTGGCTATTTGCATAGGGCTGCAGATAAATGAAGAAGTGTCGTACATAGATCCATCTGGAACCGTAGCTGCGTCACCCTTTGACATTTTCTTCTTTGAAGCCACTGCAATTTCTTCCAACTTTTTCTTTCCCTTTCTGTCGGGGATCACTGTCTCTTTTTTTTCCTATTCTTCTGATTCCTCAGCTTCATCATCCTCCTCCTCAGATTTCTCTAACTCACCAGACACATTCTGCTCATCTGATTTATCCTCTTTATCTTTAGACTCAGATTCGCTAGATTCATCTGCATCTTCTGCCACAATTTTTTGTATCTTTTTCATTTTTCTGATTTTCCCTTGTTAGACTTCCACCAATTTCTCCTAAAATATTTAATTTGCTACGAATATCCAACGGTGAGATATGACTTGAAGCAAGGTTACCAGATGCGGGTGACAAGTGTACACCCAAGGTATGTGGTATAGTGGAAATTTCTTGACTCAATTTGGCCATGAGTAGAGCAGGAGTCGGAGTAGTACCGGAGACAGAGAGAGCGAAGACGGGGCAGGGCTAGTGCCCGAGGTTAGGACCGCCATGATGGTCCCTTCACTTGGTGTCGCAATCTCCGATGGGTTTAGTAGGGAAGGTCCCTCATTGGTAGTGCATCCACATGTGATTCTCCTTCCAGATTGTTTGCTCCTAGCCATACTCAAGAATGGTGAGTGACAATTTTTTAGAGAAAGGGAATAGAGAAATTAGGGTTTCTTGATTGAGAGGTGATTTGGGAGTTTAAGAATGAGATGGGGGCATGAGTTATATACGAGATTTGTGTGAGAAATTTGAGTTTAAGTAGGACTCAAGTATTTGAATTCTTTATGGTAACTAGTATATCTTTAGAGTCCTAATTCCTGCTAACTTATCTCTTTCCTTCAAAAAATAAGATTAGTATAGAAACAGAATAATTCAAGAATTAGGTAACAAATAAATTACCAAAAATTGGACCCCACAATTAACTGACTTATTCTGCAAAATTCGCACTCATTAGCCCACAATATACTGCCTTAAATAAAGATTTTCAGAAAAAAAAATATCTAAGATATGTGAATGAAAAATCTAGATGCATCTGGGTACCTAAGACATGTCTGAGCACTGTTGGCATCTATTGAGGTAGATACATCTGGTAGTGTACAGTCCACCACGTACATGATTAAGTTGATTAAAGTGCCTGTGTGATCTGAGCAACCCTTAGTCATCCACATACTGTCAAAAACTATATGATTGCCCTGACATATTGGTTTATCACCGTAGTGCACAATAAGACCGATCAAGATCTATATAAAGTGCATTTTCTCAAATCCGGCTTGCCGACTTTTTCAATATTGTGGCAATGTCTTTTGGAGATGGAAACTGCTCCCCAGAAGTTATCTTACTAGATGTTCCCCTTTAGTAGAAGAAGGGTATGAACTTGGCTTGGATTGGTAGATTCACACAATCCCCAGAAATTATCTTACTAGATTTTTCCTTTTTTCTTTGATATTTTCACATTTTCTTCATATTCTTTTATCTTTGAGACTAAAGGATATGAACTTGACTTGGATAAGCAGCATTATTTTCCACTAGCCCTGCCCTTGGACAATAAGAAAATGCGTGCAATACTAAAAGCAAGATTCAAATCCTAGGTCTACACACAGAATATGAAACATCATCCAGTAACAAACCATATAGCTTTGACAGTAGTGACTTATCCTTTGGATTGTCCAGATTTGAGTACTAGTTAAATTCATATAGAGACACGTTAACTGACATCAGCCAGAAGTATCTGTCTCGTTATCAACCTCAAGCAATCAGATATATCTGCAAGCAAAAACATGAATTACACTTAGTATAAGAAAATAATAAGTCAGCCTAAATGCATGCAATAAAAGAAAAAAGAAAAAAATGCATTAATATGCATGTTCCTATTCAGGAGGAGGTGATACTCCAATTTGTTTCCTAAGATTTTCAAATTTGACAGTATCGAGGGTCTTAGTGAACAAATCTGCAAGTTGTATATCAGTATGTATGTGCTCCAGATTGATAATCTTTTGTTCCACCAATTCTCTGATGAAGTAGTGTCTAATATCAATGTGTTTTGTTCTAGAGTGCTGGACAGGGTTTTTTGAGATGTTGATAGCACTAGTATTGTCACAATACATGGTGGCTTGTTCTGTAGAGATCACATATTCTTCAAACATTTGTTTCATCCAAAGGAGTTGTGTATAGCAACTACCAACTGCAATATACTCCACTTTAGCTGTGGAAAGGGATACCAAAATTTATTTTCTGCTTAGTCATGCCACCAAGTTGTTTCCAATGTAAAAATAACCTCCAGATGTACTATTCCAATCATCAACATTCCCAGCCCAATCTCCGTCCAAATATCCTGCAAGATGGGCAGTGGTATCTCTTCTAAACCAAATTTCATAACTTAATGTACCACTTACATATCTGAATATTCTTTTCACAGCTTCAACATGAGACTCCTTGGGTTTGGCCTGATATCTTGCACACACTCCAACACTGAAGGATATGTCTGACCTACTGACTTCCAATCATGCTTCTGTAGAGGGATGAATCTATATCATTTCCACTGTCATCCTTTGAAAGTCTCAGTGTAGTTTCCATGAGAGTTCTCATAGCCTTTGCATCTTCAAGCCCAAATTTCTTCACCAAATTTTTAGCACATTTTGCTTGAGATATGAATATGCCAGATTCATTTTGCTATACCTGCAAACCAAGGAAAAACATTAGTTCACCGGTCATACTCATTTCAAATTCTCTTTTATTGTATTTATAAATTCATCAATTTTGGACTTTGAGGTAGACCCAAATACAATGTCATCAACATATATTTGAGCTACAGTTAGTCTAGAATTAAAATGCTTAATGAAAAAAGTTGTAACAGTTCCTTCCCTTTTGTATCCTTTACTCAGTAAGAATGACGTGAGTCTCTCATACCAACCTTTGGAGCTTACTTTAATCCATATAATGCCTTTTTGAGCCTAAAGACTTGGTCCGGGTGAGATGGATCTGTGAAGCCTTGTGGTTGCTCCACATAAGCTTCTTCATGAAGTACACCATTCAGGAAGGCACTTTTGACATCCATCTGGTATAATCTGAAATTGATGTAGCAAGACACAGCTAGCAACAATCTAATGGATTATAGTCTTGCTACAGGAGCAAATGTTTCATAAAAGTCTATCTCTTCAATCTGGGTGTAACCTTGAGCAACAAGTCTGGCATTGTTTCTGACCACATTCCCTTTTTCATCTGACTTGTTTTTGAATATCCACTTGGTCCCAATTACATTTCCTTGCTTTGGACGGGGTACCAGTTCCCAAACATTGTTTTTTTCAAACTGGTTGAGTTTCTCCTGCATAACATGTACCCAGTTTTCATCCATCAAAGGTTCCTTGACATTTTTTGGTTCAATCAGTGACATATGAGTCTATGACAAATGTTTCCCATATCAATAGAAAATTTTCTTTTGGTTACATTCCTTTTAGATAGATTAGTGAGAATGTTATCAAGTGGATGAACCTTTTGAATACTAGCATGTGGTTTTTTCGATACTTCTGGTTCTGTAATATCAGGTATATCTGGGTGGTCAAATGCGTCTGGATATGGAGATGTGTTTGGATACCTAGATTCATCCTTGTCGGATTCTTCAGTATCATTCTAACTTTCTGCTTGGTGTTGTCCCTCTATTGATTTTTCAGTTTCAGCTTGCTGTTTCGATGGGATCTCCAATTGATCAGCATCTACTTCCTGCAAGTCATAGTTTAAACCATTAGTGGAATCCACTTTCACATTAACTAATTCAAGAACAGTTTGGGTTCTAAGATTGTATACTCTATAAGCCCTACTATTTTCAGCATAACCTAAAAATATTCCTTCATCAGATTTTAAGTCAAAATTTCCTAGATGTTCCTGATCTTTTAAAATATAGCATTTACTTTCAAAAGTATAAAATTAATCAACCCTAGGTTTTCTACCCTTACAGATTTCATAAGGAGTTTGATTTGTTCCAGTTCTTAGAATGACTCTAGTGATAATGTAACAGGCAGTATTTATGACTTCTGCCCAAAATCTTGTAGGAAATTTGTTGTTGTTTAATATGACATGAGTCATCTCTTGTAGAGTTCTATTTTTCCTTTCCACCACTCCATTCTGTCGAGGAGTCTTTAGGGCTGAAAATTCATGTTTGATTCCATATTGGATACAAAAATCAGCAAAGTCAGAGTTTTCAAAATACCAGGTGTTAGGAATCAGAGCACTTAAAGATAATTGAACTACATAAGTGTTAGTTCTAATTTTCTTTTCTTGTCTAGAAACAAGTCTTCTTTTGTGTGAATTGATTAATTTCAAGTACTCATGACACCTAAATACATCATGACCAGATTTAGCACAAAAATTACAAAATACCTGAAAGACAGATGTATCCTGCCGACTCTGACGAGGTTGAAATTTTCTGCCACTTGACGGACAAATTCATCTTGCTTGTACAGATTCGGTTGAAATTGTCTACCTGTATGGTTTCTGGCTATATGTGAGTTTTGGGTTCTAAAAGCATTGAATTGATGATGGTAGGAGGTAGATGCATCTGTGTAGTTTCTACTTTGCTCCATGTATCTGTATCCAGATTCTTTCACAAAGTTTATTTTATTGTCATGATTTTTAACTTTACCTTCATATCCAAGACTAGTTTTCAAGCTAACAGGTCTGCCATTGTTCAGAATTTCATCAAAATGGACAGATCCAAGTACCAGTTTCTTGATCTTGTCTTGTACTTTAGCTAGTTCTGTACTCAACCTACTTACCTCATTTTGTTCGTCATCTTGGAATGCAGATACGTCTGGATGACTTTCCCTATTGTGTTCAGCCAAGGCTTGCAACAGTTGTATCTTTTCTTCTGACTTTTGAAGTTCTATCTCAAATTTTCAGTGTTTGATCCAGATTCATCTGGACTAGTGCCGGCATAAGATGAGTTTTCAGATTCAGTTCCAGATAATTGTAAAGCAGTAAGGTTAGTTACCTATTTTTCAGAATTGCTGCTATCTAATTCTGAGTCAGATTCATCTCTGTCTCCATCGCTCCATGTAACATTCATGACATTCCTTCTTTTGGTCTTCTTTTGAGTAATGGGACAATCTATTGCGATGTGTCCATATCCTTCACATTCTCTGTACTGAATACGATTCTTAGGCTTTCCTTCAAAAGAGTTAGCATTATTCTTGGTATAGAAGTTTTTTTTCCTCCATTGTTTTTTTTTGTTTTTAATTCTAGCCTTGAAGGTTTGTAGATCTTTCTTTTTGTTTCCCCTTAAGGAATTTTTTAAATTTTCTGGTGAGAAGTGCGAAGCTTTCATCTTCATTTGTCTCCCCAGATTCGTCTAGTTCTTCACTGTTTGCTTTGAAAGCAATTCTTGGTTTCTTATCTTTTTTTCTCCGGGTCAGATTTAACTCATAGGTCATTAATGACCCTACAAGTTCCTCAACTCGTATGGTTGAAAGATCTTTACTTTCTTCAATAGCTGTCACTTTTGCATGGAATCTTTCTGGTAAAGATCTAAGGATTTTTTTGTACAATCTGCTCATTTGAGTAGGTTTTCCTAAGATCACTCAATCTGGCGTAGAAACTTTTGAAGTCTTCTCTCTCATCCATAGATAGTTGTTCAAACTCAAGAGTGATCATCTGCAGCTTGGAGGTTTTGACAGCATTGGTTCCTTCATTTGCTACCCTCAAAGCATTCCATGCTTCCTTGGCTGTTCTTAAGGAAGAGATTTGCCTAAATTGACCTGGATCAACTAAAGAAAAAATAGTGTTAAGTGCTTTTGAATTCCAATTTGCATTAGCTAATTCATCTGAAGTATAAGCACTTCTAGATACAGCTATAACAACACCTCCAACAGTGACAGTGGGTATTGTGTAACCCTCAAGAACATATGTCCAACAACGTTCATCAATTGACTGAATAAAAAATTTCATACGAATTTTTCAATAAGTATAGTTATTGCCAGTTAACAATGGTGGCCTAAGAGATGCAGAATTTTTCATGTTAGACAACCGAATCTCACTTTCTAGAAGTGAACATGCTCTGATACCAAATGAAAATTTAAAGCTGTCTAAATTTGATATTTAAACAAACATGCTCTCACAGATTGATCTGGGCAGTTGAGTATTAACAAAATACATGAAATATTATTTTAGTGCAAATCTAGATGAATCCTTATATTCCAGATTTGTCTGGATTATGAAACGTGAACAGTCTAAATAAAGGATGTTGAAATGTAAATAGATAGGAACACAATATTTGAACTTCACGTGGAAAAAATTCTAACAGGGAAAACCCACGTGTCCGCACCTTGCAGACAAAAATCAATCACTATATAAGAAAAGTTTTTACACATATCAATCTAAGCTACTGGATAAATCTACGCATAGACTTATCAAACACCCAAGAAATAAATCACTCCCTGATTCTTCTATGGCATATAATATAAGCTGGCGTCCCACCACTCTTCAGTAGCTTTCTTTGAAACTGCAACGATGTTCAGTAAATTCGAACTCTCGTTCGATCTCGATCCCAACCTCCCGTTTGATCTTCTGGCTGAAAGTCTTTCCTTCTCTTAGTGATTGGAAAACTCCTTCCCAGAGAACCGAAGTCATGATAATGTAGAAGACGTGTATAATTAGTGCACCACATGAATTTTGGCTTCAGACTTCTTAAGGAAAATCGTCCCAGTCTCCCTTATTTAAGTGCAATAGGATTGCTTGTCCATAAAAAATTCTAGTTGCACAAAATCTCTATTACCTGTAATTAAATCAAGGATAATTAGAGATAAGGTAAGATAATCATAAATTAAAGAATCTTACCATAAGTGGAGATAAGGTAAGATAATCAAAGTCGGTTATGAAACAAAGGATCTTACCATAAGTGATAAACACAAACTTGGACACCAAGAATTGGACCAAGATTTTTGGCCAATCAAGATATTCTTCCAATCTTGAATCCTTATCAAGAATGATAAGTGATAAGATAGAATTCTAGCCCAAGAATACTATTATCACAATACTCATCAAACAAGATAAGTCTCCAAACATTAACAATTATCACGAGATAATTATTCCAAAAATATAGGAGATAAATATATTTAATAGTTCAAGAAAGAATCGAGTAATTTAATTAAACTCATTGAATTACTAAACACTCGTGTTTAGTAATTAAAATTTACTTAAATTACAACATGTAGAAAATAGAAAATGCCAATAATAAATAAGTTAACAATTCCCCCCCCCCCTCCCCCACCCTTTGGCTTTTTTTATTTTCCAAAACCTAATAATCTTTTCACAAACAAAAGTAGAAGTATAACGTAACCATCAAGCTCCCCCTATCAAAAAATCTCCCCCTCAAGTTATGCATCATAATATGCTCACAACAATTAATATATGCATGTAAAGAGAGAAGAATATCAAGCACATAGGGAGCATAGAAAAAGTTACTTCATCAGTTCATAGTTCATAAAACCTAAAAAGATGGCAAGATGCTACTCCCCCTTTTGGAAGAAATAAGGGAAGTCTTCCATGTCTAGTAACCTGCCAGAAAAACACAAAAATCCAAACATTGGCAATATTAGGTTACAAACCATAAGAAAAACTGTTTAGAAAAAGCAGTAAAATAGTATCAAAAACAGTAAGAATAAGCAGGTGTATCTGGCAGGTGCTATGTTACTGAGATGGGTCTCAGTTCTTCCTTTACTTCTTCGTTCCAGTGGGCTTCTTGGCTACTACATTTCTCTTCTCTCTAGCAACCTCTGGAGCCAAACCTTTGGAAGATCCACCAAGCATCTGATCCAGCATATCTTCGAGTCTTTTTACATTGATCTTGAGGTCACACAAATCTGCCTTCAAACCAACAATTTCTGCTTCTAGCTACCCAATTCTAGCATCCTTTACAATTGAATCCTGCCTTCCAGATACAACAGTGTCATCTAAGCCTGTTTCCGGTTGGAAATTTGTGCATCCAATGTTTTCCTGCACTTCACCCTATTCAATAGTTTGGGAGTGATCACCAGATCATCCTCCAATGTCTTAATACCTTGATCAAGCAAGTATTCTGAAATAAATCATGGGTAAACCAAAAAATACGTATTACCCTGATGGTGACCACTTTCAGAGACCCGTCCAACAATGGATTTCCAAATTCGATTAGTGAGATCAACATTCCTTTTAGTCCCTAGAAGAAATAATGTTCTAGCAGACTTTGGACTTGGTTGTATTGGTTGTTGGGTCTTGGGCTTGTTGATATGGGCCATTTTTAGACATAGCTCAACTAAGTGTTATATATATTGTCATTGTCCATTGTTTTCCTTGGGTTTTTATTGCCCCGCTCTACCAAGGTGTGGTTAGAGTATAGTTGTGGCAACCAAAGTGAGATTGAGGTGGAGTCGTGCTTGAGTTTTGAGGTCATGTTTTAGAGAGCTAATTGAGCTCGGATTGGTATCGAAGGACCAACATAATCTCAACAGACACTAATCCAGGAAATCTCGAGTCAAGACAATAAATTCCACCAATTATGAAATTAGAATTATTACAAATTAAAAAAGAATTTAGAATGTGCCTTGTGATCTTGAATTCCTAAGTAATGAGATATTACCTTACGGAGTTGATACTTCTTTTTTCCAACGCCAAAGAACTAGACCATTTATACCAAAACGACTTCAAGTTTTTCTTCTAACTAATAAATTTAGGAAAAACAAATGCAGAGACCTACCTCGTGTTCCCGTGCCTTAAAAGTGTCTATAAGACATTAATCACCATCATGGAAACTTTCAAGTACTTATATATATTGAGCAAACACAATGAGGAAAGTGCAAGAACGTAAAGAGAACCAATTAAAAGGGTTAATTACGCTAACGGACACTGAAGTTGTGAAAAAAATTCATAATGGACACTATAGTTCATTCCTGATGAGAATCATAGTTGGCTCGACAAGGAAAAATCAATGATGGGAGCCAAACAAATTTTAAGCACATTTTGAAGAACTCTCGAGGCATAAAAGAATAGTATTCAAGGCTAAAACAAGTGATTAAATCAAAAGAGGAGCCAAGAATCATGTTGGAGTCAAAAATCACGAAGTACCGAAAATACAACCGCGCGGCTGCGCGGTTGAAACGGGGCATGGTCGCGTGCTCCTCAACAAAATAAACAGAGCGAAAAATGGTCGCATGTGCGACCACAAGGTTTCCTCCGCGCAGTTCACTCGGAGGTTGACTTCGCAAGATTTTATATCATTTCTAGGTTTTATTTTAATTCCATTATTTTGTACTATAAATACCCATTTCCCCCAATCCCTAGACATAACTTGATGGCTTGAACATTGAAGTCTCTCTTGAGAGCATTTGGAGGTAAAATTCCTCTTTCAACTTGTTACTTTCTTTGGTATTCTTCAACTACATTTTGAGTAGATTATTCTTGTACTGTTGTTGAACAAAAGTGGACATAGGTAGACTAATGCAGGAGGATCCGAGTCAGATGACGCTAAGTTGTCAGATATCGCATTAATGGTGCTGAGATATCATAAGTTGGTAGATCGGCACAAATACGAAAAGTGATTGAATCTGTTCCTAATTGGGGCAATATTATTTTGACCAAAACTTTAGCTATGGTTATCGAAATTACACTCACCCAAATTCTGAAAGCTCATTTCGACGTGCACGTCGTGGCCACCCAGCTTCGCTTGGTGAGAGTCATTTTCAAGCGTAAGTTTTTTGGGCCTTTCATATTGCTGTTGAAATTGGAAGTTTGTCTGTCCAAAATTAAACTGATGTTACCCTGCCCATATATATTCGGCCTACTTTTGAAGCTTCTAGACTTAATGAAAATGTGTTTGCGCAAACACACCTTTATCAGGACCGTTGGATATACTACTTTGGGACTGATCTACATCGTTGGATGCTTTGGCCAATTGGTCTACCTTTTAACTTGGCTTCTGATTCATTCTTGGGCGGTGGGTTCTGGAGTCTTCTTTTGTGTCAGACTTTTGTTCGCTTCTTCTTTCTTTTCTTCTTCTATGTTTTGTGGTCTGATTTTTTTCAATCAGGTTGAGAGAGATCCTTGTATATTTCTTGAGTGAAATCTTGTAAGATGACTGCTAATCAATAGCGGATTCTCTGCATTGTTCGAAACTGTATAGTTTGGCTAGGGCTTTCTTAGAACTTTTGTGTTCCTTTTGATATGTGACATTTGGCCTCTGATTTGGGGCATTATTAGTGGATTTGAACAAATCCTTTTGTGGATGTTCAATGGGAAACGTAAGTGTTTACCACTCGATGCAACAGTGAAAACAATTTCTCCTTTTGATATCAAAGCTACTGACAAAGTTTTCCACACAAAATGCTTCCCCGTACCTCCATAACATAAAAAAATCCAACTTCTTGATTACCTTCACCTGCATGCATTATTGTTTCATATGTGTTCTTTTGCTCAGTTTTGAGATTAGAAACAATTTTTTTGTGATCTTCAACTAGAGCATTTCTATAATAGCGCAATTCATATTGTATAAGTCTATTACTGCGAATTGAAACATTTACGATCTAAGGGAAGGACATTGTTTGAAAGTCACAAAGACTACTCTTTCCACTACTCTGCAATATATATATAATCGCTGAAAGTGTATAATTTCTTATTTCTTCTTCACTCAATTCCAAATTTGTAAATCAAGATAAACTGAAAACTATAAATATTAATTTAAAAGGCAAACCAATAATAATTATTACTCCCTCCGTCCCACAAAGATAGTCCCCTACCCATTTTCACACAGATTAAGAAATGTCAATTAATGTAATTAAAAACACAAATTTTACAATCACTTTTCTTAATATACCTCTAATAAATTTATGCAGTTTTCTACAAAATTGAAAGAGCATAAATTTATTTAGACTAATAAAAAACGCATTGAATAAGGGAAAAATGGGATATAAAATATTGACATCACTCTTATAAAAAAAAAAAAGTGTACTATCTTCGTGAGACGGACAAAAAATGAATAGTAGACTATCTTTGTGGGACGGGGGGTATTATGTAATAAAAGATTGAATAAAATATAAATCCTTCATGATGCAACATGTTTCATTGTCTATATAGTATGTCATTTGATAACTACCGCCAATATTGATCCCAAACAAAATAGGGTTTCGACAGATACTGACAATAACGACATCTCAAACATATTTCTCAAACAGCTTGTAGATCTCAAATAACTTGCTTCAATTATCCCATCGACATATTTTTTATTTTCATCCAACAAATAAACCACATAGCAAACATCCATAAATGAATTGTATTGATAAACCATTGATAGTCCTCATATTATAAACGAATTTGCCAACTATTCCCGCCCCCACCCCCCCACCCCAGGGGTGGGATCAACTGATAACTTTTGGACAAATACAGGGTGGTTGGTTCCACAAATTTATTGTTCATTAGAGCTTGTTTGCTCCACTGAATTTTTTTTTTTTTTTCCCTAAATTTGTTTTCAACTATACATTTATACGGGATTAATGCTTTCACACTTTTCAACTACAAGTCCTTCCAAAAATCAAAAAATCCTCCGGAACAACCCTTGGGCTCTAAATTAGGGAAATAGAAAGGTTTGGGACCCACATTATTGGAAACTATCTTAACAGCTTGCACATTTTGTTTAGAAGATAGTTTGGTATACAATTCTTTAACGTGTTAATTGTCAAGCAACAAATTCAATTCGTACTATATTTTCTTAGATGATGATATATTTATTACGTTAAATTAAATACAGAAGTTCAAATCCACCATCAATGGCACGGACAACTTCTTGCTCAATGCGCGACTTGTCTTGTATTTCACACTCTACTGTTAACTTGTAGAGCCTAATTATTACAACTTCACGAAGCAGTACACGGATCGACCTCCTAGGTGAGATCGTCGTGGGGGTTGGAAAGGGGACAGGAGGTCGAAGTCCTCGGACTAAAATTCTAATTAAGGATTGTTCTAATAAAATTTCTATTAAAAGATCGAAGTCCTTATAAAATTATTATGTCCTATACATATAATCTTATAAATAAGGTACAGGGCTTATGCTTTTGATCATCAATAAAAAAAAATAAAAAAAAAAAGCAGAGAAACAAAGGTTAAAAAGATAGGTGTGCGTGCATTTTTTTCTCTTGTAAGCTGCTTTTCATTATAGTGGATTACCGTAGCTACTGACAATCACATAATCTCAACTTATGACAGATCTCTATAAATTTTGTATGTTGTTGATTGTTTATTTTTCTTTTAAACTGCTTTCGATAAATAGAATTAGGGTTTCTTAATTATCAACATAATTTTTGAGAGAATCTCCAATAGAATTTTTGAATTACACTGAAAAGTGTGTCATATCACGGAAAAATGCTTAGCTGGCTTTTCCAATTCAAAAATGACAGAATAAAAATTCCTTTTCATCATTTGGAATCTTGGATGGAGAAACTGGCATTCATTTCTCATCAAACAAGTACTAGAAAAAATTCACGAGGTACAATCTTACTTATTCAGTAAAATATTAATCCAAAAATTAAAGTCCGACCAAATTTTAAATGAATTTAAACAAAGCATAATTAATGAACTTTCGGACTACAATTGAGGCTTTGAGCTTCACTCTAGTGCGGCTTTAGATATTGCTTCAAAGGCATATTCAATGCATGACTTGAACTTATTTGGATCGATCAAACCTTTCTCCACAGACATGACAATCCTCAGCTTTTCCACATAACTCACCATTGTTACTTGAAGACTCTGCATAACCGGGATGTCGATTATATATGATATGGCTTAAAAGGAAACCAATTTTACAAATTTAAGCTAAAAATTATATCGCAGTATAGAACCTGGGGCACTCCAGCCACTGTGAAGTATAATCCTTTTACTGGGATATTAGCTAGAGCCGACTGTTCCACAGGACCCATCACATTTGATATTGCCAGGCTTGAATTATTTAATGAGCTGTAGATGTATCGGGATGTTGCCTGTTGCAAAAAACCCGAATTATTTAGGACAGAACAAGGGGGTAAATAGTAACATTTTTTAGTGTAAAATATTCTATATAATTTTTTTGGATTATTGCAACTGATGTGCCAAATTACTTATTTCCACAATAATTCTTATGAATAAGCATTGCTCATAAATAGCATTAATCTAAGGGCATCTTTAATGACTTGGATCGGTCCAAAGTCTTTATCTACATGGCAATCAAAATATTATTAATTAAAATATTTTAACAAGCTTCACAGAGCTGAGGTCAAGTTGTCTTCCTTTTTTTCATTTATTGTGTCTTTCTCTTTCCTCCATCTTCTCTCTCCTCTTCGACTTTTATCATCTCTCTCCTCTTTTGCTTTCTCTCACTTCCAAAATTGCACTGTTGGCTCAGAGGACCGACCCTTAGCGCTAAAGATGCTCTAATGAAAATTGTTAAAAACCCGAGATAGTTGTAACCTAAGTCTCACATACTTAATAACCTGGTTCTAACATACTAAAAATAGTTGGTGGTAATATTTATGGCCGAGCAATGTTTAACATCAAATAAGTCGATGAAAAGAACAGTATATAAAAAGAAAAATTCCCCTTGTACAGAAAAATTACACAGGGGGGCTTACACCCCATGTGACAACCCGGCTTATACTAATCAAAAAGTCAATGAATTATTTAGTCAAAGTCAAATAAGGACTTATGTTGAATAAATGATTTTATTGAGACTTAATTTTGTTATTACAAAAGTTGGAGGGTTGAGATAATAGAACATGAAAATTGAAGTATTTAGATTTCTATAATTGTTAGTAAATGACTTAAGCTTATTTGATATGGAAGTTTGGGGACTTTGCTTGTTAATACACTTAAGTTGCATCACTAAATAGACGTTAGAGGCCCATTTCTCTCCAATTTTCGGTGGCCAGAGAAGAAAGAAGGTTCAAGAACGAGAAAGCCAAGAAAAAGAAGAAGAAAAGAGGAAGAAAAGGAAGAGAAGAAGAGAAGGAAAAGGTGATGTTTTTCAAGCTTAATTCCTTAATTCTCTCTCTTTCAATTTAAATATATTTAAATAAGATGTTAAATCATTTTGGGGCTCATGGAAGAATTTGCCTAATTTTGGAATTAATCAAGAATTGGAGGATATTGAGTTTAATTGAAGTAATTAATATATTATTGACATATATTTGAGGAAATAAACTAAATAGAATGCCAAGAAGTTGTGTATGTAGATGTTTATGGTTAAGTTGTTTTATTTATGACATGGGTTTTTAAATTGGTACTTTGATCTTTGATTTTGGTATGATTATGTACTTCTAAATATCTTATTTGTGGTATATATAAGTGTAGATTAAGGGATTAAAATTAAATAAGAAGAAAAGGGAAGTGAAAGGAAATGGGTATTATATGATAATTGTGCAAATTTCATGCTTTTGGTTATGGAAATGGGTCATTAATATGTGGAAACAAATGAGTGCATTTTCAAATGATAGAATCTTTTATACGCGCTAAATGTGAAGTATGTTGAGAATTTAATAAGCAAGGGCATGTGATTGGATGAAAAATGGGGAATAAGAACTAAAAGAGAGTTTGGTTGGATTTTATAATTATTATTTTGGAATTATGGAATTTGATAGAAAAGAAAACATAAAGCATATACTTCTTTAATTCTAGTAAGGAGAAGAATGTAAAAGAATTAAGTTATTATTAGTTGATTTTAATGGTTTGATATGATTGGTTTTAAATACAAGATATTTTTATTGTTATTTCAGGAGATGTTGTGGAGATTTGATCAGGCCTATGGCCCAGCTAGATTCCAATTGATAGCTCTGTGAGTGGAGAATACTTAAAAGATTTTTTTACGTTATTCACACTGATTTTCTATAAGTTGCAAATGATTTTTAAATTACTTGTTTTTAGCATGATTATCAAAACAAATGTTTTAAAATTAAGTTTGTTTATCATGATGATTCTTTTTACCATGTTTTACGAGCATGATTAGTCAAGTTGAGTATGTATGATTTCAAAATCACCAGAAGTACTTGATGTAGTTATCTGTTCTTGTGTTAGTGCACGGAGGGGGCCTTGGGCCAGTGTACTAGCGGATATTATTTGAGATCTTAAGGCTCTGTCACGGAGGGGACCTATGACCAGTGTTCAGATGATCTTAAGATCTATTCTTATGCACGGAGGGGGCCTATGGCCTGTGTGTAAGGGTGTATATATGAAGTCTTTGGGACCCACTTTTGTACCCAGAGAGGCTTTTGACAGGGTACAGAGGTGCTCAGTAGTATACGCGCGTATGACTAGATGCAGATTTCAGATGATTTAGTTGGGTACCTCTGGTGTGATTTTTCCTATGTATTACATTTTATCAGTTATGCCACAGATGATTATTCCACGATCTTTATAATTATTTTTAGAATGTATGATTTGATTTAAAGCGGCAAAAGCTTATGAAATAAATCATGTTTTCAAAATTGGTTTATAAAAGAAAATTATTTCAGAAATCTCACTCACTGAGTTACAAGCTCGCGTTTCTCCCTATCTCTTCCTTATAGGAAAATGTTACAGATTTTGATCAGCTTGGATAGAGTCATCGCCACCAGACGAGCTTAAAAAGTAGGCATTTCTATGGTTTATTCTGATATGGTATTTAGAAGTTATCTTTTGGGCTCTTGTGATACGCTGTGATATTCTTTTGTGGTCTTGTCGGTAATAGACCTGGTGATTATGTAATATGGGTTGTATGTGTATATATGAAAAGAATCGACTAAAAATTTCAATTGTCTTATTACATTAATGTTATGCTTGGAAGCTTGGGGAAGTTTTTATGACTATTATGCATGATTGTTGGGGATGTGACGTTGAATTACAGGTTGGTTATGTCAATAATATAGGGGAGACTCTGTCAAAATTTTTATTAATTCATATGGGATCAAATTTATTTAAAAGGTGAATCTGAAAGATAAGAAAAGTCAAATTTGCCTTGATGGTGGGTCCAACATCTAGTTGTCACCTGTCATCGGTACACGTCACGTTTCAGGTCCAATAGGGTGATTTGGGACGGGTCATGACACCCCACCCCACCCCACCCCACCCCACCCCTACAGTGAGGGGGCCTTACGCTCCCACTCATATAAAAATAGATAAAAATATGAGATTCTGGCATTGCTATTGTTAGTATAAAATTCCACTCTTTGGTCCCCATTTTTTTTAAATAAAATTTATTCAACACTTAATCTCAATAATCAATATTAATTCTTGTTTGATTCCAATTTTTTTATCTCATTTTTCTACAGTACTCAATCTATACTACTAAATTTACTTTTGACTTATAATTTTTGACTTTTTAACTCAATCTATACCTTACATTCTTTAAAAACTTAACTTTTTTTCAAAAATTGATGAGAATCAAACAAAGTTGAGCATCGACATTGGATGTGTTAAATTTAACTAGCCACATAGATAAAAAATAGATGTTAAATGACATGTATACATATTAAAGTTAACACATCAATTATTGTTACAATGGATATATTACTTTCTAGTTAAGTCAAATAAATATTATAAATACTTATTTTAAAATAGCAAAATTTATATATTAATATGGTACTCATTTTGAAGATCTCATTAAATCATAAAATATAAAATCAACAAAAAAAATATTGTTTTTATGAATGTTAAAAAATTTAATAAGAAAGTGAATAAATAAGGTATTGAATTTCGAAGGCTACTTATCGTTTTTTACTTTTCAAACATTTTTTAATCACACATTACACCAAAAATACCATTCAAAACACGCCTGTGTTCGGATCATACCTTTTTTTCGTTTTGTAAACCAAATTTTAAACTACACAATTCCTTAAATCAATCTCTAACTATACACATTTTCTTTCTCCATTTTTTAACCACACATCTACCTTGAAAAAGCAAAAAATCTGGTTTATAAACCAAAAGTAGCCTCCGAAATTCACAAAATAAGCCCTTATTTGATTCCATTACAATATCATAGAAAATACTACTTTTTTCTAAGGTAATTCAATTCAACAATTCAAAAAAGTCAAGTGCACAATTTTTTACTTTTCAAATCACTTTTTAACTATTAAATTTTCAAAACCCAACTTTTTTTCAAATATGATTATCAATCAAGGGCTAAAAAACCCAAAAAGTAAACTTGTAAATGGATACATACCTCAGGACCTCTAAATTTCGTGACGGCGTCAAGAAATAGACCTGTCAGATAAACTGATGCAGAATTTCTCTGTCTCTTGATTATTTGTCGGGCTTTGTGAACAAATTTGAGTGGATTGTTCAACTCAGACTCAGAGGCAGTCAAATTGGGAATAGAAACGTGTAAGAATGCAAAACGATTACCCCACGGCATTTCTGCATTAGGTTTGATCATCTCACTTACTGACTTGTAACCTCCAATGGCCCTAGTGTTGAGCAGTACAAGTGCTGTGCAGTTGGCTTTGCTTGAATCTTGATTCTGACTTTGCATGTACAATCTTGTTCCAAACATGATTACCCCAGTAATCACGTCATTAATCGTCTGTGGAAGAAATGCAGTCCTTAAATATGAATGAACTTAATACGAGCATAAAGAAGAAGAAAACCCAGGATAGGAAAACCAGGAAACAAGAAAGAGAATCCAATCCCCAGGACCCCAAGAACTTACCACTTGAAGCTTGGTCTTGATTTGCTTGATGTGTTCAATGGAAAATGTAGTTGTAGTAATAGCAAATGGTCCACTCTCCACTCCACGCCCGGATCTGATAGGCGATTTATCGTCTTCAATCAAACTGCTCTTCAAGAGATTGCGTCCGAAATCGTATGCAGTGTTAATGAACATTGAAAAAAAGCGGTTCACGTGCCTGAGAAAAACATGGCTGTGACGATTAGGCTTCGAGATAGACTGGCGGGATGGAAATGTCAACGGCATAGAAGGGTTGTCAAGTCTTTGTAGACAAGACAGAAGGGCTCCCATTATAGAATAGCCGTCTCCAAGTGAATGGTGAAGTCTGAATATCAGACTCACAGCTGCATTCTTTGTTGGGTAGTTAAATATGTGAACTTCCCACAAAGGTTTGTTCTCTGGAAGTTGCTCCCATGCTAGTTTTGATAAATATTCGTTAAAAAATTCATCATAATAATCAGTTGACAAGCCACTAGGAAGAACTGGTACATTTACATGATCTTTTAGATTTACATCCACCCTTTTCCATTTCTTTGATCCTCTCTTCCCGGAAACCTGCTTGGAGTACAAAAATTCACTTCTAGATTATTATCTCTCACTATAGTTACATACATTATACTCTCTACGCTTTCGATTAATATTTGTATGGATGCCTCGTGCTTACCACAGACCACAGTCCACTCATGAAGACATGAAATCCTGGTTTCGACCATGAACTATTTACTGGATGAAAGAAGGCATGTCACGGGACTATAGTGAACCATCTAAGTATGAAACCGAACACTAGTAATTATATGCAACCCTATTTGACTTCTGTCGTGCCTAGCACTTAAACGAAAAGGATGAACATCATACAACTCACCATGATTGAGGAAAAGCGATGATTTATGGGTATGAATAAATCTCTGAGGAGTGATATGGCAGTGGACTCATCAATTGGAACTTCTAGTTCCATAACACCTAAAATAGTTAGTGATAATGCTGAGCTCTTCAGATATTGGGCACTAGGACTCATTGGTTCCAGTAGTGCTTCTTCCTGTTCAAACTCCATAGTGTTTTGGATGCAGTTCATCCTCCAACTGATTTGGTATATTATTTATTTATAGAAACTTAAGAAATTAAGAGCTTATTTGATAAAGCTAAAAGTTTTATTACAATTTTTGAAACTCAATCTCAATTATTCATTCTTAGTCAAACTTACAATTATTTACTTTTCAAACATTTTTAAATTATAAGTTCATAAATAAATAAATAAAACCTTTTCACGGACAGGTTGTCAGTCAGTTTTTATAGCGTTTGGCCAAACAAAATCTGGTACTAGGAAATTAATTCTATTGACTAGTCAAACTCATGTAATTTTGATACAATTTTCAATACTAATTTTTTACCACACATTTTTTCTCTCTCTAATTTTTAATCACATATCTTATCTAAAAAATACAAATAACATAAATAATCTATATATCTATATATATATAAAAACAGAAGTGCCGTCAAAATTATTTCCCGCCCATTTGCACTTTCTATTTTTGGATTTTTTTTTTTTCAATTGAATTTCCGGAATTGGGAAATGAGTTGTGACAATTAATGAGACATTTAATGTGGAAAAGTGTGTAATGCATTGTAAATAGGCACTTGACTACATGTATTGAATGTTAATAGTTTGTCTATATATATATTATTTTAGGGAATTATATTCATACAACACATTTTTTTAAATTTACACCATAGTTTAATTGCAAGATAGATCTTCGGTATTTGTTTAGTTTTGCTTTTATATCCTTAAATTTTTTTAATCGCATTGTTATTTATAACATTCAATTAATTAATAAATTTTATTTCTAATCGCAATTTCTATTCAAATATTCTGCTAATTTGCATTGAAAGGATGTGCAAATATTTTTTTTAACTTTTGTATTAATTATTTATTTTGATTATTTAAAAATATGAGAGATAAATAAGTGTTTTTCGCCAACAAAACAAATATATTGAACAAAAATCGTCTCAAAAGACAAGATGTGGAGATTAATAAAGAGTTGATGATAAAAAAAATTATAAAAATTTTTAATATAACTATTATAATTTGAAGTAGTTTTATTGTTTGTAAAATTTTAATAAAATATTATTTTTTATGCATTTTGTATACGGGAGAAATTATGTATAAGCATTAAAAATTAACAAGCACTTATCAAAATTCATATTGTTAAATTGCAACTTCCGTACATCATTTTTGTTTTCCAGTCTAAAATACTTTCCAAAAATTGGAATGCATTAATATTCATCATTAATTGCTTTATAAAAAATAAATTTTATAAAGAAATTAATACATTTGGAAAACTACACATTAACTTTGAAAAACAAAAATAACTTTACTTTTTCGTGCATTATTTGTGCATTAATTAGATTAATATTTTATTAAACTTTAATATTTGTTCTTTTTTGTTTAGTTAAAAATATTAGTGACAAATAAGTTTGTTTACACTTCTTAATAGATTTTTTTCCCAGAAAGCAGTAATTTTTTTTTTAGAAAACGGGACTATTCATTTTTTTTTAATTATTTGAATTAAACTTGCTTGCATCAACGTAAGAGGTACTCATGATAATTAATAATTTATTGAAACTAAAACTAATTATTATGTCATCATATTGATATACATTTGAATGGTATTATGGAAATCATTTTACATAGTGAAATTAATTACTATGTTATGGATGACGTGTTGACTGCATTTGGTCCCTGTTTGAGACCCATTATTTGGAATAATGTGATTTTGAATAGTAAATTTTTTGGAGAATGTGTAGTTAAAAATTGGAGAATATTTTTGGACTTATGTGTAGATTATTTTATTGGTATAATGTGTGGTTGAAAATGAGTTTTTAAAAAATGAGATTTAAAAATAATAGGTACCAAACAGGGGCTTGATGATGCGTTTAGTGCAATGGGAAATGAAATTGAAATTATTAAGGATGTTCATTTTAATACTTAAAAACGCAACTCCAAACAATGTGCAAATATCTGTTATTTTCGATAAAAAATAATATCAATTTTTTATCGAACAACAACTTCATTTTTTTTTTTTTGAAAAAATGTGGAAAACTTAATAATCATTTACTACTTAAATATATAAATTGATTTTTATTACTCAAAGAAGCTATTATAATTTGAAGTAGTTTTATTGTTTGTAAAATTTTATTAATTATTTTTTATGCATTTTGTGTACAGGAGAAATCTTATCTTAATCATAATATATTATTATTATTTTATTATCTATAGTATATATTAAACACAACAGCTGTAAAAAAAAATTCCCACCCACTGTCACTTATTTTTTTGGAAACCTTATGTTTTTTTGTGTGTTTTTTTTTCCCTTATTTTCGATACAATTGTTTAACATTAATTAGCAACTTGAATATGTATTGGAATAGGTGGAAGACGTCTCATGCTAGTGACCTTTCATTTGTTGATGTTGAATTGATTAATGAGGTGTGGATAGGAAATGGCTTTTCATTTTTCCATTTCATATTAAATGCTCGATGCAATTTTTTCCTGGCTTAAGTATTAATTAGTATTAATACATTTTTTTGAATAAAACAAATATAAGATTAATTTTAATAATTGTCTAAAAATTATATGATCTAAAATTCTCGGTATAATCTTTTGACCTTCAATGTTATCCAGTTGCCATGTCATGATAATTGCAAGATTTGCGTAAGTATTATTTTAACTACTTGATTTTATATGTAAAACTATAATGTTATTGGTTAAGAATGAATAATATTTTTTTAATAATTCTTAATTTTAATAGTTGTGTAAAGGTTATATGGTACGATTTTTGCTATAATTTTTTTACTCCAACATTGTCGATTGTTATATCATGATAATTGCTAGATTTATGAAATTGTTATTTTGACCACTTGATTTTATAGGTGAAAATATAATTTTATTGGTCAAATGCAAATATTTGTGGGTTAAGATTCAGCACGCTTTTATAATTATTATGATTCTTATTTTTGAATGAAAAATTTAAAGCTTAAATACGAGAGGATAATGCATAAACCATTAGAAATATATTGATACATTCCATATAATCAATATTGTATCTATAATATTAAATAAAAAACATGATACACCATTAAATAAACTACTAAATTTGAATTTTCTTTGAAGTTGACCATAACTCATAAAATTATTGAAATTAACAATCATTTTTATTAGTCAAATACAAATATTTGCTCTTAAGATTAAACAAAAGATTATAATTATTGTGATTGATGTTTCTGAAAGAAATTTAGATAAAATGTTAAATACGTGAGGAAAATGCAAAAATTGTGGTTAAAAGCGAATAATATTCTTTTAATCATTCTTAATTTTAATAGTTGTGTGAAGATTATATGGTATACCATTTTCTATATAATTTTTTTGTCACCAACATAGCATGTTGTCATATAATGATAATTGCTAAATTTATGTAATTATTATTTTGACTACTTTATTTTATAATTAAAAATATAATTTTATTGGTTAAATACAAATATTTGTGGGTTTAAGATTAAGCACACATTTATAATTATTGTGATTTATATTTTTGAATCAAAATTGGAAAAACTTAAATACGAGAGGCATAAATCATGAGAAATAATTGATACCTTCCACAATATATTTATATTTGGCGAATACTTTAGTATTATTTACTAATGTATTAAGTAAAATACTAAAGTATCCGACAAACATAGCATTCTCAATATCTCACTTATTTTTATTTATGGATTAAAATACTGTAGTATTGAATTTATAATGCTTATACTAAACTTAAAAGAAAAGTGTTGACATATTTTATTACAAATCAAATTTGTATTTTCAATTGGAAAATTGCATTCGTACAGGGCTGTACCTGTAGGATTACTCTTTTCAATATACCAAAATTATTCACTAATTTTACAATATATTTTGTACGATACAATATCCGTGCATCGCAAGGGTGATGCACTAGTAATATATAAAAGTAGCTGAGTCAACCCCAATCAACTTCACTGTTTCCCCCCAAAACTCTTGTACTATGTGCAGATTTTTTTATTTTTTTATTTTTTTCAATTTTTGGGGATTTCAATATTTATCATGTTCACACTACTCATATCTTTCATCCAATAATCAACTTCAAAACACACTTCAAAAATAATTGAGCCTTCAATATTTATTTATTATTTTTAAAATCGCTGACGTCTACTTACATTCTTAATATTTATTGTGTTTATATGGCTTCTATTTCCCGCCGCCTAATTACACTGGAAAGCCTTTTTTTTTTTTTTTCCTTTTTCAGAATTTGTTTCATTTTTTTCCCCGTTTTTCAAAATCTGTTTATTCATTTTTGTTTTCTATATCTTTTTTTTTTCCATTTTCCGATATACAACCTCTTTTATTTCTGTTATATATAATTATTATGAAGATATACACAATAATAAAATATTCAATTAAAGAGTTATTTTTTTGAAAAAATGTGTACTGTTTAACATGACCCCTCCACTCCACCTTCTATTTATCATGTTTTATGATTCAAAATTTCTAGTGCGGTGGTAATGCTTATTAGTTATTAATATTACAAACCAGTTGAAAATAAAAAATCGTAAATTATTTTTTGAAAAGGTAAAAATGATTGACACTACTCTTTTCTTCAAAACCCGTGATATTTTGAGTCATTGAACATAGATTTGGGTTTCTGACAAAAAAGAAAAAAATATTAAACACAATAATTTTGTAGAGAAAGTTTCGAAAACAATATAGAATGCAAAATTATTTTGGACTAATAAGATGATTTGTTAATAGTCTATTTATATTATGTTCTAGATTTCTCTGTTGGGGTTGCAATGTATTAGCTAATGTTGGGCTATTTAGAATAGCTTTGGGTTGGATAGATATGTTAATGGTTTCGGTCGTTGAGTGAAGAAAAAATATATTATTCATGGGTCAGTATATATATTTGATGAAATTATATATCACATTGTATAAAAAATAATCAAAACAAGAAACTAGATTTTTTTTTTTTTTTAATTTGCTTTTACCGAGAAGTTTTTTTTTTTTTTTTATGATATAAGAACGATAATTTGTTTGGTTTTACTTATTTATATTTGACTTTTTTGTGTCAAAATCTCCATTTTCATAAAAAAACTGTGTTCTTCTAACGTTTTCAATCTTACAAATAAATATTTGTGTTCAGTTATACAAATCTAAAGTAAAATTTTCAGTTAAAAATTATATCAAAATTTTATTACTAGATAATACTCTCTAAGTCCTACAAAGATAGTCCACTATTTCTTTTTTGTCTATCTAAAAAAGATAGTCTATTTTATTTTTTAAGAGTGAAATTAATATTTTATATTCATTTTTATCCTTAATCTGTGTGAAAATGAGTAGAGGACTATCTTTATGGGACGGGTGGAGTACTAAATTATAAATCACATCATACGTATAGTTTTTTTTACAAATAATCTTATTTTTAGTTATTTAGTACATCTAAAAATTGGAGCTCTTTTTTATAACGTATTATTAAATTATTAAATATTTTTATAGATAATTACATTTAATACGTAATTAAGTTCTTATAATAATTGTGATATTTTATTGGTCTTAATTTTATGGATAAATATTTGGTTCAGTTATACAGATCCAATGTCAAATTCTCAATTAAAATTATATTTAAAATTTATACACATTCGTATTTTTATAAATCACGTTGTATTGAAATTTTTATAACTAAATCTTATTTTAAAGTTATTTATTACATATACTTATTAAAGTTCTTTCCTATATTGCATTATTTATCAAAATTATTTCAATGACAATTACATTTAATTCTTAATTAATTTTTTATTCCAAAAAGTCTCATATCACGTTTTTTTAACATTAAGGGTTAACAAATTTATCTATATTGTTTGAAATGATATAGTTATTAATGATTTTTGTCCTAAATGTTAATTTTAAAATTTTAAAAAGTAATTAACCATACTAAGATATTCTTTACTATATTTTAATTCAAATTTTATGATTTTTTTTGACAATAATATATAAATTGTCTCTCAATTTACTTAACTAAAAATTGAGATGATCAATACTAAATTATAATTTCAATCAGAAAATAATTATGTTGTATAAATATTGAAAACCTAAAATATCATAAATTTGATGCAATGTCTTTGTCAACCTCGCAATTATTATTATTATTATTATTATTATTATTATTATTATTATTATTATTATTATTATTATACATGTTGTTTTTCATTATCAATGGTCAAAATATTGAATTTTATCTTTTATATGCATGATCTCTATTATTAACTTTTCCATCTATTATTTGAATGTTCAGAGTACATGAATACTGGAGATCCTACATTTAAGTGTTCATTTTGCAAGGTGGATTTTTGGTTCGAGGAGATAGTGAATAATCGTTACAAAACTTGACAATCATATTCTATAAAGTCAGATTCTATCTGACAATAATGCAGGACACAAGTTCTTTATTTCAAGGATATCGTTGAGTCATTCGAATTTTAGAATACTTATTAGATTTAAAAAAAAAAAAACAATTTTCATTGATGGTGTCACATGTCACGACTATCAATAAGAGTCAGACACAATCATTTTCGCATTTATGACTTCTCCCTAAAATGTTGATGTTTATACATGAAACTAATAAATGATGAACTTATATCTTATTTGTCAATGTTATTTATTTTGTTTAAGGATTCATTTAATTTCGAATATGATTATTTTTATTTAGACGTTTCTTCCCGTACATTGCACGGGATGATTCACTAGTTATTATTTATAACAGTTGCCGAAATATTGAGGGCAGGGTAATAGCAGCTTCATAAAAGTCGTTCATTTCACACAAAATGATGAAGGAAATGTACAGTAGAGGCCCCCCTCCAACAGTGAGGGGGCCTGTACCTGTACAAATAGCACCACACGAATGATCACATCGTTACGTAATTATTAAAATTTATAAATTAATTTATAAATAATATATTTTTTTAAACTATTTTTTAAAGATACACATTTTTTTCTCTAATTTTTAACCACAAATTTTACCTCGAAAAATGAAATATATGGAGGCTAAAAAATATTGCCGAACGGTCCGACAGGGAATCATTTTCCAGGAACTAGGGTGAAACCAGGATGTACTGACTTGTCTAACGCATTTAATATCATTTTTCTTTCTGAACATAAGTTGTGGCCATGGGGTCATAGTTAGTTTGATGAATAATGATACTCAGAGAAGGACGTAACCACCAGGCTCCTTCACTGTAGTTACAGTAAATCGTTGTAGCTACAGTAAAGGGGCCGGGTGGTGTAGGTGTCAATTCGGGTGGTTCGAATCGGGTCGGTCCGTCAACATAAAAGTTCTGTAACGACCCACTTAGAAAAAAATCCGTCCGCTGTGGGTTACGGGCCGGTTTCGGGTCAGCCCACAAATTTCGAACTACAACTCAGGCCCACCCGTTAGCCCATTCGGGTCGAGCCCATGCGGATTGCAGTTCGTTCTGATTTGGCCCGTATGAATAAAAATATAGATTTTTTAAATATTTATAGCAATTTTTTTGTCAAGTTTATAAATACAAAATGATTAAAATGATAAATTCATATTTATATCATAAAATATTTACATAAAATTTAAAATTATATTTTATATTATATGAATTACTTCTAAATTTTCAAATTTAAATAACATATAAACAAAAAACAATTAAATGCTAAATGTATTTGTAATTACTATTATCAAAGAACATTATATTTTTTAGCTATTAGGGAGAAAAATAAGATTTTGCTTTAAAAGTTGTATTAGAGTTTGTAAAAGAATAGAGATTTTCAATGTTACCATATTTAATAAAAATAAATTTTTTTTTACGGGCCAGCGGGTTAACCATGGTCCGCGAAGGTTTGACCCGCAAAAACTCGCGGTTCACAACTTCTTAACCAGTGAACCGCCCGCACGGGTCACGGGCCGGCCCGCGGTCCCGGTTCGATCCAGGCCGATTTTCACGGGTCTGGTCGGTCCGTCCGTCTTTACACCTCTACCTGGTGGCCAGGCCCCTGTTCCTGTAGCATGACTTTAGTTTGATTAATCGAAACGTATATTGATGAAGAAGGATGAAACTGTGTGAGATGGACCGATTATGCACATAAATCTCCAACCTTATTTTATTGCATTTTTATTATCAATTTTATTTTATTCTTTTGTAATTCTAGTTACCTAAGATGGAAAACTTTTGTTAGATTAGGGTTTTACTCCAACCTTAATTTATTGCATTTTTATTATCAATTTTATTTTATTCTTTTGTACTTTTAGTTACCTAAGATGGAAAGCTTTTGTTAGATTAGGGTTTTATTCCTTTTAAACTCTTATTGTAGCTTTGTCGTGCACCGGCTGTTTTCATATAGTGAATAAAAGTTTTAAGATTTCTCAAATATTGGTAGTTGATTGTTAATTTTAGGATTCGATAATATTAATTAGATTGATTTGTTCTTGAAACTTACTTCATGTGCATCAGTTGTAATAGAACTAGTCTAGACTTCTAACTGTGGTTCAAGGAAGACAAATTATCGAGCCTAATTATTATCGATCCTCATTATTGCCGCTTCACTGGAAGGAGTCAAGGTGGCCTGAGCTCTGTCCCTCAAACCAAGATTTTAATGAATTATATTAGAAAATTTATTTCACAGATAAATTATTTATCCAGGATCCAAAATCATCATGTTGGAATTATCAAGAATTAAATAACTTAAGCGGAAGCGTACCTTAATCAAACGCGATTCATGATAAACGATTCGGCGGTGTTTGGATCTTCTAAATCGATACGTAGTCCTTATTTTCTCTCTGATGATGGGATGTCAGACAAGATGAACAGTACGTAGGATTCAGGGACCATAATCGACTTTATATACTATATTGCCAGTTAACCTAATCCGGCCCATCATGAATTAGGTAATGGTCTGCTATCTACACATAAAAGCCCATATATTAATTAGATGCATTAAACTCCGATATATATTAAATCCTTATTAGATCACTTTAATTGGGCTTAACCAAATTGATAGCCTTTTATTGAATACACAATAATTCACATATAAGCCCACACGATTGATTAAAATCCTTACAATCTCCCACTTGGGCTATATGTGTAACCTTACAATTATGTATCAATCATAACCTTATGAATACTCAGAATTTTGCTATCATTACTGAATGCATCCCCAAACAATCCGGTCCATCAATTATATCAACATAGGATCAAAGCGGCTTTCGCTACATTAATCGTAACTAAACCTTCAATGGTCACGTATATCGACATAACTGAATGACATGGATCAAGTATGGATGTGTAGCATGAAAATTACATGTAATGTGATTTTCAACATGCCTATTTCCAACTGGTCCAAACTTTAGTGAGATCATCGTCAAACGAGTTCAGAGATAATAAACCTGAAACCTTACAGCTGTAAATAACTTTAACTTTAAACTGTATCCAAAAGGACAGTAAATGTGTCTAATGCACCCAAAATACAAACTCCCACTGAAACCGAATATCCTTAAGAAATACAACACCCATATGAGTAATGTACTCATGAAAGACCTTGGGTTGTAATACTTTAGTAAGCGGATTCGCAATTATGGAGTTTGTCCCAATGTGCTCTTATTGACACGTGTCCACTCTGAACTGTATCCTTCACAACCAGGAACTTATGTCAATGTATTTTGACTTAGTTGAGCTCCTATTGTTACTGGAATATAAATCTGCTGAGTTATTGTCACAATATAACTTTAGTGGTCTTTCTATACCGTACAGAATATGCAGCCCAGTGACAAAATTTCGCAGCTATATTCCATAATTAGATGCCCCCAAAATTGCTACAACTGTGCTGCCAAGTGAAAGAAGCTAAAGTTTATGTTAAGCACTCCATCCGGAAATAGCTCCTCCAACCAGCAGATAAATGTAGCCTTATGTGGATCTTTTACTTTCTTGGCATCTAGTAAAAATCGGAATCATAATACCACTTGTAGCGACAAACGAGGACGTGGTTTCACATTGATACAAACATCTGTAAATCTTGCATGTTCTTAATTGGGAGTTTCATTATATAGAAAAACTTTACAAGAGTTAAAGCTAAACAATACTTGTACATGCAATACAAAGAAATGATATAGATCTATTGATGTAGAACATGTTGCATTAGAGTTTGAAGAGGAGATTGATCGAAGACTGATCTAGAAACAGGGGTCTCAAACAAACAGCCATAACTTTTTACACATGTGTCAGAATCTTTATTATAATATGTTTTCGGAATCGTCGCGCAGCGCTCTATGACATCCCAACCGGGTCGTTTTCAGCTTAAAAATGCAATTTAAGGACAGTTACCGGCCACTTGAAGTTTTCCTCGTTTTATATAAATTTTCCTTGTTTTATTTAAATTTTTCTTTTAAGTCGTTTATTTTTATCGAATGTCTATTTTCTTCTTTTTGCTTCCATTAGGGTTTGCAAAGCCTTTAAAAGGTTGTTTTGTCATTCAATTACACATTCATTGATATTAAATAAAATTCCTTTCCGTTGGTGGATTCAAATTAGAGTTGATTAGGATTTACGTTTATAAATCTTTACTTCTGTTATGCGTCAAGTGATATCAAAGCAAAGATTCACCTTGTTTAATGGCCAACAATGAAGGCGAAGAGTTCTCCCTCGCAACGCTGGTCGTAGGGAAACGGATGCGGATCTATGGGCAGCAATTGATGCACAACAATAGGCAATGGAGAGGTTGGAAGCTTTGATGCAGCGACTGCTGGAAAGGCAACCCAACCCCAACGTACCTTCAGCCAACCCGCCTGCCAAAAGAGGCGGAATTGAAGGGGGTGTCCATTGCAGCCATTGGGCTGGGCTCCAACCTAGGGCCGCGATGGATTTACACTATGGTGATGTTTGCGATGAGGACTCAGAGGAGGATTTCTCAAATAACCACAGGAATCAACAACAGAATCGGAATCAACCCGATTATAGAATCCGTGCAGACGTTCCATTATTTCATGGGAAACTACAAATCGAGGAGTTTTTGAATTGGATCTCAGAAGTTGAGAGATTCTTTGATTTTAGTGAGGTCACGGAAGAAAGGCAAGTCAAGCTATTGTCCTATAAATTGAGGGGTGGCACTGCTGTTTGGTGGGAGAGGTTACAGATGGACAAGCGTCGCCAAGGCAAAACCCTTGTGCGCTCCTGGAGACGGATGAAGCAACTATTGATGAACAAGTTTTTACCTTCGGATTACGAGCAATTTATGTTCCAGAGGTTTCAGAATTGTGTGCAGGGAACCAAGTCTGTTGCAGATTACACGGAGGAGTGGTATAGGTTGTCCGTTCATAACAATCTGAACGAGACTGAAGGCCAGCAGGTTTCCAGGTATTTAAGGGGGCTTGAGGACGTCAATTCGGGAGAAGATCGGGTTGCAGGTGATTCGGACGGTGGATGAGGCGCATAACATGGCCCTGAAGGTTGAATTGGTGGAGAAAACCCCTAATCGATTTTCCACCTACAGAAAATACATTGGTGATTCATCCAATATGACGGCGAATAGGGGAAGGTTTTCACCAGGTGATGGGCAGGGGCAGACGAAAACTGGTGTAGATCAGTCACAAAAGGGCGCAGGGCCTAGTTATTACCAGGCTGGGACACGTCTAATGACAGTAGCTAAGGAAACCTCACGAGCACCTAATCCCTATACTAAACCAGGCGATCTTAAGTGCTACAGGTGTGGTCAACCAGGGCATCGCTCGAATGAGTGCCCGCCAGGATCTGTAAATTTCATGGATATAGGAGAACTTGAGGAGGTGAATTAGTATGTTGAAGAGGAAGAAAACGTGGATGAGATGTTGGATGGGGCATAAATAGCGGAGGAAGAAGGGAAGCATTTAAATGTGTAATTCAGCAGGTCATGTGTTCAACAAAAGTGGAGGATTCCTCGCAAAGACATAATATCTTCAGGGCTTGCTGCTGTGTTCAAGGGAAGGTTTGTGACTTTATCGTCGATAGCGGTAGTTATGAGAATTTAGTGTCCAGGAGGTTAGTGGAACATCTGAAATTACGGGTTGGGAAACATCCAAAACCGTATGTGATTGGGTGGATCTAAAAGGAGCCCAAGGTGAGCGTGACTGAAGTATGCAAGGTCCCCATCTCCATAGGTCAACACTACCGAGATGAAGTGGTCTGGGATGTAGTCGACATGGACGCTAGTCATGTGTTTTTGGGGCGCCATGGCAGTTTGATGTGGATGTGACAACGATTATGTTTTCAATTGGAGAGATAGTAAAATCGTGATGATCCCGAAAAATAATTCAGTTAGCGTATCGCCAAATACTTCAAGCAAAAGTCAGTCTCTACTTTCCTTGGTCACTTCCTTAAGTGGCTTGGAGTCTGAGGTGAAAGAGACACAGGAGGTACATGTTGTGGTGGTGAGAGCTATGGTGGTCGAAGGGAAAGAGGAACAGGGGATGTTGGTACCTAATAGGGTACAGTCTCTTTTGAAAGAATTCAGCGAGTTATTGTCTGACGAGTTACCAAATGATCTCCCGCCGCTGAGGGATATTCAGCACCATATCGATCTAGTCCAAGGAGCTAGCTTTCCAAATCTTCCCCACTGCCGGATGAGCCCGAAGGAGAATCGAATTTTACAGGAGAAAGTAGAGGATTTGATGAAGAAGGGGTTTATTCGCGAGAGTATGAGCCCTTGCGTTGTCCCCGCACTATTAGTTCCAAAGAAAGACGACACATGGAGGATGTGCGTTGATAGTCGTGCAATCAACAAGATAAATGTCAAGTATAGCTTCCCAAATCCAAGATTAGATGATATGTCAGATATGTTGGAGGGTTCGAGGTGGTTCTCAAAGATCGATCTGCGAAGTGGCTACCATCAAATTCGGGTCAGGCCAGGGGATGAGTGGAAGACAACTTTCAAAACAAAGGATGGATTGTATGAGTGGCTCGTCATGCCTTTCGGACTCTCAAATGTCCCCAACACCTTTACGCGGCTCATGAACTAGGTACTACGGCCTTTCATTGGAAATTATGTAGTGGTTTATTTCAATGATATACTGATTTATAGCTGAGATGAGGAGGACCTTATGAAGCATCTGAGGGCTGTGTTAGAAGTGTTATCTAAAAACAAGCTGTTTATCAACTTTAAGTAGTGTAACTGGCTGACGCCGAAATTATTATTTCTGGGATATGTCGTAAGTTCAGATGGCATAATGGTGGACGAGGAAAAGGTTAGGGTCATTCGTGATTGGCCTACACCGAGGTCAGTAGGAGAAGTGAGAAGTTTCCATGGTTTGGCGACCTTTTACCGTCGGTTCATCAGAAATTTCAGCAGCATGTTGGCCCCCATTACGGAGTGTTTGAAGAAGGGGAAATTTCAGTGGGGAGAAGAAGCTGATACGGCTTTCGCAGTCGTCAATGAGAAATTGTGCAGCACCGCTGTACTCGCTTTACCCCAGTTTTTATAAGCTATTTGAGGTTGAGTGTGATGCCAGTGGTATTGGAATTGGAGCGGTTCTTTCACAGGAAAAGAGACTAGTGGCTTTCTTCAGTTAGAAACTAAGTGATGCCCGGAGAAAGTGGAGCACTTATGAGCAAGAATTTTATGCAATTGTTCATGCCCTAAAGCATTGGGAGCATTATTTAATTCAGTGGGAATTCATATTGTACACTGATCTTCAAGGTTTGAAATACTTGAACAGTCAGAGGAGTTTAAGTAATATGCATGCTCGATGGTCAACATATTTACAGAAGTTTCCGTTAGTTCTGAAGCATAAGTCGAGAGTTTTGAATAAAGTAGCAGACGCATTAAGTCGGCGTGCTAGTTTGTTGGTGATCATGCGACAAGAGGTTATTGGGTTTGAGTTTCTGAAGGAATTGTACACTGATGATGGAGACTTTGCCGAGGTTTGGGGAAAATGCGTACAAAAGCAGGCGGATGGGGAGTTTTATATAGTTGATGGCTACCTGTTTCATGGTAATCAACTGTGCATCCTACGGAGCTCTTTGAGGGAGACGTTGATCCGAGACTTACATGGTGGAGGGTTGAGTGGTCACTTAGGGCGTGACAAGACCATCAGCAGGGTAGCTGAACGGTATTACTAGCCCCAGTTGAAGTGTGACGTGGGCAACTTTTTTTGTAAGTGCTATGTCTGTCAGACAGCTAAGGGGCAAGTTCAAAATACTGGATTATACATGTCTCTGCCTGTTCCGAGTGCAATCTGGAAGGATTTGTCTATGGATTTTGTATTGAGACTACCGCGAACCCAACGTGGAGTTGACTTGAAATTTGTAGTGGTTGACAGGTCTTCCAAAATGGGGCATTTTATACCCTGCCGGAAAACCTCTGATGCATCCCATATTGCTCAACTGTTTTTTCGTGAAGTGGTTCGCTTACATGGAGTTCCCCAATCCATTACTTCTGACAGAGATTCAAAGTTCCTCAATCATTTTTGGGTTACTTTGTGGGGGAGTATGGATACTACGTTCAAGTTTAGTGGCACAGCCCACCCGCAGACCGATGGGCAGACTGAAAACTTGAATAGGACACTTGGAAACTTAATACGCAGCATTTGTGGTGATAAACCAAAGCAGTGGGATGTAGCATTGGCACAAGCAGGGTTCGCCTATAATAATGTTGTCCACACTGCCACGGGAAAATCTCCTTTCTCTTTGGTTTATTTACAGCCTCCTAAACATGCATTAGAGTTTGAAGAGGAGATTGATCGAAGATTGGCCAAGAAAACAGGAGTCTCGAACAAACGACCATAACTTTTTGCACCGGTGTCATAATCCTTATTATAATATGTTTTCGAAATCGTCGCGCAACGCTCTAGACGTCCCAACCGGGTCGTTTTCAGCTTCAAAAATGCAGTTTAAGGACAGTTACCGGCCACTTGAAGTTTTCATCGTTTTATTTAAATTTTCCTTTTAAGTCGTTTATTTTTATTGAATGTCTATTTTCATCTTTTTGCTTCCATTAGGGTTCGCAGAGCCTTTAAAAGGTTGTTTTGTCATTCAATTACTCATTCATTGATATTAAATAAAATTTCTTTCTGTTGGTGGATTCCAATTTAGGTTCTTTGGGATTTACGTTTGTAAATCTTTACTTCCACGTCATCTATACATTCTATAATTAGAGCTAATCAATTCCTAACCTTGTACAAAGTCTGCAATGCCATGCATTATTAGTTTCTCCTTAATGCTTGCACTCATTCTCTCCTTTAATATTGCTGTCTTCATTGTCGATCTCCATAGTAATGTCACTAGTTTTAAAGGGAATGTGATCAAAGAACCCCTTGTGGTGATCAGGCTACCTGGCCAGTGTTCACTCTTGTAGTTGTAGTTAATGGACGGGTTCATAATTCATATATATAAAAGAAGAATTATTTTGCTTTCGTAATTAATTAGGAGACGGATAACAGTTGGACGTTGATTTCATGTATAGTACAACTAATTAATTGAGACAATTGAATACGAGTAGACAAACATTTATTTTATGTAGCTCAAGATTTGATGAGGATAAATGCAGTTTAATTCCCGTGATAATTTATTTGCTTAGGTTAAAAGTGGGGAGAAAAAAAACTACCGTTTGGGTAAAAACTAAGGGTGCATATTTGATTCATGTAGTTGGAAAAGAGATCGAGTTCCGTATAAGTTAGAAAATAAAAAATCACAAATTTCTTAAGAATTCGTTTTTCATGAAATTGGTTAAAAAGAGCTTAAAGTGATTGTAAAATGGAATTTGAATTCTATTTTCAACTTCATATATACCAAACAACAAAAATAGGAAAATAATTTTTCGAATGTGCACGAATCAAACACACCTGTAAGAGTAAAAGTATAAAACCTACTGTTGGTACTGAGTATAGTCTAAGACTCTAATTACGTGTCATTAAAGTACGTATCATTAATTAATAGATAATCTTAAATGGGAGCTCGAAATGATGTGGTCTTCCACATGCATGCTATGTTCCAAATAGTGACTCAGTTTTGTGGTTGAGAGAGGTGTGCCTAAATTTTGGTGAAGTTAATTATTCGTATTTGTTTGTGTGATCAGAATAGTAATAGGACAAGTTTTGAGACAGTTCAAGCGGAGCGGATTATCCATTGTCAACTTGGGTCATTGTCTTGATGCTTAATCTAATCGGCTATTACTTCCATTGAATCTATATTAGTTGAACGTTTTAGACACCAAAAAAATAACTTCAGCCATTTGAGTAACTTGTCTTTTAAATTCATTCATATATATATATATATATATATATATATATATATATATATATATATATATATATCATTTCATCATTTCGACAAAAATAATTATGTTTAAAAAATAAGGACAAATAAAATATATTAATAAATATATTGGATTTCGAATAAAATATATATCAGCAACATATTAAAAAATAAAGTTAATTAAAATTTATAATATATTAAAAGGAAAATAAGTGATAAGGTAGCCAAATTTTTAGAGAAAAACGTAAATAAAAGTTAAAAGAAATTTTATATAAAAAATTTAATTAGGTGACAAGTTTTAAATGGCGTGGTACACTGAGTGTACATATAGAATTTTTTTTTTTTAAGTTTCAAATTCAATAACATGTGTTATGTAGGAAATGAAAAAATTAGATTAATATATTTGAACATAAATAAATGTCATATCATATCTATGCAAATGTGTTACATTGACAATGAAAAATTTGGATTAATATATTTTAAAATAAATAAATATATGCTATATAGATTTGTTAAGTTAGAAATGAAAATTTGGATTAATATATTTGAATATAAATAAATGTCATATTATATCTATATAAATGTATTACATTGAAATTGGATTAATATATTTTAAAATAAATAAATATATGCTATATAGATTTGTTAAGTTAAAAATGAAAATTTGAATTAATATATTTTGAAAATAAATAAATAAAATTATTGAAATTTTACTTTCTAATATGTCAATAAATGAATAGGCTCTTCAATACGCATGTTAAAAAAATAATTAATTATTTTCTATCAACTTTTTAACCACACATATTTTCTTTCTCCAATTTTCAGTCACTACTTTTTATCCCAAAATCATAAATAAATAAGTTTATAAATCAAACATTATTATCAAACGGAGATTTAGTCATTTCATTATTTTGGAAAAAAATTGTCATACTTAAAAAACAAGGAAATATTAATTAATATATTAGATTTCAAATAAAAAATATTTATAAACAACACATTAAAAAAATTATAACATATTAAAAGGGAAATAGGTGATGAGGTGGGCAAATTTTCAGAGAAAAACGTAAATAAAAGTCAAAAAAAATTTAAACGAATGCCAAATTTTGAGTGACGCAATATACTCAGTGTACATATAGTATTTTTTATTTTGAATAGTTTTGTCTTTTTTAAAATTTCAAATTCAATAACATTTTGCATTGAAATTTTATTAAAATTATGTTTTTTTATTTAATATAATTGAATCAAGATATTTTCAAAATTATGATTTAAAAATTATATATTCTGTGCATTGCACTGATAGACAACTAGTAATTATAAATAAGAGAAGGACCACAACTTCTAAATTTCACACAATGTTAATTTGCTCTAATTTCACACAATTTATTCCTGAAATAAGCTAATATAATATTGTACATATATGCATTTTAAAAATGTGGATCAAGCGGCTGAACTGTTGCTAACTACATATGTTTAAAGACGAGTAATTTTATTTGTATCAGACTTTAATGGTATTCCATCTAACCACAATACTACAAAATTAAGAATCGCTTAACTGTCAAAGTACTTAATAGTAGAACTACAAATCGTGCTACAACGTACTGTGAAATTAATTGTGATTGAATACAGACGTGGAAAAAAAGGGTAGTGACAAGCGATTTAGGCTATCTTCGGCAACACTTACCAATTATAAATTTATTTATTTATATTTTTGAGGTAAAATGTGTGATTAAAAAATGAAGAGAGAAACTGTATATTGTTAAAAATTGTTTGAGAAATTATATTATTTATAATTGTAATAATTACGTTAAAGAACGGAGAGATTAGTATCTCATTATCCATTATATAGAACGCTCTGCCAAGAGGTCGACACCCTTCGACGTAACTAGCAATCATTTTCTAGTATTAATTTCACATTCTAAGCATATATACATGAACTACCATGGACCATGGTCATTACTTTACCAAATTACGTAATCACTCTATCAACCACAAATTTGAGTTAATCTTATAGTTGTGGGTGTAACACGTGAAAATCACATCGATTCCTAGCACCTTGAGCAAGAAGCCGTCAAGGAAATTTAACGACCGTTCGGCTGTTATTTATTTGACTTTATTTATTTTTTAAAGGTAAAATGTGATGTTAAAGATAAATAATTATCTGTAATAATTTTCTAACAACAATAATGCATTAAACCTTGTCTGGACCACGAGGTTTAAAAACTTAGCAAGTCAAAAGTAAGATATGCCCCGTGCCACATGAATTTTGGGGTAGAGCGGGTTCAAATTCGATGCGAGGCAACACTGTCGCCGCATTTATTATTTTTTTTTTAATATTTTCTTCTTTTTCTATAATTCTTTTCCCAATAATCATTCGGACGGGTCGGGACGGACAAAACCCGCCCCGCAACCCTTCGGCAGCCCAAACCACCCTGTAGGTCAGCGAGGAGGGATTTTTTTCACCCTATTAAGGACCTCGTCAGGTTTTGACAGATCGAATTTTTTTGTCATCTCTAATCAGAAGTGTATAATCCAATTTTTTTATGTCTTTATCCTAAAATTGAAGAGAAATGACAAAATATCCAACAGAATTTCGGAAGAATTTATAAAAGATTTGATGTGTAAACGTATAAAAATTAGTAGTGCATAAAATAAAAGTATTTATTAAATTTATGATTGAAACTGAAATCTGATTATTTATAATTGGTTTAAAATTTGTCGAAATGAGCTTAGTCTTCTAACATTATGGCATATATATTATCTATATAATATATAAAAGTAGCTGAGTCAACCCCAGTCAACTTCACTGTTTCCCTCCAAAACTCTTTTGCTATGTGCATTTTTTTTTTTTTTTTCAATTTTGGGGATTTCAATATTTATCATGTTCACACTACTCATATCTTTCATCCAATAATCAACTTCAAAACATACTTCAAAAATAATTGAGCCTTCAATATTTATTTATTATTTTTAAAATCGCTGACGTCTACTTAAATTCTTAATATTTATTGTGTTTATATGGCTTCTATTTCCCGCCGCCTAATTACACTGGAAAGCCTTTTTTTTTTCCTTTTTCGCTTTTTCAGAATTTGTTTCATTTTTTTTCCCGTTTTTCAAAATCTGTTTATTCATTTTTGTTTTCTATATCTTTTTTTTTTTCCATTTTCCGATATACAACCTCTTTTATTTCTGTTATATATAATTATTATGAAGATATACACAATAATAAAAGATTCAATTAAAGAGTTATTTCTTTGAAAAAATGTGTACTGTTTAACATGACCCCTCCACTCCACCTTTTATTTATCATGTTTTATGATTCAAAATTTCTGGTGCGGTGGTAATGCTTATTAGTTATTAATATTACAAACCAGTTGAAAATAAAAAATCGTAAATTATTTTTTGAAAAAGTAAAAATGATTGACACTACTCTTTTCTTCAAGACCCGTGATATTTTGAGTTATTGAACATAGATTTGGGTTTCTGACAAAAAAGAAAAAAATATTAAACACAATAATTTTGTAGAGAAAGTTTCGAAAACAATATAGAATGCAAAATTATTTTGGACTAATAAGATGATTTGTTAATAGTCTATTTATATTATGTTCTAGATTTCTCTGTTGGGGTTGTAATGTGTTAGCTAATGTTGGACTATTTAGAATAGCTTTGGGTTGGATAGATTTGTTAATGGTTTCGGTCGTTGAGTGAAGAAAAAATATATTATTCATGGGTCAGTATATATATTTGATGAAATTGTATATCACATTGTATAAAAAATAATCAAAACAAGAAACTAGATTTTTTTTTAAAAAAATTTGCTTTTACCGAGAAGCTTTTTTTTTTTTTTTTATGATATAAGAACGATAATTTGTTTGGTTTTACTTATTTATATTTGGATTTTTTGTGTCAAAATCTCCATTTTCATAAAAAAAAATTGTGTTCTTCTAACGTTTTCAATCTTACAAATAAATATTTGTGTTCAGTTATACAAATCTAAAGTAAAATTTTCAGTTAAAAATTATATCAAAATCTTATTACTAGATAATACTCTCTAAGTCCTACAAAGATAGTCTACTATTTCTTTTTTGCCTATCTAAAAAAGATAGTCTATTTTATTTTTTAAGAGTGAAATTAATATTTTATATTCATTTGTGTCCTTAATCTGTGTGAAAATGAGTAGAGGATTATCTTTATGGGACGGAGGGAGTACTAAATTATAAATCACATCATACGTATAGTTTTTTTTATAAATAATCTTATTTTTAGTTATTTAGTACATCTAAAAATTGGACCTCTTTTTTATAACGTATTATTAAATTATTAAATATTTTTATAGATAATTACATTTAATACGTAATTAAGTTCTTATAATAATTGTGATATTTTATTGGTCTTAATTTTATGGATAAATATTTGGTTCAGTCATACAGATCTAATGTCAAATTCTCAATTAAAATTATATTTAAAATTTATACACATTCGTATTTTTATAAATCACGTTGTATTGAAATTTTTATAACTAAATCTTATTTTAAAGTTATTTATTACATATACTTATTAAAGTTCTTTCCTATATTGCATTATTTATCAAAATTATTTCAATGACAATTACATTTAATTCTTAATTAATTTTTTATTCCAAAAAGTCTCATATCACATTTTTTTAACATTAAGGGTTAACAAATTTATCTATATTGTTTGAAATGATATAGTTATTAATGATTTTTGTCCTAACTGTTAATTTTAAAATTTTAAAAAGTAATTAACCATACTAAGATATTCTTTACTATATTTTAATTCAAATTTTATGATATTTTTTGACAATAATATATAAATTGTCTCTCAATTTACTGAACTAAAAATTGAGATGATCAATACTAAATTATAATTTCAATCAGAAAATAATTATGTTTTATAAATATTGAAAACCTAAAATATCGTAAATTTGATGCAATATCTTTGTCAACCTCGCAATTATTATTATTATTATTATTATTATTATTATTATTATTATTATTATTATTATTATTATTATTATTATACATGTTGTTTTTCATTATCAATTGTCAAAATATTGAATTTTATCTTTTATATGCATGATCTCTATTATTAACTTTTTCATCTATTGTTTGAATGTTCAGAGTATATGAATACTGGAGATCCTACATTTAAGTGTTCATTTTGCAAGGTGAATTTTTGGTTCGAGGAGATAGTGAATAATCGTTACAAAACTTGACAATCATATTCTATAAGGTCAAATTCTATCTGACAATAATGCAGGACACAAGTTCTTTATTTCAAGGATATCGTTGAGCCATTCGAATTTTAGAATACTTATTAGATTTAAAAAAAAAAAAAACAATTTTCATTGATGGTGTCACATGTCACGACTATCAATAAGAGTTAGGTACAATCATTTTCGCATGTATGACTTCTCCCTAAAAGGTTGATGTTTATACATGAAACAAATAAATGATGAACTTATACCTTATTTATCAATGTTATTTATTTTGTTTAAGGATTCATTTAATTTCGAATATGATTATTTTTATTTAGACGTTTCTTCCCGTGCATCGCACGGGATGATTAACTAGTAATATATAAAAGTAGTTGAGTTTTGACGGGAAAACTCAGCTTTTAATGTGTTCACATTGTTACTACTTCTAACCAATGATGGAATGAGGATTAATTATAAAGAATTTTTATGGAGAATTTTTTTACTTATTCATATTTGATTATTTGTATTTAAACCTCTCTTTTCATAAAATTATTCTGATCTTTTAATATTTTGAATCTTACAAATAAGAATTTGTGTTCGGTCATACAAATTTAATGTAAAATTTTCAGTTCAAAATTATATCGAAGTTGTATTACACATTTAATAATAAATAAGCATTATTGTATAAAAATTTATATAAATAATCTTTTTCTTTTTTTTTTTGTTATTTAGTACATCTAAAAATTCGAACTCCTTTTTATTGCGTTTTATTAAATTAATCAGTATTTTTATAGAAAGTTACATTTAATACGTCAATAATTTTTTATAAGGATTGTGATATTTTATTGATCTTAATCTTATGAATGAATAATTTTGTTCAGACATACAAATCTAATGTCGAATTTTCATTTACATTTATATCGAATATTTAATCAAGTTGTATTAAATTTTGTTATTAATAATCCTACTTTTATATTCTTTATTACATATACATAATAACATTCTTTTCCAATATCAGATTATTTATCAAAATAATTTTATTTACAATTACATTTAATTATTATTTAATTTTTTATTTCAGAAAGTCTCATATCACCTTTTTTTAACATTAACGGTTAACAAATTTATTTATATTGTTTTGAAATGATATAGTTCTTAATGGTTTTTTGTCCTACCTGTTAAGTCTAAATTTTAAAAAATAATTAACTATGTCATGATATTAATTGTTATATTTTAATTCAATATTTTTAATTCTTAAATTCCTACAACAATAAGTAAATTGCCTCCCAATATACCTAACTAGAAAACTGAGATGATCAATGTCATATTATATTATAATTTTCATCAAAAAATAATTATGTTGTATAAATATTGAAATCCTATAATATCATGAAATTGATGCATCTTTGTCAATCTCACAATTTTAGTTTTCCCCCCTTTTTATGATTATCGAATTCATTTCTTATACATGTTGTTTTCCATTTTCAATGATCAAAACAATGAATCTTATCTTTTATAGGCATGGTCTATATTATTGACTTTTTCATCTATTGTTTGATTGTTCAGAATACCTGGACATTGGAGATCCTATATCTAAGTGTTTGTTTTGTAAGGCAAATTTTTTGTTCTAGGAGAGAGTGGATAAGTGTTATAAAACATGTCATAATTCGAAGTTCTTACTTTTTTGTAGGGGTGAACACGATTTGGTTATGACGGTTTGTAGTAATATTTCAAACCAAACGATTTAAAACGGTTCCAAACCAAACCATTTCATTTTATAAACAAAATTAAACAAAACATTTTTTTGCGGTTTGAAACCGCGAATTGCCAATGAATAAATTTTTGTATTCCAAAGCGATCTCAAAGACACATATTCCTCTAAAATTTCGAATTGAAACAAGCTCAATAATAATATTTAGTTTCTAATTGAGTGCTTTATTACATTAAAAAATTTTATTTTAAGAAACTGCCTTGGATATGATTATGAAATGTAGGAGCAATAATTATTTTCAAATGGTTGTGGATTTGAACAAATTAATCTTTGACTCCTTAATTTTGATTTCTTGACAATAATGCTTTTATATTGAACGTTTGCCTTTATTTTTTTAATTTTTTTTTAATTTTTAAAATTTGGCTGGTTGACTGTTTGAAATCGCGATTTTGACAATTGAAACCTAAACTAAACCGTTTAAGGAGGTTTAAGGGCCTCCTGTCTTCAAATTACACAGTCAAAATTGCCTTAAAATTGGGAGTCTATTGCATGATGACGGTTCAGCTCCGCGGTTTGCTCAGCTTTACATTTTTGACAATGCGAATAAGGTTGAAGGTAGAAAAATGGTCGTGGGTACGTATTATGTAATTATTGCTTATATATTTATATTGTTTATGGATAATTTTATTGTGATAGTTTAAAATTTAATTTATGTCTTTTAATGTACCTCGAGAGGAGTGAATCATACGATTCAATGTTGCATGATTGTACATTTTCTGATTTGAAGGATATGCTAGACAAAAACAAATTGGTAAGGAAGTTTTGGTCGGTTAGAGAAAAGATGATTGAAGAAAATATTTCAAATGTAAGACTTATACTTATTGGTCCTTGGGCGACCGATGATAGGCGATATGATTTTCCTGTTGTCAATGAAATTTCCGGATTGATTATTGTGGATTTTGATACACAGCCTGGACACAAAGATATCATTATTGCTCCCACGTGGTGGACCATTGCAGCAGATAAGCGAAGTGCATCTTCTTTATTTGTCTTTGCAGTATCCATTGCTCTTTCTGATAAATATTGATCATACAAAGAGATTTTGCAATGGAACAAGGTTGATACTTACAAAACTCGGCGACCATGTTTTAGAAGGTCAAATTCTTTCTATCAGCAATGCAGGACACAAGTTCTTTATTCCAAGGACGTCATTAAACCATTCTGATTCTAATATACCTATTAGATTTAATAGACGGCAGTTTCCATTAATGGTGTCCTACGCCATGATATCAATACGAGTCAGGAACAATCACTCTCGCATATGAGACTTCTTCTTAAACGGCTAATGTTTACACATAGACAACTTTATGTTGCGATTTCTATGGTGACAAATCGTTCCGAATTAAAGATATTGATTTTTGATAAGCATGGAAGACCAACAAAATCAACAAACAATGTTGTGTACAAAGAAGTATTCCAAAATTTGTAATCATATGAAATCAATAAATGATGATCTTATCTCATATTTGCGAAATTTATTTATTTTTTCAAAATAATTCATTTAATTTCACATCGAATTATCTTTATCCAAACATTTCTTCCCGTGCATCGCACGGGCGATTCACTAGTATTTAGAGAAAATTACAGAGAAACGTGTTTTTAGAGATTAGAAATCATTTTTCAGATTATAGGTTTAATATTTCTCAAATCAGGTTATAATTATTTATTTAATATTTATTAACGAATATTTTATAAATAATCCATCATTAATGAAAAGAAATTGCTCACACCACCCACAACTCCACCACCCACCCGTAATTTATGTCCCTTATCTAGGATCCGTTCGGCGGCAGTTTTAAAAGGAATTGGAAGTATAATTTTAATTTATTTGAATTTTCTAGGTAAGATGTGTGGGTGAAATTTGAAGAAAGAAATTGTTAATTATTAAAAAATTATTTGAAGAATTGTGCCCATTATAATTTGAATTTTAATTTCTAACCGAACGGACTAATCTCCCTCACTGAGATACACAAACCCAAATTACCTTTGCACAAATCTTTTTACTCTCTCTACTGTAAAGGTGATGCATTTCATAGTGTCAAGAAATTAATCATGAGTAATAAATCGATAGCAACAGCAAGCCCTAGCAATTGGGGACACAAATCTTCTAAAGAAACGCACCATCGACGTCAGAACAAACCTAAATTTTTAGTTTGATTTCTCCAGAATGGATGTAATCTCACATATTGTTGCTGTAATTTTTCAGTTTGGAGTAATTCCTGCTCGTAGCTGCCTATTAAAATAATTATTAAATAATTTATCCATATTCCCCTTGCAAAATTGGTACGGGCTGCAACAGTTTTTACGGTTGTATGTACTAATGTTGTAAATTGAAACCGCTAAACCGAACATGAAATCGTTGGTTCGGGTCATGCAGACTCGTCAAATTTTTTTTTTTACCCAAATCGAATCACTTTCAAATGGTTTGATTTAAGTTTCACTTTGCAAAACCTGTTTCAAAGCGTCAATCCGCAAAACTCATTTTTGTCATTTTGATTCTTGTAGATTTGTCATTTTGTTGGAAAAAAAATTTTGTACTGTCATCATACTATATTACTGTAGAAAATGGACATTTAAGACATTTTGAATGATGACGTATGAATGTGATTTAAGTTGAAGGCATTTTATTCTTTTCACTATTTTATAGATTTAGTAAAAAAGACTAAATCAAATTTCATATTTGACACACATTTCTTTTAATCTAGACCCAATTTCTTTTCGAAAGTAATCTTCTTGATATTGGTTCCTTATTAATGTTTAACTTATCTATGAGCTTTATCACAGTATGTTACTATGTTATACTAGTGAAAAACCTTTTAACAAGATTTTATATGATTCTCGTGACCATCCATGGTTTTAAGTTTTTTTATTAATTTCGTTTGATTTCATTTGCAAACCATGGTTTGGACCCCCACCAAATCGGGAAAAAAAAATTGTTTGATTTTATTTGGTTTAGGAAATTAAATGGTTTGATTGGGTTGAAAAAATGTCAACCCGTTTAAATTGTTTGATTTGAAAATTTATCAAAAATCATCCAAACTAAACCGTTTACACCCCTAGTATGTACTGTCATACTGATGTATGTAATATTGAAATATTTTGTGTATAGTGATGCCAAAGAAATAGAATAATTATATGAAATCTGTGCCGACAAATGGACAGAGTAATAGCAAGGAAACAAGAAAAAGAAGCAAAGTCTGAGCCAAGTGTTTAACATTTTGTCCTTAAGTCGAATTTGCCCCGCAATAGTGCCTACGGTTCATGACAATCAACTCTCAAAATACAACGACTCCCACTTGTATTTGTAACACTCCAAAACACAAGTACAACGAACCAAAATGAGGTTTTGTACTACAAAATGAAAATGAAAAACAAGAATCAAAATTATGCAACAAATACAAGAACTTTGTATATTGTTAGAAGGGGAGAGAATGATATTATATTTGCATATCATTGGTGTGAGGAATAGAGCATTCTAAGGGTCCTATTTATAGATGATGAAGGGTTAAGAATGAAGTTATGTGAAGCCAAACAATAAATCACATCGAAAAGACATAACTTTTTGGACTACCATGCGGTCGCATGTTTATAAGCCGTGCGATTGCATGACTTTACACGAAACATTTAAACAAAAAACAGTTGACGTGTGATTGCATAGTAAAAAATTCGACCAACTTTTTCCTGTTTTCGTAATTTCTCATTCATCCGATATTGGTTTCGAAATGCCAAATATACCCTTCAATACATGCAGTGAAATCCAAACGGATTTGGTCGGATTTAAATATACCCTTCAATACATGCAAGTCAATCCCGATTTTTGCACCCCTATGTGGCGAAGTGACAAAATAATTTTCTTAAATGGATTGGGTCAAATTTAAATATTTGGCAGAAGTTGACACAAATTCACTTTAGTTGATTTTTCGACACTTAATCAATTTCTCAATTTATTAAACCAATAACCGACATGTAAATCTATCTATTGAAGTGGTTGTGCCCGTTGTGGAAGTGAGAGTGGTGATGCTTCCGCGATGGTGTGTGGTTGTGGTTGTGGTTGTGGTGTAGAAGGTGAGCTGGTTGTGGTTTAGGGTGTAGGCACATGCGATGGATGTGATGGCTCGTTGGAGGTGACTATGGTTCGTTGGAAGTGCTGGCTATTGTGGTGGTTGGGGTGAGATAGACGGTGGTTTATTGGTGGCTGTGGTGTCACACTTCATACATCACAAATCGTATTGTATAGTTCACATGTCACATATCACTTGTTTTCAAGTCACGCTTTCTTTATGCATTGATAACAGGTTACAGATTCAAGTTCACAGGTCACAGATCAATGCCAACTGATCACATATCTAAAAGAACCAGACACAGGTCATTGGTTCAACATCGCACGTAACTGTTTACAGGTTTTATGCTAAATGTTACGGTTTGTAGCTCACACGTATTCTCTTTGATAGATCTTAACCATTCTAAAATTGGGGAGTCCTATTTGAAATGGAAATATTTTAGTTTGCCACATTGCTCAAATTTTTGTGTTTGTTCAAATCTCTATATATGTGTGGTGATGGAGTAACAATTATTCTATGGTGGTAGTGCTTCGGAGATTGTGATGGTGGTTATTGTGGTGGTGATGGTGTATCATAGGGTGATGATGGTGATAGAGATGGCGATGGTGTGTCGGAGATAGTGATGGCAACGGTTTGTTTCGGAGTCGGTTCTTCCAAAATCATAATTGAACCACCAATTTTTTGCCTATACCATAACCGCCCCATAACCGTCAAGTCGGATCGGTACGGTTTAGGTGAGTGTCCTGTTTCGGTTAATAACCACTTAAATATAAATTAATTTTTGCAAGTACTACTGAAAAAAAAAAAAAAAAAAAAAACCAGTTTCTTAAATTCTGAAATTCAAAATCCAAATTTGTCAAATAATATTACGAGCATAACAATATTAGTATATATTACAGTACGATTACATAAAGACAAAATAAATTCTTTTTTCCGATCTTAACACTTGAGAACAACAAAAATTTTGTTTTGGACCTTTATACTTCATTCATCCCCGCCATAAATATTGTTAGAAGCATATGTCACTGTTGATTCCTATTTGATAAAAGAAAAACTTGACCCTGTGTGTGTGTGTGGCGCCTGTGGAGAACTGTCATATGTCAAACTGGAGAGTGGCTAGGAAGTAGAAATGAATGAATCACATATTCAGATGACTATAGACCTCGGATTAATGGAGTTGGATTAGGCTTTGATCACGTGGGATGGGTTAATTGAATTTTAAATAGAGACTCTAATTTTGGACTTTTTAAGTTTTAAATATAGCGAAAAAAAAAAAAAAAATAATTGGGTATTCGGTTAGATTCGGGGCACAGCACAATTACCATACCCGGCCCATCAAAAATCGAGTCATTAAATTTGCATACTATACCTGCCCCCACTACCTCATCGATTCGATTTTTCCGCACCATTCGGTTCGGTTCACCGCGATTTTCTATTTATGAGGTTCAAATTGCCATCCCTAGTCAGAGATGGTGGTACGTTGATGATGGCAGTCATGATGATGATGATGATGATGATGATGCGATTTGGACAGCATCGACTATGGTATGGTGGGATAGGGTGGGATCCAACTTATATATATAATATAGCCCATGTTTGTTATTGATTAAAATCAAATTTTTAATAAATTTTGATAAAAATTGATGAAATGTGTTGTTAAAAAATTATGAATTTCATAAAATATATAGTTAAAATTAATTGTGAACTTTAACTTGAGATTAAGATCATGATTAAACATTGGCACCTAATTTGACTCTTTAAAACTTATTTCTTAAATTGAAATGGTGTATACTAATTAAGATCCTATATATGTATTGTTGCCTTAATAAATTTGATGCCATTATCATAAGTGTAATTCACATAATTGCTTTTGTTTTTCTTCCACAATTAACTGCAGTAAATCAAGGAGCAAGAACATGACTTTCTGTCCCAGTCACTACGCTAATTTAAAAATATAAAAACAAGAAAGAAAAAAAAAATTATTTTCATTCACCTCCTCCTTTTCCTTTTCCTTTTCCTTTTCCTCTCTATTTATAAGGGTCACCCTCGATTTCTCTCTCTTTTTTTTTTCTTTTTTTTTTTTTTTTTTTTTTTTTTTTGCTATATTGCCATCACAAAAATTAAGAGTAATTTTAGGAAGACATTTTTAATTAACATTTTTAAGTGACATTATGAAATAACCCACATACATTGAGTAGTGAAAAAGTAAGTGATGGGGTAGTTATTTATACCATTCAATATATGTTCGACATGTCACAGTGTCACTCGAAAATATCTCCCTAGAATTATTGAAAATTTAATTCTTATACCGTAATTTTAAATATTTTTTTCCATTTACAAAAATAAACATGAATATAAAGGCATAAATAGCCTTTTTACTTGTAAGTTGTATCCCTTTATTTTCACACCACACTTTACAATTCAAAATTTCCATTTTCTAGATTCATCACTTTTCTTTAAGCTTTATATGTTCGGTTATCATTTCTTGTTGAATTAATCAAACAATGGCTGTCGAATCTAAATACAAACATCAAAACTTGGAAATAGATATTCTCCGAGATTTGCAGCAGCCGTTGAAGAAAACATAATGAAAAAACTGAAATCCAAGGAGGAAGAAGTTGAGATTTGAGAAGATTGGGAAATTAAATTGGGAGTTAGAAGAGCAAGTGAAGTTTCTCTGCGTGGAGAATCAGATATGGTGAGATTTAGCTCGGACAAATGAAGCCACGGTGAAGGCCTTCAGAGTTCAGATGCCATCTCGAACAAGTCCTCCTCACTCAAAGTCAAGGACGAAAAATAACAGCTTCACTACATCGACACGCAGCCACAACGTTGATCGACGACGCAGTCATGCTGCGGTGGTAACGTCAACAAAATTGGCGGACGCGAGAGCTCCTCGTGAATTTGTAAACAATTCCACTACCGGTGTAAATAACAGGTGTTAGAATAATTAGCACATTCTAGAATATGCTTTTGAATATGCTTAGAATATGCTTAGAATATGCTTTATATGCTTTAGAATATTCTAAGCATATGCTTTTGTTTTGTATGTATATATAGGATTGAGTATTATAATGAATGGTATGGTTTAAGGGTTGTCTCTTCTCTCTTTCTTTTCTTCCATTCTTTCTTCTTCCTCTTAATTTATTTGTAGAACATATATAAGGATATATATGTTATTGTGTTTTCTACATGGTATCAGAGCTATTTGATTCACATTGCCTTTGAAAAACGAAATCAGCGTGCATTTTTCTTCTTCGCGAAAACCCTAAACCGTACTGTTTTCACGAATTTCGAGGCACTTGCAGTAGGAATTCCGGTGATATAAGACCATATTCAGAATCTGCAGGTGGAGCCGCGTCGACCGGAGTGGCGCGTGAGAGTACACGCGCCGGCGTAAGGAGGCGCGTGAGTCAGGCAGTCGGATCTTCTGGTGGCGCGTGCGGCAGTTCCTGGCGGCACGGTTGACGGATTTGCGATCGACTATTCATCCTCTATCTGCTTGTGGTGTTGGTTTGCAGTTATCCATTCTTTTTACACACTGCTTTGGCTTGACTTTGTTGGTTAGTATCGTTTTCTCTCTTATAATGGCATCCGATGATTCTCTTCAGGCTATTAATGTGCGTTTGAATGGTAAAAACTATGCTTACTGGAGTCATGTTATGAAACACTTTCTTAAGGGTAAAAAGTTGTGGGGTTATGTCAGTGGAATAGTTGAGAAACCGGAAAATAATGATGCAAATTATGCAACTCTGTTAGATACCTGGGATTCAAATAATTCAAAAATTCATACATGGATAAATAATTCTGTAGAACATAGTATTGGTACACAGTTGGCTAAGTATGAAACGGCAAAGGAGGTTTGGGACCATTTGCAGAAGTTGTACACTAAATCTAATTTTGCAAAACGATATCAGTTAGAGATTGACATTCGAGCATTGCAACAAAAGAATATGAGCATTCTGGATTTTTATACTGCTATGACATCAATTTGGGATGAGTTAACTCTTACTGAACCGGCAGGTCTGAAAGCAAGTGCGGATTATATTATTTATAGAGAGAAGCAACGATTGGTTCAGTTTTTGATGGCACTTCGTAGTGATTTTGAGGGACTCAGAGGTTCTATTTTGCACCGTACTCCTCTTCCATCTGTTGATTCAGTTGTTAGTGAACTTGTTGCTGAGGAGACACGGTTAAAATCCCTTACTGAAGATGTATCTCTTCCACATTCTGGGACTTCAGTTTTTGCTTTACCATCTACACAGAATCGAACCAAAGGACAGACACGGTTCCCAAATAATGTTTGTAGTTTTTGTAGACAAAAGGGACATTGGAAGGCTCAATGTCCTAAGTTGTTGAAGTCTCAGCAGTCTTATAGATCCAATGCCCACACAGCAGCGATTGTTCCACCTGTTGGCTCCTCTATACTTGGTCCACCGCCCTCATCTGATTCCCGATTGACTGATCTTAGTGAGCAGTTTCAGAAGTTTTTAGCCTCACAGTCACATGTCATGTCAGCCTCTACTCATGTAGGTTTGTCCTCTCAGAACTCCTCAGGTAAAACCTCCTCGTGGATTTTTGACTCGGGTGCTTCTAAGCATATGTCTCCTAACTCATCACTTTTTGATTATTTATATCCTTCTATGTCATCTTCACCTGTTATGACTGCTGATGACACCCCGTTGTCCTTAGCAGGTGTTGGTTCTGTTCATACTTCTAATCTATCTTTATCAGATGTCTATTGCGTTCCTAACCTTACTTTAAATCTTATTTCTGTTGGTCAATTATGTGATTCTGGTAATTCTGTTCACTTTACTTCTACTACTTGTTATGTACAGGATCCGCAGTCTCGGAAGCTGATTGGGATCGGCCATAGGCAAAGAGGAGGACTTTATGTTCTAGATAATCTGAGACCAGCGCATGTTGCAGCCTCTAGTACTGATTTCTCGTCTTTCCATTTGAACTCTTCTTCTTCTAATTTCTATTTATGGCATTCTCGCCTAGGACATGTGTCTGCTAGTCGTTTGAGATTTTTAGCTTCTAAAGGTTGTTTGGGAGACTTAAAACCTCATGATATTTCTGATTGTAGTGGATGCAAACTTGCTAAATTTTCAGCTTTACCTTTTCCTCGTAGTATTTCTTCTTCTATTGCATCATTTGATCTTGTACACTCAGATGTATGGGGCCCTGCTCCTGTTTCTACTAAAGGAGGATCCCGATATTATGTTTCCTTTATTGATGATTATAGTCGTTACTGTTGGGTATATCTTATGAAGCGACGTTCTGATTTTATTTCTATTTATCGTTCGTTTCGAGCACTTATTAAAACTCAACATTCTGCTGTCATTAAATGTTTTCGATGTGATTTGGGTGGGGAATATGTTTCTAATGATTTTCGTGAGTTGCTTGCTCTTGATGGTACAATTCATCAAACTTCTTGTACTGATACTCCTCAACAAAATGGTGTTGCTGAACGTAAGCATAGACACATTGTTGAAACTGCTCGTTCCCTTCTCCTATCTGCCAAAGTACCTAGTGATTTTTGGGGGGAGGCAGTTCTCACTGCTGTCTATTTGATAAATAGGATACCATCTTCTCATTTATCTGGTTTGTCACCATTTCAAACCTTGTTTAGTTATTCTCCTGATTACTCTCTCTTAAAAGTCTTTGGGTGCACTTGTTTTGTTCTTCGTCCTACGGCAGAACGTAGCAAATTAACTCCACGCTCAGCTATTTGTGTCTTCTTAGGATATGGTGAGGGACAAAAAGGTTATCGATGTTTTGATCCTGTCAGTCACAAGTTATATGTCTCTCGTAATGTTGTGTTTCTTGAACACATTCCCTTCTTTTCTATTACAGATAATACCTCTCACATGACCACGTCAGATCTCATTTGTATTGATCCTTTCACTGATGATATTGATAGACCATCTACATATGTCCCTACTATTTGTTCTCCATCTTCGTCATCTGCTACAGGTACACATGCGCCATCTCAGAATGTCCTTCCTTCTCCTATGGATCCCCAAGCACCGTCTGAGGCTGAGGATTCGCAGTCTCCTCCTCCTCGATATCCTCAACGTATACGTAAGTCTGCTCACTTACCCGAGTTTGATTATTCTTGTTATTCTGAGTCCTTTTGTTGTTTTTTGTCTTCCATTCATAAGCTTTCTGAACCTTCATCTTACAAAGAAGCAGCTTTAGATCCTCTTTGGCAACAGGCTATGACTGATGAACTTAATGCTCTACATAAGACAGACACTTGGGAATTAGTTTCTTTACCACCAGGAAAACATGCTATTGGATCTCGTTGGGTCTATAAGATCAAGACCAAATCTGATGGTTCAGTTGAGCGTTACAAGGCTCGATTGGTTGCTAAGGGATTTTCTCAACAGTATGGCTTGGATTATGAGGAGACATTTGCCCCTGTTGCAAAAATGACTACTGTACGTACACTTATTGCGGTTGCTTCTATTCGTCAGTGGAGTCTCTCTCAAATGGATGTTAAAAATGCCTTCTTGAATGGAAATCTTCAAGAAGATGTTTATATGGTTCCTCCACCTGGTGTTCCTCATTCTCCTGGATTTGTTTGCAAACTTAAGAAAGCTCTATATGGTCTCAAACAAGCACCTCGTGCCTGGTTTGAGAAGTTTTCTACAGTTGTGCTCTCTCTTGGTTTTACATCTAGATCATGATTCCGCTTTGTTCTGTAGATGTACTTCCACTGGTCGTATTCTCCTTCTGTTGTACGTTGATGACATGATCATTACTGGTGATGATGTTGTAGGGATAACCAATTTAAAATCAGAATTGGCTCGTCTTTTTGAAATGAAGGATTTGGGTCCCTTAACTTACTTTCTGGGGATTGAGGTTGCTTCTTCTCCTCGAGGTTATATGCTCTCTCAGTCTAAATATGCTGCAGATGTCGTTGAGCGTGCTCGTCTTACTGATACTAAAACAGCTGATACTCCTATTGAGGCTAATGTTCGTTACTCATCTTCTGATGGTGAACCACTGTCTGATCCTACTTTGTATCGTACTATTGTTGGTTCCCTTGTCTATCTTACCATTACTAGGCCAGACATTGCTTATGCTGTGCATGTTGTCAGTCAGTTTGTTTCAGCACCTACCATGGTTCACTGGGCAGCGGTTGTTAGAATCTTGCGCTATCTTCGTGGCTCTTGCTTTCAGAGTATTTTATTCCCATCGACCTCCTCCTTAGAGCTTCGAGCTTACTCTGATGCAGATTGGGCTGGGAACCCAACTGATCGTAAGTCCACTACTGGCTACTGTGTATTTTTGGGTGACTCTCTTATCTCATGGAAAAGTAAGAAGCAGACAGTAGTTTCTCGCTCATCAACTGAAGCAGAATATCGCGCTATGGCCTCCACTACTACTGAGATTGTGTGGTTACGTTGGCTACTTGCAGATATGGGTGTTTCTATTTCATCTCCCACCTCTATGTATTGTGATAACAAGAGTGCCATCCAGATCTCACATAATTCAGTGTTCCATGAGCGCACGAAGCACATTGAAATTGATTGTCACCTTGTTCGTCATCATCTTCAGCATGGGACTATTACCTTACCTTTTGTCTCTTCATCATTGCAGCTTGCAGACTTCTTCACCAAGTCCCATCCGACTTCTCGCTTCCGATTCTTACTTGACAAACTCTTGTTGCTTCATGCTATAGCATCGTGAGTTTGAGGGGGGATGTTAGAATAATTAGCACATTCTAGAATATGCTTTTGAATATGCTTAGAATATGCTTAGAATATGCTTTATATGCTTTAGAATATTCTAAGCATATGCTTTTGTTTTGTATGTATATATATGATTGAGTATTATAATGAATGGTATGGTTTAAGGGTTGTCTCTTCTCTCTTTCTTTTCTTCCATTCTTTCTTCTTCCTCTTAATTTATTTGTAGAACATATATAAGGATATATATGTTATTGTGTTTTCTACAACAGGAACAAAATGTGCAGGCGTTGTGGAAAAGAATCCGTCCCTCCACACCATCTGTAACTTCATCTGTAACGTCACCATCCTATAATTAAGGATCTGATAATCCACACGAAGGTGGAAATGATGAGAAAAAAGAGGAAGTTAATATCCCTAATTGCCACTACATTATTTGAAAGGTTGTAGCTAAATTTTAAATGTAGTGTCATTATATAATCAAACTAACTCCACATGTCACTCTCTTTAACACCGTTAAATTACTTAATAAAAGTCATGACGTGATGCACACATGAATAATTAAAAAAAAAAAAAGTATAATTCGTTGTTTATTATCTTGCTAATTAAAACGTTAAAAAAAAAAATTTGCAGCATTACTAAGGAAATGAAAATGTGAATCCTAATGAATTAGCAGCAAATTAATCCCCAATTCCGTCGTCAAGCTTTTAAATGTGTTATGTAGGAAATGAAAAAAATTGGATTGGTATATTTGAATATAAATAAATGTGATATCTATGTAAATGTGTTATATAGGAAATAAAAAAATTGTATTAATACATTTGAACATAAATAAATGTCATAACTATGTAAATGTGCTACATCTTTATCGTTATATTTATCTTTATCTTTATCTTTATTCTTTATTCTTTATATATATATAAAAGTAGAAGTGGGGACATAGTCATTTTGAAGGGAATGTTGCATTTAATGACTCTCTCTCCTCACTTCTACTTTTGTATATAAATAAATAAATAAAAATAAATAAATATTTTTGTAAGAGAATTTATTATTTATTACATATTCAGTAAGAGTCGTAATAAATGTACTATGTGCAAATATGTTACGTTGAAAATGAAAAAATTAGATTAATATATTTAAACATAAATAATGTGATATATATATATAAATGTGTTATGTAGGAAATGAAAAAATTGGATTGATATATCTGAATATAAATAAATGTAATATCTATGTAAATGTGTTATGTAGGAAATGAAAAAATTGGATTGATATATTTGAACATAAATAAATGTGATATCTATGTAAATGTGTTATGTAGGAAATGAAAAAATTGTATTAATACATTTGAACATAAATAAATGTCATATCTATGTAAATGTGCTACATTGAAAATGAAAATTTTAGATTAATATATTTGAAAATAAATAAATACATGCTATATAAATCTTTATCTTTATATTTATCTTTATCTTCATATATATAAAAGTAGAAATCAGGAAAGAGAGTCTCACTTCTACTTTTATATATAAAAATAAATAAATAAAGAAAATATAAATATTTTTGTAAGAGAATTTATTATTTATTACATATTTAGTAAGAGTCGTAATAAATGTACTATGTGTAAATGTGTTACGTTGAAAATAAAAAAATTAGATTAATATATTTAAACATAAATAATGCGATATCTATGTAAGTGTGTTATGTAGGAAATGAAAAAATTGGATTGATATATCTGAACATAAATAAATGTGATATCTATGTAAATGTGTTATGTAGGAAATGAAAAAATTGGATTAATATATTTGAACATAAATAAATGTCATATCTATGTAAATGTGCTACATTGAAAATGAAAATTTTGGATTAATATATTTGAAAATAAATAAATACATGCTATATAAATCTTTATCTTCATATATATAAAAGTAGAAATTAGGAAAGAGAGTCTCACTTCTACTTTTATATATAATATAAATAAATAAATAAAGAAAATATAAATATTTTTGTAAGGAAATTTATTATTTATTACATATTTAGTAAGAGTCGTAATAAATGTATTATGTGTAAATGTGTTACATTGAAAATGAAAAAAATTAAATTAATATATTTGAACATAAATAATGTGATATCTATGTAAATGTGTTATGTAGGAAATGAAAAAATTGTATTAATATATTTGAACATAAATAAATGTCATATCTATGTAAATGTGCTACATTGAAAATGAAATTTTTTGATTAATATATTTGAAAATAAATAAATAAATGCTATATAAATTTGTTAGATAGAAATGAAAGTTTTGAATCAATATATTATGAAAATAAATAAATAAAATCATTGAAGTTTTACTTCATAATATGTCAATAAATGAGTAGGTTCTTCAATAAGCATATTACAAAAATAAATAATTATTTGCTATCAACTTTTTACCACCAATAATAAATTGGTAGAAAATTTAATCATTTCATAATTTTGACAAAAAATGGTATGTTTAGAAAATAAGGAAAAATAAAATATATTAATTAATATATTGAATTTCGAATAAAATATATGTAAGCAACATATTAAAAATTAAATTTAATTAAAAATTAAAATATATTAAAAGGAAAATAGGTGATAAGATGGGCAAATTTTTAAAGAAAAACGTAAATAAAAGTTAAAAGAAATTTTGTATAAAAAATTTAATTAAGTGTCAAACTTTGACAGCGCGGTACACTGATTGTACATGCAAAAAATTTTATTTTGATTAGCTTTTTTTTTAAAAGTTTCAAATTCAATAACACATGTTATGTAGGAAATGAAAAAATTAGATTAATATATTTGAATATAAATAAATGTCATATCATATCTATGTAAATGTGTTACATTGAAAATAAAAAAAGAATTAATATATTTTAAGATTTAAATATATGCTATATAAATTTGTTAAGTTAGAAATGAAAAAATTGAATTAATATATTTTGAAAAAAAATAAATAAAATTATTGAAATTTTACTTCCTAATATGTCATTAAATGAGTAGGCTCTTCAAACAAAAATAATTAATTATTTTCTATCAACTTTTTAACCACACATATTTTCTCTCTCCAATTTTCAGTCACTACTATTTACCTCAAAATCATAAATAAACAACTTTATAAATCGAACATTATTACCAAACGGATGCTTAATCATTTCATCATTTTGAGAAATATTGATATGTTTAAAAAATAAGGAAAATTAAATATATTAATTAATATATTGGATTTCAAATAAAATATAAGTAACACATTAAAAAATATAGCTAATAAAAAATTATAACATATTAAAAGGGAAATAGATGATGAGGTGGGCAAATTTTCAAAGAAAAAGTCAAAAAAAAATTAAATGAATGTCAAATTTTGAGTGGCGCGGTATACTTAGTGTACATGTAGCATTTTTTATTTTGAATAGTTTTATCTTTTTAAAAGTTTTAAATTCAACAACATTTTGTACTAAAATTTTATTTAAATTATGTTTTTTATTTGATATAATTGAATCAAGATATTTTCAAAATTATTATTTAAAATTTATATATTCCGTGCATCGCACGGGTGAACAACTAGTCGATATCTATATCTATATTCTATATAATATATTAAAGTAACTGAGTCAATGGTAGTCAACAACACAGTTTCCCTCCAAAACTCTTGTACTATGTGAGGTTTTATTTATTTATTTATTTTCCCAATTTTGGAGACTTCAATATTTATCATATTCACAATGCTCATATCCCCCACCCAATAATCAACTTCAAAACCCACTTAAAAAATAGTTGAGCCTTCAATATTTATTTATCATTTTCAAAATCGTTGACGTCTACTTACAGTTTTCAATATTTATTGTGTTTACATGGCTTCTATTTCCCGCCTCTTAATTACACTGGAAAATCAATTATTTTCTTTCTTCTTTTTTTTTTTTTTTCCTTTTTCCTTTTTTAGAATTTGTTTCATTTTTTTCCCATTTTTCAAAATCTGTTTATTCATTTTTATTTTCTATATCCTTTTTTTCCATTTCCCGATGTTCAACCTCTTTCATTTCTGCTATATATAATTATTATGTAGATATATACAATAATAAAAGATTCAATTAAATGGTTATTCCTCTGAAAAAATATGTACTGTTGAAAGCGGGCCCAAAGAAAGGTACAGCGATCCACCAGCGAAGATGGAGGAGCTGAGACGTGTTGGTCCAAGGTCCAGCCGGATTTTGTGGTCAACATTTTGGCGCCGTCTGTGGGAAGCCATACTGCTAACCACGAAAACACATGATAAAAAGCCACACGTAGAAAGGTAAGAGCTTTGAAAGATAAGCTGGTTGGCCTTGAAAAAGGTAGGAGCTTCGAGAGATAAGCTGGTTGGCCTTGAAAAAGGTAGGAGCTTTGAGAGATAAGCTGGTTGGCCTTGAAAAAGGTAGGAGCTTTGAAAGATAAGCTGGTTGGCCTTGAAAAAGGTAGGAGCTCTGAAAGATAAGCTGGTTAACCTTGAAAAAGGTAAAGAACTTTGAAACATAAGTTTAAACACCCTTGAAAAAGGTAAAGAACTTTGAAACATAAGTTTAAACACCCTTGAAAAAGGTAAAGAACTTTGAAACATAAGTTTAAACACCCTTGAAAAAGGTAAAGAACTTTGAAACATAAATTTAACTACCTTGAAAAAGGTTTGAAGCAGCAACACTTATTTTCTGAAACATGAATGAAAGTGATGGTGATGTTAACCCCCGTACGGGAAGAAGTGGCCGAAACAGCGAGGACGAAGCTCCTCAAGAACTCCATGAAAATGCCAACAAGGAAGTGGTACAACCTAATCCACCTCGCCGGCATCGAAATCGCCGCATGATGCGAGACATGACACTCATGGCGGCCCAAATGCTGGAGATGCAGAGGCAACAAATAGAACAGACTGCTGCAATGAATGCCTTTATGGCCAGAGGGTACGCTGTGAACGAACCCGTGATGCCTCAGCAATACTCACAGCCACACTATTCACCATCCGAGGCGGCTACTGTATCTTATTATCAGGACCCGCAGGCATACGACGAATTGGAATCCGAGCCCTTCTACGAGCGAGACCCAGAACATGTAACACATGGGGGACAAAACTCACCACCAGCTAGACGCAGGGAGGCTTCTCCCGCAAATTCCGGCAGTGTTTTTAGCCGAATAGGAGGGTTATTCAGGGGACAACGACGGGGACAAACGAACCCAGGTCGGCACAATGCCGCAGAGCCTAGAAATAGGCGCGAGCGACGCGCAGAAGAAGCCCTATCGCAGGGTCAAATGTACAGGGACCAACAAGGTATGGGGGGAGAAAGGATGGCATCAGCACATGAGCCTAGGAATAGGCAGGAAAGAAGAGCCGGAGCAGTTCGGACTAATCCTCGCGACGAGTTGCAGAGCCATGAAAGGCCAAACTACGGCCACGTTCCACCACCACAAAGGCAGGAGTACGCTCCGCCGCTCCATGGCCAATACCGTGATCCGGGGTATTCCAGTCACGACGAGAATAACGAGCTGCCGTCATACGAGTTGGATGACGAAGAGGAAGTAAGTCCCTTCACGGAGGGCCTCCGTAGATGCCCCGTCCCCCATGACTTTGAGATGCCGGAAATAGCAAAATATTCTGGCCGAGGTGATCCTGATGATCACCTGTTAAATTACCGCACCAGCATGGAAATAGCCGGGGCCACCCCGGCACTGAAATGTAAAGCTTTTGCTTTAACCCTTGAGGGAAGTGCCATACGATGGTATAAAAAACTCCCTCCTGGCAGCATCGACAGCTGGAGGGATATGAAAACTGCTTTTAAGAATGGTTTTGTTTCTTCCAGGCCTGGTCAACTCCAACGCCTTCAAGATCTGAGGCAAGGAAGGGACGAATCTCTGAAAAGCTACCTAGCTAGATTCACTGAAGAAATGCATATCTGCGAAAATATCACAGAAGCGGAGATGTTTTCCGCCCTAAAAGGAGGGCTAGATATGACTAGCATGTTTTGAAGGGATGTCCGGAGCAGGAAACCAAGGGATTACAATACCCTGGTAGACCTGATGAAGGAAGAGATTGTATCGGAGGAAATGGCTAGGGCCAGAGATAATCACCCCCAAGGGAGATACAACCTTGGATATTCCAATGAAGCGGACCTCAAAAAGGGAGGAAACAAGGATAGGGTCCTCGGTAACCGAGGTGGTGCTCCCCATCCATTTCCGGGGACAGGATCTAGCTTTGCAGCAGAAATCACGGAAGCTATCCCTCACTTGCACTCTAACACCCCTTCTCAAAATCCTCACACTGCTCAAGGGAGAGTGGAAAGCAGCCGAAGTGGAAAACAGCCCATGATTGGGGCTTACTGCGCCTACCACAGATATTACGGTCACGCAACCGAGGATTGCAGGGAAATCCACATGCTAGCTGACCAAAAGGCGCAGGGCAGAAGGGGAGGTGACTTCCCCCCCGACACAGGGAGAACTCAAAAATCTGGTGGCCAGAAGTTCAACCGAGCTGATAGGAGAGCTCCGTGGAAGAATTCAACTAAGGAAAGAATTGATAATCATCAAAGAGACAGGAATAAGGGCCAAGATACCGCCTCGGCACATGCCAAAGACACACGGGAACCTCCTATGCCTGTGACCGACCACCCCATCCGTGAAATGACACAATACTGGGAGGCCCCCACCCAGGTGGGAGCACAAACAACTCCCAAAAGAGGTATATAAGAGAGGCCAAGCAGCCCGCCAACGTGAATTATCATATCCACTCCCATCCTATGGGAATGCCTCGGACGGAACCTATCACCTTCACACAAAACGATGCCGTTGGGGTACACTTCCCATACAACGATGCATTGGTTATCAGGGTGGTGGTGGCTCGAAATGGGCTATCACGGATGATGGTGCCTCGGTAAATGTGATCTACGGGGTAACTTTTGATAAGATGGGGATCAGCACTCCTCTCATTCCAGTCCCTGATCCGATATACGGATTCACGGGGGACAGCATAACCCCCAGAGGGTCCATAACCCTTATGACTGAAGTAGGGCAAGCACCGACCCACTCCAGAATCCCTATGGAATTCCTGGTAGTTGACAAAATCTCCTCCTATCATGGCTCAATTGGGAGGCCTGGTCTCATTGACTTGGGGGCTGTAACGCATACCAAATACATTTGCATGAAGTTCCCTACGAAGCATGGTGTAGCAACTGTGAGGGGAAGCCAAACAGAATCCCGGGCTTGTTACACAAATGCAATCCGGAAGTTTCAAGATCGAAGCCTGAACATGATCAGTGATGTAGCTATGGCCGAGGCTGCCCCAGACCCTGAAAGATTGGGTGAAGGGCCATCTGAAGATAAGGATGTCACGATGACCCTAGAAGAGGATTTAGCAGATCTAGACCCCAGGATGGCAGGTGACAATTGCCCCACCCCGGCCGAAAAGTTGGAATGCTTCGGCGTAGACCCACATGATCCAATCAAAGAATTACAGATTGGACGGGACTCGCCAACAGAATACAAGAGTCAATTAAAGGACTTCCTACTTCAAAACCTCGATGTATTCGCATGGAAGCATGGTGACATGGTTGGGATTGATCCTAAGGAGGCCTGTCATAGACTCCAGCTGGATCCCCGAAGCCCTGGGCACAGGCAAAAGAGAAGGCCCATGAGTTCGGACAAGTATGAGGCTTTGAAAGACGAGGTCGCAAAGCTACTGAAAAATGGCTTCATAAGAGAGTCCCGATATCCGAAGTGGGTGTCAAACCCTGTTTTAGTACCAAAACACAATGGGAAATTGCGGGTGTGCATTGATTTTTCTAATTTGAATCAGGCATGTCCCAAAGACAGCTTTCCATTGTCCCGGATTGATCAACTGGTCGACTCCACGGCGGGACACGAGTTGCTAAGCTTCATGGATGCATATTCCGGGTACAATCAGATTCCCATGCTCGAATCGGATGAAGAGCATACTTCATTTATCACAGATAGAGGACTCTATTGCTACAGAGCTATGCCATTTGGCTTGAAGAATGCGGGAGCTACTTATCAGAGGCTGGTAAACCGCATGTTCTCGAAACAATTGGGGAACACTATGGAGGTGTACGTTGACGACATGTTAGTCAAAAGCATGGTCGCTGCTGATCATATCCTCCATTTGTCAGAAGCCTTTGACATTTTGAGAAGATATCGGATGAAACTCAATCCGGCGAAGTGTGCTTTCGGGGTAGCATCTGGGAAATTCCTCGGATTCATGGTGAATAAGAGGGGAATCGAAGCCAATCCGGACAAAATCAATACTCTGCTAAACATGCAGTCGCCTCGGAACCCAAAAGAAGTGCAAAGCTTAACGGGAAGAATCGCGGCCCTGAACCGGTTCGTCTCAAAATCCACTGACAAATGCTTGCCATTTTTCAAGGTCCTGAAGGGGGGAAAGCGATTCCAATGGACACCAGAATGTGAGTAGGCGTTTGCCGACCTGAAAGCTTCTTTAGGCCGCCCCCCATTGCTATCAAAGCCAAAATCTGGCGAGCCTCTCTACCTATACTTGGCTGTATCTAAAGAGGCTGTTAGCTCAGTGCTAATCCGAGAGGAGGATGGGAACCAGTTGCCAGTATATTATGTAAGCAAAGCCATGGTGGACGCCGAAGGGCGCTACCCAGATATGGAAAAACTTGCTCTCTCGTTAATCACAGCCTCACGTAAGCTTCGTCCCTACTTTCAGTCACACTCCATACAAGTGCTCACCAACTTTCCCATGAGACAAGTGTTGCAAAAACCAGACGTTTCTGGGAGGTTACTAAAATGGGCGATAGAAATCAGCCAGTTCGACCTACGTTATGCGCCTCGGACCACCGTAAAGGGTCAGGCGTTGGCAGACTTCGTAGTTGAATTCACCCATCCACCTGAGGTCGAAATGGTAGACAACACCGAGGACAGCCAACATGATGGACAGAAGTGGAAATTGTTCGTTGATGGGTCCTCGGCTGATGGACGGTCCGGCGCAGGAATACTGTTAGTAAGCCCAGAAGGGTTTAAATTACACAGTGCAATCCGCTTTGGATTCAAAGCCTCCAACAATGTTGCTGAATACGAGGCACTATTATCCGGGCTAAGACTTGCGAAAGCGTTGAAGATTAAGTCCGTGGTGGCGAACAGTGATTCGCAGCTTGTTGTAAGCCAATTCAATGGGCAATTTTCTACCAAAGAACCCTCTATGGTCGCTTACTTGAAGAAAGTAAGAGATTTAGCTATGCACTTCGGAAAAATGGAGTTACAGCACATTCCCAGAACAGAAAATTCCAACGCTGATGCTTTGGCCAAACTAGCAAGCAGCAGTGACTCGGAGCTCCACAATCTGATCCCTGTAGAGCACATGATGACCTCATCTATTGAGCCAGGACCGGAGATCCTGGCGATTGAAGAAGAGGGATCCTGGATGAACCCCCTAATCGCAAATTTAAAGCATCAGACAGTTCCAAACGAGCCCGAAGCAACTCGAAAATTGCGGAAATACTCTGCGAACTTCGTGCTCTTAGACGACTTACTTTATAAGCGGAGTTACACCTCTCCTTTGCTAAGATGTGTGGGGCTAGAGGAAGGGCAGTATGTGATGAGAGAAATCCATGAGGGCATCTGCGGCAACCACGCCGGGGCTTTGTCGCTAGCTCGGAAAGCCCTCAAACAGGGATATTTTTGGCCTACTATGCGAAAGGATTCCCATGACTTTGTGCGGAAATGTGACAAATGCCAAAGACACGCGACCATACCACATCGGCCGCATCACGAGCTAATTGTGGTAACTAGCCCTTGGCCCTTTGCAAAGTGGGGGGTTGACATTATTGGTCCTATGCCCAGAGAAGCTGGTAACAATTGCTTTGCGATAGTAGCAATTGACTACTTCACCAAGTGGGTCGAAGCGAAACCTTTGATGAAGATCACCGAGGCCAACACCACCAAGTTCATTTGGAAAAATATCATATGCCGGTTCGGAATACCACATTCGCTGGTTAGTGACAATACAAAACAGTTCAAAAACAGAAGCGTGGATGAGTTGTGTGACGATTTGGGAATCAGGAAGCTGTTCTCATCTCCACATCACCCACAGGCCAACGCGCAGGTCGAAGCGGTGAATAAAACCATAAAAAATACCCTGAAAAGGAAGTTGGAATTCAGAAAGGGCGCGTGGGTAGACGAGCTCCCACATGTGTTATGGGCACTTCGAACCACCTCGCACACTGCTACTGGTGAAACACCCTTCTCGCTGGCTTACGGAGCCGAGGCGGTATGCCCCGTTGAAATCGGAATCCCTACGCTTCGACAAATTCATTATGACGAAGTTAGAAACGAGGAAGCGCAAAGGGCCGGTTTAGACTTCCTAATGGAAAAGCGGAATGATTCCCAAGAGGTAATGACCAAATACCAGAAAAAGATGGCTCGATACTACAACAAAAGGGTGAAGAGCCGACGCTTTAATATTGGGGACTTGGTCCTCAAAAAGGTTCTTCCTTCAACACAGGAGCCAGGAGTAGGGACTCTGGGGCTTAACTGGGAAGGCCCTTACAAGGTTGTTTCCGAGGTGATACCCGGAACATACATGATTGAGGACTTGTCTGGAGTTCCTCTATGTAATCTTGGAACACGGACCACCTTCGCCGTTATTTTCAATAAAACTAAATTCCTCTATGATTGCAACATTATCATATTATTTCAAAAAATCGTGGGCGAGCTGCGTTAAAAGTTACGCCAATCTCTATTAGACAACCATCATGAATAAACGCACATTCTAAAATTATCTTGGTCATGACACCATACGTCCACGCTATGCATAAAAATTGTTAAGGACAAGGGACTCTCATAAGGCTAAACTACGATCACCACGTAAGGATTGGGAGTTTTAATACAATAAATGCTTCGAACCACTCAAATTTAAGGTGCCGCACTCATTCGCCGTCATTCACCACGCGATATGTTTGGAACCATTCAAATATAACCAAATGTTGTCACTTAGACCAAAATCCTTGGTGCGCTAAGTTAGTTCATACATCCGGACAAAGCGTTTGCAAGATATACTAAGTGCTGTGTGCATAAGCGTAAGAGACAAACGTAAAAGATTCTTATGTTATTTAGGCCGTAAATACAATACGCCTCCGCCAGGCAAGATCTTTGCTAAAAACAAGGGACTCCGGTGAATTTACACTGCGACATTAACAGAGGTTCATACAAAGATGTAAATGTAGGTGTCACAGAGTTTTAGGTAAAATCACTCAAAGGGTGGTCAAGATCAGAGCTAATTAGTAAAGGTATATCAACTGTGCCGGATCCGGGGGAACAGCAAATGATTAAACTTGAATAGAATTATTGCTGCAAAGTGATGACAAATTCGATTCACTCATGAATGACCACATCGGATTTGAGGGACTAGCACACCCAAAATATGGCCACCCACGACCAAAGGTTTAGATATCGCCTTGGACTAAATGGTCGAGGAGAAAAAGGCACGGGAGCCCCTCCAGGCGAACTAAGTTATGCTTGTCCGAGGTGCTTTAAATCATGTGCATTTTACAAATCAAGACATTTACAGACAGGCATTTACAATATGTGCATTTTACAAATCAAGACATTTACAGACAGACATTTACTTGGTCCCACATATCATCTTACAATTATGAAACTCGCACTTGGAAATACTCATGTTTAAGCAGTAAAGGAAAAACGTTGCTGCACCAAAATATGAACAAGCTGCTCCATTTATAAAAATGAGACGTGTACAATATGAAGTGCCGGGGGACTTACAAAAAGAAAGAAAAAGAAGAAAACAAAAAGCTAAAGCTAACAAATACAGAAGAAGATTATTGTGGAGGAGGGACATCTTCCAAGGGGCCTCTATCAGACACGCCAAGAGGATCCGCAGGAGCATCTTGAGGCTCAGGGTACAAGGCTTCAATGGAGGACAGGTCCAAATCCGGATAAGCTTCCTTCACGTCCCCCAAAGCCATCCTGGCCCCTAGGTTCCCAAAGACCCTCTGCATCGCCTCGTACTCTGGGGTCTCTTCAAAAGTGTCCTTGAAGTTCTGGACAGCCTTAGACACTCGGGTACTTAAAGAATTCTCCACCCGTGTCATGACGGTCTGCTCTAGAACCTCAGTAATCCTAGTTTCCATGTGTTTTTCCAAAGAGGCAAGGTCCTCCTCCGCCTTTGCCTTGGCCTCCCGCTCCCTCCCCAATTCTTCATTCGCTGCTGCCGCCTCGGCTTCCAGCCTGGACTTAGCTACGTTAGCGGTAGTCAGAGCCTCAGAGGCGATGGATTGGGCACGGTTAGAATCATCCAGTTTCTTGCACAATGTTGCCACGTCAGACTCAGAGGCCAGGAGGTCGTGTTTCAACTTATCATTATCCTCCTCGAGCCGCTTGGCATTGGTCCTCTCCTCGGAGGAAGACTTCCGGGCTATGGCCAGCTGGGTCTTCAAATCATTTATCTCCTTTAGCATGTTGTCCGCATGTCGGAGAGCAGTTTCAGCATTCTTCTTGTCCCGCTGCGCCTCATCCACGGACGATTCCACCTCGTCAATAAGGGCCAGCGCCCTGGCATTCATGGCCTTGGCGGCGAGCAGCTTCCGGGACGGACTGGCACTAGAAGAGAAGGCGGACCAGCCTTCCGTCCAAAATTGCTCGGTTATAAAGGCAGCCCGGGCTGGAGGTGAACTGGGAGAGTCAAACAGCGAAGGGCTGAAAGTGACATCCCTTGGGAGAATGCTGGTTTTGATGTGCTTGATCTCCTTTGCCCCCTCCGGTGTCACTTCATAGGCCAAGCCTGGAATGTGCACAGAAGGCTCATCCTCTAGGTCTTCAATCATGGGAGGCGGAGGTACAGAGGTGGATTCCTTGCCCTTACCTCTTCTGAGTCTCTTCAGGGGGGCGGGCTCCTCCTCAGGGGCATGTTCGAAAATGTCCTCGGACAAAGGAGGCAGCATTGAGGCATCCTTAGCCTCCCTGTCTCTCTTGGATCCACCCCTGTCAGACCTTTTCCCTTTCCCCTTTGGAAGGGCTCCCTTAGGGTCGGCCTCCTTTTCTGTGTTAGGCCTCTGAGGGCCCACAGGCAGCAGAGTAGGCGGTGGCATTAGGGTTGGAAGAGGGCCCTGAAGTTGGGCCGTAGACGCCTCAGAGACCTCCTTTGCCACCCCAACTTGCAGATTGGCCAATACCGCCTTCTGTTTCCTTTCAACTTCACTACCATGGCGAAGTGCAGGGGGGATTTTTGTAGCCATGAGACCCTTCAAAGAAATCTTTGGAAAATCCTTAGAACCTAGCGAGAAAGAGAGGGAAATGAGGCTACAAACAGAAAAAGCATAAGATATAAAAGCAGTAACAAAGCAAACTCACCCATGGCTCGCATAAGACCGTGTTTGACGAACAGTTTGTTCTGCTGAATAACCCCTTGAAAGGTGCCCTTATAAGCGAACAAACGCCTAACGGCCGCTAAATCCGCGTCAGGGAGTAGGCGGGCAAAAATGTCCCCTGTCACAAATCAGAAGCGTGTTAAAAACCAGCAAAGGAAGATGAATGGAAAATAAAAACAAGTGACACATGACACTTGAGGACACTAAAGCAAACACAAGACTCACTAGGAAGGGAAAGAGTTCGGGGAACAGAAATTTCCAGACAAGGGTCCACAGGAGAACTCTGCCACTCCCCGGCCACCCAGAACCATTGATTCCTCCAGTTCTTTATGGAGGTAGGTTGGCCAGTAATAACAGGGGGATATGAGCCTCGAGGAGACAGATAATACCAGTCCTTCACATCAGCCCTAACGTCCCTCTCCCTTCTCACTGACTTCTTCAGAGTGTACAAAGTATGAATAATGTATAGAGAGATGGGATAGTCGGGATTGACCTCATGCCACGCTAGCCAAGTGCCCACGGCCTGTGTCCAGAAATTAGGTGCTAACTGGTAGGGGCACAAGTTATAAATCCTGAGCAGGGCCCTGAAGAAAGGATGCAGAGGTAACCTCATACCGCAGGACAAGGCATCGTAACATATGGCCGCTTGGCCTGAAGGAGGGCTGCATGGTCGGCAAGAGGGCGTAGGATGCACTAAACGGGCCCCTTCTGACATCCTGAACTTCGCCGAGGCCCCAGCCAAGTCAACTCCTCGGATTTCAGTGGCAACCTCGCTGCTCTCCCACAAATCTGGGTTTGGGTCAGGGTCCACGTGATATCCTGATATTTTGTTCACCAGGTCCACCCAACCTTCGACCTGAGCTATCTCCTCCACTGAGAGCCCCAACTCCTCTCTGTGCGCCCGGAAAGGGGCCCTGGTGCCCAAATCAAGATCCTGTGGGCCAGAAAAAGAACCTGTTGCTCCCTCTCTCCCCATGTCTCTATCACGTTTGCTTCGGAGTTCTCCTAGCACGGATTCCTCTTCGAACGACAGATGGGCCATGTAGTTCTGGTCTCTCTCTTCTTCGCTGTCAGAATCACTCAAATAAATTATACCGCTAGTTTTCTATTCCTCCTCTTAATCTGCTCCCTAAAGAAGCGGGAACTAAAAACCGATAAAGAGATGGGGCAGAAACCTCTGACGGGAACCGCCATCGCTAACATTTCCTGTGAACCCGTTCCCCCAACTCTTTCCATTTTTTCTTTTTGTTTTAAAGGAGAGTCAGACTCAACAAAAGAAAAACAAAGTGCAAAAACAAAATTCTCAAACCCACAATAAGAAACTAAAAATAAGAATGTCTTGCATATACAGGGATAAAGAGATTTACCTTCAAAAGACGAATGCTTGACACTGTGCACTTGAAATGAAGAACTCGCCAAGGAAAACTGTGGAACGTTAAGGGTGGATGCTGGGTGGAAAACCCTAAAAGAAAAGACGCGAAACTCGCAAGGAAGAGAGAGACGGCGCAAGTTTTCGTAAAAGTATGGCTGAAAAAAATTCTAAGAAAATGGTAAAAGGTGAAATGGTAAAATGAAGAAGGATTTATAGGCATCCTAACGGTCTAAATTCCTTGAATTTCGTGAGCCGCATGATTAATGTGGGTAACCCATGCTTCTTGGAAAATGAGCTAATCAAAGCACCAGCCGTTAAAGGGAGGAACAAAAACCGTTCAGCTACCACAGTGTATGCCACGCATTGCGAAATGGTGCCCCCCTCCCCTTTTATATATATATATTTCTTGGAAATAAATACCGATAGCTCCTCCGAATTGAATGCGCCGCCTAAGAAATGCGCTGATATGATCCTGGCCGGTAGGGGGAGAGAAAATCCGAGGCAGAAGGTCGGCTATGATGTGGATCCGAGCCTTACCTAAGGAATTTCTTCATTGAAATCCCTAAAAAGTTAACGCTGTGAAATCATGGCAAATCCTACACGACCATGAATGATCCCTTCGGATTTGAGGGACTAGTGTTGAAAGCGGGCCCAAAGAAAGGTACAGCGATCCACCAGCGAAGGCCCAATAGTTGCCCAATGGACCTTGACCCACAGCTAAGACCTAGAATATCACCTTGGGATGAATGCCGAGGTGGTATGTCAAGCAAACCTCTTTAGCCGACCTGGTTAACGCCCGTCCGATGTGCTTTATACCCAGCCGGGGTGCTTTATGGCGTTGACCAGAAGAGAGAGATGGAGTCAGTGATGGGACACTGCCTTTACCCAGACGTGACAGGCGCCCATCCCCTACGAAATGTAGCAATGATTACGGTTTGAAAAGCAAGATTGTCACATCCATAAGCTAGGGTGATGACAAGTGTAAAGTATGCCACATGTCGCAATCCGAGACAAGAAGTTTTCACTATAAATGAAGCACAATTGTCTCCAAGTAAAGGGTTAGCAATTTCTCACTCTTAACTCTATACTTCTCTCACTCCCTTTTCTCTCTTCTACACATTTATATTTCCCGCACCCAATATATATTTGCCCAAAATGAGTACTGACTTAGGCATCAGAGTGCAAACGGGAGCCACCTCGGCCCCCTTTGCAAACTGATTGTTTGTCACAGTGCGCATGAGATCCACGTGTTCAAGAGGGAGGAGCTGAGACGTGTTGGTCCAAGGTCCAGCCGGATTTTGTGGTCAACATGTACTGTTTAACATGACCCCTCCACTCCACCTTTTATTTATCACGTTTTATAATTCAAAATTTCTGGTGCGGTTGTAATGCTTATTAGTTATTAATATTACAAACCAGTTGAAAATAAAAAATCGTAAATTATTTTTTGAAAAAGTAAAAAGGATTGGCACTACTCTCTTCTTCAAGACCTGTGATATTTTGATTCGTTGAACATAGATTTGGGTTTCTGACAAAAAAGAAAAAATATTAAAACAATAATATTATAGAGAAAGTTTCGAAAACAATATAGAATGCAAAATTATTTTGAACTAATAATAGATCTACAAAATGATTGTTAAGGAATTTTCTAGGAAAACACAGATTTCTTCCTCGTTACAATAACGATACACTGGAATATGAGGGTTTGTTAATAGTCTATTTATATTATGTTCTAGATTTCTCTATTAGGGTTGCAACGTATTAACTAATGTTGGGCTATTTAGAATAGTTTTGAGTTGAATAGATATGTTAATGGTTTCGGCTTTTGAGTGAAGAAAAAACATATTATTCATTGATCAGTATATATAATTGATGAAATTGTATATCACATTGTATAAAAACTAATAAAAATAAGAAACTAGAATTATTATTTTTTAAAATTTGCTTTTACCGAGAAGTTTTTTTTTATTTTTTATGATATAAGAACGATAATTTTGTTTGATTTTACTTATTTATATTTGGCTTTTTTGAGACGAAACCTCTCTTTTCATTAAAAAAAAAAAAAATGTGTTCTTTTAATGTTTTCAATCTTACAAATAAACATTTGTATTTAGTTATACAAATCCAAAATAAAATTTTCAGTTAAAAATTATGTTGAAATTTTATTATTAGACAATACTCTCTCCGTCCTACAAAGATAGTACACTATTTCTTTTTCGCCCGTCCCAAAAAGATAGTCCACTTTATTTTTTGAGAGTGAGGTTAATATTTTATATTCCATTTTGTCCTTAATCTGTATGAAAATGAGTAGAAAATTATCTTTATGGGACGGAGGGAGTACTAAATTATAAATCACATCATACGTATAGTTTCTTTATAAATAATCTTATTTTTAGTTATTTAGTACATCTAAAAATTGGAGCTCTTTTTTATTGCGTATTATTAAATTATTAAATATTTTTATAAATAATTACATTTAATACATAATTAATTTCTTATAATAATTGTTATATTTTATTGGTCTTAATATTATGGATAAATATTTGGTTCAGTCATACAGATCCAATGTCAAATTCTCAATTAAAATTATATCAAAAATTTATACACATTCGTATTTTTATAAATCGCGTTTTATTGAAATTTTTATAAGTAAATCCTATTTTTTAGTTATTTATTACATATACATATTAAAGTTCTTTCTTATACCACATTATTTGTCAAAATTATTTCAATGACAATTACATTTAATTCTTAATTAATTTTTTATTCCAAAAAATCTCATATTACATATTTTAACATTAACGGTTAACAAATTTATTTATATTGATTGAAATTATATAGTTATTAATTGTTTTTGTCTTAACTGTTAATTTTAAAATTTCAAAAAGTAATTAACCATGCCAAGATATTCTTTGCCATATTTTAATTCAAATTTTATGATATTTTTTCACAACAATATATAAATTGTCTCCCAATTTACTTAACTAAAAATTGAGATGATTAATACTAAATTATAATTTCAATCAGAAAATAATAAAGTTGTATAAATATTGAAAACCTAAAATATCATAAATTTGATGCAATATCTTTGTCAACCTCGCAATTTTTTTAATTTTTTTTTATTATTATTATTATAGATGTTGTTTTTCATTGTCAATGGTTAAAATATTGAATTTTATCTTTTATATGCATGGTCTCTATTATTAACTTTTTCATCTATTTTTTTAATGTTCAGAGTAAATGAATATTGGAGATCCTACATTTAAGTGTTCAATAAGAGTTAAGGACAATCATTTTCGCATGTATGACTTCTCTCTAAAATGTTGATATTTATAAATGAAACTAATAAATGATGAACTTATCTCTTATTTTTGAATGTTATTTATTTTGTTTAAAGATTCATTTAATTTAGAATAAGATTATTTTTATCTAAACGTTTCTTCCTGTGCATCGCACGGGATGATTCACTAGTCTTTATTATTATTATTATTATTATTATTATTATTATTATTATTATTATTATTATTATTATTATTATTATTATTATATATAAAAGTAGAAGTGAGGAGAGAGAGTCATTTTGGAGGGAAAATCGCATTTAATGACCGTTTCTCCTTATTTTTACTTTTATATATAAAAAAATAATAAATAAATATTTTTGTAGAAAATTTTATTATTTATTACATATTTAGTAAGAGTTGTAATAAATGTACAATGTGTAAATGTGTTACATTGAAAATGAAAAAAAAAAATTAGATTAATATATTTGAATATAAATAAAGGGTATCTATATAAATGTGTTATGTAGGAAATTAAAAAAATTGATTAATATATTTGAACATAAATAAATGTGATATCTATGTAAATATGTTGTGTAGGAAATGAAAAAAATATATTACTATATTTGAACATAAATAAATGTTATATCTATGTAAATGTGTTACATTGAAAATGAAAATTTTGGATTAATATATTTGAAAATAAATAAATAAATAAATACATGTTATATAAATTTTTTAAGTTAAATGACCATCTCTCCTCATTTCTACTTTTATATATAAAAAAATATAAATAAATAAAGAAAATGTAAATATTTTTGTAGGAAAATTTATTATTTATTACATATTTAGTAAGAGTTGTAATAAATGTACAGTGTGTAAATGTGTTACATTGAAAATGAAAAAAATTAGATTAGTATATTTGAACATAAATAAATGTGATATCTATATAAATGTGTTATGTAGGAAATGAAAAAATTGTATTAATATATTTGAATATAAATAAATGTCATATCTATGTAAATGTGCTACATTGAAAATGAAAATTTTGGATTAATATATTTGAAAATAAATAAATACATGCTATATAAATTTGTTAAGTTAGAAATGAAAAGTTTGAATCGATATATTTTGAAAATAAATAAATAAAATTATTGAAGTTTTACTTCCTAATATCTCAATAAATGAGTATATTCTTTAATAAGCATATTACAAAATTAATTAATTATCAATAAATGAGTAGGCTCTTCAATACGCATGTTACAAAAATAATTAATTATTTTCTATCAACTTTTTAATCACACGTATTTTCTATCTCCAATTTTCAGTCACTACTTTTTTACCTCAAAATATAAATAAACAAATTTATAAACTAAACATTATTACCAAACGGAGGCTTAATCATTTAATCATTTGACAAAAATTGGCATGTTTAAAAAATACGAAAAAATAAAATATATTAATTAAGATATTGGATTTCAAATAAAATATATGTAAGCAATACATTAAAAAAATATGGCTGATAAAAAATATAATATATTAAAAGGAAAATATGTGATGAGGTGTGTAAATTTTCAGAGAAAAACGTAAATAAAAGTCAAAAAAATTTTATACAAAAAATTTAAACGAGTGTCAAATTTTGAGTGGCCAGTATACCAAAGTACATGTAGAATTTTTTATTTTGAATAGTTTTGTCTTTTATAAAGTTTCAAATTCAATAATATTTTGCATTGAAATTTTATTTAAATTATATTTTTTATTTGATATGATTGAATCAAGATATTTTTAAAATTATGATTTAAAAATTATATATTCCGTGCATCGCATGGGTAGACAACTAGTTATTATATATAAAAGTAGAAGTGAGGAGAGAGAGTCATTTTTGAGGAAAAATTGCATTTAATGACTCTCTCTCTCTCTCTCTCTCTCTCTCTCTCTCTCTCTCTCTCTCATTTCTACTTTATGTATAATAAAAAAATAAGTAAAAGATAAATATTTTTGTAGGAAAAATTATTATTTATTACATATTTAGTAAGATTTTTAATAAATATACTATGTGTAAATATATTACATTGAAAATGAAAAAACTAGATTAAAATATTTGAATACAAACAATATGATATCTATTTAAATGTGTTATGTAGGAAATGAAAATATTTGATTAATATATTTGAACACAAATAAATGTGATATCTATGTAAATGTGTTATAAATAAATGTCATATCTATGTAAATGTGTTAAATTGGAAATGAAAATTTTGGATTAATATATTTGAAAATAAAAAATCAATGTTATATAAATTTGTTAAGTTAGAAATGAAGATTTTGAATCAATATATTTTGAAAATAAATAAATAAAATCATTGAAATTTTACATCCTAATATGTCAATAAATGAGTAGGTTCTTCAATAAGCGTATTACAAAAATAATTAATTATTTACTATCAACTTTTTACCACCAATGATAAATTGGTAGAAAATTTAATCATTTTATCATTTTGACAAAAATTGGTTTGTTTAAGAAATAAGGAAAAATAAAATATATTAATTAATATATTGGATTTAGAATAAACTATATTTAAGCAACATATTAAAAAGTAAAGTTAATTAAAAATTATAACACATTAAAGAGAAAATATATGATAATGTAAGCAAATTTTTAGAGAAAAACGTAAATAAAAGTCAAAAGAAATTTATATAGAAAATTTAATTAAGTGCTAAACTTTGAATGGCGCGGTACACTGAGTGTACATGCAGAATTTTTTATTTTGATTTTTTTTAAAAGTTTCAAATTAAATAACATGTGTTATGTACTTAATGAAAAAATTGGATTAATATATTTTAATAGAAATAAATGTCATATCATATCTATGTAAATGTGTTACATTGAAAATGAAAATTTTGGATTAATATATTTTAAAATAAATAAATATATGGTATATAAATTTGTTAAATTAGAAATGAAAAAATTGAATTAATATATTTTGAAAATAAATAAATAAAATTATTGAAATTTTACTTCGTAATATGTCAATAAATGAGTAGGTTCTTCAATATGTATATTACAAAAATAATTAATTATTCAATATAGGTAAGCAACACACTAAAAAATATAGTTAATAAAAAATTATAAAATATTTAAAGGGAAATAGATGATGAGGAGGACAAATTTTTTGAGAAAAAAGCAAATATATATATATATATATATATATATATATATATATATATATAAAAATTTAAAATGAATGTCAAATTTTGAGTGGCGCGGTATATTTAGTGTACATGTAACATTTTTTATTTTGAATAGTTTTTTCTTTTTTAAAGTTTCAAATTCAATAACATTTTGTATTGAAATTTTATTGAAATTATATTTTTTATTTGATATGATTGAATTAAGAATTTTCAAAATTATAATTTAAAAATTAAATATTTTGTGTATCGCATGGATAGACAACTAGTTTGACTCAAAGGAGCTCTTGGATCTGGAGTTTTTTTTTTTTTTTAATCAAATTCTAGTCCGCTTCTCGAAAGGCATTTGTACATTGGTGATATTTAGTCTTTTAGTTCTTTTTATCATAAAGTAAGGTACCTGATCAAATATGGCTTTTGTTACGAAATAAGGGATCTAGTTAATGGTGTGGTTGATTTGAATTATTTCTGATAAATTTGCACTGCTCTGCTTCTAATTTGGGTGCACGTTATGCTTTGCTTGCTGCCTTCTGTATTTTATTTTTTGCAGCTCAGTGGTGATTTTATATTAATAACGAGAGAGTATTCGGTAGGACGGTGTTCTATAAATTGAAACGATACAAAAGAGTATTTGGTAGGACGATGTTCTATTCTATAAATTAACGTTGATTGTAGCTAGAAATTTTTAGTAAGGAAACAGTACTTTTTTGTGTTGTAGTTCTGCACTTTGTTAATTGATTTATTGATTTGTTTGAGCTGAAAAATAATATTAAATAGAGTAGCATTCAAGGGCTATGTAATTAAAATATATATATATATATATATATATATATATATATATATATATATATATATATATAATGTAATTTTATGTTGCGAATTGCTGTTCAAAAAAATTAATTTATGCCACGTCAACAACGATTTTACTAACGTGATTATTATATTTTTTTTTTATTAATTATCACATGTGCGTCACGTCATGAATTCCGTTAAGTGATTTAACGATGTTAAAGAGAGTAGCGTGTGAGGGTATAATTTGAAAATATAATGGCACTTCATAGACTATTTAAACTTTAATGACACTTGAGGAACTTTTCAAATTGTATAGTGGCAATTGGGGGTATTAACTCAAAAATATGAGAAACTATGGGTGGAAATTATGAGAAAAATGAGGAGCAATATTATATATATTAAGTTTTTATTTGAATTAGTAGTATAATTGTAAATTTGTTATGGTGTATTTGGTGAAAATATATTTTACTTGTTGTGTGATTAAAATGTGGTATAGTAAATAATTTTTGTAGTGGCAATATATTTACCTTTTTTTTTTATTATTTTGGTTTTACATTTTGGTAACTTTTTAATTTTCACCATTATTATTGTTATAAAACAGTTTATCTTTTTATATTCCTAAGGAGATTGAGAATTGCTTTTTCAATTAGATTAGATTATTTATTCAGTTTTCTAATTAGAATAGAATTTTATTTTTTTGCCTTTGTATAGACTTGTTCTTTGTATTATTTAGACACAACTTTGCAATTAATATAATTCGAAATGCAAATTTGCTTTCAGACATTGTTCTTCGTCGAACTAATTTCGAACTTTACAAGTTTAATTCTTGTGGTGTTCAAACAATTAAATGAGATTTATAATTCTTGTAATCAAGATGTCAACATATTATCACATTGATTATTTTGATTGCTTGATTCAATAATTTTGAATCAACCTCTAAACTTTGATCTATTGGCTTTTTTGAATACTTGTATTCGAGCTCTGAATCATATCAAACGCATATCAATATCTTTAGATCAACACAATTCGCAACTCTCTATACTCATAAGTTATCCATGACTAAAAATCGACTTTATTCCTTAATAGTCCCACATGCAAAAGTGATTGATCTTAACTCTTATTAATGATCATAACATACGACACAATCAACAAAAACAATTATATGGGGGTGATTTTGAATTATGAATTAAGAGGAATTTTTCAGTAGTCATTAAGTAATCGTGCATGTTCAAATCTAACTGGTCACTAATTTATTCACCCACTAATTCAACAATCCTCACAAACCTGGAAATCGGAAATAAATTAAAAAAAACAAACAAATGCAATTGTATGGGTATTGACAAATGACCAGTTAAATTAAAAGATTTCCAAAATATTAGGCTACGTTCTATTTGTATTTTGTTTTTTTGTTTTTATTTTCGAAAACATTTTCTATTTTCATTTCCTATTTTTAAGTTTGTTGAAAACTCGTTCTATTTGCCATTTTTAAAAACTGTTTCTGAAAATGAAAAATTGAAAAACACGTTATTTTTGAAATTTTGTAGATACTACTTTGATTATTTATAATTAATTTTCTTGTGTGTTAAATTATAAAATTTCTTCTGTTTTGAAGGCTTACTTTTATTAATTTATTTAATTTTTGTTGAATTGATGTTGAAGTCACAATTACTTCTCGAGTCCATATAAACGAAGTTTGGCTCAAAAAAATGAAGTTAAGCGGTCCCAAAAAATAAAATCAAGAGATAATTGCCACAAATAAAATTGTTGCTGAATAATTGTCACTTACTCTCAGCAATTTGTACATCTTTACTAGAAAACAAAAATCAAGAAATTAAGAACAACTTGATTCAAATCCAATCATATTAAAGAAAAAACTAGTAACATTTAGATGTGTGATTAACATGGCTCGAACTATAAAATTACCAACTGACAAAAGCAAACAACATCAAACATTACCAGAGACGCATATTATCCAAACACAAAATTAAACCAACAAATTACAAACCAGAAAAATCACCAACATCAACAATAAACACAAAAATTGCAATAAATTGATTTCCAATTTAGAAGTCTACAAAAATTTCAGTAGCCTAACCCGACCATTTTCAAGCAACCTAATCAACAAGCCAAAATGCCTAAATGAAAAGGAACACCAGACAACTCATAAACCAACCAAAGCATAAAAACAAATCATTCCCGCCGGCCAGCAGGAAAAGACAGCCTGGTGTGGCGTGATTGAGAGATTTGCTTGATCAATACTCATTGATTTCGAACAAGGAAAATACCGAGAAATAACTAATAAATTTGGATTTAACCAATTACCAATGGAGATATCTATGAATAGAAAAAAGGGCAATTTTACTGTTGGGAGGTGGTGGTGGTGCACGGCTACTGGTGGGGAAGAGGAAGAAAGCCGAGAGAGGAGGTTGGGAGCGCCTGAAAAAAAAAAAATATTGAATTGCAACATTGGGGCTCGAACAAGTTACCTTTGGCCATCTTTGTGTTACTTCCGGTTGAGCTACCACATATTTTGTATCAAAAACGCTTTCTCCGCTTTTTAAGCTTTATAGTTGAAATTTACTCAAAACGCTCCAAACGATGATTTTGGCCTTCTGTGTTTTGTATGTAAATTTTACTTTTGTTTTCCAAAACTTATTCTCGAAAATGGGAAAGAGAACATTTTTTCAGTATTTTGAAAAATAAAAACTAAAAATGACCTGAAAATAACATAGAGAACATGTCCTTATCGTGTGATCTTGAATAGCATAACAATTTGTGATCTGAGAAGTATCCATGAAAATTCTTACAAAATAATTATGTCAATATTATCATGCATATAAATCATAAAAAATTAGAAAGAGGAATACCGCATTGCGGTTTTCAATATCCAAGATATCAGTCTATTACAAAAATAATCTCTATGTATGTTATTAAACTTTGGGAGAAGGAACATCAGTTACATGATGGAGGAATGATCTACAAATAGAAGGGAAGAAAGGAAATTTCAATGGTGGAGACCTTTCCTTTCGCTGGCACAAGGCCTCATCATAGCAATAAAATCTATTTATAATTCGAATCAGTTGTCAATTGAATACAAAGATTGGAAGAAGGAAATATTTAAAATTACCAGAACTGCTACTAATTTGATCACCCACTAGCTTAACCACCCCAGAAAATTCAGATTTTGTTGCTCCCTTCCTCTCCCAGATCTGGAGTTATCCAAAAATTTACCTTCCAAAAACGTGTAGAGAAGAAAATTCTCGAATAAGCACACCGATTGTATTTTTCTTGCAAGAACCAAGTAGAACGATAAGACCCAAGATTCAAAATTATACTTGAGTTTTAAAGATTGAAAGGTACCTCCCAATTTGACAGACAGACTCCCGAAAAAGACAAAAAGCCTCTCAAAGCAAGAGGAGAAGATGCCTCAACTAGGTCAGAAATTGTAGAATTTGGTTAGATGAAAAGACCTCTTGTATGTGGTCTTGGAGTTCGAACTTGGGAACCAAATCAAGAAGCCTTGACAGAAAGAGAAGAAAGATCAACCTCCGACCACCGTGAAAATCGTCGATGTTCAAGTTGGCAAGTCGCAGATGAAGATGAAGAGGGCATGTTGGCAAGTCGCGGGATGAAGATGAAGAGGACAAGGCGCAGGAAGAGTGCAAGACTCGGATGAAGGTCGGGAAGAAAGGAGGAAAAGGGTTTGGAATGGATGAAATGGTGTCCCACATCTGAGAGAAGGAAAAAAACCAATTCTGCCTCGACACTTAAAACTGAAAAATGAAAATAAATTAAAAATAGATTGACCAATTAGAATCTAATTTAGTGTGGACAAGAGGGAGAGAGAGATTTAATTGACGGGGATGGAGGGGTAATTAGGTGAAGTAGTTTCTAGTGTGAAAGTTTTACGTAGATCATATATCTACTTTCTCTGCATCTTAAACCTCGAAACAGGTTTCGAGCTACGAGCACCAGTCTGCTGTTCCGCTGAATTTTTCCCAATGTAGGGAGCGTGTTCTACAATAGAACCAGTAAAAGTCTGTACGATAACAGAAGTGCAAATTAACTCGGTAATATATTAAACAGAATTTACTAGAAAGATTGCGCACACATCTGTAACATACCTTGTTACTACTGCTGCCTGGTATGGAGGAGGGACGAGATACCTGTAACATAAGTCACTTAAAATTGGATGCATACCATAAGAGGGATAATGTAGGGATCACATCCAGCAGTGGTTAGAACAGCTAGAAAAATCCAACCGCTTCAACCGCTCTATTGTCCCCACCCTTTCCCATACCTCTATTGAAACATAATTGTTTCATGTTCTTTCATCAATAGGTTGTTCCTCTCCGTTCGTATCTCGTTTCTCTTTTTTAGTCTCAATTAGGTCACAAGATTGAATTGCCCACCAAGAAGGACAAGACCTATAAGCAGCAGGAGCAACTGAAACCCCAATCTAACCTATTATCCACCCGTCCACCGGAAAGAGGAACTGTCCTAGCTAAGCATTAACTCCTCGTTTCAAGAAGCGTTAGGATATAGGAGAATGTGAGGATCATCTAATTGTTTTAAATATATTGCTACAGCTAGCAATGAACTGGACCACAAATTTATTAAAATGAAGCTTAATTTGAGCTAATCTGGTATCATATAGGCAGAGGATCTAAAAGTAATGTGCTAACTCTAATACATCTGCTCTAGAAATTGGAATCACTTGTAATTATCTCGAGTTGAGACCTCAATGCACTTGGCAATCACTGCCTGCCACTATTAATCTATGAACACTCTTTAGCGAGCTTAAGTGTTGTTTATGGAGAATAGAAACGACAAAATGGGAAAAAATTATATACTCCTGTTGTTGGAGCGACTAAACAACAGTGCTTATGTTTCGCATGGTAAAAGGTCCAAATCTTAGACATTCTATATGATCTCATGCTCTCACTAATTTTCATGTAATGGTGACACTTAATATTGTTGAAAACTTGGATCAAAGATTAAATATGCCCATAATTCAATAAATAGAAGATTATGGTGACTACAAGAAGCGATGAAGCATACTTTATTATCAGCGGTAACTGGAGCCTGAACTTTCTCCTTTACTTCCGGAAGCTCCCAAACCTCATTTTTCATACTGTAGTCATTGAGTGCTGGACCTTTGCCATCTGAAGATCCATCTGAATCAGTTTAATGAAGGAGGAATCAGACTACATATAAAAGAAAGTACATCCTACCAGTACAGTAACTAATATGCCTAACAAAACACACATTTACAAATACAAATGATTTCAATGATGTTGAGAATCTGGAAAAAATTCTTCCACTGTGGTAAAAGATGAAATACCAAGGGTCCTATATGAACTGATGTTTCCATTCATATTAATAATCAACACAAGAAAATAACTGAAAGGTAATGTCTCTGTCATGACGCTAATTTAAGACAATTGGTTATAACTTAATCAACAGTTTCATACACATGTAACTCAAGTTTGTATCTACATGTAAAGACCCAATACTTGTGCTTACATTCCTTTCAGATGTCCTAGACCTGCAAATGAGTTTAAAAGATTTGAGATAGATAGGCGTTAACCGTCAACCTTTAACACAAACTTCATTCGAAAATTTTGCATACCAACGAGGTCCAACTAAGCAAACCAAAAAAATAGACACAGACGTGCATGTAGAAATATTGTAGGCACCTGCTATTAAGTTAAACAACTTAAAATTGTTAATTTCAGTTAACAATTTGCACCTAATTATTCCTCCATACCAGATAGAATACAAAGAGCCCCCAGGGCACATCTCCCAGTGGCAAAAGAGAGGGATGGAAAAGTGTTCAACGCAGTCAGGTGCAGGGTTCGAATCCTGAAATAATGAGTTTGTGCCCTGTGACAAGCGTGAGTTATGACTTACCACACCTCCACCCTGGCTCTGGGAGGCATAACTTGCTATTTACCTCCTTAACCAATGGTCCAGAGCAGGGTCGGTTAAGACCCTTAAGGTGTGGGCTACACCTTTTTTTTTTTTTTTTTTTTAGAATACAAGGAAGTCAACTGTCAACTAGGATGAGCCTCAGACACAATTAAATGTCATATATAGCCCACATCTTTATTAAATTCACTCGGATCAAGGAGCTTTTCGTGCTCAAAAATCTTCTACTTTTCCTTAATATGTTATGGCCAAGATTTTTAGTGCTTTTCTGCCAAAAAAAAGTCTTTAAAGGAACTAGTAGCCCATCAATCTAGGAAATAAGATCCACGAAGCAATAACAAGGTCAAAACACAAATCAACAGAAAGCATTTCTACATACTAGCAATACAATGTGCATTGTCCAGGGGTCATGATTAAGTAACTAATAAATGAATTTCACAATAATAATCACTTAATTACAGAAGTTCCAAGGACTGTGAACCCTTAATTTTAAAGTTCACTTTCATACTATATTATTTTTCCTACAAGTACAACTACGTTGCAAGGAGATTTTAATAAATCAATGTACCTCTTTATAATGATAAAATGGGTCCATCCAAAAATATGGTAACATATTGGTTTATACTTTCAAGGTTTTCACTGGAAGCTACATGAGGTAGAACAGTACAAATATAGTGCATTATGTTCAATGAGAAACTCGAGTTATATGTTCAGTTACTTTCCTTCATCAAAATATCTAGGAATGACATGGTGCATAACTGCATATGCATGTGAAATTATTATGCATAATAAGATCAGTTGCCTTCATCTCAATAACAACATACGGTAATACGTAAATTTGCATATAGATTACAAATAATGATTGAATGACATATACCTTTAGATATTGATTGCAAGTTTGCATCCTCGACCTGCATCATGCAGTTCAGCAAAAACGCCAATTAGGTAAAATTAAATGGCCTTGCCATGCAAGGCAACACAGTTTATAGAGAGTTTACAGGGATGGCAAAGAATAAAACAGAAGAATATAAAATGATTCTAAGTGAAATGCTGTATGATCTACAGAAGTTCATACAAAAATAAGTTCCCGGTTATAGACAAAGTCATTTTCTAAGTGAAACCCTGTACCTTTGAACTTCTGACTTCCTGGTCAGTAAAACTTTGAATTGTATTGAAAGCCAAATCATTTTCTATCTGATCATCTTTGTTAAATTCATTGGCTTTTTCAGCTTCTTCTTCCTGTTGTTCAAGTTCAGCAATCCGTGACAAGATGCGTGTATATTCATCGTCTTCAATTGAAGCTTTTGTGTTGTCTGCCTCAAGAAAATATAAGGGAATCAGATTTTGGATTCCTTAAAATTTCAAACGTTGTCAGTACTGAGATCTTGATCTAACAAAATTGCAACATGGCAATATCTGACACAGAATCACAAGCCTAAAGCAAATAGAGGAGAAAATCTTTCATATCTTTAATTAGCAAACATTATATATGGGCAAGGCAGTGTCATACTAAACATTCCATTTTTTTCTTCTCTCTATACTATATGACAAATATGTCATTGCATGTTTCATCCTATCTTTTTTACGTTATTATATGTCTTCTTTCCCTACTGATTTCTCAATTTGATCATGGGGAGATACCAATAAATATATCTCTCCTGAATGTGTCCCCTTTGATGCCATAATTGCACTATTACCAATTTCAATGTAAGAAACACAAGTCCCAAATATCACATTAAGTCAGAACACCAAGTATCACGCTTCGAAAAGGATTTGTACCACAAGTTTTCCAGCTTCGTTTCACATATCCATGTCAAAAACACCACATTGTTGAATTTGGGAGAAATGGCAAACTAGTTTTGAAAACAATATCAGGATTCAGGCTAATAAAAGACCAACCTGAAAAATATTCAGATTAAAATAACCAAAAAGCTTGTAGAACATATGCACATCGGTTTTTCCTTCTGCAATGGACGTCAAATTTCCACCAAGAAAACTGTATTTCGTATAATTCTATCAAATCAATAACTAGAATCCATTCTTTAGCATATAGATGGCTGTTTCCCTTCTTATTTTGTTTCACTTAAAAATATATACAAATAAAATACAAGTTTCATTTCTGATAAGAAATACAAACAATGGCATCCATCATATATATATCAACATATGGAAAAAATAAACCAATGAATTATTAGATTCACAAAGCTCGATAATTCATTGCCCAGAGAGGACGCGGAATCCTACCTGTTGAATGTACCACTTCTGAAGGACTTTCCTCAACATAATCTTCCCTTATCTCTACAAGACCATCCTGTCAAACATTACACGGAAATATAAAATCAAACAGCTAAAATGAAATGAACAGCAAAAGTTATGGAAAATAGAATAACCAACTGAACAGTACTGAAATATTCCCTTCTATTACTTTTTCTTAAATCATACAAAGCCCAACCAAATCGAGATGGGCAAGCTTCTAAACAAAGTTCCAGCAAGAGAATTCCCCGTGTGCCAAGACTAAATCGGCAGGATTCCAAAAGATAACCAATTCGATACAATTTTGACATGGTCAAATTACATGAAATGAAATTTCTTATACTACAAAATCAGAGCACATATTGATTCATTTTAATCAGGGCAGAAGTCCAAACAAAAACTCAACTATATAATTTTCCCCATAGTTCTACATCAGAAAGAAAATAAACTTCAGCTGCATATAACACGTCACCCCTCATCTTCGTGGTCCATTCACGATTCAGTTCAAATTTCAACTGTTTGCCACAAACATTATCAGACTGAAGCTTGTGCATGCAACTAGTTTACGGGGCCAAAAGTATCTGTAAAATGGAAATTTAATAGACTTGGATGAAGAACCCATTACAATGTTTCATCACATCTCAGATTTGATCTTCATCTAGACAGTTTTTCTGGTCATTCCCATTCTCCATGAAAAACCATACCTAGATCATAGAGCCAAGTTTGTGAACATAATAAAATCATGTAGGCATGTTCTTCCATAGTTTCAGATTATTTATGGACATATATACAGACATAGACATCTTCGGTGCACCCAGATGGAATGGGGAAAGTGAAAAAAAGGCCTTTTCTAATAAGATGGCAAGTGTGAAACAGGGACTCCAACCCTACTTGGAGAAAAATATTTCGGACATGGTTTGTGAAATACCATTTAACATCAAAGTGATGGCCAGTTAAGAAAATAGTGTTACACGTCCATTAAGAATTAACTTTCTCTTCTTTGATTTATTTGAATAACTAATACTTATAGCTCACTAAAACACTAATGGAAACCTGAATGTTCTAAAAAATGGTTAGTATTTGCTGGCTAGTCAATTTTTAAAGCAGAGAAGAACTACCTTGATATAATTATTTATGGATAATTTGAATTAAAAGAACTCAACTGGTGGAGAGCAAACTCCACCACCTATAATATAATTAAAAAAAACTCCACCACCTATAATATAATTAAAAAAAGAAAAAGAAAAAGGAAAGGAAAGGAAAAAAAAACAATAACCACTCACAAAATTGAAGCTTACCACTGCATCTGAAGCTGTAGCCTCAAAAAATGAAACCTCAGCCTTTAAATCCTGCATCACAGCCTTTACAGATTCGAGTTGGTTCTTCAGACCTTTACCTCTTCTTTTCAAGATATCAATCGTTTGCTTGGATGTTCTTTCAACGTAGTGGTCTACTCCTAAAAGGACCTGAACCAAAGTTGGAATTTGGAAACATGTAATGTTAAATATAGTAATTTCAAATTATCCAGATCCAGAATACAAATGAATCATCAGAGCATATGCAAAAGAGATTAATATCTACTCCCATTTGCTTTAATTACGAGCAATTTCCATCAATCTATTTAAAATTTAATTTCCCAATCTAGTGTGCCATGCTACATGGTTAAGAATAAACTTAAGTGTATTGGGTCAATATCTTAATATATATCCTTTCCACAACAGATATTAGCTTGATTATTTCAAGAAAAAATGAACTATATTTATCCATTTCATAAATTATATCCAATTTTCAAAATTAAATTCCTAGCCAAAATCAAACCTATAGAAATTTTCATTCAAGAAAATTTGATCAGGTTAAAGCATCCAAAAGTACATCAAGTACAGACGACAAACATATTCGCACAGAACTGTTCTTTCTCGAATGCCAAAGGATCAAATATCATATTGTCCCCAAAAAGCCCATTAAATCAAGATAATGTACAGTAAATGCCTAATGATTGTGTAATTCTATAATTTATACTATTTGACTGTGACTTTTTCACAAACAGAACGTAAGCATGTAAAACATTATTGCAGGCATTTAAACAAAGGTAAAAAAAAAAAACTCGTAAACCGAAATTGAAAATTTAACTACCATAGTTACAGGCATTACCATAAACTCATTGGTCTGAATCAATCGACCAGGGAAAAAAGCCGCCTTGCCAAATGGAACCTATTCACCAACACACACACAAAAGTACAATCAGCATATACATATACAATTACAAATTCTTTTTTTCTTCTTCTGGGGGAGTAGAAGTTTAGAACATTACCACGATGTTGTGGTGGAGTTCATCGGGAAGTTTCTGTACAAGGTTTATGAGGTTGGTGTTCTCATTCATGAAGCCCTTGAGTTGATCAAGTTGCTCTTGGCTCTCAGATATAGTGTCCTGCACACGCCTAGATGCTTTATGGGCTTCCTCTGCCGGAAACAAGGATGATATTGGTGTAACAGTGCCCTTCTTCATTGCTGGGTTCTCCGCCATTGCTTTTTCAGCTGACAATATTTTTAAATAGTTAAAACCAGACAGAAAAACAATAAACAAACTAGCCCAAGATTAAAAAATTTCACCACCAAAAAGGAAAGGGACTAAGAATCAAATTCTAAGCAAAACTCTTGTTAACCTTTAGCCAAACACTTTGGCCGCAGAAATTTGATTGTTCAATATATCAACACCAAACTGCTCTTTCAACATTTTTTGAAGTTCAGATGAGTAGATTCAAGTATGTGGCACCTTCACGGTTTATATAAGCAGAAAATCAATAGACCATCAACAAAAACTAATCTCTCTATTCCACGCCAAAGAGGTTTACGGTTCAACAGCTCGATATTTGATTACTTTTTTTTTTGGGATTTTAATGTAAATTATTGTTGTGTAAGGTGAGATTCGGATAGCACAGTTCAACTTTTTTGGGTAAACTAGATATGGATTAAAGAAGAATGAACAAATTAGACCTAGTCAAACAGGGGCGGATCCAGGATTTCTTATTGGACCGAGCTAAACTCGGAGAGGAGTGTTAGTGTGGGGAGTTGAAAGGGGGTGCGCCCCCCCTCCCCCCCAAAAAAAAATTTCCAACCATAAACAAATAAGATAATAGAATCCACATCATTTGGTTGATCACATTTTACAACTAGTCAAAGTTCCAACAAGATCTTGAAGGTGTTAAATACAATTGCAATAGATATGATGGCAAAACCTAAAGCTCCAGTGCCAGAAAAAATTAGAGAAAGTACACGATTTTGCCCTTACTTTAAAGTAAGTTTTCATATTATTATTATTATTATTATTATTATTATTATTATTATTATTATGTTGTTGATGTAGATATTTTTCTGGTTCTTATTAGAATAATTTCATTCTTTCCGGATTGTGTTGGAGCTATTGACAGTACCCATATTCCAACAATGGTAATTGGACATGATGTTTAGCAGTTATCGTAATCGTCATGGTACAATTTCACAAAAATGATTTAGTCGCTTGTAATTTCGATTTGAAATTCATTTATGTCCTTAATTGGTGGGTGGGGTCTGCACATGATTCAAAAGCATTGAATGATGCTTTATTATCAAGAAGAAACGGACTTAAAGTACCACAACGTATGCTCTGTCTATTTTTAATTACATATTTGGTGGTTCGACTCATAATTGTAAGTTTTTAGGCAAATATTTGTTGGTAGATTGTGGATTTCCAAATCGGCGTTAATTTTTAGCTCCATTTCAAGGCGTTCGCTATCATCTTCGAGATTTTTCAGATCGAGGCGTGACCCTGAAAATGTAAAAGAGTTGTTCAATCTTCGACATGCTTCCTTGAGAAACGTAATTGAACGGATATTTGGAATTTTTAAATCAAGGTTCACAATTTTTAAAACAGCTCCTCCATTTTCATATACAATACAAGCAAGCTGGTGTTAGCTTGTGCGGAGTACATAATTTTCTACTTAATGAGTGTCATTCTGATAAGTTTTCAGTTGAACTAAGCGCATGTTTGATAATGTGAAAAAATTTGATTTTATTTGTTTTTTTAGGTTTTTTATGGATGTGTGGCTTAAAAATGTTTCAAAAGTCAAAAATTGTGGGCTTGACTAAGAATGGATGGTTGAGATTGAGTTTGAAAAGTTGTGGTATAATTTTTATCATTACCAAACAACCTCTAAATGATGAAGTTCCATCAACTCCAAGATGATCAAGAGGACAATTTTGGACCAATTTATGAGAGTCAAGAACAACGTAGAGAGCATGCTAATGAGTGGCGAGCTACTATAGCTACCAATAAGTGGAATAATGTTGGGCATGTTGATTAGTTAATTTTTCTTCACGGATTGTTTTTACAAATATTAGTACTTGGGTTATTTATTTATGTCATTGAGTTGACTAACAATGATACGTTACCTATATATTATTAAATGTAAGAAGTGCATTTATGAACATAGTACAATTTTTTTGGAGTCGTTATCGAACGTGATTTTATTTTTCCCATTTTTTAATCACGAATGTTTCTCTATCCTAAAACTATTTATCTCTCACGCCTTTTTTTTAATTCACTTGACATATAATATAACGATTCACATTCACGCCTTAAGAAAATTAATCTAAATTGTTCAAGTTTTTCAATTAAAAAAAAAATTCTGTAAAAGTCTATGAAAGTCTTTTAAATCAATTAACAAGAGTCTTTGAAAGTCCACAAAAGTCTTTTAAATAAATATCCATAAAAAACTTTGAAAGTCCATACAAATCCACACAAAAAAATTTAAATGTCTTTCAAAATCTTAATTGAATAAACCCCCCCCCCCCCCACCCCCCCCAAAATCATATAATGCCATATAAATTTATAACCTATACCATATTCCCAAAATCAAATAACACACTAAAAATCTGATAATCTAAATTCTAATAATATCTAAATCACAATAATCTAAAATTGACCAAGCCAAATCATATTATCTATAATCTAATCACATTCAAAAAAATCAATATGAAATTAAAATTCAATTGCAGACAGTGGTGCACAGTTGCACTAACCTTGCAGCTGGTGCCGCTGGTCCGTCCTTGGCCTTGCAGTTGCAGACTCGTCTAGACCGCAGTACTAGTTGCACTGGTCTGGGAGAGAGGGAGTCAGTCAGTGAGTCACAGAGTCAGGCTGCAATTGGAAATATGATATGCATTAATCATTTATTGAAATTGGAAAGGAAGAAGAAAAAAATACAAAATGTTAATTATTTAATTTCCCCAACCAACCTCTGAAATTCAGAGAAGATTAGAGCATCTCTAATGACCTATCAATTGGGAAAAAATATATTACCGCGTAAGAAAAACAAATAATGACGTGGGAGAGAGAAAATGACCATTGGATTCACTATCTATTTTTTCTCAATATGGGTGAAATAATTATCTAATTAAATGCTACATTTATCAAAATATTCATAAACATTAGAGATGTTCTTAGAATTAGAAAATTTCAATTTTGTCCAAAAAGGCAAGAACCCTAACCTGTGCGAGATTGAGTCGAGAAATGAGGAATGAAGGATTCAAGGAGTGACTGGGACACTGGGTTGGATTTGGAAGAAGAGCAGCCAGCAGGCGTTGGGCGAGGAGGAGGTGCGGCGCTTGCTCGCTGCTTGGCTTCGGTAGCGGCCTCCTTCAGATGCAGCATGAAAATAGACTAGCCTAGGAAAATTGGCTGCTGGTTTTGGTGGACTCGTTTGGGCCGAGCGATAAATATGGGCCTAACTAATACCAATATATTTTTGAAAAAAAATAAATAAATAAGGTAATTATAAGTATGTATTTGTTTTTCCTTAAAATGAGTTTTTTGTCACATCCGAATTTGGCAGCTGTCGGTCCCATGTATTTATTTGGTTGAAAGCGTTGAAGGTGACTGACAAAAACACTATTCCTGACTGTTAATAAACTATATTTCCCAAATCGTCCTCTTACAATTTTGATCATTTGGTGACACAACTTTTGATAGGGGGTAATTTAGTCAAACTGATTTTCAATGGCTACTTTAATTCCTTTCTCGTCTGACACAATTGCTATTTTGCAGGTATTATTTTAATATATTTTCACTTACAGAAATGCAAAAACTCTTTTTAAGGAAAAACAAACACAAGCTAAATGTAAATTTCAAAATTAAATGTAAATTTCAAATTTAAGTTGAAATTTGTATAATTTCAAAAATCATGTTATAATTAAGATTAATTAATCAAATTAAATGATTATCTATATTTTATTGATTACAAACATTAAGGTCACAATATAAAATCTCAAATCACAAAGTACAAATCTTTTAAGTCACATATTTAAGATCACAATTATTTAGAATAGCAAGTCACAACCACTATTTTTTAGATCACAACCTATCACCATCATTTTTAAGGTCACAATCATCCATTTTCAAGGTTACAACAAAAAAATTGTATGTCACATTTATATTTCAAGGTCTCAATCCAGCCCACACCACCCTCACCTCACCTCACCACTCCAAACCAGCACCGGCACCTCACCACTACCCTCAACACCGTGCCGCCACCAGCCACTGTCAGTGCTACTACCACCACCACCACCACAACGAGAGCCTCCTGCATTTAACCTCACCACTGACACCACCAGTCACTTCCACTGCAGCTGCCGCCACCATTCAAACAAAACTGTGGCAAAATTCAGGTGACAACAACACCACGCGATGACGACCTTCACTATGAATATCCAGGCACTGCCGCCAAACGGAAGTCGCTATAGCCGAACAAAAGCAACAAACCCGATTTGTAAAACAAACCCTAACCTTCCACGTCACGCTGCCACTAGATTCGGGGAACGCGGCGCAGCCAGCACCACTGTTGAGCACTGCCGCGACCATCGAGGTTGTCATTGTCCTTGCACCTAGAGTTACGTAGTGCCACGCCGCCATCCCCTAGTGGTGAACTGTGATGGAAGAGAGATGGATATATAATTTTGAAATCAGAAAGTAGAGTTAGGTTAGTTTATTTATAATTATAAAATTTTATTATTAAAATTTATAATAATCACCTGATAATTGAAGTTATACAAGTTTTATCTTATATATTTGAATTTGACTTTTAAAAAACAAGTTAGGTTGTAATTTCCTCTATATTTTTTTAGAAAATTATTACATGATCCCTGTTTTTTAACTTCACAATGCAAAAACAAGATTTATAAGTTATATATACAAAATTTAAGATATAATTCAAATTATTTTAGATTAAATTAATTTCTATGAACCATTAATATCCACTCCATCCACCAACCCCACCCAATTGAATCGGTTAGATTTAATAAATTGTAAATGAAACCATTACCGCATCATCTTCGACTTTTCACTGCCAAAGAAGAATTCGACCGCCGCGTCTTCACCACCTCCGGCGAGCACCACCTCCCCCACTTCACGCTACAACACGAATCGACGTTCAGAGCAACAGCAGTGAGTAGCGACACGCAGCGTCGATATTTACGTTTTGGTTTGTGTAAGCTATGTGTGTGGTTGCAGCGACGGGCGTCTGAACTGTCTGTATAATGGTTATTGCAGCGGTTATTGGAGGTAGTTACGGTGGTGAAGTGGTGGTGGTGATTGAGGTGGTAATGAGTTGCAGTGTGTATGGATCTATGTACTCATTTGAAGCAGCATTGTTTAGGTGACGGCGGTGGTGATGTTAGTTGTGCTGGTGTAGAGGCTGCGTGGTGGTGTTAGTGAGGAGGAGGTTGTAGATCTGGAGGGTGATGTGGGTGGTGGTGGTAAGTGTTTTGAGAGCTGTAATGTTTAGGCGGCGTTGGTGATATCGGTGGTGGTGTTTAGATGGTGTCGATGCTATAGACGCTGTGATAGTGGTGGTGATGAGGAGGAGGAGGCGACTGAGCTGGAGGTTGTGGTGGTAATGTTGGTTGAGGTTACGGCGTAGGTGGCGGTGGTTGTTCACCTGATATCTCGCGATGCGAGATATCCCCGCAAGTGCACGGGTCGTGAGAAGTAATAAAGTGGACCTAAGAGTCTGGATTATCGTCCCACGATGACTGCTATTAAGTACCGAAATATGTTAGTTCCTAACTCTATTTGAACGGACGAATTTGTTTGAGATTGTTAACTACAACTAAAGAATTAAACTAAAGAAATAAAATTGCGAAATTGCTTTTGTGTTTAAATACGATTGTAAAGTAGTTGGGAATCCCGATTTCACCTAGCCAATTATATTAACTCTAATTCAAGTTTTATTTCCTAATTATGCATTCGGTCGAATTCACTAATTTAAATTGAAATTCCTCTATCGAGTTTAAATCAATTCTACCTAAATAAGTCAACCATGTATCTCTACAGAGGGTCCGAATATTCTTTATCTAAATGCATAACACGCAAGAATTCACACACGACCGCGATAATAACACGAGTATATCTCTATCTCTTGTTCAATTACTGGATTTATTACCACGTTCTAAATTATTAACTCACCTCTCGGATTATGGAAATAACTCAATAAATCATGAATTGGTGATCAAGCAATTCAAGCATTAAGAACAATAATAAATCAATACATGCAACAAAGCGTTAAAACAAGGAATATGGCATTAAAATAATTAACTAGGCTACATCGTTCATCCCAACGTTAAAATTAGTTACACATCATCATGAAATAACAAAAACAGTAAAAATAAACGTTCATTGAAAAACAAGATAAAGAATGGAAAGATTGCACCAATTATCAATTCTTCAACTGTTTTCAATTCACGCCCCTCTGCGATGTTGGAATCTCCAAGGATTTGATGTTGAATTCACAGTTGTGGCTCGTTCTTTGGAGAGGCAAAGGTCTGATTTTCGTGCAAAGAGGTTGTATTTATAGTTGGTGAAGAGATCAAGTTGAAGAAGGAAAGAAATTCATCAAATCCGCGCGCGAGTCTTTTTTGGTATCTGCACAGCGTTCAGTATTTCGACCATATCTTTCTCTTTCCTTATCTGATTACGATGATTAAAATTGCGTTAGAAAGATAACTTAAAGGGCTACAATTCTTCTTGAAATATAATTTTCCTAATTCGAACGTTTACTCCCCCAAATTTTGGTCTCAAAGTCCGACTAGAATTCTGTCCAGAATCTTCTAGGATTGGAATCAATTTTATGGTAATATTCTTATCATATTCCATTCCTTTTTGACTTATACTTGCATCCAATTAACTCCTAAAAATCCTCAAAATATCTTCTTATTATCCAAATCAATCATTGGATATTTGCAAGTTGGTACCTCATGTTTAATTTGCTTTTCAGTCCTTCAACTTCCAATTGCAACAATATAGTCCACATACTTTGGAATCTTCTCAATTCGCTCGTTTCAACTCTCAATTCCTTTAACTGGGTCCTTCAACCTCTGATTTGTTTACTTCGCCACATTGCATCTTTCCGGTTGACGTCACAAACTTATCAATTGCTCATTTTAGCTCCAATTAACATCCAATTATGCATTTTTCTCATCAATTACTTCATTCTTCATCTTTTGAGATATTTTCTGCAAAGTAAACAAATAAACACAAATTAAATAGCATATATTCTAAAACGATAATAATTTATTCTAATTTAGACGTACAAATAAGTGTATAAAATACACTTATCAGTGGTAGTGGTAGTGGTGGGAGTTTGGTAGTCATCGATGGTGGTAGCGACGGTCGTGGTGGCGGTGGGTTGTGTTGACGGTTGTGATAACTTGATTGTGACCAATTATAGGTAACGGTGACTGATTAATAAATAAGTTGTGACTACAAATTGTAAAAATTGTGACTCGTAAAATCGAGATTTGTGACCGAGAAAAAGTTGTGACCTACAAAATTCAAGATTTATGATGGATAAATAGTTTGTGACTTACAAAATTTTGTAAATTTTGACCGAAAAATAAGTTGTGATATAAATTTTCAGAATTTGTGACCTATAAAATTTGTGACTTGTGAGTCTTGACCCATAAGAGAGTTTGACCGATTAATTTGATAATTTGTGGCAAAAAATTAAATTGTGACATATAAAATTTGTAAATTGTGACCAAGAAATAAATCGTGGCTAATTAATTTGATAATTTGCGACCTTTAAAATCTGTGACTTGTGACTATGACCATAAATTGTATAGCTGTGATCTTATTTATATAATTGCCAATTTAATTATATATTTTTTAACAAAAACTTGATTTTTGAACTAAAAGAACAAGTTTCTTAAATATGAAATTTTATCTTTAAAATTCCTTACTTATGTATTTTGTTCATATTTTTGGGTTAATTGCACAAATTACTGTATTTACATAACAAAAATGATTTTTACTATACAAAAGAAAATTATGCAAAATACTTCACTTCCCCACTACCTACCAACTACCATTGATTTCCATCTTCCCCACCGCCCACCACCTCTTGCGCACACCAACTCACTGTCTCCACCACCGAACCACCACCTTAACCACCTGTTCAATCTCGTTTCTACCCCGAAAATCGGTTCTGCATAACGGTGCCTGTGGGGGTATGTCCGGCCTTCGCAAAATCAGTCCTAGTTTCCATGGAAATTAGATTTTCAGACGGAGGAGCTGAACCCCCAGAACCAATTCCAAGAGAATAAAAGGTCGTCACTTCCTTTTCCTTATTTTTCTTATTGATTTTTTTAGGATTTTCCTTGTAGTAGTACTCTTCATCAAGATTATTAATATTGATTTCCCTAAAGGAGTAGTTTCTATTTATGCTTTATGATGATGATGACGACATTGTCGTGGCTTGTCCACCGTTGAGAGCTCCTCTCGACACTTCCATCTCCTACTTTGATTATCCCTCTTCTTTTCATTGGCTTGTCGTAGGACGTTACATTTGGGAAATGGGTTAGAGAGGAATGAGTTTGGTTTGACAATTTGACGAGTGGGATGAAATTAAGCTTCTGGTTGACAATGATAGTGTAGAAAATAGTGTATGGAATATGTTTGAGACAAAATATCATAAAAATTTGTAAAGTATCATACTATGATCCCTAAAAGTGGGGTTGTGTGTGTATGTGTGTGTGTGTGTGTATATATATATATATATAACTACAAACCTAAAACAATCATTTTTTAAAGTTAACAAACTTAAGATTTCTTTTTAAAAATCAGGTGTTAATAATAATATATAAATATAATGTTATATATTGTTGTGAACCGCAAGTGTACGAATCGTACAAGTAATAAAGTGGACTTTAGAGTCCGGATATCGTACCACGAGGATTGAATAAATTGTATTTTATATCAAATTTCTTAATCGAAACAAAGAAATTCAATGGTGATTTGCTTAAATGAATATGAATTAAGAATCAAACTAAGAGAACAATAAAGATTTGATTTTCATGAAATAAATGAAAACAAGCGTATTGGAAATTGAAAATTCACTTTAACTCTATCATCTATATTTTGACTTAATTTTTTAACTACAATTCATGTGATTTTGAAAATTCGTGTTCCTAATGTTATTTGAGTCATCTATCGAGGATGCATTAAAAAAAATTTCTAAAATATAATCCGACTATATCTCTATGATGAATTGAATATTTAGAAAACCATTTTAGTTTTTTGAACACTTTTAAAGGATAACACAAGATATATGTGGTATATCACTATACCACTATCTTCTATCGGACCTCGTGATAATTAAATATGTCTAACGTTCTTCTACTCTCTCTATTAAAGAAAACGCCACACAATTATACAATAGTTGGTCAAAAATTTGCATAAGATAAAAATGCACGTTTTAATTAACTACTTAAACCCGTGAATTATATAAATTAAACACAAGTCAAAACATAGAATCAAAATATTAAAGTTTCATCACAACATCCAACACAAAACGTTTAGCCTAAATATATAATTGAAAATAAATTTCAAGATAAATGAAAAGAGGTCACCCCGTTAATCTCCTTATTCTTGTATCTTCAATCTTACTTTTGTCTTCGCGTGAATTCCTCGACAACTGAACAACAATTTGGCAAGAAAACTCACAAGGTTGGATAATTCGTGCCTCATCTCAGGTATATATAGATTTTTGCAAAGCCTAGGTCAAAAGATGAAAACTCAGTTGCAATTTACGTAAAAAGTCCATCAGTCGACCCAGCAGAACAAGCGCACAGCCGCGCAGTAGAATATCACGTGGCAGCACAACTTTGTGTTTTCGATTTTGTTGATTTGCATGGTAGTCATGCGACCACGCAGCTATGGATCCCGCGACCGCATAGATTAACGACTTTTGTGCAATTTTAATTTTTGTTCTTGTTTAAGTTAGTCCTCCTTCTTTATTTGCATCCAAATCCTCCAACTTTCAATTGTGACAATTTGGCCCATATATTTTTGATTTCTCCTATTTTCTTATTTGTTCTTCTCAATTGACTCTTTGCACTTCTTCATGTCTAAAATTTAGCTCAAATAATCATCCAATTCTTCAATATTTGCATCACTTCTTCAACTTTGGGTAGTTTTTCTGAAATATAAACAAATATATACCAACTGAATGAATATTCTCAAATAAACATATAAAATCCTACTTTTGCATATAAATAAGTGCATAAAATATTACACTTATCAACACCCCCAAACTAGAACTTTTGTTTGTATTCGAACAAAATAAAACTAAACTACAAAGTAAAAAACGTGCAAAATTACAAATATTTTTGGATTTGTAAATTTGTTTACCATATGCCTCAACAATCCAAATCATCATCACACTTTAGCATAAAACTTTAAACAACACAATAAAAATATTTTTATCTATCCATTACTCGACTTTAATGTGTGTGTGAATAGCAATAAATCAAATTCAAACTTATGCAACTTAATTCTCATTAAATCATTGTTTGGTAGTACTACTTTTTTTAGATTTTAATAATCTAATTCAAAGTAAATATTTAATCTTAACCACACTTTTTATGAGGTTCATAACTTTTCAACCATATATCTCATTAACTTTTATCAAAATCTACCAATGAACTGATTTTTATCAATATCAAACGGAAGCTAAAACTCATTTTTAACCACACTGCATTTTTATAGGATTCACTACTTTCCAATTTCCAACTTCTTTCCAACTATACATCCTCTCCAAATAATAAAAAATAAAAAAAAAAAAAAATTATTACAAATAAACCCCCATCCAAATTCTCTCCATGAGACTCGAACCCAGGTTGCCAAGCCTACGGGAAGGGCTGCCAACTACTAGGCTAATCCCTCGGTCTCTCAAAAATTCAAATTTAATATGTAATATCTTGTACCAAATGTGCTCTTCAGAAAAATTGATTCTTGAAAAATCAATTTCATATGGATAAGTGATAAAGTATTATGTCTTATGGGTTAAACAACCGCGTCGATTTTATGAATTGAGATGCATAGATAATTTCTTAGTATATAAAGTTAAATGTATTTGCAATATACATTCGTTAAAATTTAATTAAAACTAACATTTTATGTTACTTAATTTGCTACACTCATTTAAATATATAACCACATGTATTTAATTTGTAAAGTTAAAGTAAATATGAAATGAAATATTTATTTAATAAATTTAAATATCAAATATTATAATAAGATAGTTAGTACCATTCTAATAGTACTATTTCGGATAGTGATAAATTATTTGTGATAATCTAGAAATTATATTTTGAAAATATTAATTACATCAATAATCATTAAAATTGAATATTATGCAAATGATTATTGAAGTATTTTTTTAAAGTAGTAAGTTATTTAAGTTCCTAATTATTACAATTATGGCAACTTAGTAAAGAAAAAAAATGGCCCCTATTAGGTACACTTTTTTCAAACCCTCATTTTCAACTAACATTCTATTAATAAAAATTTACATATAAATTAAAAAAAAAAATCATACTTTTTAGTTTTTAACAGTTCATTGTACCAAACTTTACTGTTACGAAATACATTACTTGAAATAATGAGTCTCAAACACGTGCTTAAGAACTTGTTTGGTAAAGGTAAAAATTTCATCATAACTTTTCAAACTAAATCTCAACTATCCATTCTTAGTCAAGCTCACAAATTTTGACTTTTCAAACATTTTTAAACAACATATTCATAATAATAATTAAAAAAAAAACCCCAAATACAAAAAAATTTCACATTATTATAAAACTCGTTTTGCATATATAATGAGGGCTCAAACAATGACTAAATATGCTAACAAGATAAAAACGTAATTCATAAAAGAAGAGTAGTTCCCAAAAACAGAAAAAGAAGGGGGATGAAATAAGAACGTTTATCAATCTATTTTCCTTTTTTTTCTTTTCGTTTTAATAAAATTCTGAGCGTATATCACAAATATATCTATTTTTTTAACTTATTAAAAATTTCATTTAAATATAATTTTTCTTTTCCACTTTAAGTTTTAAATCAATTCAAATTACAATATTTAAAGAAATTCCTGGAACGATAAACATACGAACCATAAAAGAAATTAAAAAAAAAAATTAAGGTATGCCGTATGTGTTATGTATTATTTTATATTTTAACATATAAATTTAAGAGTAATAAATGATCGTGCATCATACGGGGTGTAACCCTAATTCTTGAAATACAAAAAGCGTTGACGCGACTTTCCTCTGAATCACGACAAGAACTATTGCATGCAGTGTGTAGTGTGAAGTTGCCACATATCGATTTTGCATGCTAAAACCTACACAACGAAGACACGCAATTTTAGGCCATACCATAGATCATCCTTGTCACACACTTCTCTCTCTACAATACTCTCTCTCTGAATTCTCCTCTCTTTATAACCCTCTTTGGATCTATCTCATTTTCTCATCTTGCTTCCTTTACCTTCAACATTTCATGAGATTTTTGAATTTGAATTAAGAAATTGAAAATATGGGTAGTGTTTGTGCGGATCAGCACCAGCTCAGGTTCCATCAATCCCACCAGTTGTATCACAAGAAAAACGCAAGAGAAGTCGATATTCCACCGAGAAAACTGTTCAGCCGCCGCTCCGCCTCGGCGGAGATGTTCATGGACTCCCCAAAATCCTCCGAGGATGGCCTGTTTCAGAGATTCTTGCCTTGCAATAACGTGGAGGATGATGATGATACAGACCCTTACTCCTCAGATCGTTTCAGAATGTACGAATTCAAGGTTCGAAAGTGCACTCGAAGCCGTAGCCATGACTGGACTGATTGTCCCTTTGCTCATCCTGGAGAAAAGGCCCGGAGAAGGGATCCCAGAAGGTACCATTATTCTGGTACTGTGTGTGAAGAGTTTCGTAAAGGCCATTGCAGCAAAGGGGATAATTGCGAGTTTGCGCATGGAGTTTTCGAATGTTGGCTTCATCCAATGCGATATCGAACTGAGGCTTGTAAAGATGGTAAGAATTGCCAGCGTAAGATCTGTTTTTTCGCGCACTCTACGAAACAGCTTCGTATTTTATCTGATAACTCTTCTCCTCCAATGAATTCTCCGGTTTCTATCGGAAAAAAGTACAATTATTTGAACTATTGCTGTGTTCATTGTCACTCTATGATTGCTTCTCCAACTTCTACTTTAATGTGCCTGTCTCATCTGTCATCCCCTCCATTTTCTCCACCAATTTCTCCTGTCAAAACACCTGAGTTTTCGCGACGTCGTCCACTCGAATCTTCTGCTCTTAATGAGTTTAGTTCTGGTGGGATGAGTTACAAGAATGCCTTGACTGAACTAATGGGAAATTTGGAAGCCATGAATCTGACTGAAGCTGCTCCATCACATGGGAATTTATTCAATCTTGATCATCATGAACAATCCCAGTTTTTGCTCTCTCCTTCGACCTCAAATCCTGCAGGTTCAAACACATTCTTCAATGGAGATTTTTCAAGCAGGGATTTCAGTACTGTGGCCAACAAGTACAACATCAATGAAAGTGGGCCTGATTTTGGATGGGTGAATGATCTTTTAACCTAAATAATTATGGATAAAAAGATAATGGACCACAATTAGGTGGCCATAGTGATGATGGTGATGGAGAATTTGAAGGAGATATTAAAGGTTTCTTAGTACACAAGGACCTGCACCATCCACATGTATGTACACAATCCAAAATGTAAGTATGTGTGAGAATGGGGTGTAATTTTATTTTGCTCAATGTTCTTAAGATTTTTGTTAATGTATTGAACTGTACTATATATAAGGTGTTTGTGATTCAATAATGTGGTTATTTCTGTATTATATAATCCATTCCAACTCTATTTTGCTCTTGTTATAACTTATGGTTTTTCCTGCTTAAGTTAAATTTTAATTTAATTAGTTGTATAAATTAATTAGCAGTTCGTTTAGGAAATTTGCTTGTAACCTTGGCCGATCATTACGAAGGAAAAGTTAAATGGTTAATGTCAACAATTTAAAGGAGTTTTTAAATTAAGTTACATGACAATTTTGGTGAATATATATGATTAAAAAGACATGATAAATAAAAGAAATTTACAGTGGTAACAAACTAATTAAAGATTTTTTTAAAATTTAACTTCGGTACTGGACTCTTTGTATCTTTCACCTCTTATAGATCAAATTGGCTTTCAAATGTAGGTTTATGTTTGGTAAAGTTTAAGTTTTAGTAGAATTTATAATTTACTATATATTTATACATTTAGCCCGTGTTTGGTGGGAATTTAAATGATTAAATCAGATTTTTAATATATTTGTATTTGGATAATAGTAGATGAAATATTGTGTGGTTTTACTATTTATTCATATATATTTAGCTCCTGTTTGGTGGAGATTTAAATCAGGTTTTTAGTAAGTTTTGATAAAAGTGTTTTTAGTAGATTTTGATTTAAGTATATGAAATTTATGTGGTAGAAAAATTATATATGTCTTATTAAATGAGTGATTGAAATTAATTGTTGACTTAGATTAAAATTTGGATTTTAAGGAGTATTAAATATATGTACTATCAACATAGTCGATTTTTCTAGGGAAATGATATTTCATCCCAAAAGATTTACACTTTAATTAAGTAGAGTAGTTGGTCTCTTATAAGTTCATCATTTATCACATGTTTAATGGATATAGGTTTGCACTTTTTCAACCTTTTCCAACAATCCCTCTTTGAACGAAGTACCATATCATTTTTTTGCCCGATCCATTCATCTCTCTTCCTCAAATCAGAAAGGTATACCTGCTCTATCAAGGCCAAAATCTTCCACCGTGTCTGGGTCTCCGCCTTACGTGGACACAACCCCGCCTTAAGAGCTAACCATGAATTTTTTCGACCATCGTAATCCAATTTAGAGTCCACCACCTTCGTTCGCTTGCAACCAGGGTCTCTCTTGTACGTCCACATGGCTAAGTTTGAGATATGACTATGATACCACTTGTAAAGAATTGTGGTTCCATCCCAAAAATAACATTTTTCGTGGAATAGCCGAATATCTTATAAGTCCATCATTTACCTCATATCTAATAAATGTAGAATTCATTCGCACTTTTCCGATAATTTTGACCATATTTGATATTGTTAGTAGGGACGGATCCACATCATGGCAAGCCACCGTAGCCACCAATGCTGGATCTACAGAAAAAAATTGGTTAGATTTTTTTTGAGCATTTTTTGGGATGCAACTCAGAAATACAGTTATTTGTCACCGTTCGTCCTAACTGAACAAAATTCCTGAATCTTCCTCTGACCATTAGGGCCTTAAACTTACTTTATATAAAGTTCCCTATATAAATTTTATGAATTTCTCCATATTTTTATATTTAAAAGCATTAAATATTATGAGATCCTTATTATGCGGGACTTTAGGTAATTTAGGTAACAGTTTATGTCGCTTATAGTCAATAACGATCGTGAATATCAAACAAGAACTTAGTGAGGTTTATTCAATGTGGATTTTGAATGACTTTTAAAGATTTTAAAAGATTTTAAAAGTTTATGTGTATTCAATTTAGACTTTAGAGCCACCATAATAATTTTGATGTATTTAATATAGATTTTAATGAATTTTCTAAAAGTTCATAAAAGTCATGGTGTATTGTATAAAGACTTTTAAAAATCTTTAAAAGTCCTATGTTATTCAAATAATCAATTACTTTTAAAGACTTCTAAGAAATCCTCTATATACTAACTTCTAAATATAAAGTCTTTTTATTTGTCTCTCATTAACCTTCAAAATTTAAGAGACTTTAAAAAAAAAAAAATCTTTTAAATTTAAATTTTATTTTTTCTATATTTTTCTTCTTTCATATTATTTTTAGAAACCTAAAACATTTGACTAAACAAATCATTATTTCTCTTTTCTTCAACTTTTTGTATTTTTTTCTTTTTAATATTTTTCTTTATATTTGGGCTTTCTTCTTTTTTATCGTTTTCTTCAATTTTTCTATGAAATTAAATCTAACTAAAATTCTATAAGATCTTATAGAAAAATAATAATTAAATTGCATCAAAAATAAATAATAATAAGTAAAGTAATTTTAGAATTTTCTCTAGAAATTTTTTTATGAACATAGTACAATTTTTATGTTGATATCAAACGCGATTTTATTTTTCCCCCATTTTTTTAATCACAAAGGTTTTTTTTGTCTTAAAACTATTTATATCTCTCGCGTTGTATTTTTTTTTATAATTCACTTGACATTTATTATTATTAACGATTCACATTCAAATCATACAAAAATTAATCTATTAACGTTTAAATTTTTCAATTAAAAAGTAAAAGTCTTTAAAAGTATTTGAAAGTCTTTTAAATCAATCTACAAAAGTCTTTGAAAGTACATGAAAGTCTTTTAAATAAATCTCCACGAAAATCTTTAAAAGTTTATATAAATCCATAAAAGTCAATAAAATTCAATGAAATCAATTAAAAAAAGTTCTTTGAAAAAAGTTTTTAAATGTCTTTCGAAATTTCAATTAGATAAACCCCTTAGTTCGTTCTAGGAAGAAGACAAAGTAAGCAAGGTGGCATATAATGTTGTGCATGGAGGTGGCGAACATGCAATGCAAGATGTGGCTATTAGGATTGGGATTAGAACGGAATTCTACTTGCGTACAAGTTTTATATATATAATATAATAATGATAGATAAGTTATTGTTTTTCAAAAAAAATAAAAAATAGATAAGTTATTTTAAGTTTAACGATGACGAAGTTCTACTTTTGTACAAATTCTATGAAATAGAATTTCAGGGTATACAATTTGATGTGTAAGAAGGCAAGGTGAGTGAGGTGGCACAAGCAAGTGTTGTGTAGAAAGGTGGAGAACATGCAAAGAAAGATTAGGATAAAGCCCGACTTGTACGGGTATATTATTATTATTATTATTTTATTATAAAAATCCAAAAGAGAATTAATAAATAGCCATCAGTCATTGGCCTCCATAAATTATTTATAAATAAATTTATAAAAGTACATTTTTTCAAATCACTTTTTAAATACACATTTTTTCCAAAATCTTTTTTTAACCATATATTTTATCTCGAACACATCACATTTTTTTGTTTATACACAAATTTTTTTACCAAATTGAATTTGAGGCATGATCCCCGGATACAGCCAAAATGCAATGTTCCTAATTCTTATTATTATTTTCTAATGAAGAAATGTGACTAATGCCATAAAAGATTAGATCAAGTCAGTTTCAAAATTGGTTTAAGGAGGATGATTTTGACCAACTATTAAAGTCTGTGGGACCAACGAGTTGAACATGGGACTTTCTTGGCCGAATATGTTTTAAATCGCAGTAAATTAACGGAGTATATTTGTCAATTTTCCAACAGTAGAGAGACAACTCAAGTCATCAACTATTATAAATTGGCCCCTCCACTTGCAACATTTGCAAACTTCACTCCTTCACCACAAAAGCTTCTACACTTAGCATTAAAAGAAATTCTGCATAAAGTATCATTTACAATTTAAGAGAGATCAAAACATTCATCGGTTTGTATGGTCTGTGAAAGATGAAGATCTCCTTGTGCGGGATGACGACGCTCCGCAAGTGCACGGGTCGCGCAAGTAATAAAGTGGAATTTAAGTCCGAATATCGTTCCCACAGAGATTGTTTTAAATTGTATTTTAGATTACTACCTTAACCGGAACTAAAGAAGCTTAGGATTTGGAAATTTTAAATTAAAATTAAACTAGAAAGAACGAGAAAATTTGATTTAGAGAAAGTATGACAAAAACATGTTAGAATTGAGAATCCACATTTATTCCATTAAATATGCATTAATTTAAACATCTAACAATAATTGACGAGGTTTTGAAAATCCATATTCCTAATATTGTCAAGACTCCCTTTCGGACAAGAATCAACACCTATTTCTATACACAATCCGACTATATTTCTATGACGAATCTAAATGTATAGAAAAGTATTACAAGTTTTGTGAATACTATAGCAGATAACACAAAGCATAGGGGTATATTTCTATCCCCTATCGGACTTTGTGGCAATTGATACAAGTCTAATGAAATCTCAATCTTTCGAACTTAAGAAATCACTACCTAAATTCATACAACTAGTGATCAAGTAATTGCATGATAAAAAAGTATAAATCAATTGCTCAAACCCATGAATTATGAAATTAAATGATAATCAATACATAAAATCCGGAAATAAATGCTTCATCACAATTTTAACATTGAAAATCTAGCCTAGATACATAATTGAATATAAATCACAAAAGGAATGGATAGATGTCACCCTATTCATGCCCTTGATATTCGTTCTTCAATTGTGTTCTTGGCGTGGCATGGATCCCTCGGCACTTCGACAGCGTTTTGGCCTCTCTTCAATGAATTGGGAACCCTTATTTCGTGCCTTAGGTCTGGTATTTATAGATTTTTCCGAGAATTAGGTTAATGGAGGAGAAAATTGCTGAATTCCGCGTAAAAAGCCCAGCTGCGGCTCATTCGGGGACTACCGTGCGGCCGCACGGTTCAAAAACACGCGGTCGCATGACTCTGCAGGTAAACTTCAGTCGCCGAATTTTTTGACCGTACGACCGCACGCCTTGTTCAACCGTGCGGCCGCACGGTTGTAATTCCGGCTGCAATTTTTATCTTTTAAATTCTGCAACTTGGTCCCTGTCTTTTAATTGCACAGCAAGTCCTCCAACTTCTGATTGTTGTAATTTAACCCCTGAACTTCTGATTTCTTCCAAATTCGATTTTTTCTTCAAATTAGCTATTTGATTGACTGCATCAATTCTTGAATTGCTCACTTTGACCCCTTTTACATCCAATTGCTCAATTTTAGCTTCAATTCCTTTGTTTTCTCGACTTTGGGATTATTTCTGAAATGTAAACAAATAACACAAAATAAATAGCGAATATTCTAAAACAAACATATAAAATCCTACTTTTAGGATAGAAATAAGTGTATAAAATACACTTATCAACACCCCCAAACTAGAACTATTGTTCGTCCTCGAACGAAATAAAACTAAACTATAAATGTAAAACGGCAACTTAAATAAAAATTATGTTTTTGCTTTTGTCAACTTATTTACCATGCGCTTCAATAATCCAAATTGACGATTCACTTTAGACAAAGAAATATGAACAACATAAAATATTTACATTCATCCGATGCTCAACTTCATTGTGTGTGTGTGAATAGCCAAAATCAGATGCAAACTTATGCAAAAATAAACTTGACAATGTGTGACTTTTTATGCAAGAGTAAGCCCGAATCCCGTGTGGTCAACAATGATTTTCTTTTGATTTTCCTTACCCTCTCATGGATGATCACAACCTTATTGCTTTTCTCTCATATCCCGAGGTCTTTCCTATTGAGGTGGTTTCTAAACATGTATAAATTGCATTTTTCCACACAAGGCAGTTAGGACTAGACAAGTATGCACGACTGTAGCGACCAAGAATTTTTACGCGATTAATAATTATTTTAATAGAAAATCGTGTCGCTACTATTTCACCCATTTTTATTAAGTTAACGCCACGACGTATTCGTATAGCCAAGTCAAGAAATAATCGAGATCGTTCGATTTTAAATTAAATTCCGAATTTCTAAAAATATCTCCATTCTCTTGATTTAAAGTATATTAAGTCCAAGTACTTAATTCAATGTTATCCCAATATTTATTTATACAAAAATTATTTTTATTATTGAAATTAAGAAAATATATGCAAGCATGAGAGGTTCCATTATATATAATAATTATGAGAATCTTAATTTAATAAATATGGAAAAGTATATGAATGAATTATATACTCCATTATATGTAATCATGAAGAGCATAATATTTGTATAAATATGGAAAAGTATATGAATGAATTATATACTCCATTATATGTAATCATGAAGAGCATAATATTTGTATAAATATGGAAAAGTATATGAATGAATTATAGACTCCATTATATGTAATCATGAAGAGCATAATATTTGTATAAATATGGAAAAGTATATGAATGGTTGATAAGATTCCATTATATGTAATCATGAAGAGCATAATATTTGTATAAATATGGAAAAGTATATGAATGGTTGATAAGACTCCATTATATGTAATCATGAAGAGCATAATATTTGTATAAATATGGAAAAGTATATGAATGGTGCTTTACTTTAAGAAAAGGATGTGTTAAAATTAATAGAATTGAATGATTATGTTTACAATATGCCAACTTTATACATCTATTTAAACCCATCTCTTTTACACACAACTCTACACATATACACTTATTTCCAATCTCTTGACAAAATCCACAAGTAAGAGAAATTCAAGGTGGTCAAGAAAGTTTTGGTCCATTTACTACTACACTTCATTTTAATCTTTTAAAAGGTAAGTATATATTATGTTTTTATGAAAAGTAAGTATGTTTTTATGAAAGGTAAATACACCTTATGTTTTTATGAAAAGTAAGTATGTTTTTATGACAAGTAAGTATATCTTATGTTTTTATGAAAAGTAAGTATGTTTTTATGAAAGGTAAATACACCTTATGTTTTTATGAAAAGTAAGTATGTTTTTATGACAAGTAAATATATCTTATGTTTTTATGAAAAGTAAGTATGTTTTATGAAAGGTAAATACACCTTATGTTTTTATGAAAAGTACTTATATCTTATGTTTTTATGAAAATTAAGTATGTTGTTATGAAATGTAAGTATATCTTATGTTTTTATGAAAATTAAGTATGTTGTTATGAAATGTAAGTATATCTTATGTTTTTATGAAAATTAAGTATGTTGTTATGAAATGTAAGTATATCTTATGTTTTTATGAAAAGTAAGTATGTTTTTATGAAAGGTAAATATACCTTATGTTTTTATGAAAAGTAAGTATGTTTTTATGAAAGGTATCACCTTATGTTTTTATGAAAAGTAAGTATGTTTTTATGACAAGTAAGTATATCTTATATTTTTATGAAAAGTAAGTATGTTTTTATGAAAGGTAAATACACCTTATGTTTTTATGAAAAGTAAGTATGTTTTTATGACAAGTAAGTATATCTTATGTTTTTATGAAAATGTTTGGATCATTGCTATGAAATCAATCTCACAAGATTGTTATGGGTTCCATATGATATGTTTATGATTATGCTAAGGGGACCGGAGTTTAGTAGCGCTACACATAAGAATTCTTGCCATTTAAGTTCGGTAAAATTCTTGTGTCTCCCTATGTTTATGAGTATTTCGATCCTATCCTATGTTATGATGAAAATGATCCATATGCTTTCAAAAGAAAATTTATGTTTGGTATACTTACTGAGATTTTATAAATCTCACTCCACGATATTTACCATTTTCAGATAATTGAAGGTTCGAGGCGGTCAACATGGAAGTGGCAAAAGTGGTTAAGATTGATGAGATAATTATGTTGAACTTTATGTAAGAAAATTATGTTCTATTTTTATTCATAAATAAAATTATGGGATTCTAATTATTCTTTTGAATAATTTTACATTTCTATTTAAGTCTCGATAATATGATATGAGTCACTTTTAGTGGCACTCGAATGGTCGAGAATTCGGGTCGTCACAACGACAGACCAAGAATAATTAACAACATGTTAGGAATTTCAACCAACAAAGCTTATACCATTTTATTCTATTTTTCTTTCATATGGACGACTTTTTCTTTTAATGTCCTTGTCTTTTACCATCTTTGTGCAATACTTTTCATACTTGCTTTCTATATGACTCCTGTAGCGAGCTTTAGGTCGGCAGCTCCCAACTCAGTTGAGCTTAGGGTACCAGGTTCAGAGAACCCCTCAGACTTAATTACCCGAGTCATAAAGGCATAAACAAAAAAGTTAAAGATGTTTTAACGTCTTATGTGTAAGTCCACTCTCCGTACTTGCTTTCTAGTTGACCCCTGTAGCGAGCTTTCAGATCGGCAACTCCCAAACCAGTTGGCTTTAGGGTACCAGGTCCAAAGAACCCCTCAGACTTACTTGCTCGAGTCAAAAAGGCATTTGAAGAGTAGAATAAGACCTTCAGCATTTTTCTGTTTTTATGCTGGTTTTTATGGTTTATACTCGTTGATTGAAGCCCCTTACACTAAAGATGTAAAATTAAAAAGTTCAAATCCTCAATCTACCAATGCATACTCAATCTAACCTTCCCACCCCTAAACTGCTTCTTGACAGTTTGGTTCTACATTTCAGGTCGGGATCTAAATTTCTAAAGGTTTGGGATTTTACAGTCAGTTCTATGTTCAAAGTGCACAAGTTTACCCCCACAAATATCAAGCATCTCCTTACACAAGTCATTGCTTGAAATTGGCTATGTGCTCCAATTTGATTTAAGTCTTACATGGATGAATGTTAAGAAAAATTTAGTTCACATGTTGCCCAATTTTCTAACTAAAGCACAGAAATCAATTCAAATTATGTCATAAGCAATAAATAAGTCAACAAAATTTTTCTAAGTTTTCATTTTATTTTATTTTTGATTTTTTCCACTTTTTTCAATTTTTTTGAATTTTCTACCCAAAATCGAATGAATGTGTACATGAAGCACATGAATGAGATTCCCACCCCCAAACTAGAATCATACATTGTCTTCAATGTATTCAAAACACATAAAGAAAATAAACAACGAAATAACAAAGAGGGTTAATGTACTTCCCGGGTTTGGAAAGTTGGTGTTCCCATTTTTTGAAGCTTTGACTTGAATGTTTGTTGGATGAAATGACCCCTTACTTCATTTTCCATGCTTGGCGTGCATTGTCCCATGATGATGTGTTCCTTGCAAATAAACATTAATGGTCATTAGAAGCATAATTATCGCATAGGAACTAAAGAAAATAACACAACACACCCAAATTAGGACTTAGAAAAAATTTCGAAATTTTTGACAAGTGGTCGACCCCTGATTTTCAGCCCTTGACATCGCCTCGAAAAAGTGAAAATTTTCCGAGACATGTCCCGGGCATATGAAAGTATATAACTTGGTCTATAACATATCAAAAATTCAGTAAGTTTGAAGTTCATTTTGGTCATGCAAAGAGGTGACAAAGTAGGTGCAGTGAAGCTGAAAGCAGGTGCAGTGGTGCTGTGATGCCTTGCAATGGCCTTGCAATGAAGTGCTTTGTAGTGCTAAGATGTTCAGGTTGAGTTCTATGCCTTAAATCTTTGTAAACAATGAATGGATGATGCACAAATGATGTTTAACATGTAGTGAGGGTGATCATCCAAAAAGATTTGCCAAAACTCAATAAAAACCTCATTGAAACATTTTATCGAGCACCTTGAATGCATATAAAGAAATCAATGAAAATCATAGAGTTGGAGACTTGAATTAAGCCAAAAATTTTCACCTAATAAACACAATTCAATACCCCAAGTTCTATCCTAAGCCTATCACTATCAATCCATAATATTCAATTTCCACAAAAATTTGAAGAACACAAGAATTATGCATAATCTTGGAAATTGGTGAAAAATTCTTACCTTTGGATGATTTTGATGCAATGCAAGGTATGATTTTGAGTTATAATGATGTGCAAACTTAGGGGAACAATTGGGGACTCAATGTGGGATGATTTGGGGGAGGAATTTCGGGTTTGAAGTGGTTTAAATGAAAGAAGAATGCATATTAAACAATCTGCCGGTTCTGCCCAGTTTCAAACCGTGCGACCGCACGGTGTTGAAGGTAATGACTTGAAATTTTTCAAAATCTGAGTTTTGGACCCCGTTTTCAACCCCTAAATGCTTTCAAATGCATGCAACCAAATTCTAAACAATATGTTCATGTCCTAAGCTAGGTGATCAAGTAGAAGATTGTGATAAAAAGCAACAAAATAAATTAAAATGCAATTAAAATTAAAAGTGATAAAACAAGCAAAATGGAACACTAGAATTACTTAAAACACATAACAATTCAATGCATGCATTTTAAACATACTAGTACCCCTAAAATGCACTGTCAAGCATGTAAACAACTATAAAGTAATAAAAGCAATAAACAAACAAATAAAGAAAAGGGTTTGAAAAATTGGGTTGCCTCCCAACAAGCGCTTCATTTAAAGTTTAGAGCTAGACTTTATGGAAATTAATTCAAGGGCACCTAAAGAAAGCTTTGGATGCCTTTCCCATCTTCTTTCTTTTGGATTTGTTCCACTCCTCATTTGATCTCCAAGACTCGAAATTGCCCATCTCCATAATATAGAACATGTCCTCATCCAATTCAAATTCAACTATGAAGACTTCCACCTTCTCATCGGGTTTAATTACAAACTCAATTACTTGGCAATCGACAAGGTCAAAACCATGTAAGTTGATTTCTTCCTCATTGATGTCCAAATCTCTATTTAGCTCCACTGTGATTGATTTTTCATCATCTTCAAGTGTTTCTTCAATAGTTGACTCATCTTTGGATTCAATGGCGGGTTTTTTGTCAAACTCCACGGGCATTGGCGAGTCTTTCTTATGAACTTTCTCGAGTGGATTATATCCCCACCTTTTAAATTCACTCCAATACATGGAGTCTCCTAGCACCATATCACCTTCATCTATCTTGGCTAGCTTCTGATAGTATTTTGAAATTACCCTTTCACTCCACAGTGGAGGACCATCTCCCACTAGAGCGATGTCCTCGTCCCAATCATTCGATACACACTCATCAAAGAGCATGTGACTTGCATCCGACGTATCAATTGCTTGTTGTCGACATTTCAAGTATTCTTTAAACACTAAGAGTTTTGGTGTGACCCAAATATTGCTCGCATCCAAGCACTGTCCATTACAATATATTTTGGAGCAAAATTCACAACCTGGATATTCTCCATACATGTCTTCATAGTCCATGTTGAAATCGTTCATTGCAAGCCAATGGTAGATTCAAATATACCTCGAAAAAAAACCAAACATAGGAAGGCTTAAAATTGTGGTGGATAATCCAAAGTAACAAAATAAAAACAAAATAAAAAAAAGTAAAAAGTCCGAATTAGTTAAAGTAATCTAAAAATAAATTTAACTTACAATCCCCGGCAACGGCGCCAAAAACTTGACGACACTCCGCAAGTGCACGGGTCGCGCAAGTAATAAAGTGGAGTTTAAGTCCGAATATCGTTCCCACAGAGATTGTTTTAAATTGTATTTTAGATTACTACCTTAACCGGAACTAAAGAAGCTTAGGATTTGGAAATTTTAAATTAAAATTAAACTAGAAAGAACGAGAAAATTTGATTTAGAGAAAATATGACAAAAACATGCTAGAATTGAGAATCCACATTTATTCCATTAAATATGCATTAATTTAAACATCTAACAATAATTGACGAGGTTTTGAAAATCCATATTCCTAATATTGTCAAGACTCCCTTTCGGACAAGAATCAACACCTATTTCTATACACAATCCGACTATATTTCTATAACGAATCTAAATGTATAGAAAAGCATTACAAGTTTTGTGAATACTATAGCAGATAACACAAAGCATAGGGGTATATTTCTATCCCCTATCGGACTTTGTGGCAATTGATACAAGTCTAATGAAATCTCAATCTTTCGAACTTAAGAAATCACTACCTAAATTCATACAACTAGTGATCAAGTAATTGCATGATAAAAAAGTATAAATCAATTGCTCAAACCCATGAATTATGAAATTAAATGATAATCAATACATAAAATCTGGAAATAAATGCTTCATCACAATTCTAACATTGAAAATCTAGCCTAGATACATAATTGAATATAAATCACAAAAGGAATGGATAGATGTCACCCTATTCATGCCCTTGATATTCGTTCTTCAATTGTGTTCTTGGCGTGGCATGGATCCCTCGGCACTTCGACAGCGTTTTGGCCTCTCTTCAATGAATTGGGAACCCTTATTTCGTGCCTTAGGTCTGGTATTTATAGATTTTTCCGAGAATTAGGTTAATGGAGGAGAAAATTGCTGAATTCCGCGTAAAAAGCCAAGCTGCGGCCCATTCGGGGACTACCGTGCGGCCGCACGGTTCAAAAACACGCGGTCGCATGACTCTGCAGGTAAACTTCAGTCGCCGAATTTTTTGACCGTACGACCGCACACCTTGTTCAACCGTGCGGCCGCACGGTTGTAATTCCGGCTGCAATTTTTATCTTTTAAATTCTGCAACTTGGTCCCTGTCTTTTAATTGCACAGCAAGTCCTCCAACTTCTGATTGTTGTAATTTAACCCCTGAACTTCTGATTTCTTCCAAATTCGATTTTTTCTTCAAATTAGCTATTTGATTGACTGCATCAATTCTTGAATTGCTCACTTTGACCCCTTTTACATCCAATTGCTCAATTTTAGCTTCAATTCCTTTGTCTTCTCGACTTTGGATTATTTCTGAAATGTAAACAAATAACACAAAATAAATAACGAATATTCTAAAACAAACGTATAAAATCCTACTTTTAGGATAGAAATAAGTGTATAAAATACACTTATCACGGGACGCAGTCGTATCTTGTGAGACGAGAGTTAAAAGCTATTAACATCTATACGGAGCATTATCGTTTTAAGGAGAAATATTTCAACTCTTGCTTCAACCATTCTTCAACTTTCCGCGTATCTCTTCCTTCTACCTTTCTTTTTTAAGTTTGAAGCAAATTCGGTAAGTTAATAAGTCGTAATTTCATTTGTGTGCATTCAAGTAGAATTGTTTGCCACTACTCAAAAGCTCGGCTCAATCTGTTTAGGCAAAATTGTTTGCCACTTCGCCGCTTCGGGGCGCACAAACGGGGATCGACATGCCCGGTCAGGTCGAGGGGGCAGCGCCCCCCTAAGGTCAAAATATTTGACTGTGCGGCCGCATGGTTCGTAAACCGTGCCACCACACGTCAATTTTATTTTCGGATTTTTGAGTAAGACCGTGCGGCCGCACGGTTGTCCGGCCAGGAGACACATTTTCGTAAAGGTGCATTGTTTGGAAAGGGTGCATGGTTTGACCTTAAACCATTTCGTCCACACCCTTTCATGGTCTATATATAGGACCCTTTGGATGTCCTATTCCTCACTTTTTTGATATGCAAAACATCTCAACATCCTCACTTCTCTCCAAAATCAAATCATTTCATTTGTTATTTTGATTTTCTTCATTTCATCTTTGGAGTACATAAGCCTACAGTTGGTTCGTTGTACTTGTGTTTTGAAGTGCTTCAAACACAAGTGGAAGCCGTTGTATCTTGGGAGTCGATTGCCGTTATCCGTAGGCACCGTTGCGGGGCAAATTCGACTTAAGGACAAAGAGTCCAACTCTTGCCTCGGCTTTGTCCCTTCTTCTCTTATTCTTCTTATTTGTGTTTTTCCTCACCGTTACTCTGTCCAAATTTCGGCTTGGATTTACAAACTTTCAATATTTGGCGTCGCTATTCACAAATCCACCCAACACGAATTTACAGATATTTTGATGAATTCTGCTCAACAGGATGCAAGTGCTTTGAAAAAAAACAAAGATTGGAGATTTGAATGCTAGAAAAGAGTGAACGTGGATTCAATGGTGTAGCTTGGGAACAACATGTGCAAATTTTATTAACTATAATGACATAAAACTCGTGATGTGTTATATTTTCTTATTTTAAATTTGAGTAACTTGGATTCTCTGATATTTCAAAGGTATGAATCTCGTGGGTACTGCAAAATGAGACTCTCTCGGAGTCAAGCAAAGTGATCGATTAGATAGATCAACTACTTTACAATCTTCGTTACTTAACTTCAAAATGTGATCGAAATAAATGATAGTGAGAATATCATGTTATGTGTATAATAAATATGAATAGTGATGAGATTCGAAGCGCGGAACAAACGCTGGAAAGTTCCGAACTCAGGTTGTGGTTGAACGGATGAATCATGACCCGATATTCACGACGCGTGGCTCGACGATGCGGAATAAAGAACCACGACTTTCGAAACGCCACAAGGAATTGTCCAATCTCCTTGATAAGTCTCTGATTTGAACGTCACAAATATTCTAGCAAATATTTGATAAGTTCGATATTTGAACGCCAAAAAAAATATTCTTGATAAGTTCGAAAAACATAGGAATCCACCTATAACTTTTATTGAATCCTCAATAAAAACTATTTATATCAAAATCGAAGTCTGAATTACAATGAATGGAAAAAGCGTATAAATAAGCAAAATAAAACTCTAGTTGCTAATTTACTCAAAATAGAATTCTAATTAGACTAAAATTCTAAAATAGACAAACAAATAATTAAAAACAAAATTTAACCTAAAAATACGCAAAAACCCTAATTTCCGTCTGCATAATTGACTTGCTGTTTTGAAACCCTAAATGATGGAATTTGACCATAAAATCAGTCGGTTCAAGGGCTTTTACCCATGAGTTTTGCTTAGTGGCTCATTTCTACTCGAAAAACACATATTATGCATCTAATTCCGACATGGTTGACTGAATTGCACTTTTATTTGGCTTAAATATTTAACTTTTTCCGTCAAGTCTGCTATGACTCCGATTGTCGAGGGTCCGGAACACATCAAATAGCTTTCTTTTGTAGTACAAATCAGTGGATATTACAATATCGAATTATAAGTCTCAACACAGCTCATCGAGATTAGTATTACATGACTACTACTTTAAAGTTTCACCTTATTTTTTAATTTGGATCTTTAAAAGTAAGGGTAGTTCCACATTCTCTAACACAAATTCTGACTAACAAAAATTCATAACAATTATTTTGACCTCTATTTGACAGATCTACTTTTTCCTCTGTTTTATTGTTATTATTTGACAATTTTTTTTGAATAGTGCAATATAAAATATTATGTGATTAAAAATGAGAGAAGATTCTTGAATTTATCATTTATGTGTAGAATATTTTACTGTTACAACGTTTGATTAAAATTGACCACTATTGAAAAATGAGTGGAAACTAATGGGGATTAAGTAGAGGCTTAAGGTTATTCCTCCAATCAAAATGAATGAAAATGTAGTTTCATAAATAGTTCTATTAACTTCTTCCAGAATCGATCTAGTGTTCATATACCAGATATAGAACTCATCCGCCAAGTGGCGGATGGGTATTTGTTATTGGTGGACGGTCCCCCACCCATAGGGGCACTAGCAGACACAAAGTGGGACCTACTAATGCACGTGCCCACTAAATTCTCACTTTTTCTTTCAAAAAAAAATAAAAATTAATACAAATCTAACATAATTCAATCACAGATTACAAACCCTACATGGCTACGCATAAGCCGCTCACCTTGTCTCCTTCACGCCACGGTTTCACCTTTAGATCTGAAGCTTTTCACCAATCACCACCAATACTCCTTAGCTGGCAGCCGCATGCATCACGTCGACACACCCACCGGTCGCTGGTTCAACGAGAATAGCATCGCGGACACAGGGGCAGATGCACTATAGGGCGGATGCATCACGGCGATCCGCCTGACGCCACCAGCGCGCTGGCTTGCTGTAAATTTTTTTTTTCCTGGACCAAACCCAAAATAGTACCCAACCCAACTACCCAAGCCCAAGCAAGCCCAAAGGGACGCTGCTGCTGCTGCTACTCCTCTCAAAGCCTCAACCAGAAATCATAATCAAGCAAAATTTGAGAAAAATTGAATCTGACCCTAACCCTAACCTTACCTGCTGAGCACCTGAGCTTGAGAGTGAGAGCATCTTAGTTCTTACATATTCCGCCACCGCCCGCCAGCCAGCGTGACGCAATCACTGGCCGACGCCATCCCGCCGATCGCTGATCTCAGCTCTCTCTCTCTCTCTCGCAGCTTGCTAGACTTCCATTGCGCTGTGAAGGTAAGCTTTACATTCTTTTTGTTTTTTTGTTTTTTTTTATAATTTTCAGATTTTTAACAGTAAAATTGACTTTTGTAATGTTTATGATGTGAAGCTTGTGTTATTTGTGTAGAGTATTTAGAGTCAGTGTAACTGTGGTTTGTGTTAGTGAATAAGTGTAGTTGTGTAAGTTTTATAATTAGAAAAAATTGAGAGGCCAAACTTTGATTTGTTATAATTAATTTGGGAATTATGCATAAATAAATATGATTTGATTTGTGAATTGTGGTTATTGATTTATAGCTTATGAATTGAGATTTGGTGAATATTTGATTTGATTTGTTATCACTGATTTACAGATTATGGAACGTTTTTTTTCCAACTAAACTTAAATCTCAACCTAGTGGTTCTAGTCCTAATAGTCCTGCAACTGCTCCTAGTAGACCACTTGAGTAAGTAGAATTTGACAACACAAAGAAATTTCGCACTGAATTCAATATGGATGAACTTGTATCGGATCCAGGGAAACGGCCCCCAATCGAGTCATATGACCCTAACATTAGAGATGATGTTAGGATGGCATACTTAGAGAAAGGCCCCTGTCAACCACACGGACATGACTTTCCAAGAAGACTGATGGGAAAGGATAATAAATGTTTTAGGAAAGAATTGTTCAATGAATTTTATTGGTTGGAGTATAGTGTAGAAAAGGATGCTGCATATTGTTGGTATTGCTATTTATTCAAACCTGATAGGGGAAGTCAAGGGGGTGGGTATACTTTCACTCAGACTGGATTTAGAGATTGGAGCCATAAAAAGATTATAAGAGATCATGTCGGTCTTGTGGATAGTGTTCATAATATAGCTTTTGAGAAATGCAACAACTTGAAGAATCAAAGACAAAATATTGCTTATGTTATGCGTAGCCAAAGTAGTACACAACAGAAAAGTTATAGGACGAGGTTGACTGCGATACTAGATTGTACTAAATACCTTTTGATGCAAGGGTTGCCTTTTCGTGGTCATGACGAATCAGAAGATTCACTTAATAAAGGTAATCTACTTGAGTTACTAGAATGGCATGCAGCTCGTTGTGAGGAAGTCAAGGCTTCGGTATTTGGTAATGCACCGGGAAATGACCAAATGACTTCACCCTCAATCCAAAAGGATTTGGTGAACTGCTGTACAGTTGAGACGACTAAGGCTATCATGAATGAGATGAGACTGATGAGTGATTCTCTATTTTCAATCCTGGTTGATGAGTCTCGTGATAATTCCATGACAGAACAAATGGCAGTTATTTTACGATTTATAGACAAATATGGACAAATCAGAGATCTTTTTTTGGGCATAACACATGTTAGCGACACTTGTGCACAGTCACTTAAGAATGAGATTGATGCAATGTTTGCTACACATGATTTGAGCATATCTAATCTGAGAGTTTAGGGTTATGATGGTGCAAGCAACATGTCTGGTGAGTTCAATGAATTAAAAGCTTTGATTTTAAGGGAAAATCCCTACGCTTTTTATGTTCATTGTTTTGCTCACCAACTTCAGTTATCAATTGTTTCGGTGGTACGTAGAACTATATTAGTTGGTGATTTCTTTAATACACTTTCTAGCGTTGTGAGTCTAGTAGGGGTGTCATGTAAGCGTGTAGATGCACTTCGAGCAAGTTATCATTCCGAGATTGTGAAGAGGCTCAATCTTGGAGAAATTTGTAGTGGCAGCAGAAAGTTTCAAGAAATGAATTTGGCACGACTTGGCGACACTAGATGGGGCTCACATCTATTCACAGTCACTCGTTTTATTAGTATGTTCAATAATATCTTAGATGTTCTGATTATTGTCCAATTTTACGTATTTTAGATAGGCAAATAAATGAAAAATACAATTTTGGAATATAAATTTTGTCATTTAGAGTAAAATTTATTAAAGATTTAATTTTATTTGTTAAACTCTAAATTGATTTTATTTGCTAATAATTTCATTTATTTAATTGCAGGTACATTTTGGACAATTTTATCTCAAAAATAACCCCTAACTTGATTAACCTAAAAAAAGCCCAAAAATCAATTATGCAACCCACTTTCATCTTCAACCTACAGCCCTACCTCTCCACTCATGCACTCTCTGACTGCTATCTTCTTCCCTCTACCTCACGCCTCTCTCCCTTCCACCACTTACAGCCGCTCACCTCCACCGTTTCCCAGCCTTCAACTGAACCGAGCAGCACCTTCAACAGCCGCCACCTCTCTCCCTTTCACCACTTCCAGCCTCTGTCTTCCCTCTCAGCCTCCTCTCTCACGCATCGTCCTCTGTCTTCTCTCATCTCAACAGCCTGCAATATTCACCAGCCTTTACCAGCCAGACTTCATACTCCACTACACAGCCCTCCTCTGTCTGTCTTCTCCTTCTTCCAACAGCCCGACTCCCCAGCAGCTCATCTCCCTCACACACGCAACCAACCTCTCTTCCCTAACCTCTGAACCCTCAGCCATCCTCTTCTCAGCCGCAACTCAGCAACCTTTTCTCTTCTTCCACACAGCAGCAGCCGGAACCAACCGCGGCACTTCCTCTCTGTCCTGACTATAGCTGCAAGACCTCTCTGCATATACACCACTACTCTTCCATAAACGACCCCAGCACCAGCAGCCACGCAGCAGCACCGAGCAGCAACCCGCCAACCTGCTTCTCCCTCACGAAACTCAATCAACAGCTCTGGTTTTCTCCCTCACGCCCAGCAGCCCCCTCTCGGCAGCAGCTTCAGTTTTGAGAAATTTTTGTCCATTTTCTTATTGCCGTTATTTAGATTTTCAGTTGTTTTAATCATTAGTTTAAATAATTTTATATTATTGATGTTAGTTGATTTTTAGATATATTTTGGTCATTGCAGTTAGAAAACTTGAATTACGTTCTTTAGTAATGGTTATCGTTTGCTTGAATTTTATGTCGATTAATTTAATTATGTCCGGCTAAGTTATTTTTGAGGGGAGTTATTCTTAGCTTTAATGGGTGTGTTTTAATTTTTTATGGGTGAATTGTTGTTATTGATAAGAGTTTATAAATTGTTTTAAGTTTTCAAATTATTCTACATGGATGAATGTCGTTGATGTGGTATGTATTAAATATGCACACAACATGCTCGACTAAATGCCATAAAATTAAATTGACTAATTTTCTGCTAATGTGTTTAAATCTTATCGATATCAAGAAAATTCACACTAATCTTATTTGAAAAGCTCAATTGATAGCGAAAGAATAACTCCACTCAAATTTCCCTTTCATTGCACTTAATTATATTCTCGTTATTCATTTAAACACAATTGAAATCATAGTTTAGGTTTCGAATTTAGCAAATATTATTTTACCAATAAAATCCCTAGGAAGAATGACCCTGTATTACTGCTAGGCTATAACTTGACCCCTTTATACTTGGATGGTAGATTTAACATCGAGTCATGTTCTTGATATTGTATCACAAGATGGGCCAACTGTAGATCAAAGAGCATTGGCCGATCGACATATGACCACTATGCAAACCTTTGAATATGTCTTTTGTCTCCATTTTATGTTTGACATTCTTGCCATTACAGATAATCTTTCACAAGCATTACAAAAAAAAAAAAGCAGGATATTCAGAATGCTATAGGATTGTTAAATGTGGTCAAGTGTACACTGCAGAACGTGAGGGACAATTGTTGGAATAAATTGTTGGATATGGTGATTGAGTTTTACGTTGGTAAAAATATCAGAGTGCCTATTATGGAGGATATTATGGTTGTGGAAGGTCGATCAACAAGACGTGTAATTGCTCAGCAGGTGACATATTATCATCGTTTTTATGTTGATTTGTACTATCATGTTATAGACTCAATTTTGCATGAGTTGAACGATCGTTTTTCAGAGACAACTATTGAGCTCATTATCTGCATTTCATGTTTGAGTTCGAAAGATTCATTTGCAGCCTTTGATACAGCTAAATTGCTACGTCTTGCTGAGTTCTATCCTTCAGACTTCAATTATGAAGAGTTGTTATTACTTAGACCTGAACTTGATAAGTTCTTTATACTTGTCACATCAGAGAAAGCTTTCTTTAACCTCAACAGCATATCATGTGTAGCTAAGAAATTAGTTGAAACGGGGAATTCTTGTTATTTTCCATTGGTTTATAGGCTCATCACATTGGCTTTGATATTACCTGTGGCAACTGCAATTGTTGAAAGAGTATTCTCTGCTATGAATTTAATCAAGAGTGACTTGCGCACCAAAATGGGAGATAAATGGTTGAATGACATTTTGGTTGTGTACACGGAGCGAGACATTTTTAAGAAGATTGAGAATGAGGAAATATTGCAGCGTTTCCAAAATATCAGACCCCCGAAGAATGCAATTGTCTGAGCAAAAGAATACCGACTGATGTCAATGTCATGTATTTTTCATCTATTCTGGTTTGTATTGGATTATATGTTTATATATTTCATTACAACTTTTTATTTCATTTCTATACATAGTTATTCATTTTTAAATATTATTACATTAAAAAATATTTACAATCTCGGTACTGCGATCGTTGACGTTCGTCGATGACGTCGGTCAACGGTCAACTATCACAAAGTCAACGGTCAACGCTCTAGCTGGACTCGTCGGCTGGATTCGCCACTGCGGGGACAGCACCAGCGCGTCTGCATGAAAATTACATACATCGTAGTCGGACTATCTGAGTCTCCAAAGAGTTCGAGTCCACACCACACGCACCTTGCAGACCCGATCCGATGCCACTTCTGTAACGCCTCGAAAATTTATAGAATTACTTAATGATTTTTTTTTTATCCTGGATATCTTTTAATAATTTGAAAAGTTGAATGACTAAAATATTTTATGTTTTGACGACAAATTTTATTTGGGCCAAATATATAATTTTTGATAGAGATATTACTAGTATATCGATAGTATACACATTTTGTAGATCGTAGTTATTTAGGAGTCTTGACTCAAGAAAAAATTATTTTGAATAAAATCACGTCAAGTTATATTTGATTGAAAGAATAAATGTTTAAATAAAATACTTTAGATTTAATTGGTTTCAACTGAAATTTCAGCACGACTTTTCAATTTTAATTGGAATGGGATTCAGATTTTATGGTCAATCTCTATCACCAGTGCACGGCTTATCAAGTTTAATTATACTAGAACTCAATTTTTTGGCCGTAAATTACATCTATAAATACAGTTATTCAGTTAATTGATTTATCACACAAAAATATACTTTCTTGATGTAGAATTTCAAAAATACTTCGAAAGCATTTCAATCACGATATTTTTCAAGACAAATCAAATACACATTTTAGATCTTCAACGTGCAATTATATTCTCTTTCAAAATTCGTTTGATCAATTACAAGGTAAGATACATCATGTGCAAGTGGTTAAATTCTAATTTCCTCATAATGTCAATATATTGTTACTTTTAATGCTTTAGGCCTTCGGGTCGATTTCAAAATTAAATCCTTCGTGATTCTATGTTAAATCCTTCGGGATCGAGGTTAAATCATTCGGGATTCTATATTAAATCCTTCGAAATCGGTGTGAGGGTTCTTAAATAATTCTTTGAGCTAGTTATTATCGTGACCAGCTGCTCTAAACGAGGAAAATAATTTGTATTAATGTATCATATTTATATTATATTCAATTGGAATTGACACGTATCTTACTGGGTATTTTTAAATACTCACTCTTTAAAATTTTTCAAGCTAGTTCGAGTCGATTGGACTGTGACGAAATAGTGATGCGGACTTTCAATGGGATTTGAAGAATTAATGTTATAAAGTTTCTATTCCAATTTTATTTAATGTTAGAGATATGTTTATTTATTATATTAAATTAAATTAAGTTATTATGATTTGTTGGGAAATTTTTTTATTTCATGTTTGGCAAGTTTTTTTTAATACGATTTATTTTTAATTTAAAAGAATCACTTTATTTTATTTTTTTATGCTTCCACATTTATTGAATAAAATTGAATTATTTTTAGTAACACTCTTAATTTATGTACAAAAAATCCGGGGCTTTACAACTTCAAACTTCAGTCTTCAGGTACACCTAAGCGTGGGCACCCAAATCGTCGAAACTGCCAAATCCGATCAATTTTAGTCGATTTTAATGAAAATCGATTTTACATAAATATTTTTGTTTGGATTGGGTTGGATGGTGGGTTGGGTGAAAAACCCGACTGAACCCAATACAATCAAAATTTTAGAAATTTAGTCTCATTTAAATTTCAATAATCTCAAACTCTTTTCTAATTTGGATGAAACTCAAATATGGATTGAATAAATTTTAGTTTTATTACAAAGTATTCAATTTATTGTATTTGAACTTATTGTATTGTACATAATTGATTTGAGTTAATAGTTGATTTATAGGTTTATTTTTTAAAATTTCAAGATTTTTTGACAAATTGAGTTAAAGCCCAAACCGTCCAATTCAACCCAACCTGACCGAAACTTGATTGGGTTGGGTTTGAACTTATATTTGAGTTGGGTTGGGTTGATTTTTTATTAACCGGACGGACCATAATGGGTTGGGTTAGGGTTTAGCAAAAAATCGAACCGACCCAACCAACGCCCACCCCTAGGTACACCACCGTTGTCTTCTATGAATCTCCAATTTTGTGCATTTGTGTTTTTGCCCAGATTTAATCTTGTTTAAATACTCTGAAAATTATAAATATAATAGCATGTTATTTGAACGAACTTTGATTCACTATTAAGTTTGCATATTATCTGATTTGATTTACTGTTAAATTCACTTTAAATTGATTTAAATATATGTTTACAATTGATTATTTGTTTATTTGTATCAGTTATGTAAAAATATTTTAAGCGTAAATCCACATTTTCTTGTGATGAGCAAAGTAGTGAAAATGAAGTTGAGATAATAGGATTGTCGAACTTGGTGAAGAAATAGATATTGGACTTGGAGAATCGGAGATGTTCCTATTGAAACTAATGTCGGGATGTTACTATGAAAACGAGTAGAGAACAATTGTAATAAAATTCTGAGTGCTTTTTCATTTTTCTGATCTCTCTGTAAGGTCCATTACAAAATTACAGGTCCATCTCCATGCCCCCACACTACAAATTGTCCGCGTCCGACGATGTATAAGGAGGAGGGGATAGGGGATGATAGCCCACTTATGAGTTTCATAAGAAACTCTCAAGTGGGATTTAGAATATTTTCATAACTTCTTCACCAAATTTACTAAGAGTCCATTTGGCATGTTTTTATTACTTTTATTTGCTTTTTCTAAAAGAGTTTTCTGATAAAATACTTTAAATTCTATTTGGAAATAATTTTTAATTTTTTCTTTTTTTTAAAAAGTGATTTTAGAGGAAACTACATAGGATAATTTTTTTCTAAAAGTTAATTTAGGATCTGTTCGATAACGAATGTGGAATTTGGGTGGAAAAAAAATGAATTCTAGTTAATCGAATTCCTGGAAACTTATTAATAATAATGTTAATTTTTTTTTTAAAATTAATTAATTAATTAACAACAATTAAAAGAATCAAACAAGACGTAAACGATTTTCTACCTAAGAGCATTTACAATGCTACACTTTTCACATTGAAAAATGTTTACTACATTATTAAGAAAGACATTGTGCCAATATTTTTATCTCTAATGCTTCAAATTTTGGAGTCCATCGTGATGGTATGGAATCAATAAATGAAGAAAGTTTCAAGCTCATTTTCAACCACTTGAAAGATGGAAAATATTTATTTGATTAGCTTTATTTGATCATTTTTGTTGTTGTTAATTAACTTTTTTTTTCAGAAATTAATATTATTATTATTATTATCAAGTACAAATGTATTAAAAAAATTATTTTTTTATTAAAATTGCTAAATTTTGCTTTATTGACATGCAGGGGCGGAGCCAGCCCATTTGTTTGGGCTGGGCCAAGCTTAAGAATTTTTTAATTTTATTTTATTTAAACCTATAATCTTAAAGGATTTTCTGGAAGAGGAAATTACAGCAAGAACGGTTATTAAATATTCAAATTCAATAATAAGAACAAATACATATTTATTCATATTTCAGGTTGTAAATACATTTAAAAATTAAATTATTACATTTTTATATTTTGAAATTGATAGCGTCAATTTCGTAACCGATAAAGGAAAAAAAATTAAAAGGGGAAACACGATCACAATCCCCCAAAATATATGCACACAATAACATAATCTAAAAGTTACGACTCCATCACCAAAAATCTCTAACCTCTGTCAAGCACCCGAACCAAGAAAACAATACTTGCCGCAACTTCCAATACCCAAACCCAACTTCCCTACTCTGATCAAATTTGAAACAGAAAAAAACCCGTTCACAATGACGAAGTCCATGAAATTTGACTGGAAATCACCATCGAAGCAAGGCAGGGAGAAGGAATCAGTAGTAATAAAAGAAAAAGAGATAACGACAATAAACATGGCAATTTGAATATGCCAACAACTCCCGAAACTCGTCAATCGACTGATAATTTATTTATTTTTTGTTGGTAGGACACAATTTCGGGAAATTTGTCACCTGAATAAGGAATTGTGACCTGGCAATCATTATTGGGTGACGATGATGACAATGGGGATTGAGATGTATTAACTTGAATGTGACCCATTGGTGTTCTTCAAAATGTTGTAAGATTTTTTGACCTAAGTTGTTATTGAAAAAAATGTGACCTAAGTTTATATATGTGATCTCACGAAGCAAACTAGCTTTTGTCTGCCAATGGATTATTGCCCACTTAGTTCCTGCAACATCCAGTGAGTTTGATTGATTTTTGAGATGCAAGGACAAGAATGTGACCTAGTGCAACTTGTTGACCGGGTTTGTCACAATCATAGCAAACAATCTTTTTCTCTTCACCTTTGTCTTCTTTCTTTTGAAATCTACGGTTGTTGCGAAAGGCTTTCCACTTCTTGACTAGGAGAACAAGATCATCGAGTTCCTCATCATTCTTGTTAGAGTTTGAGGATTCTTCAACAATTGATGACTTTAAAGCAATTTGTCTCCTAGAAGGTTCCTTCATTTCTTCCTCTTTTGCTTTTCTAGACTTTTCTTTTGTCTCGGCATGATTTAGCTCATATGTCATCAATGTTCCATAAAGCTCTTCCAAGGGATATGTGTTGACATCTTGGGTGTTCTCTATCAACATTCTCAATGAGCTCCAATCTTCCGAGAGAGACCTAAGCATTTTGCTAACAAGTTCACCATTAGAAAATTTTCGATCAAAGCCCTTAAGACCATTAACAATATCGGTAAATCTAGTAATCATGCTAGCAATGGGTTCATCTTGTTTCATGAAGAAATTTTCAAAATTTTTATACAAAAGATTTATTTTTGTTTCTTTAACCTTATTTGTGCCCATGTGTGTGACTTCTAAAGCATGCCAAATATCGTGTGCGGAATCACATGTACTAATACGATTAAATTCATTAATACTAAGTGCACAATAGAGAAGATTTTTGGGTCTAGCATTTAAAGACAATTTTTTCTTATCATCCTCATCATATTCTTCCTTTGGTTTTGAAATAATTATATCCGATTTTCCATCAACTTTAATAACCATAGTAAGCTCATGAGGACCGGATTCAATGGCATCCCAAATATTATAATCAATGGATTGAATAAAAATCATCATTCTAGTTTTCCAATAATTATAATTAATATCATCAAATAACGGAGGACGATTAGTAGAATGACCTTCAATATTTTGGTTAGCCATAACTCAAGATAGTAAAATCTAAATGAAAGAGTTCCTAAGCTCTGATACCAATTGTTAACCCAATATAAACTAACCAAGAGGGGGTGAATTGGTTTATAAAACTTTTTCGATAAATAATCTTAAACTTAAAAACCAATGAGTATAAGTATGAGCACTTAGTATTACAAGTAGCTAAACTATCAATGTAGTGTGCTATAAATGTATAAACTTAATTGATAAAGCAAGTAAGTAAAAGGGATAAGAGATTGCAAACGCGATTTAGGGAGGTTCAATCAACCAACGTGATCTACGTCCTCCGTTACCGAGCTCTCCGTCACGAACAAGGTCAAATCCACTATATTGATAACTTACAACAAGGAGTATCGAATCATTAGGTGACTTTACAACAAGGAGCACCTATCATTTACAATCGAGTTTTCACAAGGATCTCGGAACCATAAACAAAGTACAAATGAGAATTTTTACAATCGAACCAACTCTCTTAACAAATGATATGATCAATACAAGTATCTTGAGAGTTTTATGATAACACTTCAATAGATAGCAAATATTTAAAGCTCAAGTGTTTATGAAAACTTTGAAGAAGGATATGAGATAGTTTTTCTTGAATCAAAGTTTTTCAACCAATGATCTCTCTTTCCAAATAATACTTAGTTAAGTATGAAGAGAGATATACACTTCAATAAGTGTTTGGTGATATGAACTCAATCAATGATCAATAATGAAGTAAGAGTATTGAGTTTTCTACAAGATGGAATTCTTGATAAAGATATGAAATAGTTTTTGAACAATCAAGAGATTCCTTGCAATAAATGAAATAGAATGTAAAAAAAAATAAGCTCAATGATTTTCTCAATAAATTTCTCTCTTAAATGCTCTTGTAAGTTGGTCTTAATGAATGCAAGAGAAGTGGCTATTTATAGAGTAAATTTCGCATATACTGACTCTTACGGTCGACCTATTCAGCCATGCGGTCGACCTCAATATAGCCGTTGCAAGAAAATAGCCGTTGAGTTCAAAATCATGCAGTGCGGTCGACCGGTTCATTTTGCGGTCGACCTGTTCAATCAGAATTTTAAGATTTTGATTTTGCAAGGCTTTTTGATCAAGGTTGATTTTGAAAACGATATTTTAATGGTTTAAAAAATGTTTCTTGAGTTTTATGAAATGCATTGCTAGCTATTGATGCATTAACCTTACATAACATTGAAAAGCAATTGTAAGATCTCCATTCTTTGTAAACTTCATTCATCGATCTTCATACTATCGCATCTTGTGTTTTTGATCTTTTATCTTCGAGAGATGATTTGTCCTTTGAATGCTTTGAAGATTATCGTTACATGAAACACTTGAAATACACTTGTTAATAACACAATATAATCTTGTTTGTTATTTATCAAAACAATAAGGTTAATCATTGACCATAGGAGGTAGATAGTTCATCATAGGAGGGAATGTCATTAGTATTTACCTCATCTTCAATGGCCATGAAGCACATGTTTGCAACTTCATCTTGACTTTCACTTTCATCTTGCTCATCATCACTATCATCCCAAGTAGCTTGTAGAGCTTTCTTTTTGAAGAATTTTCTCTTGTTGGGACATTCGGTTCTTTTGTGACCGGTTGCTAGACTAGAATGCATTCGTATGCTTCTTTCCTTTGCTTGTCATAAAGGTTTTACTCTTTATCAAATGGATGTCAAAAGTGCATTTTTAAATGGTTTTATTCAAGAAGAAGTCTATGTTGAACAACCTCCCGGTTTCAAAAATCATAAATTTCCGGATAATGTTTTTAAACTAAAAAAGGCTCTATATGGTTTAAAACAAGCTCCTAGAGCTTGGTATGAAAGATTGAGTAAATTTCTTATTTCAAATTACTTTCAAATGGGAAATGTGGATACTACACTTTTTATCAAAAACAAAAAGGAAGACATGATTGTTGTACAAATCTATGTTGACGATATTATTTTTGGTGCAACTAATGTGTCTCTTTGTGAAGAATTTTCAAAATGTATGAGCAATGAATTTGAAATGAGCATGATGGGAGAGTTAAAATTCTTCCTCGGGCTTCAAATCAAACAAAATAGTGAAGGGATATTCATTAGTCAAACCAAGTACATTGTGGATATGCTCAAAAATTTTGAGATGGAAAACTTGAAGCCAATGAATACTCCCATGAGTACTTCAATCAAATTGGACAAAGACGAGCAAGGCACTTCCATTGACATTACAAAATATCGAGGTATGATTGGATCCCTTCTTTACTTAACCGCAAGTAGACCCGATATTATGTTTAGTGTATGCTTATGTGCTAGATTTCAATCCAATCCTAAAGAATCTCATCTAAGTGCCTTAAAACGTATTTTTAGATATTTATGTGGCACTAAAACTTTGGGACTTTGGTATCCAAAAGGAACTCATATTGATCTTATAAATTATTCGGATTCCGATTGGGCCGGGTGCACAATTGATAGAAAAATCACAAGTGGAACTTGTCACTTTCTAGGCTTTGCACTTGTGTCATGGTTTAGCAAGAAACAAAATTCTGTTGCACTATCTACCGCCGAGGCCGAATATATCTCGGCCGCTAGTTTTTGTGCTCAAGTTTTGTGGATGAAACAAACTCTTAATGATTATCATTTGAAATTTGAAAATGCTCCTATTATGTGTGATAACACTAGTGCTATTAATTTGTCAAAAAATCCCATCTTGCACTCTCGCACAAAGCATATTGAAATTCGACATCATTTTCTTAGAGATCATGTGCAAAAAGGTGATATTTACTTAGAATTTGTTTGCACGGAAAATCAATTAGCCGATATCTTAACTAAACCTCTTGCTCTTGATAGATTCTCTTATATTAGAAGAGGTTTAGGAATTATTGATGAAAGTGAAATATGTGGTTAAATGTGTAAATGTATTTAAAAAAAAGGGGGGGATTTATAGGTCGACCGGACATCAACAATAGGTCGACCTGTATGCATTTTGAGGTCGATCGGTGTGTGCTACCCGAAATTCCAGAGAGTCCAAACCTTAACACTGCGGTCGACCCCATATGCAGTCCGGTCGACCGCATGCTCGAAATACATGTTTTTAAAATCAGATTTTCCCCATTTTGTTCGAACCCTAACTCACTTTTTCGCACATCTCTCTCTAATTCTCTTCTCCTCTACTCCAATTTCGAAGTTTTTACTTCAATTCCAACTTATTAAACATCAAACCCATACTTCTCATTCCATATTTTCTCAAAATTTCAAGTTCTTCATCTATCCTACCCATTTCGCAAGTTTTTCACCACAAATCCGAGTTTTTCCTTTTCCAAGTTTACAATGCCTCCAAGAAAAAGAGTAAAGCAAGTCTCACAACGTCCCCCTCCATCCTCCAGTGATAGTGATGAAGATGTTGGTGAAGATCGCATTCAAAAATGTCCCATCATTATAGGTAAATCCGTTGATCTCTTTGTTTTTTCAATGGAAGCTCCATCTTTTCATTTAGAGGAGTTTATTGAAAACATTGGTTGGGCGAATATTGTAGCCATTCATGAAAAAGCTTATCCTAATCTCATTAGAGAATTCTATAAAAATCTTGTTCACACCCCTACTTCTATCTCTAGTAATGTAAAAGGGACTCGTATTAGGATTACTAGAGAATTGTTGCGTACTATTTTGAATTTAGATACTTGTGAGAACCTTGTTTATGCACAAAGTAGTGTTCCTCGTTGTGAGGGTTATACTCCCGCTATTGCACGCCATCGGGTCACGGGGAGGGAAATAAATCATTCCATGAAACTTAACACATATCACCTAACTCTCCCTTGTAAGCTCTTACATATAGCCCACATTTTCGTCCCTCGGAAAGGTCATCTCGAAAATGTTACACATCTTGACCTATTTTTGCTTGATTCTTGTTTGTCGGGTCGTAAAGTCGATTTCCCTCACATTGCAATTCAACATATGAATCATGTGAGCACCTCCACCCAAATCCTAGGACTTCCATATGGTATGATCCTTACTAAAATCTTTACTCATTTCAATATTCCTCTTGAGGGTGAGGCTTTCATTGAACAAAAATCGACCGATACCATCAATAAACACACGTTGAAGAAAATGAAAATTTTTAAGGAGCATGGTCAATGAGTTTGTCATACCCAAGGATTTGATGAAAATCGGGGCCCTCAACACTTCCTATTGAAGATGACGCCGAAGCTCAAGGGAGTGACGGGGAGGAAGGAGCTCATGTCGTACCCCATCCACACATACCTCAACATGCTCCACCGACCGGTTGGGTGTTCACCGAGGAACTCTACAATCAAACCAATGGCCACATTGATTCTCTCTCTAACACGGTCGAAGGCATGGTAAATATGCAACACCACATGATGGACATGCAACAACAATTATTGAAAAATCAAAACACCATCATGGAGACACTTGGGAACATTCAAGCTCGGTTCAATAACGTGTTTCCTTTTCCACCACCTCCTCCAATGGAGTGACCATCACTTATGCTTCTCTTACTTCTTATATGTGGTAGTAAACTTATGGTATTTTACTTATGCTATCTAACACATTTCTTCTCCTTAGTTTAAAACCTATTTTGATCTTGTGTTATGAGTATTTTGTGATTTATCAAATGATAATTCGTACTTGGAATTGAGATATGCTATTGTGAAATATGGTGCTTGCTTATGTTATGGTGTGTATATGATGAAATTGATGGGATAAAATTTATGGTCGGACATTACCCTTATGCGCTTGTAAAATGAAGGGGGAATACTATTACATTCATGATATTCTATCTTATGCTCATACTTGAGGGATATATACCGCCTTTTTGCTTATGTCAAAAGGGGGAAACGATGTGATGATTTGTTGGCGTTTGATATGGATAATCTATATGGATAGACATGAATTATATAATAGATTATGCCACTATTTTGCCTTAAAAGATTATTTATTAGTTTGCAAAAAATAGGGGGAATATATATCAATTGTTCTCATTTCTCTATGCTTTAAATTGCCTATATTGACTGTTTAAATCATCTTGTTTGTCATAATCAAAAAGGGGGAAATTGTTGACCTATGGTCAATGCTTAACCTTATTGTTTTGATAAATAACAAACAAGATTATATTGTGTTATTAACAAGTGTATTTCAAGTGTTTCATGTAACGATAATCTTCAAAGCATTCAAAGGACAAATCATCTCTCGAAGATAAAAGATCAAAAACACAAGATGCGATAGTATGAAGATCGATGAATGGAGTTTACAAAGAATGGAGATCTTACAATTGCTTTTCAATGTTATGTAAGGTTAATGCATCAATAGCTAGCAATGCATTTCATAAAACTCAAGAAACATTTTTTAAACCATTAAAATATCGTTTTCAAAATCAACCTTGATCAAAAAGCCTTGCAAAATCAAAATCTTAAAATTCTGATTGAACAGGTCGACCGCAAAATGAACCGGTCGACCGCACTGCATGATTTTGAACTCAACGGCTATTTTCTTGCAACGGCTATATTGAGGTCGACCGCATGGCTGAATAGGTCGACCGTAAGAGTCAGTATATGCGAAATTTACTCTATAAATAGCCACTTCTCTTGCATTCATTAAGACCAACTTACAAGAGCATTTAAGAGAGAAATTTATTGAGAAAATCATTGAGCTTATTTTTTTTTACATTCTATTTCATTTATTGCAAGGAATCTCTTGATTGTTCAAAAACTATTTCATATCTTTATCAAGAATTCCATCTTGTAGAAAACTCAATACTCTTACTTCATTATTGATCATTGATTGAGTTCATATCACCAAACACTTATTGAAGTGTATATCTCTCTTCATACTTAACTAAGTATTATTTGGAAAGAGAGATCATTGGTTGAAAAACTTTGATTCAAGAAAAACTATCTCATATCCTTCTTCAAAGTTTTCATAAACACTTGAGCTTTAAATATTTGCTATCTATTGAAGTGTTATCATAAAACTCTCAAGATACTTGTATTGATCATATCATTTGTTAAGAGAGTTGGTTCGATTGTAAAAATTCTCATTTGTACTTTGTTTATGGTTCCGAGATCCTTGTGAAAACTCGATTGTAAAGGATAGGTGCTCCTTGTTGTAAAGTCACCTAAGGATTCGATACTCCTTGTTGTAAGTTATCAATATAGTGGATTTGGCCTTGCTCGTGACGGAGAGCTCGGTAACGGAGGACGTAGATCACGTTGGTTGATTGAACCTCCCTAAATCGCGTTTGCAATCTCTTATCCCTTTTACTTACTTGCTTTATCAATTAAGTTTATACATTTATAGCACACTACATTGATAGTTTAGCTACTTGTAATACTAAGTGCTCATACTTATACTCATTGGTTTTTAAGTTTAAAATTATTTATCGAAAAAGTTTTATAAACCAATTCACCCCCCTTTTGGTTAGTTTATCTTGGGTTAACACAACTTACATATGTGACCTAATTTATTAGCAATGACCTCACAATTTAAATTAGTTAATGTTTGCTAATTGCCAATGGATTATTGCCCTCTTAGTTCTTGCTGCATCCAGTGAGTTTGATTGATTTTTTAGATGCAATGACATGAATGTGACCTAGTGCAATTTGTATTTGTAACCTAATTTATTAGCTATGACCTCACAACTTAAATTAGTTAATGTCTACTAATTGCCAATGGATTGTTGCCCACTTAGTTCCTGCTGCATCCAGTGAGTTTGATTAATTTTTTAGATGCATTGACATGAATGTGACCTAGTGCAATTTATATATGTAACCTAATTTATTAGCTGTGACCTCACGAAGCCAATTGATTACTGCCCACTTAGTTCCTGCTGCATCCAGTGGGTTTGATTGGTTTTTGAGATGCAATGACATGAATGTGACCTAGTGCAATTTATATATGTGACCTAGTTTATTAGCTATGACCTCACAGCTTAAATTAGTTAATGTTTCCTGATTGCTAATGAATTATTTCCCACGTAGTTCTTGATGCATCCAGTGAGTTTGATTGATTTTTGAGATGCAGTAACATGAATGTGACCTATTACAATTTATATATGTGACCTAATTTATTAGCTGTGACCTTACACCTTAAATTAGTTAAAATCTGCTACTGGTTTCTTGCACATCTTGTTTTTGTTGCGATTAGTGTAACCTAAACAATATTTGTTGAGTTCCTATTATTCCGGCGCCGGGGATATTTTTTACACTCTTAGAATGGTAGTTGCCAAAATTAAAACTAGCTGCCATCAAAATAGCGTAACTGGAGACCCACAGATTAATATGGAAACGTATGAATAACTGAAGCCGTGATTTCTGGACGTTACTATGTTTTCTGTTACCATATATATATATATACCTGATAAATGAAGAAGTTGAATTTGTTCTCTAAATTTGAAATTGGTATCTATAAGTACCTGATATGTGTACTGTTCCCTTTCTGGAATAGGGGTGGGCCATGGCCCAGTTGGGCCTCCCCTGGCTCCGCCCCTGTTGACATGACAAATAATGTTAATTAAACAATAAAATTTGAAAAAAAATTTCATTTTTTCCACCAACAAAATTAAACCAATCAAATACATTAAACTTCTAATTCTCAGAAAAATAAGTTTTCAGGAATTTAATTCCCTAAAATTTATTTCGTTTTCACCTAAATTTCACCTTCGCTATCAAATGGACCATAAGGGTGTGTTATGGAAAATGATTTTCCTTTTTCATCTTTATTTTCCCACCTAATGGTAAAGAAAATATTTGGCTTGAAATGGAGCAAAACATGTATTGAAAACTTGTACCTACAAAATATTTTACATGAAAAATTTGTCCATCAAACAATAAATATATAAAATATTTTCTTTGAGTTGACATTTTCCATGAAAAATTTAATATATCAAACACGCCTTAATTTCTTTTGTTAATAGCTTTGTCAACAGGTTGTACGAGTAGAATTGTTGTCGCCCCCATGGCATATTTCTCAGTGGTAAAGAGGAGGGCTGAAAACACGCTCAGTGTGACCGAGTGTACGGTTCGAATCCTGAAAATGGATTTGACCTTGTGGCAATGGGAGTTACTCCACTCATGGGGACCTTCAGTACCCTTCACTCTGACCTTTGGAAGGTACATCCTACGATTTACCACTCGAACCAATAGCTCAAGATATGATCGGTTCGAGCCTCAAGGTGTGAGTTACACCTTTTTTTCTTTTAGGATTGTTGTCTATTGAATAAACAATTCACTTACTTATAAATCTATACTATATATTAAAGTGCAAAAGTCTTGCACTTGAAAATACCGCCATTTACTGTTCATTTTCACTTTTTTTTAAACGTTTGAAATGGGATCGTACAAACATCCCATTCTCATTTCAAATTTTTTGCTAGGCGACAGCCGCGTATGTATAACTTTTATTTCTATTTTTTAATGTTCCTGAATTATTTACCTCATGTATTATTATTTGATTGGTGTTTTTAAATGAAAATTGGAAAAGAAAAAGTTAAAATACGAAAAGCACATAATGAGACCCATTATTTCAAAAATACGTGATTTACATATTAGAAAATAAATAAATAAATCTGTTTATACACGATAAAATAAAATTATTGAACAGATCTTTATTTTTTCTTTTTAGAAAGAAAAGTAATATTTTAAAGTAATTTAGCATATTATGTCTCTATTTCATGTTGATTTTATAGTTATTAAAATTATTATTTGATGAGGTATAATTTGATTGGTGTTTTCGAATGAAAATTGGAAACAAAAAATGTTAAAATATGATAAACAAATAACGAGACCCATCATTTCAAAATACGTGATTTGCATGTTAGAAAAAGAACAAAAAAGTTTGTTTATACACGATAAAATAGAGTTATTGAACATATCTTTATTTTTTTCTTTTAGAAAAGAAAAGTGATATTTAAAAGTAGTTTATCAAATTATGTCTCCATTTTATGTTGATTTTATAGTTATTAAATTTATTATTTAATGAGGTATTTTATTTATTTGTTCTTATTTTAATGTATTATAAATCATATGTGTAGTTATCAATATTATAATTATGTTTTGATTATTGACATTTGTTATCTTTAATCAAATTCTGTTTATACACAATAAAAACCAGTCAAATGGTGGCTGTGCCGGCTGACACCAGTTTTTCATTTTTCTTTTTATGACATTTTTTCTTTCCTGTTTAGCAAACATGTTTAAAAACAAGATTTTTAGACCACAATTTCTCAAATCACCTTTTAACCGCACACATTTTTCTTTTCACTTTTCAGCCTCACATTTTACCAAGAAAATATATAAAAAAAAGTTGTTAAGTACAAAACTCTTACCAAATAGAGCTAACTTTTTTTTGTCTTGCTATTTATATTTTTGTAATTTGGTCTTTTGTGATGTGCCATTCTTATCTTTTATTTTATCACAATACACGTCTAATTATTAAATTTCGATCACACATTTTACAAAAATTTTACAAATCACCTTATTTGAAATAATAATTTTTTTAGAATGTAAAGTTAAAAGTAGAGAACTTTTTTAGTTTGTGTGTAGATTATTTTATTGGTAAAATGTGGCAGAAAACGAGTTTTGAAAAAAGTAAGGCCCCGTTCTCTATGCTGTTTTGAGCCCGTTTTAAGTTTTCGATTTTTAGAAATATCGAAAACGCGTTCACTTTGCCCATTTTCAGAAACGAGTTTTCCAAAACACCAAAAAAATTACAAAGGAAACTCAAAACGAGTTTATTACGTTTTGGATATTTTGTGTTAAAAAGTCCAAAACGATCAAAACGCGCGTTTTGAAATTAATTTTTTTTTTTTTTTTTTTTTTGTGAGACACTTCCTTCACTTGAAGTTCTTATATTATTTTGCCATTATATATAGATCCATGTTAATATATATATATTTTTTTGTAATTTTTTTTATTTTTTATTATTATTATTATTATTATTATATTTTTTTTTTAAATGTGAGACACTTCTTTTACTTGAAATTCTTATGTTAATTTGTCATTACATATAGATCCATGTTAAGATTATTTTTTTTTTTTTGTAAATTATTATTATTATTATTATTATTATTATTATTATTATTATTATTATTTTGTAAAAGTGAGAGATACTTCCTTCACTTGAAGTTCTTATATTATTTTTTCATTATATATAGATCATGTTAAGATTTTTTTTTTTTTTAATAAAAGTGAGACACTTCATTCATTTGAAATTCTTATATTATTTTGTCATTATATATAGATCCATTTTAAGATTTTATTTTATTTATTTATTTATTTATTATTATTATTATTATTATTATTATTTTGTAAAAGTGAGACACTTCCTTCACCTGAAGTTCTTATATTATTTTGTCATTATATAAATCCATGTTAAAAAAAAATCTTTTTTTTTTGTAATTATTTATTTATTTATTTATTATTATTGTTATTATTATTTTTTTTGTAAATGTGAGACACTTCCCTCACTAGAAGTTCTTATGTTATTTTGTCATTATATATAGATTCATGTTAAGATTTTGTTGGTATGTGGTTAAATTTTTGTTTAGCTGAAACAATATTAATGATGAATTTATTGACATAGAGAACTAACTGATTTATTAACATTAAAATTAATGATATTTAACAAATCAATCATTTTTTACATATAAAATATTACAAAATAAATATACCAAAAAATTACAAAGTAAACGCATTTTTCAGTTTTCTATTTTTGAAAACAGTTTTTTAAAATCACAAAGAGAACATGTTTTCAGCAATCCCAAAACAAATAACCAAAATCCAAAATTCAAAACACAAAATCCAAAATCGAAACACAAAGGGAACGGCCCCTAATGTTTTGAATAAGTATAGAGAAAATGTGTGATTAAAAAGTGGAGATAATTAGAAATGTGTTTGATTAAAAAGTAGTTTGAGAAATTATGTTGTTTATAAATTGATTTATAAATTGTAATAATTACATTAAAAAAAAGAATATTATATTTATCTAATTTATGCAATAACTATTTTATCCTAATACTCATTATTCAAAATATTATTAACTGCAATTCTATAAAAATTTTAGAACCACATTATTTGAATGAGTTATATTATTTATTAAAATATAATATTTGTTGTGATATAATATTATTTTCATGTATTTTGAATTTTTGTTAATTAAGTATAAATATTAAAATTTTACAAATATTTATCGAAATTGATATTTTTGAACAATTTCTATCCGAAAGGAAAAATGCTAATTGGTATTTTTGAATAACTTTTATGCGACCGGAGAAATGCTAGTGATTTTTAAAAAGGTCTTTGCATGGATGAAACAACAGGTTGCCGCGTGGAGAGATAGATCCAAAAGTCTACACCACAAATTCCGCTGAGCGGAAAAGGACCCACCAAAAGGCACGGAGGCCGAATTTTTTAAAGAGTGGACCCCACTCCACTGTCTGCTTTCTTGTTTGTTACACATAATAATAATAATAATAATAATAATAATAATATATATCATTTTATATTATTTTGCTTAATAAAAAAAAAAAGGTTGAACTCTAACATTATTATAAGCTCATTTGGTAACAGTAAAATATTTATCACAATTTTTCAAAATCAATCTCAATCATCAGTTCTTAGTTAAGTCTATTATTTGTTACTTTTTAAATATTTTTAAACTACACATTGATAAAAAAAATCAAAAAAATTAAAAAATTTCACATTACCAGACAGACTCTAGGTGTCCCTATATTCCCTATTCGAAATATTTATAAAGGATGCAAATTACGAAATGTGCCTCAATGAAGTAAAGTTGAGAGTTTATTGTTTAACTGTGTTATAATGAGTCCCATCCATTTATTTTGCTTAATAAATATTTGAGGTTGTGACATTATTAGGGTTGGGCCGGTTGGCAAAAGCAATTGACGAACTCGAAATGCAAGGGGGCTTGATCTCATTGGAGGAGTCATGTCCTGAATAATCGCATTCGAGGACTCGTCCCGAACCTATATTTTTTTTTTTTTTTTTCTTTTTCCTACTAAAAAAATATAAAATTAAAAATATAAATAGACAATAACAAGGGAGTGAAGGTCATCCTGAGACAGCATCGAGACCACAAGGCACTCGCAAATTCGATCAATTATTTTTGAAAAGCGGGCCCGGATTTGGGTGCTCTCCCGTCAGCCACCTATCTCACCGTTGGTATTATTGACTGCATTGTTATTTGTTTTTGACGTCCATTTTATTACCAATTTTTTAATTAGTGCTCGTTTGGGGAAAAAAATTGCTAAATAATTGAAAGGATAAAATCAATATCCCGTTAGGTAAATTATTTATAAATAAATTTATAACGAATACATTTTCTCACCATAGATATTTCTTCAAATTACTTTAGAACCATATATTTTATCTTGAAAATATTACATTTTTTGTTTATAATTTTTTTTTTTTACCAACCAGAGTATATTTTTATTGAAATCTAATTCTTCAACTACTTATTTCGTCAGATTTTATAAAAAAAATTGTCAAACAACCTTTAATTATTTTTTATATTTTCATGAATAAGCCTCCTTTAACACAATTATTATCCATTCATAAATCAGTTTATAAAATATATAATTTCACAAATTACTTTTTAATAACATATTTTTTGAAATCACTTTTTAACATACATTTATAAATTAGTTTGAAAAATTGTATAATTTATAAATTGTTTGAGGGTTGTGAGATCAAACCATAACTCAAACAGTAAGAACAAAATTTACTAGTTCAGTGATCTATGTTTGAATCTTCTTTAGGAATCGATTGAATAAATAAAAAGATAGTTTTAAAAATTTTTATCACCTTATGCTTATACTACTTTAGTGGTATATTTGAAATTTTGTTAAAATTTGAATAGTACTTTACCCACATTCCACTAGTATGAATATTCACTCACCAATGCCTTCCTTATATTATGAGTGCGTTAATATATAGATGGATAGATATTTTTCCTTTTAGACCAAATATCCTTCAAAATAAATTATTTTTTCGATAATTTTACAAATTTATTTGGTAAATCAAATAAATTGATTTATAAAAAATCAATTTATAAATTAAATAATTTTTCAAATTACTTTTTAATACGTATATTATCGTTCTTTAATTTTCAATCACTACTTTTTACGTCAAAAATATAAATAAATCAGAATGAACAAAGTAGTGTTACCCTACAAAATAAAGAGAGCTGTCAACATAAAACACATTTCAAGAACGAGAATCTTTTTTATATTATACTTAAATAAGATTAGCCTAAAGTAGGGCATGAATTCTACGAGAAAGAACTCAACGGCCGGCCGGGTGCACGTCGTCATTAATTAACTAAAGAAATTACAAATAATTTCTCTTGTAACATCAACACTGGCATGATTAGTAATCACAAGATTCCATTGATGGCGGCAAATTAAGATCAAGATCAAGCCCCCTCTTCGTAATTGTGTCGGCTCCATCAACAACTGAGGAAGAATCCGAATCACTTTGCACACCGCCCACACTACGATAATCAACCGCCACCGTGTTCAGCCGGTTGGCAAAGGCGGCATCACGGTGGTCCACCATCGCGGGCCGCATCAATGGCTCAAAGAAAAAAACCTGCTGTCCATTCGGCATCACTGCCATGGCCGGCTGATGAGGCAAAAACCGATTCTCATTAAAATGCACAAGACCTCCACCACCAATGATTTTGTCTACCTCAGCCATGGCAGCGCCAAGGCGGCGAGTGAGATCCAGCTCGACCGGCACGTTCTGTTTGTTATCAGCACTGAAAGACTCCACTGTGCTGCTGTGGCTGGGACTACGGTCCTCAGATGGTAAGGGAAAATTTGTTTTCGCCTTGGGTCCACGAAACTCCCTTGCGGCGGCGTCATATGCCCGCGCCGCCTCTTCCGCCGTGTCAAAAGTACCCAACCAAACTCGGCTCCGCTTACCCGGGTCTCGGATTTCGGCAGCGTAACGGCCCCATGGCCTCGTCCTCACACCCCTATAGTGAACCTTCTTAACCACCCCATTAACATTTCCATTTCCTCCCTTGATCCCATTAACCTTATCCTTGGCAGCCATCAAAATCTAATGTCTCACAAATCTGGTTATTCGTAAGAACGAGTTTATTGATTTGATGAAGAGCAAAAGGGTAAAGAAATATATAGGAAAGTGGAGAGAGAAGGTGAATATGTGGGCTCAGTCAACGAGGTGCTTGACTGAGGTGGCGCCGCCCAGTGTGTGAAAAATCGGTGGGTAAGCAACGTGGCACGCGGGAGTTGCAGGAGACAAGGGCGCCTACGACGTTGATGTGCCGGCATCACTACTGTACACCGCCGTTATTTATGGGAAAAACGCTCTCCTTTAACGCGTATAATGCACCGTCAATAATTAATCGCGCCGGATCCAGAGCGCTCCAATGCAATTTTTTTAGCCCTGATTATTGGAGTTTAAAACGAATTTTTTTTTATAAAAGTTATCAAATGTATATCTGAAATGTTGTGACTTCTATAAAATAAAATATTTAAAATTAATTGCTGAATTTAATCAATAATTCTACACAAACATAGAAATCTGACTTTCAAAATTAACACGGTGAGGTGGCAACACAAGTGACAAAAGTTGTGGGCCTTGTGTTTAATTAAAAAAATGGTAAATTGTGGACTTTCAACCTCAATTGTTTTAAACGTTCATTTTCCTTCCAAATCCACAAACCACAGCATATGAACCCTAACCTACGTCCTCCTTCTCATCGATTCAAAATTACCATCTCCTTCTCCGCCTGCAAATCCTCTGTAGTCCTCATCCCCGCCGTCGAAATTTTCTAAAAAGGTCTGCTCTTCCCGCTCCACCTCGCCTTCCCCTCCACCTCTCTCCCTCGTCTTGTCCGAAATGTGAGTTGGAATCTAAAGTGTAATGGATGTTTTGTGGTTGCTTGCAGGAGTCCCCCGACTTGGCCCAGTGAAAACATCAATTTGAAAGGTTTAATTCCATGCCTTTTGCCAAACTTACGACAAACAAAAACGCCTAAGGAAATCCTAAATCTTTGTATTATGTCCTCATTGAGCAAAGAAACTGGTGAAAAATGGAAATTTTGATATATTTCACAACACAAGTTGGGGTCCCTATCCCACCCCACATGGAAAGCGTACGATTGAAGTTGTTGGAAGAAAGGAAAGTGCCATTACACAAGTAGTAAGAGCCATCGTAGGCAAAATGATATGATTCGGACCAGGCATCGAAGGGCGAAGTCGAGCCATCAGAAATATGACAATGATCTACGCGCAAAATGGAGCAAGTTCCATGTTGGGGTCGAGCCGAGAAGAGGGACGGATCAAGCCGAGAAGAGAAAACGAAGTTATTTGGGAAGAAAATCCATCACGGCCGTAACCCATATATTCACGGTCGTAAATCGTGTTGTCACGGCCGTAATCATTTATCGAAGAAAAAGGAAGAATTTCAGCAGAACGAGGTTACGGCCGTAACATTCAAAAAGGGAAACTTCACGGCCGTAAGAAATTCGTCACGGCCGTAACTAATAAACACAGTTTTGATCAGAGAGGCCTTTACGGCCGTAAAAGAATTATTCACGGCTGTAAATGAGTAGCGGCTAGATTTTCCGGATTTTCAATTATTTTATTTCCTTTTTGGTTTTTAGGTTATTTTCCTAATTTAATATTTTAGTTTAATTAGAATTCTATTTTGAGTAAATTAGCGGCTAGGTTATTTTGCTTATTTATATTCTTTTCATGATTGTAAAAAAACAAGTTTGAGTTTATGAATTAAATTGAGAGAGGATTCTCTTGTTAAAGGTTGAGTTTTTCCCTTTTATTTCGAACTTATCAAAGATCCGTTCTTTGTGGCGTTCACCCAACGAACTTATCAAGGAATTGACAATCATTGTGGCGTTCACCAATCTTGGTTCTTCAATCCGCATCGTCATTAATCGCGTTGTGATTGTCGGGTCAAGGTTTTACCGTCAAATCTATCTTTTAATTTCCGTTTATTTATTCGTGTTCTTGTTATTTTCGTGTCAGATCTGATTTAGATCTTTCCTAGGTTTTAATTTCGTTATTCCGCGTTGTTCGACGAGATTCCCCGATTGGGATCTCATCATCTGGTATCAGAGTTTGGATCTATTTCAGATTCTTGCGTCTCTTGAATTTTCTTGATTTTTTTCGTGTTCTTCACGTTCTTCGTGTCAGTCATAATTTTCTTCAGTTTGATCCATAAGAGTCAGTCCCAAAAATTTAAAAGTGTTTTTCTTCTTCGTTTTTCGTCCAAATCCAGTTCCGTTTTTTTCTGTCATACTTGTAGTCCAATTCTCTGGCAGATTAAAAAAAATTCTAAATATTCCCCAAATATTCCAAATTTCCTTATTCGTGTCTTAAAAATGTCTGATAGAGAGGTTCCCACATCTTCATCTTCTATTGAAGATAGGAAACAGCTCGGGGGTGTGAACAGAAGGAATGAACAGGGTAACAATGATATTGTAGCAATAAGGGCACAATTTGAGAGGTTTATGGCACAAATGGAGAATCGAGGTGCAGAGCGTGAACAAAGACCTCGGGATCAATGTCATGATGGTTCTCGAGTTAGGAGAGGTAACAAGCGTGATGTTGGTATGAATGATGAGGGCATGGAAAGTGAAAGTGGAAGTATATCTTTGGGAAGTATGCGAATGAGGGATAGAGGAGATAGGTATGAGAGGAGGCATGATAGGGAGCGTCGTGATGCTAGGAGGCATCGTGGGGGTAGAGATGATGTTGATGACGACCTTGGGAAAATTAAAGTGAAAATACCATCGTTCCAGGGTAGGAGTGATCCGGAGGCGTATTTGGATTGGGAAACCAAGGTTGAACGATTATTTGATTGTCACAATTATTCGGAAAAGAAGAAGGTGAAATTAGCTGTGATTGAATTCACAGATTATGCCAATATTTGGTGGGATCAATTAGTAACGGGTAGGAGGAGGAACCTTGAGGAGCCAGTGGATACTTGGGGTGAATTAAAAACCATAATGAGGAAGCGGTTTGTGCCGACTCATTATTATAGGGATATTTACCAGAGGCTGCAGGGTATGACTCAAGGATCGAGGAGTGTAGAGGATTATCACAAGGATATGGAGGTGGCGATGATTCGGGCTAATGTGGTGGAGGATCGGAAGCTATGATGGCTAGGTTTCTGAGTGGGCTGAATAGAGACATTACCAACGTCATTGAGCTGCAACATTATGTGGATCTAGAATATATGATGCATATGGCTATGAAGGTGGAAAGACAGCTAAGGAGAAAGGGGGCATCAAAACACTCACTATCTTATCCTACATCACAACCTAAGCAGGAATCCAACGTTGAACATAACCCGAAAGTGAAGGAGGAGCCTACAACGAAAGGTAAAAATATTTCTGATTCTCAAACTACTCGGGATAGAAATATTAAGTGTTTTAAGTGCTTGGGTACGGGTCATATAGCATCACAGTGTCCAAATAGGAGGCTAATGATCTTGCGTGAAAATGGAGAAATTAGTTCCGATGATGAATTTAAGGGAATGCCTAAGTTAGTGGATGTTGGGGCTAGTAGTAGTGATGAGGAAGGGCTGACCTATGCTGTTAAATATTCACTTGTTAATCGGCGTGTCCGTAGTACTAGGGTTAGGGTGGATGAAATTGGTGAGCAAAGGGATAATCTCTTCCATACTAGGTGCTTAGTAGGTAAAAAAGTTTGTGGTATGGTGATTGACGGGGGAAGTTGTACTAATGTGGTTAGTACAATGTTGGTTGAGAAATTGGGTTTGAGCTTGATTAAACATCCGAACCCTTATAAATTGCAATGGCTGACCGAGTCGGGAGAAATTAAGGTAAATAAGCAGGCTAGGATCAATTTTGCCATCGGGGAATATAAGGATGAGGTGGTTTGTGACGTGGTACCTATGCATGTTGGTCATGTTTTGTTGGGGAGACCCTGACAACATGATAGGACGGTAGTGCACGATGGGTTTAAAAATCGATATTCTTTCGTGAATGGTGGAAAAAGGATCACTCTTGCTCCGCTATCACCTAAAGAGGTCCAAGATGACCAATTGAAAATAAAGAGAGAGTTTGAGAGGAAAAATAAGAGCGTTGAGGCCACGACCTCAGAAAAAGGAGAGGGTGTGAAAATTGAAAACAAAAGAGTTGAGGCCACGACCTCAAAAAAAGGTGAGCTTGAGAGTGAAAAGAAAAAGAAAAGAGAGTCCACCACAAAAATGAGTTTATTTGCATTTGCTAACACATCCCTCCCCAATTCTACTAAATTTGTTTTATAGGGACATAAATCAAACCATGAACTTAAGGCCGGGAAGATATTTGTTGGCAAAAATGAGCAGCCTCAAAGTCTAAAGGATCACACAAAGCTTAAACATGATCATCGAGCTCGGAAAAACAGGAGGAGTTTGAAAAGCCGACTAAAAACGGATTTGAGGTCGAATACTTTTCAACAGAGGGAGTATGATATGATCCGGACCAGGCATCGAAGGGCGAAGTCGAGTCATCGACAATATGACAATAATCTACGTGCAAAACGGAGTAAGTTCCATGTTGGGGTCGAACCGAGAAGAGGGACGGATCAAGCCGAGCCAAGAAAACGAAGTTATTTGGGCAGAAAATCCATCACGGCCGTAATGGAGGACCTTCACGGCCGTAACCCATATATTCACGTCCGTAAATCATGTTATCATGGCCGTAATCATTTATCGAAGAAAAATGAAGAATTTCAGCAGAACGATGCTTACGACCGTAAGCTTGGAAGTTACGACCGTAACATTCAAAAAGGGAAACTTCACGGCCGTAAGAAATTCGTCACGGACGTAACTAATAAACACAGTTTTGATCAGAGTGGCCTTTACGGCCGTAAAAGAATTATTCACGGCCGTAAATGAGTAGCGGCCAGATTTTCCGGATTTTCAATTATTTTATTTCTTTTTTGGTTTTTAGGTTATTTTCCTAATTTAGTGTTTTAGTTTAATTAGAATTTTATTTTGAGTAAATTAGCGGCTAGGTTATTTTGCTTATTTATATTCTTTTCATGATTGTAAAAAAACAAGTTTGAGTTTATGAATTAAATTGAGAGAGGATTCTCTTGTTAAAGGTTGAGTTTTTCCCTTTTATTTCGAACTTATCAAAGATCTGTTCTTTGTGGCGTTCACCCAACGAACTTATCAAGGAATTGACAACCCTTGTGGCGTTCACCAATCTTGGTTCTTCAATCCGCATCGTCATTAATCGCGTTGTGATTGTCGGGTCAAGGTTTTACCGTCAAATCTATCTTTTAATTTCCGTTTATTTATTCGTGTTCTTGTTATTTTCGTGTCAGATCTGATTTAGATCTTTCCTAGGTTTTAATTTCGTTATTCCGCGTTGTTCGACGAGATTCCCCGATTGGGATCTCATCATCTGGTATCAGAGTTTGGATCTATTTCAGATTCTTGCGTCTCTTGAATTTTCTTGATTTTTTTCGTGTTCTTCACGTTCTTCGTGTCAGTCATAATTTTCTTCAGTTTGATCCATAAGAGTCAGTCCCAAAAATTTAAAAGTGTTTTTCTTCTTCGTTTTTCGTCCAAATCGAGTTCCGTTTTTTTCTGCCATACTCGTAGTCCAATTCTCTGGAAGATTAAAAAAAAATTCTAAATATTCCCCAAATATTCCAAATTTCCTTATTCGTGTCTTAAAAATGTATGATAGAGAGGTTTCCACATCTTCATCTTCTATTGGAGACAGGAAACAGCTCGGGGGTTTGAACAGAAGGAATGAACAGGGTAAATATGATATTGCAGCAATAAGGGCACAATTTGAGAGGTTTATGGCACAGATGGATAATCGAGGTGCAGAGCGTGAACAAAGACCTCGGGATCAATCTCATGATGGTTCTCAAGTTAGGTGAGGTAACAGGCGTGAGGTTGGTATGAATGATGAGGGCATGGAAAGTGAAAGTGGAAGTATATCTTTGGGAAGTATGCGAAGGAGGGATAGATGAGATAGGTATGAGAGGAGGCATGATAGGGAGCGTCGTGATGCTAGGAGGCATCGTGGGGGTAGAGATGATGTTGATGATGACCTTGGGAAAATTAAAGTGAAAATACCATCGTTCCAGGGTAGGAGTGATCCGGAGGCGTATTTGGATTGGGAAACCAAGGTTGAACGACTATTTGATTGCCACAATTATTCGGAAAAGAAGAAGGTGAAATTAGCTGTGATTGAATTCACAGATTATGCCAATATTTGGTGGAATCAATTAGTGACAGGTAGGAGGAGGAACCTTGAGGAGCCAGTGGAGACTTGGGGTGAATTAAAAACCATAACGAGGAAGCGGTTTGTGCAGACTCATTATTATAGGGATATTTACCAGAGGCTGCAGGGTATGACTCAGAGATCGAGGAGTGTAGAGGATTATCACAAGGATATGGAGGTGGTCCAGTAGTCGACAATGTGGTCCAGTGGTCGACAATGTGAAGTTTGAGTGTTCGTAGCCCCAGACGACTCGTCCGATTGAAAAGTTTTGTTGTACTACGAATTATTGTTGTGAGGATTTTATGTAAATAGACTTCATACCGATTAAGCTTGAATAAGTATATTGCTGGTGGTTTTTTTATAAGATTGTTTTAATGCTTGTCCCTTATGAGTCTCTGTAAGGCTTTTTCTTCCAATACTAAGGCATGTCATAAATGAATGTTGCAGTCAATTAATATTCAGAACACTAATGAATTTTACAATTTGTGGAATGCTGATGTTTAAAAATGGTACATAAAGGATAGTGAAAACATGATGCAAAATGAACTGAGTTACTGGTGCTATGTTATCTTCACAGTAGCAACAGAACAAAAAAACTCTTCACAACATTTGGAAACTTGCAACAGCAGTCCAAAACTACATTTGAACCAATTAGCTACATTTGAACCACAAGATGAAATTTGAACAAAAAAACTAAATTTGAACCATTCAGCCTCTCGACACCCTCTTGACATCTTCTGCTTCCATTCTGAAAAAAAAATAAAAAATAAAAAAAATATTAACAAAGTTCCTAAAAAATATATTATATCACTAACATGAAAAATACTTAAAATTAAAACAATCAGATAAATGTTTGGCAAACTATTGGGAACATTAATTTAAATAGGATTTTAAGATGCAAACAATTTAGATGTTCTGCTTTGAACGGTCTCCTTACATTAACAGAATTGCAAGAAAAATTCCAGATTGCAACTTACTTACCTGATAATGGTCTACTTGGATCATCAAAACTTAGCTCAGTCCCGACTGTTTATTCATACGAAATCTTGGGCTTTAATCACTTCGAAATCTGTAGGAATATAGCCAGGTGGGGGTTAGGGTATTTTGGAGCTGATTTTGAAGAAAATAGATGGGAAGTCTGAGATTAAAATTCTAACAGGAGAGTTTTTAGGAAAAGAGGTTCAGAATCTGGAAAATAATCATGTCAAGGAGAGTTACTGTATGTGAGCTGGTTTTGGAAGAAAGAAAATAGAGGGAAAGTTGAGAGATTTTTTAGGAAGAAGAGAGGGAACCTGTGATATGTGAAGGAAGAGTCAATGTTTTTAAAATTAAACACTAGTCCCACAACTTTTGCCACATGTACTGCCACCTCACCATGTCAGTTTTGAAGGTGAGATTTCTATGTCCGTGTAGAATTATTGGACTTTAATTCGTGATTAAATTAAATATAGGCTTTACTTTGACCCCTCAATTTTAATTTTGGACAAAAACTAACTCGAGCAATAATCATTGAAAAAATATTTTGTAAATTAAGTGATCATTAGCGCAAGGATAAAACTTCAATTACAATTATGCAATTTTTAAGCAATTTCAATGTTTGTACGTGAAATTGGTCCAATTATGCCTATCTGGTAATGTGAAAATGTTTGATTTTTGTAGGGTTTTTTTTTTTTATATAATTTTTTTTTATGGATGTGTGGTTTAAAAATGTTTGAAAAGTAAAAAATTGTGGGTTTGACTAAGAATGGATTGTTGAGATTGAGTTTGAACACTTGTTGTAAAACTTTTAACTTTACCAAACAAGCTCTATATCTTATGGTTTTCTTCTGAACAATTTAAATTAGGCATGGGCGTTTATCGTTCGTTTTGGTTATTGAAATGACTGAAAAAGGAATCGAGATTCTCAGCTCAATTTCGGTACAATTCCATTAACCACAGAAATTGAACAATTTTTTGGTTCGATTTAGGTTATTTTTTATCATTTTATTTGGTTCCTAAAAAAAAAATTGATTTGATGCAAATGTTTAAATGTGGGCAAAAATCAAAGTTAAATGGAAAAAAAAAATTACGTAAGAATAATAACAAATTTATAACTTACTAAAAATTCTTATTCGACTATGAAGAAGTAAATACACGATTTTTAGAATTTCTTAGAAGTTATCATAGTAAAAGATTTAACAATAATTTATCATGTAAATAGTTCAACATATTGGTATAACAAAAATTGATGGAACATCTGATCATATTCGAGCTCCCAAATTTCATTCTTAATTAATGAAAACATCTTTAACAAATGATTTCGCGTTGTTCATCTTTCATAAATCTAAGAATTTCATCTCTGACTATGAATTACGAATACTCCCGACTGTCCCTGTTAATCATTACTCCAATCCCAAAGGCCAACTTAATAGGATTGAAATCCTATAATGTTGTCACATGCTAATGTATCAGGAGCGTAGTGTCACGGGCTTGCAACACTTCAAGCAACCGTGCGGTCTTAGCGTCCGCAAGTCTCCATGTACGGAGTTTTGGCCTTGTAACACTAATTTCTTCAAAGTAACAGCGTTGGAGGCACGATCCGATCAATTAAGACCAAGAACGCATCGTCGACAGAAAGGACGAGACGATCGGTGCACACCATAGGCGGACTGACCGACCCAACCAGAAGTCCAACTACAAGTTTTTTAACTTCAACAACTTAAATATACACTATTGGAGCTGGAATTACCACGACTATTGGCGCCAGACTTAGACTAAATCCCTCCAATGGATTGAGAGAAATTCTTCTAAATACGAGAACAAAAAAAATGTCTGCTAGTAGAATTATCAAAACTGTTGAAGGAAAAATGCAGGCAATCCAAAATATTTTATACTCTTAAGGGAAGGAAAAAGAAGAACAAGCCGATTGATTGTTGTTGGGAAAAACCTACAGGGAACATGATTAAAATCAACATTTCTGTACATGAGGAACAGACGGATTATGGAGGTGGAAATATTGCTAGAAATAAATTCGGGCAGACCATTTTTGCATTGAGTAAAAGCTTGCAAGTAAGAACTATTTGGAAGCTACTATTGGACAACATCCAGAAATGTGAGGGAACTTAAATTAAAGGAAATCAGATTTTCTACCGAACATCAAGCACTTGTGAATAGTATTAACTTCGCCAGTGTTGGACCTTGGCTATTGTGCTATCAATTGATTGAAGTCAAAGATTACTTGAAAGGACAAAATAGCAAAATCGAGCTTGTGCAGAAAATCACTAATAAAGCAGCCTCCTGGTTAGCTAAAAGTGGGGACTTTCACAGTTTCACTAATATAAGTACTCGGTACAATTTAAACAATCTACCTAGAGTTCTGCAAAATATTGTACGACTGGATAAACTGCAAGTACCTTACATTTTGGAACCAGATCGATTTTATGTTTTGAGTGATCTTATTAATGTTTGTTAGGATACTTTAGCATTTCACCCGATTTTGTATAGAGAGTAAGTACTCCTGATTTACAGCTTTTTGCATTGCATCACGAATTAGTGATTGCATTGGAGTAGTACTCCAAACATTGCATGCATCATTCCGAAATTTATTTAATTTTGTATTAGGCATTCCAATCCGAGGCAAAGTCTATGTCCTCCTCCTTTAGGTGTAACATTTTCTTTTTAATAAAAGGGTAGGGGAAGTCAAACCCCTCACAAGAGTTATAGGAGGAGGATTAAAAACCCCTCCAATACTCTTGTGGGTTTTGTTTGGAAAAAAAATATTTAATTAATGGAACATAAACAAGTGTTTCACGTGAGTGTGGTTTCGCTAGAGCTAATAGTCAAAAGGGATCAAACAAAAGTATAAGGGCCAAGCCTCTTGAGATAAAGTCTCAAAAAAGGGTGTTTGCACTAAAAAAAGCTTGATTACATAAGACGCCTCCAAGAGGCGCAAGCACACAATTTTAAACTAGGATATGTTCTAAGATCTAAGATAAAAGATTATATATGTGTTTTGAGAGTTTTGATTTGTTGGTTCTTTTAAACTTCAAAACTTCTACTATATATACATATTAAAAAAAAAACTACCTACTACTATTTGAATTTCAAATTTTCCGCCTTCACTATGTAACTTGCATGTAGTAACCATCGTCCACCATGTTGCATAATCGTCGCCCACTTCCCTGTGTAACTGATATACACTACTTTAAATAAGCAACTTCCGATGATCTCCTTCAACTGCTCATGATGCAGAAACTATTTATAGATAACCATATGGATTGTTGGATGAGTTGTAAGAAGTAAGAATTGTTCCTTCACTCCTAACTGGCTTGATCGTCCAATCGCTCAGATGCTCTTGTAATCACACAAACTCCTCCACATCGCCTTATCATTTTTAATGGGCTCTTACGTTTTGGACCTTCATGTGGGGCCTTTAAATTGAGTATTTTCACATGTCAACAATTACCCTCCCCCCAATATGGCTAAATTAATTACAATCATTAATTTTGCCATATTCATGCATTTTCTTTATTTTGAAATTCATTGGCCAATACATAATTGCTGGCCATGTTTGGAGGCATCATGCTGAATTGAATATTAGTTGACCGCCTGGCATCGTTCTCATTATCTTCATTCTGCCTTCATTCATATTTCGACCTCCAAACACACTGGCTTGATGACACTTATCCAATTATTTCTTTCAAACCATTAACTTGTTTGGTTCCTCTGATGTTGACTCTTCGTCTATGTGGGATTTGCTAGCTTGATTTGCTCCTTTCCTTATCGTTGTCTAATAATTCGTCCACAGTTCCTTTGATATCGTCTCTATTGTGTCCTTGTAATCTCATTAAAAAGAATTACTCTTCCTACTCTAGGGTTATAACCATGGGCTAATGACCTCCCAGGAGCTGGTCTATCGTGCCCTCTAAACTTTCGTGGCTTAGCTTGATGGAGTAGTTTTCTACTGTCTTTCATTTCATCTGTTACTTTGACAATCTCCTTTTGACATCTACTGCATAAATTCTTTTCCTCATGGTTAGTAACTTGCCCTTTTAATCTTCCAAATACACCGAGACGTGGTTCATCTTCTACTTCATCTACCACCAACTTGAATTTAGTAAATCCCGCTTCTCGAACTTAGGAGTGACCATATCAATACCAATTGTCCGTGGTAAATTATTTTCATTTACTGCCATCTTTTTCTAGAATCAAAGGTTATTCACCCAGATTCAGTGGCATCCTGTATCACATTACGAAAGGCCAAACAATTGTTAATGGTATGAGACCATGTATTGTGTCATTTACAATATTTTTTACCCTTGGTCTTTTCAGGATTTGACAATTTATGCTTATCAATCATTTTAATATGTTTATCTTTTAATAGCCGATCGAATATTGTATCGGCCTTTGTTACATCAAACGAAAACGTTCTGACCTTTTGATTTTCTTCTTTAGCTGTTTCATTTTTATTTGACGTTTCTAATTTGGTCAACACAGGACATTCATAAGTGTCACCCTTGACCAATTCGGTTAAAAAACTTAAACTTCTTCTTGACCAGTATCAATAACACGTACCTCAAAATTAGGGTCTCTGTAGTAGGTCCCTTTATTAACATTTTTCATTTGTTCCTCCTCTCTCAACGGACACTTATATCTAATGACGTCTGCACTAAGTTGAAAGAGTTATGGGAACTCCCTAGCATGAAATTCTTTTTTAATTTAAAACTGAAACAACTCTGGGCGATTTTGACAAATTCTTTTTTCAGGCAAGGGGTAAAGCATTTACTCCTAGCCGTTTTAAATCTTTGAAGAAAAGTTTCAACCCATTCATTTGGCAGTTTATGCAAGTTTGCTAAATCTGTCAAGGCATGAACAATAGCTCTAATTGCTACCACTTTTGAATAGAACTTGCTGGCAAAAAACTGATAAACCATGAGAATGCGACCCGGTGAGTGAATTTGGGAACAACCTCATTTTATGATAATCTAAGACCTCGTCGCATTGTAATGTAAATCATCCTATGTGCTCCAAGGTAGATACTTCTCCTAAATTAGCGGACAAAGAGAATTCAGATACCCTAAACCCCTAGGACAAGTATATGCTGTCTCAAAGGAAATTTGATCCTGTAAGATCTCTATTATTTGATCCCTACGTATAGCATTATGGTCAAATGGAACTCCTATTGGCTGTGGTGTGTAAGGCACTGCTAGTGGCTTGACAACATTAACAACAACATTTGCTATAAGTGGACCAGTATATGCTTCATTAACACCATTGAATGGTTGGTTTGCTCCTTCATTGGTGTAGCATTTGGTCCAACATTTTGGACATTTTTCCTCATATTAACATGGTACCCTTAGAGTGGATATTCCAACATCTCTTGTATTGGAAGGTCCTGGACCCTCTTGTATTAGACATACCACTTTGACTTGTGTTCAAAATTGAATAACCAGTGTTCATATTCATATTTGGCGAGTCATTATCTTTTAGGCTCCTAGTTTAGAAGTTGTTACCCCATCCCACAGGATTTGTTTGACACACTTGACCAACCAGTCTGTTCATCATAGTGCCTATTCCATTTTGAGCAAGTTTTTCAATATTATGAATAATTTTTAAATTTAGTTGTTCAACGATGTCCTGGGTGAATTCTCTCAATATTCCATGCTCGGTACATGGGCTCAATTCGATTGTTTGTTCATAACGACCACGAGATCCTCTTGAGTCCGGGCTTTGTTGACTGTCTAGTTCTTCAACTATGGAAGGAAGAAATTGATGTGCATTTGGCTCCTCGTCAAAATTTTTACGAGGCATGATGTGTCAAACTTCTCAACACCAAAGGTTCCATTGGGCCTATCAAATTATTTCGCGCGGGTGTGGTTTCGCTAGAGCTAACAATTAAAATGGATCAAACGAAAGCATAAGGTATAAACCTCTCGAGACAAAGTCTCAAAAGGGGTTGTTTGCACTAAGAAAAACTTGATTACACAATACACCTCCAAGGGGAGCAAGCACATAATTTTAAACTAGGATAAGTTCTGAGATTTAAGATAGAAAATATCATCTCTATTTTGAGAGTTTTGATTTGTCGGTGGGTTAATTATACCATTCATCACTGAACTTTATAGAAGATTTTCACCAGATCACTGAACTTTGAAAAACACCTCGTTCATTAATGAACTTTATAAAAGTTTATACCATCCATGACTAGAGCAATTATCCATAAAAAATTGGACAAATCTCCGAGTGAAATATCTACTTGGATGCCACCTCACTGAAATGCACCCACGTAGGATCAAAACACTATTTTTGGTAATTAATAAAAATAAAAAAAATAAAAACGTGAGAATGAGAACAAAATCAAACACCTCCCATTTCAATAAAATCCTCAATTCTCTGAAAATCTCCTCCAACGAAATCTTATCTAGCAAACCCATAATCAAACTATCCATAACCGAAGTCCCCAAAATAATCGAAAGATTCACAAAGACAAGCAAAGAAAAATTAGGGTTCTTCCTACTTCAATCGCGAATATGGATCCATCCTTAGTATCTAACCATCGCAGAGTATGTTATTGCAGAGATGTTTCCAGATTGAAGAAGTAGTGGAGCGTGATTTTTTCTTCCCATCGTCCACTTCTTCAGCATTGTGACAGAGGTGGTAAGTACCATTATGAAGTCCTAGTTTTCCATCAGCTTCATCAATAATGCCAGCGGCATTGGTTGAATTTCATGCCCTTTAGGATAGCCATCATCAAATCAAACGGAGAGAGCTTCTCTGAAGTAGAATCCATGAATTATCAATCGTTTGGGCAAGATTTTTATACAACTCAAGAATTATGGATCCTCTAGCCAAGCAAATAAATAAGCTTAAAAAAAAAAATTCTAAACAAGCTCATAAAATTTGAAGAAAAATTATGAGTTCTCTAGGCTCCCTCTCTCTTTTTTCCTTTTTTGATTTAGGTTCGGTTGATTTTCTACTTTTCTGATTTTCTTTGAATTCTTGAAGATGGCTGGGATGATCTTCTGTTTTTCGGATTAGGATTTGCGCGCGGGGGGGGGGGGGGGGTGTTATTGGAATAGCCATGTGAAATCTTTGTTTTATATAAATGGTCACCAATGTATAATTTGTCTATTTTACCCTTAATGAAGTAGGTTATTTTCTTTGCAAGATATATCCCTCAATTTAGTTTGGTTGATTTAATTCAATACTTCTTATATTCATATTTTTTAATCTTTTAAGTTCTTCTAAAAATATTCTATATTGTGATAATTTCTCAAAAGATTTAGGATGTTCTTTTTTAGTTATATATCCTAATGTTATTCCTTCTGAAATTTTTTCTTCTATATCTTCGTATTCTTCTATAATTTTATGAACTGTATTTATATTTTGAGCTGTTTCAACAGAATTAAATTCTATTCTATTTAGGACAGCATAGTCAATATCTTCATATATTTCTTTTAATTTAGATTGTCCAACAGAATGTATATTTTTAGATTTTTCAGCAATAGTTAATAAAAATGAAATTTCTTTATTTTCTAAATATAGTTTATGATCACAGTTATTAGAAGTTGATGTTTGTGAAGTATCCATAGATTATTGGGTTGGTAAATTATTATACAATTTTTTTTTGGTATAAGTCAATTCTTTGATCTAGTAAAATACAATAATCTGCAATATATTGTTTGTATTTTTCCAAAAGTTTGTTATATTCTTTAGAAGACATGTTTTCATTTTCCATTTGATGTTTAATATCATCTATTTGATCTTTCAATTTTTCTAAAAGGTTATCTAGTCCTTCTATTGTATATCCTGACATTAGGTTTGTACTGTATTTGTCATTATTTTATTTTCTAAATCTATTTTAAGCTGTAATATATCAGAATAATCTATAATATATTTGTCATGATTTTCTGAAAGTATATAATATTGTTCAGATGATTCATCCATATCTATTAATTGAGCTATAATGTTATCTATTTTTTTCCATTATCCTTCAATAGTATATCCAGGCATTATAAATACAGAGATAAATAATTTATAAAGTTTCAAGTAACTTTTCAAATTCTATCAGTGTTTGAGAATTGATAATATCTATGTCAGCCATGATATCTATGCTTGGTTCAAATGGTGTATTATATTTTGAAATATTTTTCTTTCTTTTTTCTAATTTATCAATTATATCTTGAATATCTTGTATCATTATAGATTTTACAGTATCTCTAGCAAAATTTTCTATCAAATTTTCTTTAAAACTTTTTAATATATCTTGTGATGCATGAAGTTGCTCTTGGTATCCTATTTTATCAATTTCATTCTCATATTCAATACCCTTTTTACTTTTGATATTCTTTTTAACTTTATATGGACCTCTCTTAGATCTAAGTTTTTTCATGATATAATTGCTTTTATTCATGATATTAAGATTTTCAAAAACTAGTAAAGAGAGACCCACTATTCCATCACTGTCATAATCTATTACATGATCATAATCATTATCCCTACCGAACACATATCCTAAATATAATTCATTATTTATTTCAGTATTATCACAATCAAGCCAAAAATAAATAATTGATTTTGTAATTTCTAATCCTACTATTCTTTTTAATGTTGGAAAGATAACTAACAAACATGGCATATAAATATGATATAACTTTTTTATTTCATTATTTGGTCTAGTAAATTGTTTATGCATGAATAAATGTTCAATTATGCTATGATATTCATCCTTATAAGGATTGTTTTGATAATTAAATTTAACAATTCTTAATTTTGTCATGTTAAAAGCTCTTCTTCCTCCTAATTCCGTAAAGATAGATTTATTAAGAATACTAACCTCATTTCCTGTTCTCAGTACCTTTGTATTTTCCTTCTATTGTTAGTGACCTTCAGGCTTATAGGTTTCTACTCAACACCCTTCAATGGCCTCTTGCCTTCACGGGTTATTAGCTAAACCTGGATGCCTTCACTGTATAACCTTTTAGACGGAAAATATTTTAGGATAGAGTCTATGGAGTTTTCTTAATAATATATCTTCTTTAGGAGATGAGATTCAAAAGACAGAAATTTAGAGACTCATCATATTTTTATAAATCGACTGGAATTATATTGATAATATGAAGATAGATACAAATTTGGTATGAGAATTTTTTTAAAGACAGAAAATCTTTTGGCTTTCTCACAAACTGAGTGCTCAAGTGAGTTCTGTCCTTCAACTGGCCCGAAGGCTTGTATTTATAATATTACATTGGATATAATTACATCACTACTTACATCATCGACCTAATAATTTTTCAGCTTTTCATTAATATTACAAGGACACGTAAGGACACACCTGTCCCTTTATTGATTATTACAAGGACACACCTGTCCTCTATTTTTTCTCTTCTCACATGACCCTTACATTGTGTTGTCTATTTTTTGCCACGTTTCACTCTCCTTTAATAGAGTAGATACCAGTTGTCCATCAATTCTGTTGGCATGTGGGCAATTCCTAGTTATACACGCCTCTTGTATAGTAGAAAATGTTCCATGGATTTGATGGGTGTCAACTTGTTGATGTATTCTTTCAAGATTGTTGACTTTTTCTTTTTCTCCATTAGTGAGGAGGGTCCATCCATTATACCGACATATACATTTGAATTTTTTATCATACAAGTTTTTGGCAATTTTGTAGAGAACCTTAATTCCAAACACCCTTCGAGATCTAAACCATGATCTTGTAACATTTGGTATTGGCTTGATATTTTTTCTTGCTTCAATTTGAAAATTTCGAGCAACTTACCCAATTGTGATAATATGTTCAGCAAGATAATATATCTTTCCATCAATCTCAGGACTGATCGAACACAATTTTAAATATATGGGTCTTCCTTGGGCAAACTTTAAAATTTCTCCTTTTAGTAAATCATCAAAATTTTCAATTTCTTTCAAATCTTTCCCTGGGTAGATAAGATCCAAAAATTTATAATCTGCTGTCATTTTTGTTATAACGGGATCTCCTCCCTGAGTAATGATCAATCGTGGGTATACATGATCTCCAGATGAAATGTAATAATAATCACATTCTTAGAGTTCATATATAACTTTGACAGTAATTTTATATTCGTCTTCTTTTGGTAAAAAGGAGAATCATCTTCTTCCTCAACAAGAATTTTGATTACTCTTGCATGTTCATCTTTGATTGTCACTTTTCGAGGACTGGCTTCATTTATGCTTACTTTCGTTGGAATTGGTTCATCTCTTTTAATCATTGGTCCACCACTGCTTCCATAAGATGTACATGTTTGTATTTTTGATATAACCTGTTTGGTATCACCATGTTTGGTAATTAACGATTCAAACTGAGATTCAATCTCAATTATGTTATCGCGCAATTCTTTGGTATAATTGTAATGAAAATTTGAGATTTCCATCAATTGGTTGAAACTTTCCTGGAGAGTTTCTACTAATTGCTCAATTCCAAGTTTTATATCTTCAGCTTCCTCTGTGAGGAAGTTCATTCGCTGTTTGGCGTCTATCAAGGATTTTTTGATATTATCCATCTGCAAATTCAATATTCCTGCTTAAAAAATCTGCAAGATAATTATTGACACATTTAATATGAACTATATCAAAATTATAAAATGCCAAATAGGCTTGCCATCTATGGAGCCTCCTATATTGAGGTTCTGGTGGTAACTTATTTTTTACTAAGCATGCAACTTGAGATTATCAATTTCAACAATGAATTTTTTGGATAATAAAAATAATGAAAACTTTTTTATTACTCTGATAATTGTTAATAATTTTTTCTCATGAGTAGTATAATTTATTTCTACTTGGTTAAACGTTCCACTGGAATATCTGCAAATTTCATTAAGATATGTTTTTAATATTGCTGTCCAATATTTATCTGAGGCATCAGTATTAACTATTAAATTATCTTTTTCATTTGGTAATCTTAATTTTGGTAAATATTTACATTCTTCTTTTAGTGCTTTAACAATTTCTGTGTGCTCATTACTCCATCATTTGATATTTGTTTTTCTAAGTAAAATCGGGATTTTATGTCTCTTTTTTTTTTAAAGATTTTCAATAAATCCTTCTACATCATTTAAACATCCTAAAAAAATTTGTATTTGTTCTTTTGATTATAATTTATCTGGAAAACTTTCTATCTTTTTAGATATATGGGTTTGTAATTTTATTCCTCTTTTATCGATTGATAATCTAAGAAAATCAATTTCTTATTTTTCTTTTATGGTTTTGTTTTTTGAAAGAACAATTCCTTCTTTTTTACATTCATTTATAAATTTTATCAAATGATTTCTATGTTCTTCTCTATTATATTTGATCATTTTATATATTCTTTTCCATTGAAATATTCACCTTCTATTTTCATATTTCCAGTATTTCTACGAAGTTTTATTTATCTGGTATTACTATCCTAATTGTTTTCTATTGGGTAAACTTGTTGATCTTCTAATTAATCTGCCATCTTCAAATGTTATGTTATTATTAGGGTATTCTTCTTCTCTTAATTCTATAATTTCTGATTTATTTTTTGTTATAGTAAGTTCATAGTTTCTTAGGACTAAACTTATTTGTTTATCTGGTTCCACAGCTTTACCAAAATCTTTGCATTCTTTATGAATTTCAATATATGATTTTTTAGAATAAATGTTTCCATAATTAGAATTAGTAAATGTGTATAATGCCCTATATTCTATAGTCATAATTTTATCTCCTGGTTCCATTATATCATCTTTATGTAATTTGAAATGTAGTCCTAACACTTCATTAAAATTTCTGTCTTTCAATGATATACAATATTTGGGGTAACATGTAAGTGTGTGTTTGGTATTGTTTAAAAAGAGTTTTTTTTGAAATGAATAGTGATTTTTAGAAGAATAGATGGTTGGGATTTGATTGAAAAGTAAAAGATTGTGGGCTTGACTTTTGATTGATGGTTAAGTTTGAATACTGTAGAAAAAAGAGGTAAATTTAATGTGAACCAAACAAGGGCTAAATGTTATTTTCTTAGATGCTAGATTTCCTTCTACTGTTCCTAAATGACTGTCTTTTAAATTTATAATTCTTCCATAAAGTAAACTTACAGTCAAAGCACTACAACAAAAGTGACCTTTTACGGCATGTATTTACGACGTGTAAATTAGGCATGCCGTAAAATTAGATTTTTTATGGCGTACAAAAATTGCACGCCATAAAAATAGGTAATTTACGACGCGCATAAGTGCACACCATAAAAAATCACCAGTAACGGCACGCATAGGTGCACGCCGTAAACAAGTCACAGGGAACTAAGTATTTATGGCGTGCATTTTTGCACGCCGTAAAAATACTAGTTTATTACCGGGATTTCTAACATTTCGCGTGGAAAAATATTAGGCGCGATTCCCCCATCTTCTCATCTCTCTCACTCCCTCACCCTCGGCTCCCTCTCGGCATCTCTCCCTCTCTTGTCTCTCCTCCAACCGCCAGCCAACGTTGCCTCCACCACCAGCCCCACCCGCACGGTAATCTCCCCTTCCCTTCTCCAATACACACACACGCAACTGCGCACACCAATGTTGTCAAACCCGGCCCGGTAGGGTCGACCCGGAAACCCGCGATCCGGCCCAAAAACTGGGTCGGGTCACATTAAAAACCCGGTTTGGTCAAACCCGGTCAACAACCCGACCCGGATTTTATATATTTTTTATTTTTTTTATTTTTTTAAATATTTTTTTAATATTAATTAATGTCCGGGTCGACCCCGAGTTTACTCCGGGTTGACCCTCCAACCCTTGACCCAGTCTCTCCGTCGGGTCGATGCCCGGTCCGGTTCTGAAAACATTGGCGCACACACTCACTCACACACACACACACACACATTTTTCAGATTTAGAATTCTAAGAATTTAGGTTGTTGAGTTATATTTGAGATTTTCAGATTTTGGAAATTTAAGAATTTAGTTAGCTTAAATTGAATTTTTAGTTTAATTTTTTTATTATAATTGTTAATTTTAGATTTTGAATAGTTAGGGTTTTAATTGAATACTTTTGAAGTGAGAAAGCATTATTTGACACTTTCACCTTTCTCATGATGGCCCTGATGAGCGGGTAAACGTGTATTAATTCGAATGCACAACCAAAAATTCGTTCTGAGGATTTACAAGGAAGTTCTATATAATTTTCTTTCACATTTTCCTTTTCGGCAATGGATGACCAGCCAACCAGGAATGCTTTGTGGATGTGCTCATTTTATTGCTGATGAATTTTTGAATTGAAGTAAAAGATGATGAGAATAAATTTTTCAACTAGGCAGAATAAGCTATAATAGTGAGTAAGTGAGAGCACACTATGTCAGAATAGAGGCAGCCTACTCACGTTGGTTAAAAGAAACCCTATATGAAACTAATGGTGGTTTAGTACCATATCATGGGTCTTGTTCAAGGCTGGTTCGCCAAAACCTACTATTTGACTGAACTGGCTCAAATTTTAAACATCGAAAGCCACTCACCATCCCAAGAACCTGCTTTTGATGCCCTTCTCCTATTTTAGACTTAATGAAATTATGTCACGTGAAAACTGAGGGTGTTTTAAGTGGAAAGAATGCAATTTTCTCTGGAGTTTATTTTCCCTGTAATGCAGAAATTTGCCTTAATAGACTACTACACTCATACATTGACATCTGGATAAATATACTTCTTGCATTTTTATTTTTTAATTTCAGTCTGAATACCTATATTAACTGGCTGCTTCTAATGCCTGCATTTGTTGGTTTGATGTAGCTTGATACATCATCTTTTATGTAAATCCTCTGCACATGGGATGTGCATAATTTGTATGCTTTCTCACTCAAATCACTCAATTTTTCTGTGTTATGAACCGGATTTGTCAAAGTTGATAATTTCCTCCACCCGTTGAGTTACTTTGTGCTTTTGTCTCTAGTTACATGCTCTTTGAAAAATTGTGTAGTTTATCTAATGTACAGAGTAAGGGTGGCAAATGAGCTAGGAGCAGGAAATGGTGTTGGTTCGCAATCTTATGATTATCAAGTTGTTTCTAAGTTGGTTTGCAAGTATCCACACTAAACTTGTTGGGGGTATTTCTGCTTTGAGATAAAGTGAACCCTTTTTAGAACTTTTTGTAATTCAAAAACTATTGATGCAATAGTCTCTTCAGTTAAAAATTGTTAGTACCGACTTACCATTTCCCTTTCAGCGTAGAGTTCTATCATCAATAAAAATATTAATTTCTATTCTGAAAGCTAAATACATTTCAGTTAAAATCTTGGGTTCAAATTCATTGTTATAAACATCCACATTATTGTTAGTGCTATCATGATAAGCTATTTAATTGCATGGTACAGGTATGAACAAAGTTTATCCATTCTGAAACATGCAAAGCTCAGTAAGCAAGGGATGGTTACAGAATCTTTTATTATGTTGGGACCAGGTGAAACTGATGATGAGCTGAAGCAAGCCATGGCTGATTTAAGGGCCATAGATGTTGACATTTTGACGCTAGGACAATATTTACAGGTTAGTTGAAATGCAGAGGGCTTTACAAGCTAGACTCTTGGATAAGTCTGCCCTCCAGAACTTTAGAAATTACTAGCGACGACACTTACTGCTTTATGCAAGAACCATATGAATTTGGATGACTTTGCCAATACTTCATTTTCTTATTTATTTGATAAGTTAATAACTATTAGTAAATCTCAATAGACATTTTGGAATAGATAGAAACAAACTTGTGGTGATGTGTAAATTTAATTTCATTTTGTTACCACCTACAATTGCTTTAGTCCATCTGAAACACATTTTCAAGACTGAAATTATTTTACTGCCATTCCTTGTTTGCAGCCAACTCCGTTGCATCTTACTATCAAAGACTATGTCACACCTGAAAATTTTGCCTTCTGGAAAGATTATGGAGAATCAGTTGGTTTCCGTTATATTGCAAGCGGACCCATGGTAAACATCTCTACCTCGTTGCCTTTCAATGTTTAGAAATGTAATTTTTCCCCCCACCTGAGGCTGAGGTGAAGACATTTTGTTGTCCTAGTGAAATAAATAAATAAATTGAAAAATGCTACTTGGACAACAATAATGGACAACACACTCACATGGGGTGGGGTCCACCATTTGGTGGACCCCACCCCATGTGAGTGTGTTGTTCACAATGTTGTTCAACTATGTTGAAATAAATTTTTCTGATTTGACTAATAACATTACTCTTCCTATTGATGGAACTTGATATATTCCATTCAACAGTTAATTTGGAAAAAAGGAGACAACTAGCTTTTCCATTTCGTTTCTCAAATTTTCTGGAAGTCTCAAACATCTAATAAATTTTGGCTCTTGTTGGCTATAGGAGTATTTGTTGGATTTAGATCCCTTTATACCTCAATTGGGGCACACTTAGTTAAATGTCTCCTCAAGGATCTGAGGGACTTGTCTTGGTCAATTGAGTGAACATTTTCTGTTCTCTGTTTAACTATTAAAATATATAATAGAAGTTACATAAGCAACAATTAAAACAGAAGTTTGGATTTCCAAACTGATTTTGGGATTGGGCAGAGACAAAGAATATGCTTCAACAAGCCTCAAAATACCTGAATATAAGAGGAAACAAAATACCTCAAAGTGATATAATTCGTGTTGGTGGTATTGATTACAAAGATCACATTACCTCATTCTCGTCACGTGGCATGAGTACTTGGGAGATACCTCATGGATAGGGTATTGGCATTTCTATCTGCTTGTTTCTATGTATTATTTTATTTCTTTCTATTTTTCTTTGTTCAAAATTAGTATCCTTAGCCCTTATTTATTTTTTTATAAAACATTGCTAAAATTAGTATCCGTAGCTTTTTCTACACGTGTATGTATTACTTTCTTTGAAGGAGCTTTGCATTGCCTTAAAATAAATTGTGTCTTTTCAAATTTCATTTTATGACTCCATTGTTGTTGTCAGACCATGGTCATTTGATCAGCCTGGTGGACTTTATCCAGTTGGAAAATCTCAAGATGCTACAGCTGCTAGTGTTCTTCTTAACATGCTGAAGAAGGCACCCCCTCTTCGCCCAAAATCTCTATCAAGACTAATTTGGTGCTTGTGATTGAAGAAATTTTTCCCGCGTCACTGTTGGGGGACTTGGGTTCTTTGAATCTCTCATCTTCTGGACGTGCGTCTTCCAAAACTACAGCTGATGGATTTACAGAGCTCGAAGAGCTCAAGAAAATGAAAGAATTACAAATCCAAATGATTTAGTGCATCATGTGCCCCTTGACAATGAATGTTGGAAAGTCTGGGTTATTGAAGTAATTGATAATGTCAGTTTATATAGTCCTACACGTGAGTTTTTTCTTCTTGAAGATGCATTAGGAAGTACAATTGCATGGCCAATTAGGTACAATGAAGTGGATTAGTTGAAATCACAACAAATGTATGCTTCACTTTTTGATATACTTTTGATATGATAATTATGAATTTATTATTTATTAATTATAAATTTATTATTTATGTGATGTGCAGGAAGTTGATTATTTTTGACATGGCACTATTGGTCAAAGAATAAGCTTCGATATAGATACTTTTATTTTTTACGACATTTGAAGTTTATTTTGAAGTAGTTGTCTATACATTTTTGACATTAATTCCTATCTAAATTTTTGAGTAGGTTATGTGAGATCAAAATTTTTGTATATAGCATTGAATCTTACTAAGATATTGTTTGTTTATCGAAATCACGTTTATTGATTATATATGCATTAATGAGTATTTGTTTTATTATTATTATAGGTTTTTTGAAATTATAATTTACAGATTTTTTTTTATAAATAAAATCCTAAATTACGGCGTGCAGTGCTGCACGCCGTAAATTCACGGCGTGCATCAATGCTCGCCGTAACGCCGTGACTTCATATCACAGCGCACAATTATGCATGTCATAAGTTTACGGCATGCATCAATGCATGCAGTAAAATTTTACGGCGTGCGGATGCACGCCTAACGATTTTACAGTGTGCAATGCACACCGTAAAAGGCTAACTTTGTTTTAGTGAAGGTGCATCTAATCTTCTCTAAACAGGGATTTAAACATTATTTGAATACCTGTTAAGTAAACATATTGAATCTTTTTACTTTGTTTTCTATTGATCTTTGTTAATAATTCTGTAACCGTATTTTTTGTTAAAAAATTTAATTTGTGTGTTCCTTGAGTGTTTCTAAAATCTATTATCCTTTCAATTTTATGATATTCATTTATTGTTACTGTTTCTCTTTTCCATATTCTGTCTAATATTTCCCATTTTCCTATTTTCAAGTCTAAAGATAATTTTTGTATTTTTCTGAATTTATTATTATCAAAAGTTACTTTTAATCCATAACTTTCTATTCTTTCATATTCTTGTTTATCTATGTTCTTATTTGTTTCTATTTCACTTAGTTCGCTTTCTATTTCTAGATATTCTTTTTGTAATATTTTAACTTTCTTTTTTTTACAATCAGTGCTTATATGCCCAATTTTTCCACAATTCAAACATTTGCATTGGTTTTTGTCTTTCTTATAAGTTTTATTTTTTATTTGAATTATATCTTCTTTTGTAATATCTTCTAGATTTTATATATTTTTTCCTAAAGTTTCTAAATTTTTTAAACTTTCTATTTTTATGTTTTCTTTTATTATGTTTTCTTCTTTCAGGATTACATCCCCATTGAATTGGTTTTTCCATATCTTCACAACATATTCTAGTTAATTTTCCTGATTTCTTTAATAATTGTCTTTACTGACATATATACATGCTAATCTTTCAAATATGAATTTTATCCTTGATCCCAATGTTCTAGGTGTTCCAGGGTTGTCTCTGATAAAATTTTCAAATTTTATTTTAAAGTATATCCCCCATGAACCTGGTAATTTATTGTAATACATATCTCTGTATACTTCTTGGTTTTCATTACTATAGAATTGGACATAATAGTATTCTTTGAATTTACAAGTGTATTCTTTGATTTTACACATATCACATACTGTTAAATTTATTAGTCTTACATCCTGTTAAATTTATTAGTCTTACTTTTGCATTATCTTTTTTTCTAATTGATTTTGTTTCAACATTACTTATCCAATTTTCTCCTAAAAATTCATCAGCAATATAATCTACTAACCTTTCTATACCTTTTCTATCTGATTTTATTAGTTCTGTTTGTACATTTCTTCTTATTAATGCCTTTGTATCACTACTTATTCAATCCCACCAATTTCTAACACGTTCTTCAAAACATGCTACTAAAAAATTTATCATTCTATCAGTATTTTCCCACGTGTCATCTTTATTGTATAAAAAGAACAGTATCATTGAATCCGCTCAAGTTAATAAGATTTTTTTAGTATCTATTTTACAATTCAAATCTAATTTTGTTCCTCCATGATTAATATGTTTATCATAATTATTATTTTGTTCAAATCTATCTTTATATTTATTCTCTTTAGGTGGTTGTCTATCTCTAATTCTATCATAATATTGTCAGTGTGGTTTACTATATAAAGGTGTGTAACTTTCATTTGGATCTGGTAATTCTTATTTGGAAGTTCCTATTGGAGCTGGACTAGGTGCTCATCCAGTATTCATTAAAACTTAGTATTCATTAAAATCTTCTATGTTTAATTGGTCAAAATATTCTATAAGCAAATCTAATTATTCATTCATTTTTATCTTGTTCTTCTTCAGTTTTTTCTTTAACTTTTAGTTTTCCTAAAGTTTTTTCTGAATTTTTGTTATTCTAATTCTTCTTCTAGTATTTTTGGTAATATATATTTTCTAAATTCATCATCCATACTTCCTACTTCTATTATAATTTTTTTTATTCAAAGTGTTTCTTTCCTATTCTAAATATTTCTTTTTTTATGAGTTTTTTTGTCTATTTTCTTATCTTTGTTTTTATTATTTTCTTTGAATTCTCTAATCTCTAGTTTTAGTATATTTATATCATTTCTTATTTCTTTTAATTCATTTTTTACCTCTTGAACATCATTTATTAGTGATTTTATTAATATTTTTAGATCTTCAATATATTCACTTATCGACATTTTATGCTCTTGGTTTAATAGTCTGAGTTTTTTGTACCTTAAATAGTTTGTCATACATATCATCTATTTTTATTTCTAATTTTTTGATTATTTCTTCTATCGATATGATTCTTTTATTATGATTCTTTTTTATTTTCTCATTTAACTTATCTATTTTTTCTATGATTACTTCAATTTTATCTTGATTAATTAATTCTCTTGATTTTCTTTGAAATTCTATTAATATTTCTTCATCTATATTTTTAACTTCTCCTATCATATCTTTTAATTCTTTAAATTGTATTGTTAGTTTATTTTGAATATTTTGTAATTTTTCTTTGATATTCATATCTTGAATATTTAACTGTTGTAATTCTTCAATAACTAATTTATCTTGTAAATTTATATTTTTATATGTTTCCCATAAAAAGGCACTTATCCTGTTTAATTGCATGTTAAGAAATCCACCAGATTCTCCTCATGAGCTTAATGGTTGAAACATAGTTCTATTAACTCCTTTTATCTGGTATGATCCCACTGGTAGATTAATATTTTCTATTATTTGTTTCTCAAATTTTATTTCTGGAAATTCCGTCATTAAATTCTTCCTCTAGTATGCTCAACTTCTAGTCTTAGTTCCGTGTCATATTTTACTTCTTTACATATCATTATATTATATTCACAAAATTCCAATTGATCTTAGCATTGATTTTCTTTGTTGTGCTATATAATTTTTTATGTAGTATTTTATTTATCCAATTATATCATATTTTTTCATATTGATTTTTTCTTTATTATTTATGATCATAAGTATATTAGGTAATTGTTTTAGAATTGTATTAAAGTATTTTCTTTTACTTTCTAATGATTTTAATCTTAAAAATCATTTTCTTTTTATATTTCTTTCTTCTATCATTTGATCTGCTAGATTTCCTCTTTGTTCTATTATTGAATCTAATTTTTCATTTGTTTTCATATCTAGACATTTGATTAATAAAGGATCTCCTCTATGGTAATCCATTTCTGTAATCTTTATATAATTTTTCTAGTATGTCTTTTTGGATTAAATATAATGTTTCGTTTATGATAAAATCTTCATTTGTTATATCGAAATTTATTAAATCATATATATGTCTTCTTATATCTTTGTCTAAATCTTTTAGAATTTTCAAGATTTCTATTTTATAATTATCGGGTAGTATTAATGTATGCATAATCATAAATCTTTATGTATATATTATATATTTATTTTTATTTTTTTGTCATATAATATTTATCTTTTAGATCTGTCATATGACTCTGATACCAATTGAGGGGGTGCTACTGTGAGCGAACAAAAATCAAATAAAATCATATAAACAAAATTAATTAAAAGTATATAAATGTAAAGTTTTAAGGACTAGTTTGCAACTTTTCTAAATTCTAATAGGCTTAGTTGAAATATGATATTTAAATGTATTTTTGGTAGTTCCTAATCTCTCTAAGGCTATTTTTATAAGTTGATAAAATTTTTGGTTATTTTCATAAAATACCATTTTCATTTGGCCATTTCCATGGTATCCCACGGATTTGCGGTGGGTTATGAGGCTTTAATTGTCATTTTCGATCTATACATACGAAATAATATCTAACAATTTTATAGTAGAAATTAATCAAAAATTGAATCGAATTGAGAGAATATGGGAGAGGAAATCTGATTTGGGTTCAGTTGAACTTTTGTTTTGTTCAACTTTTTTTTTTTTAAAAGTAAAAAAGTGTTCTTAAACAAGGTTTTCCATGTGTGTAACAATTGCGTACTTGACGACCACGTGTCAAAATACTTGTCACATAGGATATTTTATCATCCAAATAATCAAAACCATTAGATTTTTTAACAGATCTTGCAAAAGTGATGGATGAGATGACATTTTACATAGTTCGGTGATTAATGGGGAGGTTTTCAAAGTTCAGTGACATGATGAAAATCTTTTGTAAAGTTTAATGATGAAGGGGTAATTAACCCTTTGTTGTTTCTTCTAAACTTCTACCTATACTAGTATTGACTCGTGCTTTACACGAGATTTGATTTTAAGTTGGTTTTATAGTGTTGAACATAAGACACGGATACTAGAACATTATTCTTGGCCACAATTTTCACTTTTGCATTTTGAGAGAGAGTCGGTGAAAATTTTCATTTGGACATTTTATCTTCACAGATTGAATAGCTGCGACTACAATTTATAAAAAAAAAAAAAAAAAAAAAAAAAAAAGGGTTTCCATGATAGAAAAATAATCAAAGATAGATGACCAAATAGGAACAAGCTCATAACTTTGTTGACCATACGTGTTTTAAATTTTAATCCAATTCTGTAAAGTAAAATAATTGAATAAGGACCCAATTGATAAATCTCACAAAGATTAATCTATCTTATTATTCCCAAAAGAATTCCCCAATGGTGAAGATTTTGGTCGAAACCCTCAACAGTGCAGGGTTTAAGGCTTAGCTCAAATACCCAAATTTTTCCAGATTCGACAGGAAAAAAATCAAAGAAATGGCCATTCCCGCCGCTTCCTTCACCGCCAGATCTGTATTACGGTCGTTCTCCGTTCGTAGCGCCGCCACGAGACTCGGCTCCCAAGCGAAGGCTGCTCGCTTCCCCTTCCGTGTTCCTTCCAGGAACCCCATGTCTCACCGCGTCTTCCGGTAACTCTTATCTATTCCTATCTATATTTATGTAAATTAGAATGTCGCTTGCGTTTGGATTTTGATGTATATGTAAATTATGCATTTTTAATTTAAGGGGTTTTCTTTTTATTTGATATGTGTTGGTTGAACAAATTTGAAGGTGTCCAACTGAGATGAGTGCGTGTGTGGGGTCAATGCTACCATATCATAGCGCCACTGCCTCAGCATTGATGACGTCGATGCTCACTGTCTCTAGCTGCGGTTACGGCTGGCTTTCTGAAGGTAATTTGTTGTTTCTCTAAAGGTGTCTGTTAACCTTTATTTGCGTTTTGAATAATTGGTGAAGAGTAACCTGATGCTTAAATTCTGCGTTGGTTTAAAGTTGTACTGCTTCGGATGGGTAAAAAATACATGCAATGTTTATAGTAATTTGATTCTTGCACTTGTAGTTCTTTGATATTGTTAATGAATTATGCTTTTCCTTTTGAACTTATGTGTACTTTATTCTGTCTAATTGTTGCTGTTTCGTTGTTCCAGTTGTAAGCATGTACAATTGTTCAAATATTCGGGAATATAAACTCATTAATTATTATTTAATAACATTCTTAGAAATGATTTAATAAAAAGTATAATGGTGTCTCTGTTGTGTTGTGTAAGTTGGGAGATGAAAGGCATGGGTTTGGTTTGGTGGTTATTTTGTTTGGATAATTCTATTTGCACTCCACCCATGCCCCCATGTGTGACAATACACTCACATGGGGTGTGGGGTCTGGCCATAATTGTGTGTTGGACCCCACACCCCCACGTGAGTGTGGTGTCAAACATGTACTTTTTTCATCCCTCTCTCTTGAGTGTAACTAGTAACAAGAGATCAAAACCGATTTCATGTCATCTATTATTGGTCAAATAGTAGCATTTTCTTTGATTTCAATACATAAAGATTCAGATTCTAACTTTTAACTTAGTCATATGATTCTGCCTTTCGATTAGGATTCTCATACAGACGAATTTGAATGAGCTTCTGTTTGAGCTCTACATTTTTTGTTAAAAAATGATTTTTGTAATAGTATTTTTTTTTTGAAAATGTGGTTCAAAAGTAGGTAAAAAAATTTGGTTTACGTGTAAATTTTTTCTCAAGAGAATGTATGGTCGAAAATGAGTTTTTAGATAATGGGACTCAAACGGGGCTGAGTATACGAAAGAAGACATACTTTCCTTGCTTCAAATATGTTTTACCATCGCATAACCCAAAGTGTGTTAAATCTAGTCTTTGTATTGCCCTTAGAAGTAGCTAGTCATTTCTCCAAGAACGTTTATCTTGTAGAGGGGGATTTCCACAATCAATTCAGTATCTTGATAGCCACCACCCAACAGTGCACAGATTGTTTATTCTTTTTTGCACGTCAAACTATTTTCCTCATACAATTCTTTTGAAATGTTAAAACACTGTACTTATAATTTACTTTAGTGATTTCCTACACGTGATTCCACTGTTGTTCTTAACAAAGGTCTATTGGCACTTGGTTCCCATATTTATTTTGCATATAGGTCCCAGTTTTCAATGATATAACAAAGAGGTTTTGGGACAGTTTCACCAGCATTACTATTGGTGAAATGTCGATCTTTCGTGCACATTAAAATGATTAAAATAGAAATGCTTAAGATGAAATTAAGCCCCTATTTGGTTAGCTAAAAAAATCATATTTTAGTAGATTTTATAAAGTTGATGAAATGTGTGGTTGAAAAGTAGATTACGTTGTGTGTCCCATGAAATATGTAGTTGAAAATGAGGGCCAAACATGGGCTAAGTGAAAAGTAATTGATGTTTTTTTTTTCTAGGGAAATTGAAGGATGAATCCCATATTCCGAGAAGAAAAAAGAAAAAGACCTTGTGTTTTCTTTCTCCTTTTTTTATCCATAAAGCCGCTTGGTGTTCTATGAGATTTCTTTTACCCCTGCTTTTTGTAAACTTCCTTAAAGGTAGCCTAACCATTGGGTTTTTATTCTTCTTTAGATATCTAGCGACACCTGTAGGGCCTTCCTTTGCTGTTTTGTTCCATCGTTCACATCTCTGGTAAGTTAGTTTTTTTCCTCAACGACATTCTAATGTCAATAGAAGCATATTAGGTACTTTTCTAGTCTTAAGGTTTGTACATAGTCTAGCAGCAGACAACACATCCTTCTATGTCGTCCCTGTCTCCCTCTCTACGCACTTCCCTTTCACGGATGATGAGATTGAGTTAATTAAATAATATTTGAAATATCTATATCATCTGGTTATTGGATATTAATAGAAATATAGGATGAATATGTTAAAACTTAAAAGAGATTAAAATTTGGAGAAAAGAAGAAGACGATTTCAGCCCTATTGTGATGTATTCATATTCTGATATATACAATTGAAAAGGATTGTTTTATGGAGAAACTACACCCTTCTCACCTATTATATAGGTAGAAGAGAATAAAATCTCTACAGGAAATACGATAGCTATATGACAAAAAAATGAAATTAAGCCTGGAGCTAAAGAGATACTAATCAAGATCTAGCCTTGACTGATACCTTTTGTCATTTTGCATTTCAAGAGTAGTCAGTAATGACTATTTCTATTTTCTTATGCCTATTTCCTCATTTGACCAAGAAGAGCCTTCATTCTTCCTGTTGTAGGCCTTAAGAAGACTAGATGAAGATGGAGAGAAGCCAAAAGGAATTACTTTGTGTGTCGGAGCTTTGTTTTCTAGGGATCACTGTTTTAAATAGAATTCACATTTCTAGGCTCCTTTTGAATATGAATAAAGTACTCCTCTGTGATCTTTAATTAACAGGTGGAATTAACTCTACTTTTTGGAGTTTCTTTAATGAGTATATTAATTCTTTATAAATAGTGGTATGTCTATTTTTCAAATTATCCCTCTCACACGATTATTCTTCCATCGGTGGTTGTATTTCTTAAGTGTATTGGAAAAATATTGAATATTTTACTTGCTGAACTGGGCAGTCATATCCTATTTTACTTGATTAAAATTAAAATAGGATAACCTTTTCAAAGTAAATTAATTAGGATTGAAACTTACTATTTAACTTTATTTAATCAGTTGCCAATGATGATGTGTGATGGCAAGGATTATTTAATGTACAAACTCGTTAGTAGAGACTTGAGACAATTTGAATGAGCTGCGAATGGGCCTCTTTGGATTTCACTGCTTCCAGGTCTCGAGGAACTTCTAGATGTTGCTCTTTAAATATTGAGAGAGATCCATTCGTTTTTATATTATATATATATGTACCTTGTAGAAATTATTCTGCATGTGTGATTTTCTAAGGCGTAGTTATACTTTATTATGTAAATGATGTCAATGGTGAGTTGAAATATTTTACTGATTTCTTGTATATCAATTAGCTGACAATGACCTGTGATCAGTATCATTCATCAAGGCTTCAAGCAAGGTTTTCTATTCAAAATTGTGCACACTAGCTGACAATGACAATGACAATGATGTCAATTAGATGTTTGGTTTGAACCTTATTGCTGATTCCTAAGCCATATTTGACAAATTTGACATCCATGTTGAAAGCAAATTGATGATTAATGGATGGATAGACACTAAATTTGAATCTACCCTTCTTGTAGGAGGCTTTGATGATGCATGAGATTTGATAAGTGATCCTCTAAAATCACTGGGAACTGGATTTTCGACTTGTTGGAAATCTCCTTCCGAGTTTTAGCGTTATATGTTTGATGTTAGAAATTATATTTAGACAATGTTTGAAAATTGTTTCAGGCTATTCCTGTTCTATAAAGTTCTTGTTCTTTGTGCATTTATTGTCAGTGCTGGAGCCTTGAACTTGGTGCTTGTATTGTTGATTTGAATGATAGTTTCCTTGGGCACGGAGACCTTACATAGTCACAGATAGATAGATAGATAGATAGATACACCGTAATAGTGCATATGATGAATTTAGTCGATCACATATTCAACAATGCACTCTATAGTGACAAATAGGCTTAATTTCAGTGTAGAATAGGTAACAAATCTTCTGAAGTGAAGTACCATTACAAGATTTTCACTCTGCATATCAAATAAGTGCCTGCACTTCATGCATTTACAATAAATAGTGATCACACTCATCAGCTTGTGGAAATTAGAACAATGTGTATATAATAAATAATATATACGCATATATGTAAAAAGATCACTTTTGGGATCCAATATCTAGTGCAACTAATGCCTGTGATTGCTGTTGCTCTTGTTTTTCTTCTACTATGTCCTCTTCGACATTTTCTCCTTCTGAATGTTGTCTACAGTATCTTACTATTACTAGACATAGGAATGCTGCAACAAGCAATACAAAAAATTCACATCAGTAAGTTGCCAATCTTCCATTTAGGCTTTTTGGTACTCGATTTTGATCAGTAGCGATAAATGTGCGTAATTACCGGCAAAGATTCGGGTTCTTGTAGAGGTCAGATTCCAAAAAGCAGTTACAGCTGATCCTGCTACAATCTTCTTGTGAGAGCAAGCTCCCCAAGCCTCCAACACCCAAGATTTCAAATACTCAACTGCTTATAATAATAAATAATAATAAAAAAATTCTCAGTAAAACACGGGAAAAATAAACCAATAAATTGAAATTGTTAAAATATTGTTTTGTTCCACCTTTTCTACATAATTGAACAGAGTAAGAGGAATACAGTTTTGGACCGGTAAAGCTTATGAAAAACCCTGTCAGATTCATAGAAAACGTCATCAAGGCAATGTCAAACTTTAATGCAATGAACAAGATGATATCAGGATTTAGTATTGTCCAAATCCACTTTACCAAACATGTAATGAGGAAGTAGGTGATTGATTATTTGAATGATCTTACCAAGTGCACATAACCTCCATAGGGTAATAAGATGGCCATACTCAGCTCCAATAAGGATAAATGGTACTACCTAATAATTAAGCAAGAAAATTATTACAATCAAGAATGGTCCTATCTATTAAGCCGAAAATAAGTAGCTACACAAATGAAGATCGTAAAATTACTTTGAGGGTCATGGCTGGTTCTCCTGAAAACAGTTCCCTTGTTTTTGTAATTGCGAGATTTGCAGCTGGTAGTATTAGCCTACTAACTTTCAAAATGTCGTCTTCTGTCAGCTTAAACTTGAGTTTAATCTCATTAGGATCCCTGTAAATATGATATCCATTCAGCAAAATTTGTAATACAAATTTAGCTTAACAAGAATGTGAAATGTGGTTTTTACCTTTGCCTCATCGAGTTGGAGAAGAAAGAGAAGCCCAGAAACAGAAGTCCCAATTGAGATATCAGTGAGAAAATGCTACAAAAAATGACGTTGTTGCAAAGGTTTTTCAGGTGGATTTCAAAGAAAAGATCAACTGAAGATTACACAAAAACATACCTGTAGTTAACTCCCTTCGTAAAACAAGAAGATAAGAAACAGATGGACCCAAAACCGAACCAAAGGCTTGCTTTTGAGATATCTTTCCACATTATTAACTCCTTTATAAGCACTCTGATTTTGTCCAGATTGCACCCATCTCCATCAATTGTTTCTGAATCCCACAAACTAACTCATGATTTCAAATGCTGAAATAAAAGAATTATCGGAAAAAAGTTCAAGTAATATATACGTACTTGGAGATGGAGTTGAAGGGACAGAGCTTAATTTATCCTTCTTGGAGTTGGATCTACTACTATGTCTCTTCTTTCTTGGCTTAACCATTTCTTCCCCTGTACAAAACTCTTTATCTTCTCTCATTTCTTGCTCCGATCTTCTTCGAGATCTCCAAGTATTCCTTGGAGAAGCCAAATACCCCATTGCAGAATTTCTACTCTTGCATCTTTTTCGAACCCCGGCAGTCTCAATTGCGGTCTCTTCCGCCATTTCAAGCCTTTCAGAAATTCGGGTTTTCGATCTCTTAAGAGGGGAAGGCGTTAGCAATAGAAGCTCGCGAAGCGGGAGATAAGGCGGCCTCGGGGATGACGTAGATGTAGGTGATGGAGTGGATATTTTAGGTGAAGAAGGTACTATTTCAAGAGAGAGCTGAGGAATGGTCGTTCCTTCTTCAATGCAATGGCGGATTTTGGAAAGTCTCGAGGCTGATTTGGTTTGACTCCGGGGCTCTGATCGATGAGAAGGCGGTGTGGATTCCATGGTTTTGATCTGATTCTGAGCTTAGATTTTGAGATTTTTCTTGGATTTCTTGGATGAGGAGAAAGGGGTATTGGTGTGTGTTATGAATGGAGGGTTCTAACCAAAAAATAGCCGTTAAGGGGTATTATCTTTTGAATTTTATGAAACTTTAACGGCGGGTCTGTGGGTCACCACCTCTAAACCCAACGGTAAGGAAACGATAACTATTTTCGGATTTTGACTTAGTCCTTGTTGGACAATCATATTTTCTCATAAAAAATATTTTTTTTTTTACAGTAATCAATCTCAACCATTCAAAAAAGTCAAGCCCACAATTATTTACTTTTTAAACCATTTTTTAACCACACGATTTCTCAAAAACTACAATTCAAAACTTTTTTTTTCAAAAAGTATGACAATCAAACAGGGCTTATTAAAATTAAAATTAAAATTTTTTGGAATTTTTTTGGCATTAGGTTAAATTCCATAACTAGTGATTCGATCAAGAATATGTATGTGAAGAACTTCTAGGGATAGGGTTTGAGTCATGGCTAACTTTGTTAAGAGTTTTGTATTTAATTTTTTTTTTTTCGATGAAAAATATATGGTTAAAAAGTAGAAAAAGAAAATATGTATAATTAAAAAATGGTTTAAAAAATCTATATACTATATAAAATCAACTGAGATTCTGGAATCTCAATTGGGCAGAATTAGTTTTTGGAATCTGCAAATTGGAAAGAATCTAAATTCTAAATGTGAATTTTTTTAATTTATTTTCAATTTATAGATTTATTGATGGTAGTTGAATTAGTGGGTGTTCAAATTAGTGGCTTGAAATTTGAACATGCACGGTTACTTCCACCTATCTGCATATTCGTTCCTTTCCCATATTTACACGTCCCTTTTCGGTTAAACTTTCTCATTTTTCCATTATTCTCTCTCTGTTTCAAATTCTTTTCCATATTTATTATTTACTCATTCTTTTCCGGTTAAACTTTCTCATTTTCCATTATTCTCTCTTCGGTTCAAATTCTTTTCAGATGGAAGAACATCATCTTCTTCTTCTCGATTTATGGTCGAAGATATCAATTCAGTTACCATTTCTCGGAAAATCAACCTCCATAATATCCTTCTAACCAGTAAGTTTATAATTTTATATTTTTTCCAGAATTCCAAAACAAAAAATTAGGTGATTGATTTTCATGTTTAAAGAATTTAAGCATCTGATTGAATTCATTTTTCCAATTCCAATTTATTATTTTCTTATTGATAATTGTTGAGGGCAAAAGCAAAAGCATCATTACATCATGTTTCCTCAATTTGCAAACCAATTTTACACAAATCATTTTTTTATTGGCCACTTGATATTTTGATTTGGTGATTACAATTTACAAGAATTGGGGTTGCTGCATTTGCTACGGATTGTAAAATCTATGATTCGAGTGTGTTAATCGGTATTTGGATCTCGACATTAGTATGGCATGTTGGGTTTCCAGGTTTGGGTAATATGTGGGTTGAAAAGAGGAATCAGAGATCTGATGAAGGAGGATGAGATGTGCCGGCTTGGGAGCCTCACTTTTTTTTTTCCCCAAATCTTATCTTCAGTTAGCATATTAGTCTGCTTTTGGCTTCTTGTCTAGGTTTTGGAAGTGATGCTGAAAGCCCTCATTTGCCTCATAATCATATATAAGCAGAACCAAGTGGTGTTTTTAAAAGCTTAAGCTTAAGCTACAGAGGCGGGACACACTTATATATATAGATTTAGTCATCAACAACACTTCTCCTGCAACGCTAGCGGGATTTTATTTTATTTTATTTTATATATACCAAAGGTGTGACGTGCATAATTTCTTCATAAAAAGGTGGTGGCCTTCTGTAAGGATTTTAATCAATCATGTGGGCTTATATGTGAATTATTGTGTATTGAATAAAAGGCTATCAATTTGGTTGAGCCCAATTAAAGTGATCTAATAAGGATTTAATAAATATCGGGCTTTAATGCATCTAATTAAATGTATGAGCTTTTATGTGTAGATACCAGGCCATTACCTAATTCATGATGGGCCGGATTAGGTTAACTGGCAATACAGTATATAAAGTCGGTTATGGTCCCTGAATCCTACGTACTGTTCATCTTGTCTGACATCCCATCATCAGAAAGAAAATAAAGGACTACGTATGGATTTAGAAGATCCAACCAACCGAATTGTTTATCGTGAATCACGTTTGATTAAGGTACGCTTCCGCTTAAGTTATTTAATTCTTGATAATTTCAACATGATGATTATTCAGATTATAGATAAATTATTATCTGTAATAAAATTTTCTAACAAGTGGTATCAGAGCCAATATCGTGTTGAATTATCAGATCAATTTTTGTACGTGTATATGTAAAACCTAAGTCTCTGATTTCAAATATACATACGCACTACTGTGGATTCAGAATTGAGAATTAAACATACAGAGCTTGATTTCAAAATTCAAAGTTTCGAAATATATAGATACAATGATACACTGAAGGATCAAAAATTTGGAAATATGGGTTTTGGAATAATGGCTTCAATTGAACTCATCGCAGCCAAATCCTCTTTCTCAAATCTTCCGCAAGGGTTTATTTTCCTTAACCTCCCGCTGTTTAATTCTGTTTAATTTTTAATTTTCTGTATTTGTATGATTTGGGTTTGAGTTTGTTGCTGAGTTTTGAATTCAGATTCTTGATTAAGGGATATTAAGTTTTCGAAATTAAGGTTGGATTTCTGTTGAATATTAAGTTTTGGATCCTGAGTGGTTGGTCGGAATCGGGTTGTGGAGTAATGAAATCTGTTGACCATGTGTATATTGAACTTGAATCTGGTCGGAGATGGGGAAGTCGCGCACTGCGCGTTGCGCGCGGTGGAGTGCGGCGTCGCCGGGCGGGGTGGTGTTGGATTTAGCCACCGCCGGCATGGGTGTGGAACGCCGTGGAGGGCGCTGCAGGTCGCAACGTTGGGGAATGGCTGCGCGAGGGCTGCGGCTGCGACTAGGGTTATAGAAACCCTAGACGTCGCGTTTTTTGGGGCAGGGGCCTGGGTGCGGAAATTTGAAGTCTTCAGGGGCTATTTTGCAATTTTGGGTATTTTCTGTGATTTGCAACTGAGGTCCTCCCTCTTTATTAAGAAATTAAAGTTGAGCCCTTAAAGTTATAAGATTATTTAAATTGGCCCTTAAAATTCTGGATTTTATAACTTCAGCCCCTAAGGTTATAAATTATTAAAGTTGGGCCTCTAAAGTTTTAAAATTTTATAATTCAGCCCCTAAAGTTTGAGAATTTTCAAAATTGGTCCCTTAAGGTTAGAAAATTTTCATTTTCAGTCCCTAAAGTTTGAGAATTTTCTAATAAAGTACCTAAAGCTTGAAAATTCTCTAATTTGGTCCCTTAAAGTTTGAAAATTTTCTAATTCAGTCACTAAAGTTTGGAAATTTTCAAAATTGGTCCTTAAAGTTTGAATTTTTTTTTAAATTAAGTCCCTAAAGTTTGGGAATTTGCTAAATTGGCTACTAAAGTTTGAAAATTTTCAAAATCAACTTTTAAAGATTGAAATTTTCATATTTTGGACCTCTAAAGTTTGGTTTTGTTTCAAATTGGGACCTAAAGTTTGGAATTTCTCAAAATTGGCCAATAAAATTTTGGGAAAATTATAATTTAAGTCTTTCAAGCTTAAAATTTTACAAAATTGGCCACCTAAAGTTTAAGAATATTGCAATTGACTCTCCTAACTTAAGGATTGCTTTATTCTAATGTTTTGAATTCTATAATTCAAACCCTAAAGTCAAATATATATGCAAATCAATGAATTTCAGTTTCAAATCTTGGTACATCGGAATCTTTTAAGAGATATAATATTCAAAAGTAAGTTAGTTGAAGCAACATGTTGCCAAAGCAACCTCTCTTGTGGATATTAATTAACTTTGAATATTAGAAGGTATTTGTGTGTGTTATTCATTGCGAATATTGATCGGCCCAAAGGAAGGTCAATATTTGGCTCGAATTTCACATGCACCTGTTGTGATAAACACGTGGCAATTATTTGGTTTAACGTGTGACCAATAAATCGATCCAAAGAAAGGTTTATTGGTTTATTGGTTAACATGTCTTATTGCCAGTGTTTGATCACTGCACTAAGGGAAAATTAGGTGTTTGTGTGTCATTTCATGCGGATATTGATCGGCCCAAAGGAAGGTCAATATTTGGCCCGAATTTCACATGAACTTGTGGTGATAAATACGTGACGGTTATTTGGTTTTACGTGTGATCAATAAATCGGTCCAAAGAAAGGTTTGTTGGTTGACATGTCTTACTGTCAGTGTTTGATTACTACACCAAGAGTACCACTTACAAGTCAATATTTCTGTCCAAAGACTAAATATTGATGTTGTGCTAGGTATCTTGTGATGGGCCCTACCATTATTTGAAAGTATGATTTGCATAATAAGGTATTTATGTGAGCAATTTTATTTAAGTGTTCTCTATTCGGTTTCAAATTCTGCTAGTAGTAAATCTACAAGCTCAAATTTAATCCCTGTATTTATGGAATAAACTTCAAGGATCAAAACAAGAACATTAACTTTTCGTTGGCTGCATCGATCTAGACCCTGTACTAAGGATTGAGTAACCTACTCCTCTTACGGATGAAAGTTCATCTAATCAAATGAGGAACTTTGAGAAGTGGGATTGCTTAAATTACGTGAGCCACATGATCATTAAGTGCGGCATTCCGGAAGCCTTTAGTGGCATAGTATCTAAGGAGGTAAATGATGCCAATGAATTCCTTGCCGAAATTAAGAAATGTTTTTTTGAAAAACGATAAGGCTGAAACAAGTACGCTTATGCAAAGCTTGATTTCAATAAAGTATAAAGGCAATGGGAAAATAAGGGAGTACATCATATAGATGTCTCACACTGCTTCAAAACTTAAGGAACTAAAACTCGACTTGTCTAATGACTTGCTCGTGCATTTGGTATTGATATTACTTCCTGCACAATACAGTTAATTTAAGGTCAATTATAACTGTTAAAGGGGAGAAATGAACTCTAAATGAGTTCATTCTATTTTGTGTGCAAGAGGAAGAAAAGTTGAAGTAGGACAGAACTGAAAGTGTTCACTTGGCAAACACCTCTAAAGATAAGGGCAATAAAAGAAATAAAGAAAATAAAGTTGTTAAGGGTTCAGAACAAGAGAAACCACATAAACACATTAAGGGTTGTTTCTTTTGTCAGAAATCTGGACATTTAAAGAAAGATCGTACATATTACCAACTAAATCTGCTGCTAAAACCTTTTATGAGCTTTTGACAGGCTTAAAGCTTAGTCCAAAGCATTTCTACATTTGGGGATGTCCAGCTAAGGCTAGGCTTTATAGGCCACATATAGAAATTGGACTCCAAAACAGTTAGCAGCTGCTTTATTGGTTATTCTGAGCGATCGAGGGGCTAATAATTTTATGATCCCACACTTAAGTCAAATTTTGAAACGGGAAATGCAACATTTTTTGAGGATGTTGAGTTTGGGGGGAGAAATAAGGTTAATATATTGTCTTTAAAGGAAGAAGTTGAGGAAGGATCGGTTTCGATTCTTACTATTGCTTTTGACAATGTGCAAGTTTCTATGCATGTCATTGATCAAGAAGCATATTCGGAACCTCAATTAGACAATGTTGAAGAACCTCCCATCCAAAATAAGGTAAATTTCAGAAGTACAAACTCAACAACCTCAATAATTAAAGTCATTAAGGAGATCCACGAGAGAAAGGGAAAAATGCTATTCCGGATAATTAAATAGCATTTCTCCAAGAACATAAGGAAAATAATGGAATGGTGGAAGATGGTCCAATCAATTCCATCAAGCCGTGCAGGGTTCTAACTCTCAAAAGTGGATTGATGTCATAAATAAGGAGTATAAGCATATGCAAGACAATAAAGTTTGGGATCTTGCCCCATTACCAGAAGGTGCGAAGCCCATTGGTCTTAAATGGATTTTTAAACCAAAGGGGATTCGAAAGGTAATGTGGAAAGATATAAAGTTCGTCTTGTATCTAAGGGCTTTACATAGAATGATGGCATTGATTATAAAGAGACTTTCCCTTTGGTTTCTACGAAAGACTCTTTCAGGAAAGTTAGGTTGTTGCACTTTTGACCTCGAGTTACATCAAATGGATGTAAAGACGACGTTTCTCAATGGAGACATTGATGAAATGGTTTGCAAATTAAAGAAATTCATTGTGTACTCAAGCCAGCTTCCCGTTAAGGGTAATACAAATCTCATCAAACAATTATCTCATTTGGTTTTGAGATTAATGTTGTTGATAATTGTATGTATTACAAGTTCAGTGGGAGTAAGTATATTGTCCTGGTTTTATATGTTAATTATTGCTTGCCACTAATGATATAGGTATGTTACATAAAATTATGAGATTTTTGTCAAGGAATTTTGAGATTAAAAATCTTGGTGACGTCTCTTTTGTATTAGGAATTCAGATACACCGGGATTGTTCTCGGGGTATTCTTGAATTGTCACAAAAGGGCTATATCGATAAAGTACTTAAGAGGTTTGGCATGCAAGACAGTAAATCAGGGGACAGCCCTATCGCTAAGGGAGACAAATTTAGTCTCGACTAATGCCCGAAAAGTTATCTTGAAGTTAAAGAAATGCAGAGGATCACATATAGTTAAGCTATAGAAAGTCTGATGTATGCTCAAATTTGTATGCGTTCGGATATTGCATACATTATTGAGATACTAAGGAGATATTTAAGTAACCCTGGGATGGATCATTTGGAAAGCAGCCAAACATGGGTTATAAAGTATTTAAAGAGAACAAAAGATTACATACTCACATATAGAAAATCGGATCAGTTGGAGATCATATGGTATTATGATTCCGATTTTTACAAGATGCCAAGAAAGTAAAAGATCCACATAAGGCTACATTTATCTGCTGGTTGGAGGAGCTATTTCCGGATGGAGTGCTTAACAGACACTTTAGCTTCTTTCACTTGGCAACACAGTTGTAGCAATTTTGGGGGCATCTAATTATGGAATATAGCTGCGAAATTTTGTCACTGGGCTGCATATTCTGTACGGTATAGAAAGACCACTAAAGTTATATTGTGACAATAACTCAGCAGATTTATATTCCAGTAACAACAGGAGCTCAACTAAGTCAAAATACATTGACATAAGTTCCTGGTTGTGAAGGATACAGTTCAGAGTGGACACGTGTCAATAAGAGCACATTGGGACAAACTCCATAATTGCGGATCCGCTTACTAAAGTATTACAACATAAGGTCTTTCATGAGTACATTACTCATATGGGTGTTGTATTTCTTAAGGATATTCGGTTTCAGTGGGAGTTTGTATTTTGGGTGCATTAGACACATTTACTGTCCTTTTGGATACAGTTTAAAGTTAAAGTTGTTTACAGCTGTAATGTTTCAGGTTTATTATCTCTGAACTTGTTTAAGGATGATCTCACTAAAGTTGGACCAGTTGGGAATAGGCATGTTGAAGATCACATTACATGTAATTTCCATGCTACACATCCATACTTGATCCATGTCATTCAGTTATGTCGATATACGTGACCATTGAAGGTTTAGTTACGATTAATGTAGCGAAAGCCGCTTTGATCCTATGTTGATATAATTGATGGACCGGATTGTTTGGGGATGCATTCAGTAATGATAGCAAAATTTTGAGTACTCATAAGGTTATGATTGATACACAATTGTAAGGTTACACATATAGCCCAAGTGGGAGATTGTAAGGATTTTAATCAATCATGTGGGCTTATATGTGAATTATTGTGTATTGAATAAAAGGCTATCAATTTGGTTGAGCCCAATTAAAGTGATCTAATAAGGATTTAATAAATATCGGGCTTTAATGCATCTAATTAAATGTATGGGCTTTTATGTGTAGATACCAGGCCATTACCTAATTCATGATGGGCCGGATTAGGTTAACTGGCAATACAGTATATAAAGTCGGTTATGGTCCCTGAATCCTACGTACTGTTCATCTTGTCTGACATCCCATCATCAGAAAGAAAATAAAGGACTACGTATGGATTTAGAAGATCCAACCAACCGAATTGTTTATCGTGAATCACGTTTGATTAAGGTACGCTTCCGCTTAAGTTATTTAATTCTTGATAATTTCAACATGATGATTATTCAGATTATAGATAAATTATTATCTGTAATAAAATTTTCTAACACCTTCTACTCGCCTATTATGCTGAGCCGCCCCATCTAAACACTTGAGTTGTTAGGGATGTAACACACTTATTATATATATTTTAGTCTTCTACAGTGTTATATTCATTTTTCTTGTGTTATCGCGTGTTTATATTCAATACATCTCCTTTTAAATAGAATTTCATCATTGTGTAAATGAGTTCTTATTGTAATCTTTTAAGTTGATGTTCGAAGTTTTTCCTTCTCTAGGTCTCAAAAAATGTCTTTAATTCACTCAATGCTAATCTTGTACCCATTTTTCTTATGGTTGTATCCATTTCAATGGTCACAAATTACTTGTTGTTGCAAACAGCTTCATTAAGAAAGTTGTAGATGTATGTGGAGTATTTTACTCTATATCTTGATGTAACTCTAGATAGAGTATCCCAACGTATAGAGATTTATTTATTTATTAATCTTTTTCTTTTTATTGTTTCCATTTTGTACTGCAACTCTTGAATATTGGATCTGAGAAAAGAAGGCATATAACTTAAAATAAGTTTGCATGCATGGACCATGGTACCTTTTCTTAAAGGATGGATGAAATATTGGTAACACAAGGTTTCCAATGAGAATTTTCTGTACATTTTAATGATTAGACCTATTAGCTTTTCTCAAACCCATACATTCTAACAAAATATTTAAAATTAAAAGAGAGTTCTTCAATTGTAGGAACAATCAATCCTTTTTTGAGCTGTGTTAACCTTAAACACTCGAAAACTTTCTTCAACGATGAATGCATAATTTTTTAGGAAAGTAATTTTAATTCTAATAGTAAAACTGAAATAAATAATAATAAAGTCACTAAGTCCAAACCAAACACGGGCTTAATAATCTTATTGCATTGATATGTTGGTAATGTATTGAATCATATATTATCACTAGGTATTTCTTAGGTTGTGCAGAGGCTGTATGAAAGGAGATTGTTGATGACATTGACCGCATAACACGGAAAACCAAAGCAACATTACTTTAAGAATGATATTTACTATTTAAATATGTGCTTGCATCATTACTTTTTCACTTTTTTGTTCGTCAATTTGCACTTGCTTCTGTTATTAAATACTTATTTTTAAGCCATTACTACATACTAAAACGATATTAATTGTCATTGGAATATATCCGTGCATCGCACAGGTGTAGTGAAACTAGTTGTATTATAAAAACAACTAAGGATGGGCATTATTCAACCGAAACCGCCTGACCCGATCCAACCCGATTGGTTTGGGTCGATTTTTTATGAAAAATGGGTTGGTTCGGATTATATTCAATTTTTTTTTTTTGGTCGGCTCGGGTTGGGTCACAAACCCGACCCAACCCAACCCAATAAAAAAATAAGAAATTTTGGTCAATTTATTTAAATTTCAAAAACCCAAGTCCAATTCTCAAATCCTTCCCTATTATTCCTACCAATCCAAACCCAATCCAAAAATAAACCCTACGTTTTGCTGGCATTGAAAATTTGAAATTCAGCGACACAAATACACAATTACACAAACATGAGCCTCATTTCTCCGTTTCTTTTTTTTATTTATTTAATTACGTAGTCTTCGTTTGGTCCCATTATTTGAAAATTAAATTTATTCAACAATCAATCTCAATCATCCATCTTGATCAAATCCATCATTTTTTTTTTTACTTTTCAAACATTTTTTTGCACATTCTCTATAAACACTATTTAAAACCACATTATTTGAGGAAATAATGAGGGTCAAACAAGGGCTAATTGGGCCAGTAAATAAAAGGGCCAAAGCCCAAATTGCGAACCCAACTTAACCCAATTCGACCGAAAGTTGGGTTGGGTTGAGTTGGATTTATTTTTTTACGAAATTAATTAAGTCGAGTTGGGATCCAATCCGACCCACGCCTACTCCTAAAAAAACATATTTTTAAATAAGTTTGTCAAACAGATGCTGGTCATTTGCTTCATATCTTGTGTAATCATGATGCTATGTGCATATGTCTGATAAAGATTTTTTTTTATAAACAAACAATTTGTTGTGTTTGAGATAATATATGTGGTTAAAAAATGATTTAAAAATGTATATAATTAAAAGTAATTTAAAAAATATGTTGTTCATGCACTTGTTTTATAAACAAATTATTGAACTGGTCTTGTCCCATGGGTGTAAGTTTTCTATGTATGAAGTGTCGATTGAATTCGTAATTTAGAATTTGACTATTTGTGGATCTATCATTTATTGGAGGTTAGCTATATGCCTCCTTTTTTTTTTTCTTCTTGTTCTAATAAAAAAAAAAAAAACTTATTTACTATTTAAAAAAAAAAAAAAACCTCTAAGTATTTTTTTTTATCGAAGCGTCCAGGTGTTTGGTTTTGCGTATTTTTGTTGTCAAATGATGCTTGACAATGATCGTTCCAACTATGCGGCCGTGACAGACAAAATTATTGCGGGGCCACCTGAATTTCCTCATGACCAATTTATTTTCTCCCATTCTCGATTGAACAAGTAGTTTTCCAACATGAGAACATGGGTTCTATTCAAGTGGAAGAACACCCCTTGTCAAGATTGAAGTCTTGGGTTCAATCCTTCTCGGAAAATTTGGATGGGTTTGTAGCTTGTATATAGGAACTTGTCAAAAAAATAAAAATGTAGTTTTCCAACCGATCTTTCGCATCATGCCCAAATCCGTCTTTGATCAAAATTTTTATTTTCTGATTATCCCATTGGATCAGTGCGATTTTTGATAACACCACCAAAACTATTGAAAATAGCTCTGAATCAATCAACACGATTGTAAATGATCAGATAAATAAAATTTATTATTAGTTATTAAAATCTGATTTGTTCATTTAATAATTTTTCAGTAGCATTAGTCCCCAATTTACATCACTTACAGAAACTTGATCGACCACTTTTTATTGCACATGTCTAATTTAGCCTCTTTTTGACAGTCATTATTTGGCCAAAAATTATATTTTATAGGGGATTGATTATACGGTTGAAAATGAGGGGAGGAAATTGATTTACGTACATAACATTTTATTGTTAAAATATGATGTTAAAATCGAGTACTACATCAAAATGAGTTAAAAATAATGATTGTAAAACATATGCATAATTTAACCAGTAAAGTAACTAATTAAAAAATAATTAGTAAGAGAAGAATTTCAACAAGGATGTAAATAAGCAAAAATTAAGATTAGCAACCCCAATTGCAGTATTTCAAAAGTTGGTCAATATCTACAAAAAATTACTTGTACTGCCAGGGTAGAGAGAGAAAACGGGTCTCTGAAGCAGATCAAGTTTGCCATGAAAGAGTTATAACGGTATCTACATGAAAGCACATATACAACCATGTGAAATAGCAAAATCGTTTAGGGATCATCAGGTTTCACGTCCCATCTTGACCTGCGCTTGGCCTTCGAATTAGTCCCAACACGAGAAAGGTTTTCCGCGATGGCAGGATGCAGTGCTGTTGGTGTTGATTCTACTTGCACGGGGAAAGAGATGATATCATTGGGGTCATCTTCGTCATCACTTTCAAGCCAACCATAGCATGGCCCACGACGCCTGGGGATTGGGGTCGGGGAATGAATCATTAATGGTGGAGAAGGGATTGAACTCTTTTCAGTCCCCAGATCACACTGATCCAAACCAATATCTTTCCAGTTCTTTCCAATTTCTTCAGCTGGCACAAGAATATTTTACCAAGATCAGGAATGGTCTATATTTCGAAATCCTAATGCCATTTAAGCAAGTCTGGTTTCAATTAGTGATGCTTTCACTAAAAATGAGTGAATATCCCAGCATACTCAGGGCGTGTATCAATGATAGAGAACACTTGTACATAATTCGGGTTAGGAAGCAAACATAGTATTTGATACCTGATTCAATCCTAGATGAAACGGGGACACCTGCAGCGCATGTAGGTTGTACCACAGAGGACCCTACAGCATCTACTGGAATATAGTCAGGTATTTCAGTATCTTGTGCGGAGTCTGTAGCTACACCGCAAGCCCCAGCTGGTGTTTCGTCCTTCGCATCGTTCTGTAAACAACAAAACTGTTGCATGAAAATATGGATCTTATAAATTGTAGTCCTTTCAAACCATAGACATTTTGACACAATATAACAAGTTTTCTAAACCACACATTTTCCTAAAAACCCAGAATTCATCCAAAAACTCCTATACCAATTAGGTTCTAAGTGCATGTTTGATGTTAGGAGAAAATGGAAAAGAATTTGAATGTGGTGGGTCCTATATAAATGTGTGGTTGGAAATGAATTTGAGGAAAAAATTGATAACTTTATCCTTGACCAAACATGCCCTAAGGAAAAACTAACAAATTTATTTTCGTCTATTTTTGCTTCCACTGTGAGATCCTACATGATAGCGACAGGTCTAAGGAGAGATAGATGATTCATACTTCAGTGACTGGAAAACAATTTCTAGCTTTTATGTTTGATTGGAAAACATCACACAACATAGCCTATTTGCTTGTAAAATATTTTCTGACATATTTGGTGAGAAAATTTTACATGGATTCTTTTCCATGTTAATCAAACACACCCTAAAAGAAATTACAAAATGCAAGTTATATAAAGGCTTCATATTGTCTATATAGGTGGATGTAAACAAAGTAAAAAGAAGAAGTGGGATAAATATTTCCTTTCAACATTTAAATTAGATGATAAGTGAAAATCAAGAAAAAGATATATATAGGTACTGTTGTACACAAGAAATCACAGAGATGTTGGGAGGAATTTATGAGATTTTTTCTCCTTGACATCACTCAAATTTCGATCTCACCATCAACAAACATGAAAGTTTGATGGACCAAGCGAATTCGTAATTAGGCAAATAAATATGAAAGTGCAACTAATCGATACCTTCGCGTAATTTTCATCCTGCGCACTTTTTTCCCGATCATCTTCTTCTACATCACGCAGAAGCGCCTCACGTAGTACCTCGTATGAGTCTTGCTCAATGAAAAACCATGATTCATCTCCACCATATTCCTTAGTTAAATAAATAAAATTATATAAATTACTAATCGTATAAAATCATTTTGTGAATCACAGTTACTCTACGTACATTAGCATCAAACAGCCACGTAATGTAACAAATTGATACTTTTATTTCCTGTATCATTAATTCATCAGTGCTCGGTGCTCCCAATGTATTTAGATTCATATTCAAGTAATTTTATTTTAGTAAAATCGAGAAGTTAGCTCCATCTCATTTGTTTTCTTAGTCTTATCGTCTTCATTTGTGAAAAATACAAAATAAAAATTAAATCCGCGAACCAAACGAAGCCCTAATCTGTATATCTACAAGAAATTTGACACTCAACAATTCAAATAAAACTCACATTTTTCTTTTTTTTTAATAAACAAACATAATTCTCTTACTTTTCCTCAGTTTCGAAGAAAAATGCCATAAAATTAACAGGAAAAATAAAAAAGTACAAATAATTTTAACTCGTACCTTGAGGAGTTCTCTTGCTATCTTCCTTATAAGCTTTTCCGAGAACCCAAATGGAGTCATGGCGTCTATAGCCGCATCCATTCTCGTTAACCGCTAAATATCAAAATAAAAAATCAATAAAAAGGATTAAAACGAGAGGAGGCAAAGGGCCCAAAAAATATCATAGAAATGAGAAAATAACCTTTCGTATTCTGCCTCTTCGCGCCATTGATTCTGCAGAGAAAAACAGAAAGCACACTCTCTCTATAATTACAGAATGAATCATCATCCTTGTTAAACAAAAGGTACATTATTTGTTTTACTCGAGGATAGATAACATCAGGGGTCCCTAGTCTTTTATAAGTTTGACATTCATGTCCCGAACTTACCAATTATTTTTCTCACGTCCTCAACCCCTTTTAAATTGTGAAGCTCGTGTCCTGACCAATGTAAAACGTTTATTTGAACATATGTGATCATGTGACACTAATCTGATTCTTCAAAATTATTTTCTTTATCTTTATTTCAAAATACATGAATGGTGATTACAACTTCTATTAGAAATACGAATAAGGTAAAACTCGTTAAAGTTCATGAAAATTTCTTCCCTTGTTATTTCGATTCATTTCTAACGTCACGTATCATTCATCATTCAAGTAAAAATTCCTTGTAAGTTGGGGAAATAAGCACCACCATTTTAAAAGGTTTAGCGACATGAGCGATTATTGCTTGTTCATCGAGGTCCACTTTATCCAAATTTTAACATTAATTATTTGTATAATTTTTAAAGAAACATATATATTATGCCTCTTTTTGGTCTAGATAAAAATTAAATTTTTAATAAATTTTGATAAAAATTGATAGAACGTGTGAAAGAAAAATTATGAATCTCATAAAACGTGTAATTAAAATCTGATAAAAATTGTGAATCTCATAAAATGTGTAATTAAAAGCAAAATTGATTTTAACTTAAATTTTTATTTGGTTTCATATTTGGTCCAAACCAAGGCTATAATGGCCACTTGCCTCAAAGCTTTTCTATTGTTTGCTCTAAATTAATTCCTTGTCCATGTCTGTGAAGTGTTTTATAAATCGTTTGAATTAAAAATAAGTAGAAGTAAATGATGAAAAAGACGTTTGTTAAAAGATTTGTGTTTAAAAACATAGATATATATATATATATATATTTCAAGGTAAAATATGTGTTGAAAAGTGAAGAAGAAAAATGAGTGTAATTAAAAAATGATTTAGAGAAATGTTTTATTTAAAAACATGTTTTTAAAAAAGTTTACCAAACTAAGGCTAAACGCTTTGTGCAGATTAATGTATGGAAAAAAAAAATGATTTGTACAATTATAAATTGTTTATCAAGATTAACCAAGCATGGGCAACTCAAACTAGTCAAAACCTCGCATGAATTCACGAGAAAATTCTTCAAAATTTTCATTAGAGGATTATATTTTGCATCATAATATTCTTTTCCTATATTTTTGTTAAGACGACACTATCACATTCAATGAATAAAAATACATTACTGTTTAATTAAATACTATAACAAAGACATGGTATGTAAAGAAGTATCATTGAATTCGTCAATACTTAAAATAGTAAAACAAGTACACTTTATTAACCATAATAATATTGCTTCGATAGAGAACATTCAAACACACTCTTGATTACTTCAATTGATAATAAAAACTAAAAAAATGGAACAAACATTATAGGTTTGGGAAATTGAATTGTTGGTCACCAAAATATTGTACGAATAACAAATTGACCCTCACCTTCTTATTTTAAATAAGCTTGTCCTCACAAATTGTATCGAGGACCAGAACCATCCAAATCTTAATCCCTTTTAATCCTATGCCCCTTCATTCTCTATAATAACTCAAAATATTATTTTTAAACAATAGAATGCATCACCATACTTTTCATCCTCAACAATACCAAGGTAATATTTTTCACCAATACTTCAAATTGATCGAAGGTTTCTTAAATTTTTTGCAGGTCCTCACTTTTTCTATCGAGCTTAGAACCATGGCACTCTTAAGACCCCAGAATTTTAAGGGCATGGACACACAGTAAATCCATACGACTGCACTGAGTTCATTCAAATTCTTCGATGATTCTTCTTTTACGCACTGATTCCTTTGTGATGCTACCGGGGGCACTATGGGCTCTCCTCCTCTCTTCCTTCTTTCTTTCGGCCTCAGACATAATACGCCTGAGGGAAGCTGCCTTGTATATTGCTGTGCCTGTGCCTGTTACATCACAAGACAATACATTTAGATGTACGAACAGCTGAAGAACCCTTAACATGATCACGTCCCAGGCCTTGGACCACCCATTTTGCTTCCTATCTTATGCAAGGGTTGTAAAAATTAGTTCATTGGAAAAAATAAGGATAACCCTTCCAACTTCTAATCAAGACATAATAATCAAACTTACTTTAAACCATAGATAGTAACTATCTATAGTTTATTGCTCTAATAAATACTTATCCACTTGAAAAAACTAGAAGATTTAAGCTTTGTGCCATTTCTAGGATAGGTTAAAACACAAAAATTCACCAAGTGAAAAAATAGAAGTTGAGGACCATAAAATTGAACTGTAGTAGGCAGAATGTCCAATTTCCCCTTATCTTAAAGGTTCAACGTCTGGTAGAGATTGCCACAGTGAAATTATGTACCTGACAATGTGCTTAACCTCGGGAAGATGCTTGTAACGATTCTTGACAGCCTCCAGATATTCATGTTTTTTACGTTCTCTTGGCAGAAGCTGCAATGGCAGAACTTACTCAGTCAGCACATATTCAAATGCAATAGGATGAAATCTTTGGTTTATGGAATTCATTAATGAAACAACAAAAGCTCCACCAATCAGTAACTAAGTGTATTTTCTCAATCTTAACTTCAAGAATGGCATTTTTCATGGACCAACAAGAGGCTACAAAACTTGATGAGTATAGTGAATTAAACATGATAATAACAATGAAAAGGAATAAAATCATACAACTCCCAATTGCTCTGATGCTTTAGCCTTCCAAAGTCGAAGATTGGTGTCATCACTCCCAGAGATAACGTAACTTGCATCACAACTGAACTTGACACAGAATACTCTATATGGATTGAAAAAATAATGTCAGGACACAAATCTAATAGAGAAAGAAACAACATATATTATAACAATAATTACCAATTAAGTAACCATAACTCAATTGAGTTCAAATTATAACCGACTCGTCATCAATGTCACTGGAACCAGTGCAACTTCGGATATAGGGAGGGTAAATACAAAATATTAAAAAATTAACATTCTAGTGCACTAAAAACCTTTGCATTCTCTTGGTATGATAGACTTCTCGGCTGTGACCACCATTATAATGGTATATTCTCACCTGTAAAAATGTAAAAAAAAAAAAATAGTTAGATTGCTGTTTGTCTTCAACAAGGAAACATATTCTTCAATAGGTAAAGTAAAAATGTCACAAGAATGGATAGTATCATGTAAATGAAAGAGAACTGACAGTTCTATCATAAGATCCAGTTACAAATTCACGGCCAGTTGGAGAGTAATCAATATCCATCCTGCAGATAGGTCATGAAACATTAGCGTACAAAATTATATACAAAGAGATGTTATCTATCGCAATCATGAGGATAAAAATCGAAGATGGCTGTCTTACACTGCAGAAACATGATCTTTGTGCACACATCTAGCTTCATCCAGTTTTCTAGCATCATAGCTGTAGCAATTGCAATCTTCATTTGCCTGCATTATTACGAGACGTAGTTCATCAATAGAGTGACCAAGGAAATGACATACAATTGGGAAACCAGGTTTTACCATTTTGCAGATGCTATATAACTAAAGTGAAGAGCAGAATTATGATTTGACAGTTGACCAACTTTTGCATTAAAAGCAAAACAACGAGTAAAAATCACAACATGCAGAAATTTTATATGCAATTTTTCTATTTAGAGATTTCAGGAGTTTCCGGGACTAACAAATATTAGATTAGACAACTAAGGCATGAGACAAGAATGAGAACTTAGACTTAAACCATTAGTTTCACTCTTTGTATTTATACATTTCTGCACAGATGGCTACCATATAAAGTATCCTGATTCAAATGCAAACTGCAGCATGAGTGGTTTCAAATATTAATATAGATCTAGATGTGTCTTACAGTACTTAGGATGTGAAGACTTAATTTTGAAACATGCGTGTACTGAAGTATTCAGAAACATTAGTTACTCCGGGTCCACACACTCAATTTGTTTGAGAAATGCTTATTGTTGAGCTTTGATTGACCATTCAAGAGAAAAGGGGGAAACAAGAAATTAGATCAAAATGCGGCTCACCGCTGTAAAATTCATTGGCTCCATGGGATTCCATGCTATAGAATTAGTTTTTGTCTGCAAAAGGAAAGAACAAGTTAGGATAACTATTATATAGATAAAACATGCTGCGGATACACAAAAATATCAGAAACCTACAGTGAAATTATATTTTTTACAATACCAAAAGCTTACACAAGAAAAAGATGAACGTAAACATCAAATTGATTAAATCTCTAAGTCCTAATAGAATCACATGTTCAAAACCTTAATCCACCATACTCGAGCCGGAACAACATAATTGCTATTCTAGATTTGCAAAACTCAGACCCCTAAACTATGTCCATAAAACAGGGCAGCTGGATAATGGTAACAATAACTGTAGTTTTTTAACCAAATTATTCCTAAGAAATGTTGAATTTTAACATGCACCTCACATAAAAGGCTTCTTCAAATACTAATCGAATGGACAACCGTTAAACTCACCCTCATGATAATCTTTCTTGCAGGAGATGACAATCGTAAATCATATATTGTTATGCTCCGGTCACTACAATAAAAATAAAGAGTGAGAAAAAGGAGTTGTAGAAAGAAAAAATAATTATAATTCACATACCTTTACAACACAATACATTGGTAAAACAGGTCAGCACACTCCATTGTCTAGGTACCTAACAATTGTTTTAGGGCAGAACAAAATCCTCTATTTTGAACCCATGATCATTTTCATTTACACCATGATCAATAAGACATTCCAAGAATCTCGTACTAATTTTACTTAACCTAAAACTTTATATGATCTAACTGCTCCTTTATAAGACGTGACATGATTTATTTCCCAACTGCTTCAACTAAAGATATATCATCAGCAAATAACATACGCCAAAGAATCTGATCTTGTATATTCCTAGTAAGTTCATCCATGACTAAAGGAAAAAGGATAAGTACCTAGAGCAAACGTTATTACATTTATACAAGCATACTTTTGTAAAAAAGAAAATAGATTAGGCCCCTGTTTGGTATCCATTATTCAAAACTCATTTTCGACCACACATTCTCCATAAATTTACTATTACAAAACCACATTATTTGAAATAATGGGTCTCAAACAGGAGCTAGACTTGGAGCATAATGTTGATGCAAGCCAATTGTAATAGCAAATTTTAATAGTAAATACTACTAGATCTAGTACTAACTTCTCTCTCACATTCTTATCATATTACTGCAACAAAGTTTGAAATTCCATTTTTATCTTACATTCACTACAGGAATTCCTTAGACATCCTGTCAATTTTTTATTTTTTATTTTTTAATCATTAAAAATCATGTGTAAGAGTTGCTTCATTGTCTATTATTTTTTCATTAACTATGAATATGAAATAAGAATATAAAATTTTTACTATTTTGGATTCACTGCCAATTTTGTGATCTGCTATAACTTTTACTATTTTGTGATCTGCTGTAAATTTTGCTATTTTGGATTCACTGCAAATTTTCTCACTTTCTGCTAGCACCTATCTGAAGAGAAGGAAATCCCTGAATGGCAGGCGACAGCGACAACGTCTGCCATTGTTGTAGGCAATCGGGTCATTGGGCATGTGATTGTCCTAACAAGCGGCCATACCTATGGTGTGGAGAGAGTTCCGTGTGGTGGTTCGAAGTGGTTAAAGTCGAAAGGTCCAGAGGCAATTTTTTCTTCAATTGCAGTAATTAGTGTGGATTCTTCGATTGGGACAAAGGTCAATCAAGTACCACTGCCCCAAGGTTGAAACAGAAGACTTGGAGCGGATGCTGAAAGTGTGTGCTCGAATAGTAGAAAAAGATGATGCAGAGATTTCAATGAACTTTACCAGAAAGAAGGCTAAACAAAATGGGGACAATAAAGGGAAATGAAAGATGCATGAATGAGCGAGAGATGAGTATAGTTAGTTAAGTTAGAGTTGAGCAATCCTTTTTTATCGTCATTTCTATTAATGCTCATTTGTACTTTAGTTATGTAACGAATATTTTGGCACTCATATGTAAGTTTCAAGACATTAAGTGTTTGTTAGAAGTAGCTATTCCATTTAGTTAGTTATTTTAGAGTTCATGTATCATGTTTTAGCAATCCTATTTTTGCAATGAATATTGTTCATCCTGTGTTGGCATATATAGGTGCAAGAATGAAAATTTCAAGTAAAGACATACCTGATTTTTCCGAATTCTTTAAACAGACACAATGAAACCCACATTTGTAAATACCTGATATTACGATTTCAAAATAAACGGGATCAATTGTCTTCAAAACATACAGGTCGTTGAACGCCTACCTGAGATGGACAATCCAAGACACATTCTAGCAACATCTACAATTCTTACACCCTTACAAAACACATTATAGCAACATCCACATTTCTTGCACCTATACAAAACATATTCTAGCAAAAGCCACATTTCCTACACCTATCCAAAGCACATTCTAGCACAAGCCACATTTCCTTCACCTATGCAAAACACATAGATTACAAAACCCACATTTCCTACACCTTTACAAAACACAATGCAATATTAAAAACTAAAATCCACTTCGAACCACTCGTTTGTGCTACAATTCAAATCAAACACATTTCTTGAGCATGTAAATGAAGATTGTTGTTTTTCCGATGACATACTGACTTGTGGTACTTCCTTTTGTGTCGAGGTCTTCCTTTTGGATGCCTTTGAAGTAACCTACATACCAAAATGAAAGTTCAACTAATTCTGTTTGATAATTTGATTGCATAAATTACAAAGAAATTAAGTGAAGACATACCTTATTTTTTTTTGGAAATCTCCAATGGCCCCTTTTGCCGAAGTTTTCTAGGGGCTCCTTTCCTTTTTGAGCACTTTGGATCCAATATGTATTTTCCCAAAGTATTTTCCACGTCCCCATTGATGGGGGGCCATATGAGTTTCTTTTATGGGAAGAACGTTCGTATTACAATTTTGTTCTCCAATCGAGGTTGGCATCTCACTCATACGATGTTCAATCCACTCCATTACCTCTTGATATCGTTTTTCGTTGCTGACAACCATATTCGCTGCCTTTGCAAACGAGATACACAACTGTTCATATCTAAGTTTCTCCTCCGTACTTACCCAGCTAGCATAATTGATCTTCACCCTACTGTAAGCTCTAGGAACATCTCACCTCCATCTCCTTAAAATGTAGAAATCAAGAATAAGCTTAATACCATTACGAAATAGATCTGCTATCGCATGTCTACAAATTATGCCTTTGAACTCAAACAAGTGACAACTGCAAACCTCACATTTCTCCCTCTCCAATTTCAACAGTAAAAGTATTCGTCTTCTCTAGCTTTTCTAGAATTATTTCTTCTGATACCTCATACCTACACGTAAGACTAGTATCTTCGGCAACTTGAATATCAGAGTACATTTTTGCAGTTAATTCTTCTTGGAATTCTCTAAACTTAGAGAGCATGTAGACAGCTTGAAATTGTTTCTCCATAGCAAACTTTGTGACACATGGTACCATTTGTGAATATGACTTGAAGTTTGATTGAAACTCCTTCTCAACTTTAGACTTCAGCGCATTCTCATACTGTTCTTCAAATTGTTTTAGAGAGGTCTTCGAGTGAACATACCCATCGAAGAAAGCATTCATGCTCTCACTACGCTCATACTTGCCCAAAAACTTGTTTTAAAAAAACATGGTACCCAACGACACTTTTCTCTATATAGACTCGATAACCAATCATTGTCATGTAATAGGAACCTATCAATCATTTGAGCCCAGTCATGTTCAAACTCTTCAAAACACTGCGATTCATATACTACATCATGTACAACCAAAAGTATGGATCCTTTTTGCTCATGGTACCCAAACTTTTCAGGCAACTTCTTCAAAATGTGCCACAGACACCATCTATGTCTTGTGTTTGGAAATACAATTTCAATAGCATTTTGCATTGTCCTGTCCTGATCTGTAAGTATCCCTTTGGGAGCCTCCCCTTCCTTACAATCCAGCCAAGTTCAAAACAGCCACACAGAAGTCTCGGTGTTTTCAATCGACACTAAACCACATCCAAATAGGGTTGATTGCCCGTGATGGTTCGCACACACAAAAGGTGCAAATGACATGTCATACTCGTTGGTCAGGTATGTGGTATCAAATGTTACAACATCACCGAATTCTTTGTAAGCTTGCCTGCACCGATTATCTTCCCAGAATACATTTTGCAATCTAACCTCGTCATCTAAATCCACACTAAAGAAGAAACCCGGACACTGATTGCATCTTCGAAAAGTACATTTGTAATGCAGTTGCATCTCCATCCCCAAGCCTCAGTCGTCTGACCTTCTCTATGTAGTTTCTATAGTCCTCAAAAAATGGGAGCTACTCATATCCACCTACTTCAACAACGATTGAGTTGAAACTTTTATGTAATGGAATTCCTGCTACGTCATTAACTTCGAGCTTCCTTTTCACTTGTTCACTCAACTGTCGATTACACCGAAACAACTTGGATCTTGATGGGCTAGTCCTGTGATTATGCTCTAGTTAGACATTTGTAACTCTCCATGATCCTAAAGCATATTTACTCACTGCTAATTTAGCCTCACAACTTGTTTGCATAGTCGGATGAGACTTCAAGTAATTACCCGTAGCACTACTTCTCTTCCACATACAAACACTCCATATTTCAATTGGCCATCATCGTTCTTTTTTGAAGTTCTTTTTCTAATAGGAAAACCCGTACTATAACCGTAGGTTTTGTAAAAATCAAAAGCCTCCTCGTAGTTAGCAAATCTCGGTCCAACCAAAGGTACAATTGCACTTTCCTCGATTGTGATTACTTCATTCACTAAAACCGAATTTTCCATATCCATTTCATTTGCTTCCACAATATCATCATCTACCAATCCTCCCTCATCACCAGTATTAGGTGATTGATTACCTGAACGAAATCATAAATTTCCAACCATTTTAATTTTCTGTAACTGAAGAATAACTGATATAGACGAAACCATAAGAAAATTCCTTTAAAATGACAGAAAACCACTTACCCATTTTTTTGCTTAAAATAACAGATGCACAGTAAGCCATTTTCGCTAAACGCATAAATGAATAACCAAGAATAGCTTAATAGTTAATAATCTTCGCTTATAATAACAGAAGCACACTTACCCATCGTCAACATTGTGCTCCACAGCATCCACTGCAACTTCAAGTCATGGATGATCAACCGATGCAACATTTTTCATTTTTTTGGCTTCTTTTTTCGACGACTGGGGAAGGCGATTTTTCAGAAATCCACAGCTTTTGTCGTCAAGCTGCTGGAAGGGGGAGTATTTCACAGTCGAGGAGGAGGTAAATTTTTTCAAAAATCCACGTAATTTTCGGTGATGTTCTTCACTGATAGGAGGAGGTCATGGCGGGAGGGAGAAGTTTTCGGAGCAGTCGAGGGGGGGGGGGGGGGGGGGAAGGGAGCAATCTTCGAGTCATGTAATGCTTGGAAGTTTCATTTTCAGTGGTGTATTCTTCAGTTCAGGGGCCATGATGGGAGGGAGGGTGATGGAAGAGAAAAAGTGCGTGTACAGGAGAGAGAAAAGGTATTCACGTTTTTCACAATTTCAAAATTTTATATAGCATCTCATGATAAGTTTGAGTCAAAATATCGTGATATCTCGAAATTGTGAGAGAAGTTGTCAGAGATGAGTTGTTAAGATAGAATTATTTTTATAAAATGTCTTCTTTATAAATTTATTTATAAATGATAATTATAAAGTTACGAGCTTTTTCCAGAATGTTCCACAGTTCTCTTGTACGTATCTCTTTCCAGAACAGTCTATCTTCTTCCGTTTTGTCTCACACACACATATGACACAGAAAGCTATACCAACAAACACTCGACTTACATGCATATCATAGCTAGTTATTCCCAAACAAAAGGGCCAGGATTTTGTTGCTATATTTGTCCAAATTTCTGGGGTTTTGAAATAATTAATTAATTCTTGAAGAGGGGAAATAAAAGTTTTGGCAAGGTGAAGAAGAGAAAGAGAAGCGAGGAAGGGGAGATGGGGGTGGATTATTACAAGATTTTGCAGGTGGATAAAAGTGCGAAAGATGATGACTTGAAGAAGGCTTATAGAAAGCTCGCCATGAAATGGCACCCCGATAAGAATCCCAATAATAAGAAAGAAGCGGAAGCCAAATTCAAACAGATTTCTGAAGCCTATGATGTAAGTCATTGATTTTTTATTTTTTATTTTTTTCAGAACATGTTTACTGATTTGGGTTTGATTTGAGGCTTGAGCCAATTTTATGATTAGGGTTATTTTTATGGTCTACTATGCTCTTGGATTATCTGTTAGATTTAAAAAAAAAAAAAAAAAAATTGATCTTTATGTATTGGTGATGAATATGATTCAGAAACCTTATCTGTTTAGTTGGCTCACAGTATTCACTTTATTGGATTGGTGTTGTGATTGAGGGGATGCAATACACGTAAATTGGTTTTTGTTTTTTCTACCAGGTGCTAAGTGATCCACAGAAGAGAGCAATATATGATCAGTACGGTGAAGAGGGGCTGAAGGGGCAGGTGCCACCGCCAGATGCTGGTGGTGCTGGAGGGCCCACCTTCTTCTCCACAGGGGGTGGACCTACATCTTTCCGGTTCAATACCAGAAATGCTGATGATATATTTAATGAGTTCTTTGGATTTTCAAGCCCCTTTGGAGGAATGGGAGGTGGCGGCGGCGGCATGAGGAGTGCTAGGTTTGGTGGTACGTTTGATGATGATATGTTTGCGTCTTATGGCGAAGGAGGTGGTGGTGGATACCATTCAGCACCACGAAAAGGAGCTCCGATCGAGCAGAAGTTGCCTTGTACACTTGAAGAGCTCTATAAGGGAACCACCAAGAAGATGAAAATTTCAAGGGAAATTCTGGATACTAGTGGGTAAGTACCATTCTTCATGACTTTCGAAATTAACTAATGATTGTGTGAAAATATTTTATTTCACTTTGGATTGCAAGTTTTATATATGGATCTTAGGTTGTTCTATTATATTGAGATTCCTGCTCAATTGTTGTTGAAAGAAGTAGTTTAATGCTACCTTAGTATTTGTATTGTATGGTTACATTGGGTTCTTTTTGCCTTGATAAATAAAGCTTCTAACTAAATGCAAATTATGGAATATCTAGTAGATAAGTTCGGTTTTGATACGAGCCAGAGCCAGGATGATTTGAGCTGGCCATCGGATGCATTTTTTTTCCGATTAACGATTGGTTATGATTTCATTTCATTTGTTAGGAGAATCAGATGAGAGTTCAATTCCTTATGGTTTCTACATAGATATTCATGTTTAACAATAACAGTCTCATATTTACGTCTTGGACAAAGTTGGTAGTGCTGTGCCTTTTGAAAGTTTCTTGTTGCAACTTGATGAAATTAATGATAATTATTATATCTTGTTTTAGTAACTCTTCTTATAGGTAACGGATGTCAAGTCAAAAAGGTACTATATGTGATTTACCAAAACATCAAATAATTTGAATGTGTTATATTAGCAATTAGGGTAGACTCGAATGTTCTGCTGTTTCAGATATCTTATGTTTTTTCCTTATTGCTCAGATTTCTCATAGATGAAAGTCAGCATTGCAATTTACACGTGGCTTCTTTTTAAAAAAAAAAAAAAAACTGTTTTTATTTCATATGACTGTTAATGTTGGTGCTTAAATAACAAGCACTCTTGAGAAATAAATGTTGCTAGAACGTTCTGGAAATAAAAATAGAGTTAGAAATATAGATTACTTACTATTATTAATTGTTATCATCATCGTGATCTGACTACATCAGATTGTTTTATTTTATTTTTTTGGTGTGGGGATGGAGTGGGTGTTAATGAAACAAATATGTTGGTTTTTCCATGGCCTCTGAGAGCAATGGTGAGAAAACACCAGGTTAAATCATCTGGGTAGAACCTCTCCTGCCAGACGTCTGGGTGCCAGACGCAAACACAGGCGGCAGGTGCCCACACCCTTGTGTTTGTGTCTGTTATGTAGACGTTTGGCAACATAACATTTTTTATCATCTCGGAGTAGTTGAATCATGAATGTAAGATTAAGAATGAGGTTCAAGTCAAACTTTGTGAAGCTATAAAGGGTGAAAAAGGGGTAATGGAAAACAAAAGCTGACTTCTACTTCTCTCTAATCATTTGGATCCTGGCTCGTCACTAGTTATCCCACGTGGTGATTTTTTACGTGGAATATTCCTTAACTTCCAAGTTAAGGGTTTCCTTCATATTGACTATCTCTTTGACCTTGTATTGGTATCACTCTCACTGTTATAGCTTCATATTTTGTCCATTGACGACTTCTAGGTTGCATTAATTGCTTCTATGGCATTTGACTTTTCTGGATGAAGACATACTTTTATAAGGGTGGAGGTGCAAGATGGATGAAAGAGGATAGAATATTCATTAGATTTAGAGTTAGACTAGATTGAACAATGGGGAGAAAGGGTCAGGTATTATCATTAGGGAGCAGATGAGTGTACAACTAAGAATGAGGTTCAAGTCAAACTTTGTGAAGCTATAAAGAAATTAAAAAAATAAAGATATATGAAGCACAAAGCTGACTTCTCCTCTCCAATCATTTGGATCGTTGTCGTTGGTCAACCATGTGGCAATTCGTTACAAAAATATATTCCTTAACGTCCAAGTAAACATAATTTTTCCTCCACATCCTGTATCTCTATGCTCTGTATTGGTATCAATCTGATTAATAAGCCTTTGGATTTTGTACATCGAGGACTTTATTGTATTCTGGGTTGCATTCATAGCTTTTATGGCTTTTGACTTTGTTTTTAAGGGCATAGGTGCAAGGGTGGATGGAAGTGGGATAGAAATTTCTAGAATTTTCATTAGATTTAGACTCAATTGGACAGTGGTGAGAAAACTTCGTCTGGGTGAAGATATACTTCTCTAAGTCCGGAGGTACTATTGTGGATGGAAGAGGGATAGGATTTTTTAAGTTAAGAAGCAGACTGGATATATAATTTCTTTTGGCAGGCATGAATAAACAATTCTTAATCTTCCATGTTTAATAGTTATACTGAAATTGTCATGGTTAAAGATTGCTTCTTTAAAACCTACTTGTTTAGTTACATTTTTCAAGAAAATATCGTTAATTAGTACTTTGTACAAAATCTAGTACCAACGAATGAGTTGCTCGACTTATCTATGCTAGAAAGAATAAACCACTGACTGCGACATCATTTATTAGGTAATTTTATAAAAAAAACTAATTAGTCTTTACTTTTGTGAAACCAAATTATATGGAATGATTAGTTATTTCTCAAGCGGCTAAAAGACATGATGAATTTTTGTTCTGTGAATTCTGTGTTACATTTCCTTTTGGTTATTGGCAGGAAAACAGCGCCTGTAGAGGAAATCTTGACGATTAATATCAAGCCCGGCTGGAAGAAAGGTACTAAGATCACCTTCCAGGAGAAAGGGAATGAGCAACCAAATCAAATACCTTCAGATCTTGTATTCATTGTCGACGAGAAAGCCCATAGAATTTTCACTCGCGATGGGAACGACTTGATTGTTACGCAAAAAATATCTCTGGTGGAAGCCTTAACTGGTTACACCGTTCACATCACTACTCTAGATGGCAGGAATCTAACAATTCCCATCAACAACGTGATCCATCCGACTTACGAGGAAGTTGTCCCGAGAGAAGGCATGCCGATTTCAAAAGATCCAACTAAGAAAGGGAATTTGAGAATTAAATTTGATATAAAATTTCCTGCAAGGTTGACATCAAGTCAGAAAGCTGGTATAAAGGAGCTCTTGGATTCTTGAGGTTATAGTCTTCTCTGAGACCGTTGCTTAATTTTTCATTACCAGTTCTTTCTTTTGATATTCCGGGATTTATGGATTGAAATATGGCTTGGTTTTTCATATTTTATAGATATATATAGAAAAAAGTTGGTGTTATATTTAAGAAGGTTGAGACCATATCTTTTGTCACTGGATTGTATAAGATATTTTTATCAAAGTTATTTCAGGTTCAAGTTTCCGGTTTCTTTGTGGTTTCACTATTGCTTGCCAGCACGTGAGGTTCACACGTGAATGGGCGCCGTTTTCTTGAGATGAATGCTTGCTTAACTTGATTTGCCGATATAATTTGTATAAGCTCTAGCCTATATCCACAATAAACCTAATTCAAGAAGTGTTTATCACCACACGCCATTTTCTCGGAGCATATTTAATATTCCTAATTTTACATTATCTTTGACTGAGTACTCCTTGTATTGATAATTGAACCTAGATGGCTAACTTTAGTCTCTAAACTTCACTATTATCTTTTTTCTACTATAGCTAGTATTCGCAAGTGCAATGTCTCTCTTTAGCGTGAACGAGTGATGTGCTCCAAAGTAGGATATAAAAGGAGAAGTCGGGTTATTGGCAATACAACAATGATTTACATGAGAAATAGATCAAATTTCATGTTGGAGTCGAATTGTGAAGATGAATGAATTAAACTGAATCAAATGGGCGAAGTTTGAGGGTCAGAGCTAATATTACGGCCGTAAGTAATCTTTATCATGGTCGTAATGTTCTCTCGGGCGAAATTGAAGAATTTCAGCAAAATCATATTTACGATCGTAAGTTTGGTTCTCACGACCGTAAATCTCGACAGAAACACACTTACGGTGACATATTCACAGTCGTAACTATATTTTCCGAATTTTCGCAAATGTTTAATTGTTTTCCGTTTTTAATTATTTATTTCCGTATTTTGAACCCTAATTGCGGCTAGGGCTAGGACAGAAGCAATTTACATTATATTATGTTGTTTTGGATTATTATTGATATTTTGAGAGTGAATTTCTCTTGTTAAAGGTTGATGAGTCCCTTTAATTCTTAGAACTTATCAAATATCCGATTTTTGTAGCGTTCACCCAACGAACTTATCAAGGAATTGACATCCCTTGTAGAGTTCACCAATCTTGGTTCATATTCTGCATCGTTCTTGTGTCGTGAATATTGGGTCAATGTTTTACCGTCAAAATCTATCTTTATTTTGGTTGTTTATTTCTTATTTTCTTGTGTTGAATTTGATTTAAATATTTCATAGTTGTGTTTGTGTCATTCTGCGTATTTTTGTCACGTTTCCAAATAGAGATCACATCAACAAGGCACGGTGGGAAGTTGCCCCGTCAGTGCAACTAAAGCAGAGTAGACGGCACACATAATCAACCCAATTGAACCGTCATGCCCAGGGGTGGAGAGCTCGACGAGAGGAGGGAGAGGCAGCCCTTGCTCCAGAGAGTTACTTGTGCTGAATACTGTTTGAGAGTGTTAAGCTTTTATAAATCTAGTAGAAAACGTTTAGAATGGAAGTTAAAAGCGAAATATAAAATCAAATATAGGGAAGTGATAGAACTATAACAAGCATATTGACAACTATGTGGTTAAAATTAATTAGTGTTTTAAAACAATAGTCTCCTATACTTATTAGAAGCTTTAAATATGTCTCATTGCGACTTTTGTTTGAGATTTTGCTTAAATTCTCTTGTAATAAATGTGATGCGAACCCCTTCGGTATATTGATCGAAAATTCCCACAGCAATTTAATTACAAACCCAAGAAATTTAAAGTAGTAAAATAAAGGATAAATACCTTAACCCAAGTTTAAATCTAATCCAAAATTCAAGGACTAAACTAACCATAACCCAATGGGTATCGACCAAACAAATTTCAAGGTGACGGAAATAAATAACAACACGAGAATAATAATACTCAAGATATGGTTGATTAATTTCCTAGTAGATACAAGATCAAGAAATAAAGGTTTACCTCACCCATGGGGGACTCTCTCAAGAGAAACACAATGAACAATCAAGTTAATAGGTTTGAAATGAAAAAAAATGTGTATATAATGTACAAAATTGGGCAAAAGGTGTAATTTCGAAATTTGCAAGAAAAATCCCGTTTTTGTGAAACGGAGTGTTTCGATCGAGATCTACCGAAATGGGACTTTCGGTTGACCAACCCTCAGCCGAACGCGACTGAGGCTACCTTCAAAATTCTCTGCAGAGTTTCGGTCGACCGGAATGACTTTCGGTCGACCGAAATTGGCTAAGTCCAATTTCTTCTTATTTTGGTTCCAACTTGATTTTTGACTTGTTTTTCTTGACTTGAATTACTTGTTTAGCCTCGAATCTTGAACCTCCTTGGCATCGGATCTCGTCATGGGTCCCACAGGCTTGCGCATCGAGGTTTGACTTTCTCGGTTCTCATCATCCCCTCCCTCTTGAAAAGGATTCGACCTCGAATCTTGCTTGAGTGCACTGTCGTGAGACTCCTTGAACTTTGATCTTGCAACATTGTGGATCACAGGTTCGTGCAATGGAGTTGGACCTTCGCGATTCTCATCATCCCTCCCATCTCGAAAGAGATTCGACCACGAATCGACACCTACAATAAAAATAGAAAATTCAGACACAATAAATGTAACTGAAATTTCATACTCACCGTGCAAAATCAATTTGTAGGCGTTGACAAGAGTTTGAATTGTGCCAACAATGCAGAGTAGCAATTGGGACTTTATTCAATCAGGGGGTTGCTCCTTCCACAAATAGAAACACACCCAACCACCGGGGTCAAAGGGAATATGTTTCCTTTCCATGGTCGGCTTTGGAAGTATGTTGTTCACCGCCCCATCAAATGGAGGATCATTCTTCCCAAAAAAGGGGCTTAACAAAATTTGTCTTTTTATGTCCACCTAAACTAACATTTCCATCAATAAAGAAGTGCATCAAGCTCAAAGGAGTTAGTAAACTGTTATGACCATGACTAATTTTACATGACACGTCATCCATATGGGCTCAACAGGGGATCCACAAAACATCCATTCACCTAATCATGACCCACATGCCAAACTGTGGATACCAAACTTGCTGGACTCTTACATGTCGAAGTACCCTTATGCCGAGGTATGAACATCTCATAAATGTCACAACAACTCAAAGGCTCGTGAAACAATAAAAGTTTTGCTTATTGCAGAAGCGGAACGGTTCGGAGCAGCCCACCTTTATTGTGCCAACATGGCAGGACTCAAACAACAATATTTTATAAGCCTCGGGTTAAGTGTTTCCAGGACACACGGTCTCAGAGACCATATATTATTAAGCCTCAGTTTAAGTGTTTCCACGACATACAGTCTCAGAGACCCTATATTATTAAGCTCGGCTTAAAGGTCTCCACTATACATGGTCTCAGAGATTGTTCACCGATATCTCGTGATGCGAGATACGCCTGCAAGTGTACGGGTCGTGAGAAGTAATATAGTGGACCTAGAGTCTGGATTATCATTCCCATGATGACTGTTTACTAAATACCGAAATATGTCAGTTCTTAACTTTATTTGAACAAATGAAAGTAGTTTAAGAATAAAAATTTAGAATTAAGAAATTGAACTAATGAATTAAAAAGAATTGTTAAATTGTTTTGTTTTCAAATAAGATTGTAAAGTAGTTGGGATTCATGAGTTCATCTAACCAATTAAATCAATTCCAATTCCTGGTTCTATTTTCTAAATATGTATTCAATCGAATTCACTAATTCAAATTGAGATTCCTCTCTCGAGTTTAAATCAATTCTACCTAAATAAGTCAACCTTGTATTTCTATAGCGGCCGCGGGTCTGAATATTCCTTATCTAGATGCATTACACGCAAGAATTCACGCACAACCGCAATAATAACAAGAGTATATCTTTATCTCTCGTTCAATTACCGGATTTATTACCTAGATCTATGTTATTAACTCACCTCTCGGATTATGAAAATAACACATAAAATCATGAAAGAGTGGTCAGTTCATTCACGCATTAAACACAATAATAAATCAAAACATGCATTGAAGCGTTAAAACAAAGAATATGGAATTAAAATAATTAATTAGGTTACATCGTTCATCCCAACATTAAATTTAGCTACACATCATATTTAAATAGCAAAAACCAAATATAATGACGTTCATTGAAAATAACAAAGAGAATGGAAATATTGCACCAATTATCAATTCTTCAAGTATCTCCAAGTCTCGCTCCTTTGCAATGCTTCGATCTCTCAAGAATTTGACGTGAAAAGCTTGATAACAACACGAAAATTTTAAAGAATTGAATTATTTAACGATTTTTTTTCTTTGAAATCTTTTAAAAATTTTGAGAAGTCAAATGACTAAAATATTTGTGTTTTGACAACAAATTTATTTTGATTTGAATTTTTAATTATTGATAGAGAGATAATTACTGTATCGATATTAGAATCGTTTCGAAGATCATAATTAATTTAGAGTCTTGATTTAAGAAAAAATTATTTTGGATAAAATCGTGTAAAATTATATTTGATTGAAATTATAAATGTTTAATTCCATAACTTATATATAGTTATATATGGGAAATGATCTAGTGCCCATGATGGGCACTAGTTATAAAACTCATTCGTCATGTGACGGATGAGGGTTGAATAATGAATCCATCATAGGGGGTGGGGTGTGAGTTTTATAAGAAATCCACAATGAATTTTAGATCAAAACCCAGTAAATATTCATCCATATCCTATTCACAACCTTATACAACTTTTAAATTATTTTTGTATTAGAATTAGAATAAATCTTTGTTACGTGTGACACTTAAATTGTACACCAGATTGAGAGATTTACGCCCAATCATGTTTTGCCATTTCAATTAACCTTTATCATATTTACTTGTGATACTCGGCTTACCAACTGTTCTTGAAGTCAGACTTTGTACGGTAATTTTATCTATAAATATTTCCCAAAGTCAGATCAATCACCGATCAAAAAGAAGTTATACTTTCTCGATATAAAAGTTTCACAAAAATATTTTCAACCACAATCATATTTTCTTTTAAAGTTTGATTTATGTATTAAAGTATGGATTTCATTACGTGTCAAGTGGTTTGTGTTTTCGCTCTTTAATGTTTTAAGTTTGAGTATTTTACGCGTTATTATGCGATCCGAATTAAGGAGATTTTATGGGTAATATCAAATGGTATTATGTAGATCTACAGAAGCCAGTCACAAGACTAGACCCTAAATTGAGATTGAAAATGTGTATGACCTAAATCGAGAATGTGATGGTCGGGTTTCTATCCCATTATGAAAGTATGTTATGTGCGTAATCTGCTTGCTTTTGATATTAAATTGTGAAAATACATGCACGAGATCTATACTGAGTATTTCGTATGCTGCCAGGAGATTTGAAGAATTTAAAATCATAGTTTTCAATTTTAGTTTTATCTATTATTTTAAACATATTTATTTTATTAAGTTAAGTTATAAGGATTTGGTTGTAAAGAATTTCAATTTTTATGTTTGGCAAAACTATTCGTTTATGCTTTCGCAATTGTTTTAGAAAATCAAATTGTTTTTAGTAGCACTCCAGTGGTTATGAAACCAAAAAAGTCTAGGTTGTTACATTGTAGCTCGTTCCATGGAGAGGCAAATGTCCAGATCTCGTGCCTCTTGTGTTGTACATATAGGTTTTGGAGAAAACCTAGGTCAAAAAACTCAAAACCTGTTAAAAATCGCAAGAAAAATCTGATCTACGGTCCAGTCGGATAACCGCGCGATTGCGTGGTGGAAACCCTAGCGATCGCGTGGTAAGGTCTTTAACTCTCGGGTTAAGATTTTGAGGCTTTGCGCGATCGCGCAATAGACATATGGCGATCGCGTGATGTGAAATTTCCATCTTTTTGCTATCGTGTAAGTTGGTCCCTGCCTTTTATTGCCGACTTGATCCTTAACTTCTGATTGTTGCGATTTAGCCCCCGAGTTTTATATTCTTCTCGATTTGCCCGTTTAAGCTCTCAACTCCTTCAATTGGGTCCTCCAACCTCTGATTTCTTCTCTTTGGCACCATGTAGGTTTCCCGTTTGATGTTATCACTTCCCATCTGCTCAATTTAGCTCCAATTAACATCCAATTGTATCATTTTTCCATTAATTGCTTCATTCTTTGCCTTTTGGGATATTTTCTACAAAGTAAACAAATGAACTCAAATTTAATAGCAATTATTTCAAAACGTCAACAACATATTCTACTTTAGACATACAAATAAGTGTATAAAATACACTTATTAGAGACCCTATATTATTAAGCTCGACTTAAGTGCCTCCAGGACACACGGTCTCAAAGACCTTATATTCATAAGCCTCGACTTAAGTGTCTCCGAAATGATACACGGTCTTAGAGGCCCAAAATCATGGTTTCAAAAATACTGAAATTTTTATATGTCGAGATGACACGGCCATAGGAGCCCTTCCTACTCGTCTCCAGAATGGCATGACCTCAGAAGCTTTTTCTGAAATTCACACCGGATTAAACATGGAAGAAGTAATATGTCGACGTGATTTAGCCCGAACTTGATGTGCCGAAGTAACACGTTACAAGTTAACAAAAGAATAAGATCATTGATCTAAGCTCTCACTAGGGACTGCTAACAAGTATAATTACAAGTAAACATGAATAGCTTAGCAAACCCCCCCCCCCACCAACAAGGGATTTCGCCACTCAATGGAATCCACTCTGGACTAACAAACTGAATACGTACAAACGAGGCTATAAGGCATGAATACATGTGATTCCCAAGTGGATGTCCTCCGTTAACTCCGGAGCGAATATTCTATTAGATGAGGGCGAATCATACTTGGTTGATAAATCTATAAAACAGCCTGAAGAAGAAACTTGGGTAAATGAACTTCCATGAGCCCTCTGGGGAATCAGAATTACCTTGCACACTGCCACGGGAGAAACTCCATTCTCACTGGCTCATGGGTCAGAGGCAGTATGTCCAGTACAAATTGGAGTGTTTTCACCCAGAGCTTCTTTCCTCCTCAAAAGAAGGGGTGATTCACAGGTCGTCGACTCAATATCGAGAAAAGATGGTCTAATACTTATAAAATTAAAGGTCCAATTTTAAGGAAACCCCTCATCCTAACTCAAAAGGCTGGAATAAAGACCACATGGCATAGTTGGAGGGGACCTCATCAAGTCACCGATGAAGCTGCACCAGGGACTTACGGAGCAGAGAATCTCTCTGGAAAATCCTTACTCAATCCACAAAGCGTGGATCACCTCCACCACTAGTATCGATAAACAAATTGTCTTCTGCGTGTTCCAAGTAAATTGGATTTCTTAAACTCAAGAGGTGAAATGATTCCTTCATGCACGCTTTTCATTGAACAAATTGCGAAGTTGTGTTGGAAAACGCAAAACTATGCAAACAAATAGAACATAAAAAAGGATTGGTCCCAAGTTACGATTATTAAGGATTGGCTAAACTTGAATCGAAATGAAAGTGGTCGAAGTTGTCCATGATTATCGCAATGCCTTGATCCGACGAACCCCTTGATAGAATGACAAAACATAGCTTGGAGCACAAGTTACGTTCATGCAAGGGACTCCGTCACTTGATGATTAGTACCCCGGCGAAGTGGTACATATGAAATACGTTGATCAATCTTGAGAATAAATTTTACGATTTGTTCAAAAGAAATCTTTACCATTTAAAGGCATATCACCTCATGTTAGATTTTTTAACAAAAAATGGCCCCAATGTAATCACCCCGGACGTAAACAAGGGACTCACGGGGAAGTACAAGTTAAGACCCATTCAGTCAAATCTAAGCAATGGACATAATGTCTTAAGCGCTTCGATTGGAGGGACTATCACATCCACAAGTGACTCTAAGGACTTGCACATGCAAGTGACTCCAAGGACTTGCACATGTTTCGGACTATCCTATATTAAACTATGTTCATCTTATGATGGACCATCTCATATTAAATGATGATCATCTTATGATACGAACTACTTGTCTATAGCAGAGCAATATGCAAAATTCACATATAAAGATCAAAAGTGGAGTAGATAAAGATTCACAAAAGACAATGACAAAAATAGGCATCCTAAGCAGGAGCGCGAGAAGGGTCGGCATCTTTAGAAGAAGGGACACCAGTGACGTCTTCAAGAGGACTTTCCTCACTAACATCTTGGGACTTTGGATAGAAGGCCTCAATCTTCGAAAGATTCAGATCTGGGAAGTCATCCTTCATGTCTTTCAAAGCCATTCGTGCCCCGACGTTGGCAAAGAACGGTTGCATAGCTTCATATTCTGAGATCTCTTCAAATGTATCCTTGAAATGATGGATGCCATTAATCACCCTAGTCTCAATATCCCGCTCTAAGTAAGAAAGTCTTTCTTATGCCCTCCGCAAGGCCTCTTCTCTTGCCAATCTGGCCTCCTTTTCCTTCTCCAACTCATGAGTTAGTTCATCCGCCTTATCCACCAGACTCCTCGGAAGAACCAGATATGCCTCTGCTTTTCTTTAGCCTCTTTTGTGGAGGCACCTCATGCCCCATTACATCCACAACATCCTCATCAGAAGGAGACACAACCAAGGCTCTTCTGAACTTTTTCTCTTCCTTTTTGCTTCGATTTTCGCTCTCTCTCTCTCTCTCTCTCTCTCTCTCTCTCTCTCTCTCTCTCTCTCTCTCTCTCTCTCTCTCTCCAGAGTCTCATGTTTAGTTCCGAATTCCTCCTTCACTTCCAATCATTGCTGACCCTTAGAAAACAAGACCAGTGGAGGGAGCAGCACCGAAAGAAGCTTTATGAGCTTTGCAGTTAAGGCATCAGTTGTGTTCTTTGCAACTTCTACTTGGAAACTGCTGAGCAAAGACTTCTGCTTAAACTCCTCGTCACTCCAGGGCCTCAACGGAAGTGGAATCTTCTTCGCCATCAGGCCTTTGAGGGAAACCTTGGGAAGTTATTTAGAACCTATATGTCTTCGTAAGTTCTTTAGAACCTATATGTCTTCGTAAGTTCGAAGCATTCTCGAGTATTCTTTTTTGTTGGGAGAAGAGATACACTTTCAAAAATTTGAATAAAGCAGCCCAATACTCTTTTAATATAACTAAGAAAATTCTACATGAAAGGGTTGTCAAGTGTTCAAATAAAGACCCCCAGTGTTCAAACTATATTAAAGCATGGGCCCAAGTGCCTATATTATTCCTCTTCGGCGACACTTTAGCATGCAAAATATATTCTATTTTTTCCATTCTGATGGTGTCTTGCAAGAATGATTTTTCATATATTTCTTATTTTGGTTATTTCTTAAAGTATATACACATTCCATCATCTTCGATCCCTTATATTTTCAAGTCCGGTTCGCACATAAATGAACCAACCAGACTTGAGGGACTAGTGTTACGACCATGACTAATTTTACATGACATGTCATCCATATGGGCCCAACAGGGGATCCAAAAAACATCCATTCACCTAATCATGACCCACAGGCCAAACTGTGGATACCAAACTTGCTGGACTCTTACATGTTGAGGTACCCTTATGCCGGGGTGATGCTATGCCTAGGTACCCCTATGCCAAGGTGATCCTATGTCAAGGTACCCCTATGCCGGGGTGATGTTATGTGGAGGTACCCTTATGCCGAGGTATTCCTGAGCCGAAGTGAGTACCCTATAAAGGTGACAAGATAGCTTGATGTGACAACATCTTTAAAGGGATTTGATGGTTGCTTTATCCATATGACATGTAGTAATGATTATAGCCAAAGAAATGGTTTACCTCATGAATAGTTAGGATCTTGCCATGTGTAAAGCATAACACGTGTCATAATCTAAGAAAATTACTCATTCTATAAATATAACACACTTGCCTCCAAGAAAAAAAGTTGGTAATTCAATACACTAACAAAATATTTCGAATCTCATTCCCTTTTCTCTCTTTTACACATTTACATTTCCCGCACCCAATATATATTCACTTGAAATGAGTACTGATTTTGGCATCGGAGTGCAAACGGGAGCCACCTCAGCCCCCTTTGCAAACTGATTGTTTGTCATAGTTCGCAGGAGATCCACGTGTTCAAGAGGGAGGAGCTGAGATGTATTGGTTCAAGGTCCAGCCGAATTTTGTGGTCAACATAGGCTATGGCCATAAGCAACATCAAGTAGCGAAAATTTGCTAATAGGATGAGCAATTAAATTGTAGGCAAATTTAACTACATAATTAACACCATCCTTCGAATTTGGCCAATAAAAACATTCACAAAAATTTCCCAAGGCCCCTTTGACTCCAAATTGTCTCCCCCTACATCCACTATGTGTCTCTCTCATTAGCAACTCCCACACGGCACATTTAGGAATGAACAATCTAATATTCCAAAATAAATAATGATCATGTCTATAAAATTCATCAAAATATAGCTCACTACATGATTCATAAATGTTAAACCACTTCGGATTATTAGCTTGCAAACCCATAATAAGTTTATGACAAAAAGATTTGGCAAGAGCAACTAGGAATGGAGAGTTTGTTTTCACAACATAAAAATCCATTTTGTCTATAAAATTTACCACATAAGACATGCATGTTAGACATAATCGGGTCGTTAACATTTATGTCTCTACTACATTTAAAATAAGGAAATTTGACATTTAGGCAAATAAGCACACACAAATATTTGGATTTACAAATGAGGAATTTATCATGTCAACGACCTTCATTGAATGCAACATTTTCACACGACAAAATTTCATTTGTCAAGTCCACATCAATGTCATACAATCCCTTAATGTAGTCCAAATACAATAACCTTGCATTTAAGGAAATGTTAGGAGTATACCTCCTAGACGTTGCACCGGTTACCACATTTTCTTTACCTTGATTGTATTTGTTGTGGTAGGAAAATATCTTCATAAAATTCTCCCACTCGGCATGACTTTTGAGTTCTTGGTTGCTTTGATAAGTAGGTCTCATGATCTCCTGTAACAAGGAAGTAACCAAGATAGGGAGGGAAGTGTTAGAATATTCAAGAGTAAAGAATATTTTGGTGAGATCTCTGCTCTCAATTTTTTTGGTGGTGGCATTCATCACTTCCTTACCTTTTTCTGAGGTAGGAACCTCAACCCTCGGTTCTTCTCTTACCTCTCCTTTTTTTGGAGTCGTGGCTCCAACCCTGATTGTCTCTCTTTTTTCTAGGGATGTGGCCCCAACTCTCATACTCTCATTTTGCCTCTCTTTTGTTTCTTCCTCAATTGGCTCAATCAAATTTTCCTTTTCTTTCTTCATCTCTTTTTCTTTTTCTTTATCCTTTTCTTCTTCAAACTCCTTCTAGAGTTTCATTTAATCTTTATGAACTTCCTCCAAACTTAAAGGTAGGAGCACCACCTTTTCCCCATTTAATTGGAAACTATACCGGTTCTTCCTCTTATGATGTACTACACTCCTATCACCTTGCCAAGATCTCCCCAAAATTATGTGTGTAGTGTGCATGGGAACTACATCACATAATACTTGGTCACTATAGGTTTCAATGTTGAAAGTAAAAAGAACTTGATCACTCACTCTCACCTCACCATAGTCATCCAACCTTTGCAACACATAAGGATTATGATGTTTCATAGTCGGTAATCCCAATTTCTCAACTCTAATAGCACTCACCAAATTAGTGCCAATCTCCTCATCTATCATGAGACTACATGGTTTATCACTCACTAGACACCTAGTGTAGAAATTATCCTTCCCATGTTCCTCCATCTCATTAGTATGAGCCATAGATTGTGGTGACCTAGCATTTATCTCCTTCACTACTTCTCTACTTTCACTACCTCCCCTCCTATGGAATGATGAAGTCTTCATTTGCTCAATATTAACCTTCTCATTCATCTCATCTCCACTCCTATCTACCAATTTTCCTATGCATGCTCTCATTTTGTTTACTATCCTTTTTTTCATTCCAAACATTCATTCTAATTTTTGTATTCAAACTTCCATTTTGTTTTCTAACTCCATCCCTATACACAATGTCCCCAAAATTATCCCTCACCCTTCTTCTACTACACATCATTTCTTTACCTCCCCTATTTGATGTACTCTTCCCTCTTGTTCCTAAATTTCCCAACTCACCCCCAATCTCCTCAATTTGTCTAGTCATGGTGGTTGAAAGATTTTGTAACAAGTACTTCAAGTATTGAGTTTTAGTATTGGAATTTGACAGGGTGTGCAAGTGTGAAAGTGTTCTCACATGAATATTTTTTCACTCGTGTTTAATTCAATTTAGGAAGGTAGTCAACTAAAACACAAAGTATAATTCTTGTGAAGTCAAGGATCACAAACAAAGAAGAAGGAATTTATAACAAGTAAATACAATAGCAAGTGGAATTTATGTACTTTCTATGATCAAAAGGATCAATTGATATGTAGGATAAGATGCTAGGAACACAATTTCAACAATGGGATTGAATAACCATAAGTATTAGACAATGCATAGATGTAGAGCAATAAGCAAAAGAGTGTAAATTTTCAATGAGGCAATTTATCAAACACTTTGTACTCAATCTTTGAATGACCTTGAATGTGTATAATGTGGATATATGATAACCTCCCAACAACACTATTGTGGCAAAAAATGAATGATCAACAATTACTCAATGTATGGAGCAAGTGATATATGGGGTACCATGTCAAGAATACAATTTCAATAATGGGAATGACAACCACAAGTATTTAGCAATACATATGTATTGAATAATAAAGCACTAATGGAGTATTTTTCTTTGAGAAAATTTGTCAAACACTTTGTGAGTACAATTTTGATAATGTAAGAATATAAGTGTTTGGCTAATATAAATCCCCAACAAATCACAATCAATATACCCAATACATAGAATCAACAAATACACATGGGCATTTAAATTTTCCCCCAATTTTTTTTTTCCAATTTTCGATTTTTATTTTTTTTTTTGAATAACAACAACAATAATGTAAATGATTTGTTTACCAAATTGTAGTCAAGCTCTGAAACCAAATGATGCGACCCCTTCGGTATATTGATCGAAAATTCCCACAACAATTTAATACCAAACCCCAGAAAGCTAAAATGGTAAAATAAAGGATAAACACATTAACCCAAGTTTAAATCTAACTCAAAATTCAAGGATTAAACTAATCCTAGCCTAATGAGTATCAACCAAACAAATTTCAATGTGGCGAAAATAAATAACAATACAAGAATAATAATACTCAAGATATAGTTGATTAATTTTCTAGTAGATACAAGATCAAGAAACAAGAGTTTACCTCACCCATGGGAGACTCTCTCAAGAGCAACACAATGAACAACCAAGTTAATATGTTTGAAATGAAAAAAAATGTGTATATAATGTACAAAATTGGGCAAAAGGTGTAATTCGGAATTTGCAAGAAAAATCTCGTTTTTGTAGATGTAGATGCAGATGTAGATTGTAGATGTAGATAAATGTAGATTGTAGATAAATGGTAGATGTAGAGAGATGTAGATGTAGATAGATGTAGATGTAGATAGATAAATAGACAGATAGATGTAGATTATTATTATTATTGTTGTTGTTATTGTTGTAAAAAGTAGATATATAGATAGACATAAAAACGAAACAGTGAAAATAGGGTCATCATAATTTTTATATTTGTTGTGTTTGGATTCTTCTATGTCCTCAATGCACGATTAAATTTCTTAGTTGTACAAATTCTTCTTTTTATACTGTTTTATTTATTTAATAAAGTCACATAAAATTTAAATATCTTTTAATTGTTATCCAATTCGGCAATTCCTAACAAAATTTGGAAGGACATAAAGAGACAACACGTAATTATTGTTATAAGAAAAAAACGTCGGAAAGTAAATCATGTCCGTAATTTTTATCATTTACTTCTTCCAATTTTCTTTGGCTTTTTTCATTGATATTTAATATCAAGAAAAATTAAAGCTTTCCTGAGCAACAAATTAATTACAAGAAACATTTAAAGCTTAGTGATTCTTGAGGAAAAAACATAATTAAAAAAGTAAGGTCCCGTTCTCTTTGCTGCTTTGAGCCCGTTTTGAGTTTTCGATTTTTGAAAATATCGAAAACGTGTTCACTTTGCCTATTTTCAGAAACGTGTTTTTCAAAACACCAAAAAAAATATAAAGGAAACTCAAAACGATTTTTTTTCGTTTTGGATATTTTGTGTTAAAAAGTCCAAAACGATCAAAACGTGCGTTTTGAATTTTTTTTTTTTTTTTTTTTTTTGTAAATGTGAAATACTCCCTTCACTTGAAATTCTTATATTATTTTGTCATTATATATGGATCCATGTTAAGATTTTTTTATTTTTTTATTTTTTTTATTTTTATTATTATTTTAAATGTGAAACACTTCCTTCACTTGAAATTTTTATATTATTTTGTCATTATATATAGATCCATGTTATTTTATTTATTTATTTTTTTGTAAAAGTGAAACACTTCCTTCACTTGAAGTTTTTATGTTATTTTGTCATTATATATATAGATCAATGTTAAGTTTTTTTTCTTGTAAATTTTTTATTTTTATTTTTATTTTTTTATTTTTTTATTTTTTGTAAAAGTAAGACACTTCATTCATTTGAAATTCTTATATTATTTTGCTATTATATAGATTCATGTTAAGATTTTTTTTTTTTTTTTTTGTAATTTTTTATTTATTATTATTATTATTTTAATTTTTTTTTGGTAAATGTGATACACTTCCTTCACTTGAAGTTCTTATATTATTTTATCATTATATATAGATCCATGTTAAGATTTTATTGGTATGAGGTTAAATTTTTGTTTAGCTGAAACAATATTAATGATGAATTTATTGACATAGAGAACTAACTAATTTATTAACATTAAAATTAATGTAATTCAACAAATCAACCATTTTTTACATATAAAATATCACAAAATAAATATATCAAAAAATTACAAAGTAAACACATTTTTCAGTTTTCTATTTTTTAAAACAGTTTTCCAAAATCACAAAGAGAACATGTTTTCAGCAATCCCAAAACAAACAATCAAAATCCAAAATTCAAAACAAAATCCAAAATCGAAATACAAAGAGAACGACCCCTAAATATTTGCACAAAATTTCAACGCAAGCCTTTTGAGAAAGAATGTTAAGTACGATGAAGAATATTTAAAAATAAAAATAAAAATTGGAATGAATAATTTGTCTCAGCCTCTGCTATTAAAATTTACTCAGAGATGTAAAAAATACAAATGATAAAGATCAGGTAGAAAAACAGAGAAAATTTCAACTTATCAAAATATCAAATTCTCTACAGATACATTCGAAGGTGTATATACAGTGGCAGAAAATCTTGAGAGTCATCGTCGTAATGGATAATGGACATCGCTTAAATTCGAAATAATTCCTAATACACGATAGACATTGGGCAACAATTATTTATTCCTCGGCAATAACTGGTGAATTGCACAAATACAGTATTCATAAAGATGCTTCTAATATGAAAATCATGCTTGCAGTAGCATCTTCACCTTTTCTCCCCCAGTTAGATCTTCTGATGTTATCATTACTCGTGTTCTTCTGATGTTTACATTTATATTAATAACTATAATCAGATGATGCTGATGATGCTGAACCTCCATCTGAACTTCTATTTACGTTCATGAATTGCTCTCCACCAGTAGATGTGTTTCCTGGTTCATGATAATCACCATTAAAATATCCTTCAACATCATCATCATCATCATCAATATAATCATCACCATCTCCATCTTCTTCAGCGACTTCATCATCTTCTTCCCCGGCTCTGTAATCCTTTTGTGCCATAACTTCACCAAATTCATCCCCTGTCCCTTGACCGTTATAATCATCAAATGCAGATCTTTCAGAACTGCTAGCGCTTTCAGCGTCCTCAGCCTCCATAAGGGTTTCTTCTAAATTCCATTTCTGTTGACTTGGGATTTCATCAAAGATTATATCCTTGGCTTTCTCATGGGAGACCTCGACTGCTCTTTTAGCTGGCTTTTGCCTACTTCTGACTGAGCGTCGGCCCTTCTTGCAACCTCCTCGTCCTGCAAGTTCATAATTGTTTGTTGTGGTTACTTGACCTGATTCATTTCTGGAATTGATGGCATTTCTCTTTGATTTTCCACTGTGTGGGCGACTCGAACCTCTTGGGCGTCCTCGGCCCCGTTTCAAACTCGTGCGTCCAATGAAATTGTCTTGTTGCAGATTCCCAAGTTGTGATGGTATATTATCTAACCCACTCCCTGGAGCAGAACATCTCGATGGAAGTTTCTGTACATGCATAAATGACAAACATTAAATTCAAACTGAATCTTGGACCAGAAATTCATTTAGGGATGGGTGTGGGTCTTCAAAGATCTCAGAACTCATAATTATCAGTTTCAATTTAATGGATTAGGTGGTCTCATCGTCCAAACATAGAAAGTGAGAGAATGGTGGATCATCATTATTATGGGCGAGAACCCCTCGTTTAATACTAAATTATGTCACAACAGGTATGTCATTCACTATACATTAAAAATCTTGTCGAGTCTAAATGTAATTTCAAGAACAAGAGAAGGGTCCACAATATTGATGATTCTTATACGATGAGAAAGAAAGAAATATTTAATTTTCAACTGCGTTTAGACTGGATACGTAGGCAATGATAACCTGCCATTGCAGATTACACATTCTCAAGAAGGTAAAACAAAATAATACCCATGGCGGACAAGAATCCATATCATTCGGCATTTAAACAACAGACGTATCTAAATGAAAATTCATCTAGTAACACTTAAAAAGAGAACTTACAATGAAGTATCCAGATTCACTGTCTTTTTGAAAATCCTTTTTCTGATCCGGTGTATAACAAATGGATGTATCAAGCTCCATCAGCCTTAAGGCCACCGCAGAAGTTGTCAGAGGTATCCAAGGAAGTACCATAACTGCATCAAGTCTGGATGAGTTTTCATAAGGGCGTCCTATAAGGTTACAGGAACCCAACAATTCATTGGTGATCTCAAAATTTGCCAACAAGAAGTCCCTCTTCAGGCCACCCTCCAATAATGTCATAACCTGAAAATACACCACAACCGAAGGAGAGATATTTAAAGAAAATGGGAAAAGAGGGAATAGGAACAAGAGACTCCTAAGCCATTTAGTTAAAGATAATGGGATAAGAAACCCGAGTATTTGTTCTAACTATGCCCAACACTCTGGTATAAAACCCCCTGGGAGTAGCTAACATTGATTGTGGTTTAATACTACACATCGTTAAAAGAACAATTCTCACCCAACACGTCCCTTTTTTTCTTGCGATCAAATTCTCCAGGTGATTAGTGTGTCAGAAGCCCCACATATATGACTTTGTTTTCATGTCTTTTGTAGGTGAAAATTCACAAAGCAAATACAGGAGATCAGTGTCAAAGCAAGAAACAAAATTTAACTGCAATGGGTACCACATCTTATCCGCCATCCAGTGGGATGTTAGACAATCTGTTATCTGTAATAAGATCACGGTTTGTATTTTATTCAGTGACAAGATGGCAAGACATGTATTTCAAGAATGATTTGGGCTTTCAATAAACAGAAAAACTCAAAATGTTATTGTATGACCAATGACTGCAAGAACACACCACACAGGAAAGTTGGTAGAGAGATCGGGGCCCAGTGACATGAGAGAGAGGGAGTTGTGGGGGGGGGGGGGGGGGGGGGACAGACCTGAAGAAGGTCTTCAGCCGTTAATGCCATAAGCAATTTCATACCCCAAGTTTTTCTGTAGGTATCAGACCAAAAAGGTTCAAGTGCTTCCTGAGGAATAGAGGCCTGCAAAGTCAAGATATGTTTCACAATAAAGTGAGAGATACAGACATCTAACAAAGAATTGTATGGTCTTGAACTGACATTATTAAGTATAAACTAAATTTCCAATTATGCATTATATCCTGACCTCAATCGTAGCTAACTGAGCTTTGAGCAATCTGATCCTTGGAGGAACTGAAAAATCTAGCTTGTGTAGAATCCCATCAGACTCTTCACATAGTTTCCTTTGGCATTGAGTTACGTCTTCAGAAAAACCTAAGTTAGTGTCAGAACTGCTGGAAGCCCTATGATGAGGACAGTGATTATCCTCGCAAAAGCACTTAGCATGACTACAATCACAAATTCCCAGCAATTGTTGGCTTCTTGGTGTTCCATACCTCAAGGCACTTACTACAGTAGAACTAAAGCATTCTTCCCACATCCACTTTTCAGAATCTCTATATTTTTCCATGGCACCATTATCCTCTGTTCCATTTCTGCTGAGCTCAATGGCAGACGAAGAAAGTTCTTGTGAACTGAAATCTGGTATGGAGATCGTGTTCTTGGGACTCTCCTTACTGGAACAGAAATCAGGCTCAGATCCCATTCCCAGATCTTCCTTCTTGACTTCATCACCAACATGCTTACCGGAATTCACACATGAGTTTTTCCGGGCAGCCTCTTTGAAAGAAGTTTCAATTCTTTGCAACATCGAATGCAAATGAGATTCTCTAATCCCACGCACATCCAATGATGCCAACAAAGCATCAAAGCCCTGCATGTATTAGAAAGGAAAACTCCATTAAATGCTGATGATTCTGAAAACTGGATATTTGATGCCAAAAATAATGATATAGAAAGAATTGCAGATACTTTTGCAGTCATTCAACTGTTTCTATGATGTGGTCATTATTATTTTAAAAAGGAAAAGCAGCACAGCACTACTACTTTACGAACTATTTTTTTGATCAGAACAACCTAAGCTGGAACTGGAAGAGGAAAAGCAAAGAAGGGGATGGGAGCACAAAAATGATCAGATAGTGCCACTGCTGGGCAGGAAGCTACCAGGTTCACCATGACAATAGGCTTGAATAACAAAAAATAACCAAATGTCATATAAGTGTCAGTTCACAAATCTCCTGCACAGCTTGGCAATGAAAAATGATTCTTGACGAAAGGAGCAACCAAGGAAGCTGCTTATTAACGAGAAATGACAAACACAGAAGACTACCTCTTAGCAGACATCTAACAAAGAAATTGAAACAAATAAAATACAAATGCTAGAAATACCTTTTCATTATTAATAAGCCTCCATTGGTCATCTTGGACTAGCTCAACAAATATTCTGCTAGATCCAGGATCATTTTGAGATGGAGATGCTATAAACTGCCAATAACGATTACGTCGGCGGTCCTGTCCAAGAGGCAACGACCTATATACATACATCTCCTCGGCTCTATGCGCAATATAAGCTTTTAGCTCTGACTGTGACTTTTCAGCAGCACATAAAGATTGCTGAAGTGACGGATTATCCAAACTGACAGAGTACTCTAGCACTGGGAGGTTCTTTTCACCTACCAAGTCCTTGCCATAATTTTGATCACTCTGCTGATCATTCAAGTCTATCCGAAATACAGAGTCTGCATTTTTGCCATCAACACCAATTAATGGACTTTTCTTGTCCTCAAATGCAACAAAGGAGAGATTATGTTCAGTCCTGTTACTAGTGAAGGATGAATGTTGCATTTTCATCACATAATCCTCTTTCGTACGTCGCCTATCAAGTTGTGCCTCTGCCCACATCTGCTTCTTTAATGCATTTGCCGCTTCCAGGCGTTCCTGCAAAGCTTCCTCAATCAATAACAGAGAAATAATATGATTGCATAGTAGTAAATCAATAAATATCATCAAGAATTACAATGGTAAGGATACCTCTAAAGTACTACGAATAGCATTTCCTTCATTTACTACCCCAATCAAGGCAACAATGGCATCTAGACGCTCTTCAACGCTCAGACTTGCATACTCTCCTAGAACAAGTCCTTGAACCCATGGTTCTCCATAGCTGCATTCATCAATCATTGTGTCTTCATCAGGATTAGTAGTCTGGGAATGAATCCCAATAACATCCACAATCTGATCGCTAGAGGTTCCACAACTTTTAATGTCCCCAAAACCTAAAGACTGCATCGAAGTAGAATTTGTTTTTGAATTTTTAATTGTATCCTCAATCAACTCACTGCAAGAGTTATCCTTTTCATATGCACAGAAATTTTCCACTTCAAATCTGCCTATATCATTAGAATGAAGATTTCCCTTGTTTAGTTTTAATTCGGTGTCTAAATCATCAACATCAGGATCATCCAAAATATCACTTTCAGATTCTTGATCTCTTTCAGCATCCTCTTTCTCAACATCATCTGCTCCTATTCCATCAACATATTTATTCTGGAATAGCTGAATCTTTTCTCTGGCAGAAGAAAGTACCGTCTCAGTATCAGTAGGGTCCTTTCTATAAGGAGAGCGTAGACAATATGTCGAAGGAGCCGTTCTCTCAAACAGTTTTGTATCCCTTGATAAAGCAGCAGAAATAGATGCTTCTGGTGTCTTGCTTGTTGTTAGATCTCTAAGACCAGATTCCTTCATGAATAGAATAATGCTCGTCAGCATCAAAACAGGACATTATTACATTGTAAACAAGAAATCAAGACTTGCCTGAATCTTTTCTGCAACTTCCAATATTGTCAGTCCCTTGCTTCCCTCCAGTGAAAGAACATGAAATGCTGCAAATTTAACTGTTCCAGGGGTCAAACGATGCCTGGATCTTCGGGGATTTGACAAACCCCTTTCTTGCATAATGGCAACAGCTTTCTCAGCTGCAACTCCATTTCGTAAATTGGAAATGATATCTGTGCCATCATTATCCTGCACATACAAGTAAATCAAAAGAAATGCTTCACATGTATCAAGTGTACAAAAATAAAAACAGGTATTAAATGGGGCGTGTGATGTTACAACACGTTTGACCAAATATAAGGCTTTGTTCGGTAACATTGTAGCAATTATGAATTGGTTTATTTATGTTTTTAAGGTAAGATGTGTGATTGAAAAGTGGAGAGAGAATAAATTTGGTTAACGGTGGTTTGGAAAATTGTGTTGTATATAAATTGTAATGGTTGCGTTAAAGAACAGATGCCAAGTCTAAGGTTGCCTTTAAGTATGTCCGGATATATTACTTCTCCCTGCAAGTAAAAACTTCTTATTTTGCCAAGAATTAGTTACTTTCAAAATGAGTAAATTATTTCCAACTTTAACCAACAAATAAACTTATTTTTTATGAAACATTCCCATTTTTTCTTTTCAAACAGTATTTTGAAACATAGTTATTTATGTACGAGTAAACTAAAAATAATTTTTTAGCACAGCCAAACATATTTATCTTATAGTGTGCCAACTCTCTGAAAGTGAAAAATCTCTGAGATTGGATTTTTTCGAGTAATTTTTATAATATTTATTTATTATTTCTAAAAATAAACTAAACAAAATAAAGCCATGCACTGAGAAGTACTATAATTTAACCTCTGTATGGTAAATTTTGTTTTAAAATTTCAACGTTACAACATCTTATTGGCCCATTTTATGAAAGTCCACAGGTTCGGCTGGTAAAAGATTCCACTCACCTTTTTTGACTTTTCAAAAAAAATGGATCAGCGAAATGTTGCCACGTCGCTATTTATAAACAACGGTTTATAAATAGTTTACCAAACAGAGGCTTAAAATATGTAGAGTCCAAAATAACAGCAGTCAAATTTATCATAAAATTGCTCCAAAAGTCCAACTTACTATCTATGAAGTTGAGAACACTTGGCTAGAGGGGGATTAAACTATCAAGAGGAAACCCTTTATTAAACTATAAAGCAAAACACATGGCATTTTACTAGAAGGCTGTAACCATGTGTACATCCTAGCTAGCACACAAGAATGAGACCAAGGTAACAAGCAACAAAATTCTGAAAACAGGATTTCCCAAATCAAGATCGCAAGTGGAAAAAAAAAAAAAATGCACGTGTCTTCTCTGTCACCAGGATTTAGAAATGTCGGTATTTTAACATTGATAAGAATAAAAAATAATGCACACATCAACTACTAGAAAACTGAAACAAGTCGTGCCTCAATTTCAGCATGATGATAAGCAGATTCCGTGCTTCTCTTCTTCAATTTTGGTCCAAAACCAGCAGCTAGAGCAAATTGCCTTAATACTTCAGGCCATGTTAATGGAGTCAGGTGACGCTGCCAGCTACATATGTTAAAACCCCAAGCATATGCCTGTTACAACATATGATATCATATATTTCACTTAATTTGTATTGCAACATAAAGCAACCACATAACAAAGCATACCCCTTCAACAATATGTGGATGTCCACCCCCAGGATTAACAGTGGAATTCTGATTTGCACCCAATGCATTGGTGGGCGTTCTTGCAACATCTTCAATATCTTTTATAATGCATCTAAGAATTGCTATATGAATCTCTCCTAGCAGCCTTGGATCCTAAATTGGCGGAACCCACGGGAGTTATATGAAAGCAAGAAATATGAAAAGAAGTGACTTGTGCTAAACTTAGCAAAAGGGCCTCAAAAACTTACATTTTCATGAAAAGTTTGAGCAAACTCATCCAGAGTGAAGGGCCATAGTCCAAGAACATCCGCAAAAGTAATCAAGAATCTCCAAACCTACATGAGATTGCACCTCAGAACCACCCAATATTGCAGATAAATCAGAGTTTTGAAGTCCCATACAAGAAATAACACCAAAAATCACACAAGGCAAGATATTTAAGTACTGCAGATGAATGACACAACAAAACTCAAGATATGATAAATACTTTAAATACAAGAACTTGAAATATGAAAATTTCTACTCAAGAAAACCTTTTATATGAGAAAGAATGAGGATACCATTAACAGGCAACATCTGAAGAGCTAGATTTGGGCAAAGGGGTAGATCATCATGCTCAAAACAACAAACACAAAGATATTATAACTCAAAAGTTGCACAGCATTTTTCAAAGTAACATTATAAAGCTCACAGTACATATCATCAAAAAATGGACACATTAAAAACACTAGTCCATTGAATCATTAATCCCACTACATAGATTTCCTTCATTACTTAAGTTTTTTCAACTATGATAACAAACTCTATCTCCATTAAGCTCCTGTTTAATAGAAATTAAAATTCATATTTTAATCTAAGTCAAACAACTAATATTAACCATACATTTCATGGATCTCACAATTTTTCAACCACATTACGTCAACTTTTAACAAAACCTACTAAAAAATTGATTTTAATCCTCACCAAACAGGAGCTTAATGTACGAAGGAGGAGAAATGTGAAAGTAACTCAATTAATTGTATATAGTGATGACTATTGCAGTGAACAAGGACAATTAAGAAGAAAGAGAAAGTAGAAAGAGAGAAATGGTAGGAAGATTGTATTTTTATTCAATATTCAAGTGTGCTTCATTACAATCGAGGAGACTCTTTTTATAGGTTCTAAATTAAATTGAAAATGGAAAATGGGGAAAACTAGGATTTCCTTTTAGAAAGGATACAAACTATCTTACCATAATCAAAAAATGCAATGATGGAAATTCTATTCTAATTAATTTGATTTCGTTTATGCCTACAATAAAATTTCCATTATGCCTCGATAAGTATAGCATACCTTATCTCGTTTTCTCCAAAGTCGAACCATTAACAAAAAGCAAGGAAAAGAAATACCACATTCTCATTCTACATGCTCATATCAAATGGTGGGCTAGTGGGACTGTATGCATGCAAAATTCAATTCAGCTGTACTATCAATCATCAAAATAAAGAAAGACCCAACTCCATCACATTCCCAGCACTTCTCAACCTAATAATGGTCATGGACAGCAAATGTTGAATAAAATAGTAAAAGTCCAAAACGTCATGCAATAAATAGAGGATCCGTGTGTCAATGTTAATATTAGTAATAACAATGGTAGTAGTAGGCTATTAGAAGTATTGCTGTAGCATTAGTAGTAACAGCTTATAGTGATCATGACAATAAAGACCTATCTCATCCAGATGGGAACAACTTATCTCACCATTAGAAGATTGCCCACCCTCTCCTCAGAATCAGCCCAGGGTTGGACTTCAAATGGTCTTTTCATAAGCACAGATTTGGGTGGGAAGTCAGGGAGCTTATCTGAAGCATTGAGGTATACCAGGAGTTAAAAAATTGAACACCCAACAGTACGTCCAGGAACATAAGAAAATATATAACAGAAATTGAGTTCAACTTCGTATAATAAATGGTCATAAAAGGTAGCTTAACCACCTTTCTGCGAGTCAAGTTTCTGCAGAGTTACATTGTCAAGAGCCAAAACTGAGGACAAACCCCTATTTGAGGCTGCAAACTCCATGAGTTCCAATTGTTCATCCTCAATCAATTCCGTTGATTCCTTAGCAATTCTGCGAGCAGCGGCCCTATCATTAGCAGCTCTAAGCCTTGCAGCTTCCTTCTCCCTGCGCATTTCTTCTTTAAGCCTCTTCTTTTCTGCCTGAGATAAGAAAGAGCAAAAACAATGAAAAATTGCTGCTTTAGAACCTCTATTATTAAAATATGTTTTAGCCTCTGTTCGGAAACAATTTTTTTGTTGTTTATATACCAATGCACAAAAGCCGGTGACATCCCATCTCTACAAAAAAACTTGGGAAAGCTGCTACCCATTTTTTTACGCAATGGGGCAGCAAATTCCATCAGTAAGACAACAAAAATTTGACTTGCTATTCATCTGCAAGGTGACACCCGTACTTGTCTATTAATTTTAATAGAGTGAAGGCACTCCACTTGGGGGTGGGGTCTGAAAATTTCAGTGGAATTATACGGTCCATCAGACTACATCAGATCTTGGTTTGAGTGCATATGTTATAAACAAGAGACTTTTTTTTTATCCGAACACCATCTTAGGCATAATGAGCATTAGGACTAACTCTGATATATTCCTTCTGTAGAAATTTCTCCCTCCGTTCCATTTCACGCCTTTGCTCCCTCTGGTATCTCTCCTCTTCACGCTGCTTATCACGCAATAGTCTTTCTTCTTCCCTCCGCCGTTCACGATCCTGCCTTTCCATATCTTTCCTCATTTGTTCTTCTCTCTAAAGATTAAGGACGATAGAATAAAGTTATCAGAGAAAGGGAAGTAACAAATGAGTAAAGAGTCCTAAGACTGATTGACACTCTTGAGGGAAAGGAAGGACATGCAAATACCTTGCGCCTTAATATATCTTGCTTCTCAAGCTCTTTTCGGATTCTTTTCTCATGAGCTTCAACTTCCCTGGCTATTCTAGCCTCTTCACTCTGCAAATGGAAAATAACACGTCAGGAACTCTTGTGCTCATAAAAAGCCCTTAAATGATAAAATTGTGCAGCAGTATATCAAACCTATTTAGAAATCTAAACTCTTACCCCTATAATACGCATTTGTTTTCATGAGAGCAAAAACGTAACCAAGTTGCAGGACTAGTAAGCTTGATAATAAGAAATAAGAGGGAGGCATCCTTCAACCAAAACGCTAATTTTAACAGAAAATATGCAAGGATTAAAAAGTACATAGACACACAAAATTAAAGAAAAAACCTTGCATTTGTTCTCCAGCCGTTCTTCATGTACAACACGCCTGTCTGGTGTTATCTGATTATCTGACGCAGTTGCAGGATGAACGACATAATTGGCATCGATGTTAACATTTACCGAAGTGGTTATTCGTGGAACAATGTCAACTTCTCCAGAAGCTGGAGATAAGTGATGGCCTTGCCTTCCTTGATGAGGCAAAAGACTTAAAATTGGAGTCTGACCTCGGAGATTATGTCCAGAGGGTACTTGCTCATTCCCATGCTTAAAAGACCTACCGCTAGATGATGGAAATCGAGCACTCTGAACGTCAGCAGGTGAACCATAATAATGAGATGGCACAGATCTTTCATATGAATCGCTTCTCACAGATGGATTTTCAGGAAGAAACTGGAATTCATGGACAGCCTGTGAAGCTCCCTGAGATCCAATTTGTCAAAACATACAAATTTTCCATTCCAAAAATCTATCAGAAAATATCTTGTGAAAAATAGGACTTATATGAATCAGCTTCATACATTCAAAATGATCACGTTGAGATAAGAATATAAAAATAGTATCAACTTTTTTCCTTTTCAATATATGTTGGGGGCTGGCGGACTCGGTATTGATCAGTTTTGCTTAGCAGACTGAGGCAGGAAAAAGAGGATAAAGTAGAAGCATCATAATAAATAAAGAAAAAAAATTACAATAACTGAAAAAAATATATACAAAGTTCGACAAGGGTGAAATAGCAGTTTTTGGGTGATGAAGACACCACTCATTGGACACAACAAAAACCTGAAAAGAAAAAGGAGCAAGTCCAATAACTTTCCAACCCAGAAATTCTATTACTGTTTATTTATTTCATGTGGGTTTGGGAACAATGGATTGAAATGCCAAGATTTTGTAGATTTTTATTTACTTTAGTGATTTAGTTACATGATTAGAGATCTAATCATGCAAATAAATCACCATCATTCTGCTTTGATTACAGATCAAATTTTGAATTCTGCTTTTATTGAACATTTGCTACCATTTGCATAAACCATTAACAAAAAGAGGCAAGCATTTTGAGACCATAAATTTTTTTGCAATTTAGATATACTAGCTGCCCAGCTTCATATGTAGGCATGATGTTTCGAACTTAGCCAAGAACTACAGGCAAAAACAACTAGGTTGCCAACATAAACTAAGCTTCTGTTTAGTAAAAAAAAAAATTGTTTATAAACAAAGAATGCGTTTTAGAGGTAATATATATAATGATAAAGGAAGATGGGGATTGAAACTTCACCTTTATCCATGCATATTTTATAATGCTTAGAATAATACTTAAGAGAAAGGGTCTACCAACCTTGATTAATTTAGGACTCTCATATAATTGAGCCTCATGGGACCGTCCAGAACGTTTCTGTTGCACTGGTGTAACTGTTTGATGCCAAAATCATTAAGCTCATCTAGTAAAGGAAAATCATAAACAAAATATAGAATGCTAATCTTAAACCAAAAAAATTGATAGCCAACATACTACTATTTTAAACTGAAATTCCAGCATGCATCACCCAGGACTAAGAAGCATGGACACTCGACACTACAAAGACATGCCTACACATGGCATGGACATTCGACACTACACAAACATGCCTACACATGATTTTTCAAAAAAAAAAAAAAAAAGTGTAGGAAAAGGAACATCAAGGATGCTTAAATTTTATTTTAATTTTTACTTTTTATCTCTTTTTTAAGCTTTTTAATAAGATCAATATTTTTTTAAATTGTGTGAAAACTTTTATAAATAGGATAAGTAGCTATTTTTTAGATTAAGTGCCTATTTGGCAAAGTTATAAATCATTTATAAATGTTGAACTTCATTACAGCTACACATTCCAATTAATCCACAAATACCCTTTGCCACCAATTTCTATCTATTTATAAATTAAACCATTTATAAATACTTCCAAACGGAGGGTAAAATAACTTTAGGTTAAACGATATATAACTAATGCTAGGAAAAGAAAAATGCAAATGGCAGACGTAAAAAGAATTCGAAATTATGTTCATAGAACTTTTCTCACATTATTTTGAATATTTTAGACATATGTTCCAATAAGCAAAAACTTCTCTAAGACTATATTCTAATATACAAAATGGGACCTTCCTCGTCCTTGATGTGTCGACAACATGTTTCTCACGTGTTGACACTAAGAAGTATTGAACAATATGGAAGAAGCCAAAAGGCATGTCAGACACATACCCACATACCCAACGAGCGTCCATAAAATATCCAACAAGTGTCAAAAATCTAAAAATAAAAAAATGACCCCACGTTGTGTGATGGACACATGTCTTTGGAGTGTCCAGGGGTGCAAGTGACCAATACAACACGTCACACATTGACATGCTATCCCAGTGGCAGTATCCATGATTCATAGCTCCAGAGTCATTCCACGAGGACCACTTCCATGATGCATAATAACTTTACCAGCCTCCAAGGACCCAATCCATTCAACTAATTCACGTCAATTAAAATGGTAGATAATGATAATTACAGAGAAACCGCCTTTAGGCTGATCACAATGTATTCCCACATTATATATTTTTTTATTTGACAGCAAAACCAAATCAAAGAATATATGCCCACATATAAGGAATGGGATTCAAAATCAGTCTTGCTCATGGAAGCATCATTTTTTTCTGTTCTCGGCATACCCAATGTCATACAACATAATATGCTGTGACCCCCAATACAAATAGATGCAGAAGTTGAGCTCTGATAATGCCAGAACTGAGAATAAATATATCGCACCATCATTTTTCCACAGGGCTTCTCTGCATAACTGGTCTCCTCCCATTTTTCTATTCTTGGCAATACCCGATATAATACAACATAATATGCTGTGACCCCCAATACAAATAGATGGCAGAAGTTGAGCTCTGATAATGCCAGAACTGAGAATAAATATATCCCACCATCATTTTTCCACAGGGCTTCTCTGCATAACCGGTCTCCTCCCATTAATTTCTTTCAATCATTCAGGTAACATCTTCCAGATAGTCTCCACAAGACTGACAACTGTGAAACTGACTAAACACCAGTAAAAACTCATATATTCACCATTCTAGTTACTTGAGGCGAAGCAATAATATGGTTCTTTGGCTGGGCATAAGTTCAAATTGGATTTCATTTCATGTTTGCTAAACCTTTCAAGTGGCAAAACTTGACATTGAACCTTCCAAGTTCCTGCAAAAGGATTCCACCAAGACAGACAAAAAACAGATTGCATCCCTCAGGATCAAATAGTACATGATAGGATCCTAATAGCTATTTGAGGGGAGACAAAAAGTGAACCTAGTGGTCCATGCCTGTGAAAAACCCCTGCACTCATCAAACTAAGCCCTTGTTTGTCTCCCTTTCTTATTTTTTTTTCTCAAACTCATTTTCAACCACACTTTCACACAATAATATATTCTGCATGTAAATTCCAAAATTTCCCCCACTTTTGAACCACACATGCTCAAAAAAATCACTATCCAAAACATCAATTTCGCTTTAAAATTGCCATCGAACAGGGGCTAATAGCATTGAGTTTCATCAAGATTCAATCCAAATAATAGTAGTAACTTTCTTCATCCTAAATGGTTCTTTGGTATATACAGCATCGAATAGCACCCGAAAGGGCAACTGGGCAAGCGAACTCCTTTTCAAGGTTTTATAAATTGCAATCATAAAGCAAAACTCACCCAGGAATTTTTTGGGGATAACCACTTACAATGAAATGTTGCACCAGCACAACACCAAAAGGAGACTCCCATCAAATCCCATGAACGTCCGAAGACTAAGTCAGAACTATAATACCATATCATGATAACTATTTGTAGTAGCTATGATCATACGAGTACCAACAAAAACGAAGCATTTTGTCAACCATCCAATATTCATGTTTCCACAGGAGAACCACATGTTTTAATAGATCACTAGGACGTCAAGAGGAGAAAAAGATATCGTAAATTTTTTGAATAAGTTTATATCCTCTAGACTTTTTTAATTTTGAGAAATATCCAAAACTACTAAATCCCATGTCAAATAAATTCCTTTATTATCCAAACCGCATTAAATTCTCTTCAAGTCCTCATTCCTTGTAGATAATTGAACCTCAATACCTAAAATAATCACTCTTCAGGGCAAGACTATCCTCCACAGTCCTACTACTAAAAGGGAAATTACAAGTATTCCATCCTAGTTCGACTTAACAAAAATTATTTGATTTCGAAATTATGATATAACCCCCTCTTAGTATCATCTGCAAATACCATACACCAAGGAACCTCATCTGAGATACGAGATTGTAATTTTGTACAATTAAGGTAAAAATAAGGAGTAATGCAGTTATAAAAGATCTAGTTGCATTGAATCTTTTAGTAGATGTAGCAATGAATAAAACGAAATGACCAAAAAAAAAAAAAAAAAAAAAATTAAGTGGCAAATCTTAATTTTACTTAGACATAAAGTTTAGTTTGTTGTTGTGTTTACAAATGTAATTTATTAATCGTCATAAACACATTAAAAGTGAAGGCCATAATGATGAATAAAACAAATAGCTAAACTGCCAATACCAGGATTGTCACTACCTGATCATCAGGTATCCAACCAAATTAGTTCCTCAAATAATAATAATAATAATAATAATAATAATACACCAGCCAAATAAACAAACCTAAAATAATGATTCTTTACCAGCTCCCATGACCATATAGTTTAATAAGAAGCCTGTCAATGGGACTATCATTGTGTGGTTTCATTTGCATCATTTAATAGAAAAGATACCACTGAATGAAAAAAAAAAATTATACTAAACTTCAGTGATCATAACAGATCACCAAACACAAACATCTCTCACCAAAAACTATCTCAAAATTTACTTCGTTCAAATCAGCTTCACTATTTATTACTTTTATATTGAACAGTCATGTCAAAATTGTGTAGAGTGATCCACATGTGCAAGTTCTGTTTGATAAAAGTTTTTTTTTTTGTAAACAGAGAAAGTTATGTCTTTGAGGTAAGCTATGTGGTTGAAAAGTGATTTTGAGAAATGTGTGATCGAGCGGTTTGGAAAAATGTGTTGTTTATAAACTTGATAAACAATTTACCAAACAGACGCTTATGAGGTTTGACAATTAAGAAACTGGCCAACCATTAATCAAAACACAAATTGCATAACTAAACATCAAACTTCACCGGCATCACATCTTAATCTTAATCTTAATATATATAAAATATATAATAACAAGATAGTTAGCCCAAGTTTTCCCGCCAAAACTGCTGACCTTATTTTTTTTTGTCAAAATATGACATTTATTTGTTTGACTTAAGATCATTAAATTAAATATCAATTACATCAGCACCATTGCATTGGCACTCATTCCCCACTACACGAAAATCAGTACATTGGTATTAACAAATTATTTAATCAATTCTATAATATATTGATTCATTGGTTGGATTATTTTTATATGGATTTCAAGAACAAATTATGTAACATTCAAGAATGTAAAAAAAAAAAAAAAACAATTTCCTTTTGTGAAATAGAATTTTTTTTATCATTATTATATTTTGATATTACTAAAAATATCTACAAAAATATTATTTGTAACGTTGAGCAACATTAACGCAAGAAATAAAAAATATTGTTATTTTTCATAAATAAATTTAATACATGTGCAATTCCTTTTCATGTATTGATTGATGTTCTGCACAATCTAATTGGAAAGTTTTAATATCCTAAATTTTAAGGATTGATATAATAAAATCCAATAAAGAAATTATGTCTATTCATTCTTTGGGAAAATATTTTTTTCCTGTGATCATTCTTTGAATTATGTTTGACATTCATTAATTCACATCTCATTTTTTAAATTTCGTTTTAACTATATTTTATTAATGAGGTATTCTATACATGATATAAAAAAAATCTCTACTTTTTAACCATATATTCTCCTATAATATACATTTCTATACCACATTTCTTTTTAATTATATTGTATGCAATGACCATGAATCGTAATTGTTTAAAAATTATGAACCACAATTATTATTTTTAAAAAAGTTTTTTTAATTTACATTGAATTTTGCTATTGAATACTTTTTTGTTTCTTCATATTCTTTCCCATAATATATGAATTTAATTGTTTTTGTTATATATTTCTCACATTTTCATTAATTATTGAATATATTTAGTTAGTTATTCATTAATTAATAATTATAATTATATTTAGTTAGTTATTCATTATAATTATATTTAGTTAGTTATTCATTAATTATTATTGAATGCTAAGAAGTTAAATTGGGTCAAGTAATATACCAAAGGGTGCACCAAATGCACCAGGCGGCAAGGGATCAAATTCCATTCCAAGAATTGGCCCATCCTCTCTCAGTGGCTCCCCCAACTGTGCCTCCACAAATGCTATTGCCCTCTGCTCGGATATTGCCAGAGGTGGCTCATAGAACCTCCTCATCACAGGCATTTCTGCCGTCATCCTTGGCACCGCCGTCCCAACTTTATGAACTACTCTCTGTTGCTGTGGTAGACGGGACAGCAAATCTGAACTCCCAAACAGACTCAAACCAGAGCCATGTTTATTTTCCACCTCAGTATCATCAACGGCCATTTCATCCGTACTCCTGTCAGAGGGCCCTGCAACTGTAGCTGGCGAAGCAGTCTTTGTTTGCTGCTTCTCTGTTGGTGCTTTTCGGTCCTTTAACCTTCTATGGCAGAACCACATCTGTAGCTGCCGATCAGAGAGGCCTAATTTCACTGAAAGCTCTGCTCTCAACTCTTCGGACGGATATGTTTCCACTGAGCATAAAATCAAACACTTATTCAGATTTATTTTAATCCTCAAATATTCTCAAATACTAATATGTCAAAAATCAAAACATATATATCACAGGATAAAATGAAACAAAAATGAACAATAAAAGGAGAATAGATGAAACTAACGAGTATAGGTTTTCTCAAGAAGTTCCAACTGGTAAGGAGTCTTCATTTTACGCTTAACCCTTGGTTCTCCCTCCGCTGTAGTCTTCTTCTCCGGCTCCAGACTTCCAGCACTTCCTCCTCCACCATGACCGCTGGCACCACAACCACCACCACTTCCACTATCACAAGTTCCATCAGTCTCCATTTAACTCCAGAACTCCAAAACACTTGCTTCCTCTCCAATATATAAGCCAAATCAAAACAAGTTAGGGCTTATACAGATCCAATTTCCAAACAACCTAAACTGAAAAAAAAAAAAATCCCACAAAATACAAATAAATTACAAAAATAAACTCTAAAATCTAGGGTTTGCAAATGGAAGTATATTGAAAAAAGTGTGCATATAGAAAACACTGAGAAAGAGTTTACCTTTCTCTCTCTACATAATCTATATGTGCGGTGAGACTTGTAGAATGCCCAAAAAAACCAATTAATACTCCCGATAACAAAAACTTGTATACAAATAATAGTAGAAGACGAAAAATAAGTAATTGATTGTTTTATTATTTGTGGGTTGTGTGAGGATAAAGAAAAAAGCAGTCGTACATAGAATTGAAAGATAGAAAAAACACAATTACCAACCCACGAACCAACAATAACAAAATGAAAAACAATACACTTTCTCTCTCTAATCCCACACATCATTTCTTTTTCTCTCTCTAAATTCATTTCTCTCTACGATTTTTTTTTTCCCCTTGAAAATTCTCTGTCTCTGCTTTTATCGACTGTGATGTTGTCAATTGTTTTTTTTTTTTTTTTTGCGTAAAAGTTTTGATTGTGTATATGTAGAGAGAGAAAGTAGTGAGAGAACACAATAAACTATGTGAAATATTAATTTGATTTTAGAGAGAGAAGGCTTTGATTCACAATTGAATTTGCGCGATTGTGTGTTGGGAGTTTTTTTACAATTTTTTATGTAAATTCCTCTAGAGGTCCCTAATATTTTCTACCGTGGTACTTATATCTTTTAACATAATATAAATAAACTAGATTTTTCTCGGATTTCTATTAATGAAAAAGATTTTGATGAAAATTTATAAAAATATGTTAATTATACAATTATATCAAATAAAAAATAGAAAAATAACATTTTATAACAAAAAAGTGTATTTAAACGTTAGTCTCCATTTGACAACTTTTTTTATAAACAAATTTACGAACCGTTCGGCGGCCTAAGCCGTCGTTTATTTTTGTTTATTTTCTAAGTAAATATGTGGTTAATTGGAAAGAAAAAATGTGTGCAGTTAAAAAGTAGTTTGAGAAATTGCGTTATTTATAAATTGTAATCATTGCGTAAAAAATTATTATAAATTACAATTTTTTTCACGTATTTTTTCAAATAAGGATGTGTTTGATTACATATATTTGCTTGAAAAATGTCTTATTAAGAATTTTTTTTTTCACCTTTTTGATGTTCGATTGGAAAGTTTGCTTGGAAAATATTTTCTTGGTACAATTATGTTATGCACAACTTAATTCATTTTCTTGGAAAATATTTTTTCACCATTTTTGTGAGAAAATTTGCATGGAAAAGGCAGATATTTTCATTTGCATTTTTCATGTTGAATCAAACATAGCCTAATTTTTCAACTATATATTTTACTTCGTAAATTTCGCATTCTTTGTTTATATAATGCCCATGCAACTTACACGTAATGGTTCGTTGGAAAGGTAAAATTGTAATTTGAACTATCATTTGATTTTTGAATAAAACCTCTGTTTTGCACATATTAAAATTTGAATTTAATTTAAGTCAATAATAAATCTTAATCATATATTTTATAGGACATAACTTTTTAATCACACATTTCATAAATTTTTATCAAAATTTACTAACAATATGATTTTAATTCCTACCAAAACAATGACATATTTTTAGTCATTTTACCATTTTTAATCCCACGTCAAATAAGTATCACCAGATATTTTATAATTATTGTCTAAATAGATATTTTTAGTCGATACTGTGCACAAACTATTAAAAGGTTGGGGGCTCCGATGCACAAATAAGAAGTTTGGGGTACTGATACTATATTGAGGATCCTTAGAAATTTATCTTTTTTCACTACTCTCTCTCTCTCTCTAAACACTAAAGAACAGTTTCTGCAGTCTCTGATTCGGGTCGGGTTGTGGAGATGTTAAGACAACGCGTTTAAGGAGATTGCGCTACACGCTCCTATGGTTTTGGGTAAACTGACGCTGGAGAGTAATTGGACGCGAGTGAGCGAGCGTGAAGAAGAGGAGGATTACTGTTAAAGGTAAAATGAATTGTGGGTCCATGTTGATTAATTCGAGCATAGTCAATTTCCAAGGCTCTGCTGCAAAATTTGCAACTACTTCGGATCCAGTTTAAAGCATCTTCGACACATTGTTAAAAAAACGTGTCAAATCATTAAATTGAACAATATCTATTTATATTCTTCTCTAATGCATCTCATATTGTGCTGAGTTGGTAAAAAAATATTAAACATTGTCCAATGTCAAGTCCAACTTTAGAAGATATATTTAACATGCTGACTAGACAATAATACTGAAAAAACTGTTTTTTTTTTTTTTAATATAAAACTGAAAATTAATTACGTCAGTTACCATTTACAGTTAACCCCGCATATTTATCCTCCCACTACCTGTGAACTAAAGCAATTTATTATATTACTTTCACAAAAAAAAAAGCAATTTATATTAATAAAAAAATCAACACGTTTTGTTTCATAGAATATTTATTTAAGTATTAAATAGTTTTATTTTAACTAGTTTCAAAAAAAAAAAAAATTATTTTAAATAAATTAATGCCATATAGGCATTACTATTGGATTGTAGACATAATTGTATTGAAGATCATTTTTTTGCCACAATGTTTGTTTATTAGACATTCATTAGAAGTTCAATTAATTGTTGTCAAATATCACCTATTTTTTAGCTTAGACAATGTTTTATTGGAGATGCTCTTAGTAATGTGAACAATTTTGATTTTTGTGATTTTTTTATTTTTTAATGAATGTGTGGTTTAAAAAAGTTTGAAAGATCAAAAATTATGGATTGGACTAAAAATGAATGATTAAAATTAAATTTGAAAAACTGAGATAAAATTTTTACCATTAGCAAACAGGCTCTTAGTATATATATACTTTTGACCTTGTTTATAGTATAGATAAAATCATAATTTTTTTTTTTTTTGGAAATGGGATAAAATCATAAATTTTAAAAGATTTGTGTTTAAAAATTTCTATATCCTATAAAATACTATGTAGTTAACATTAATTATTGACTTTGACTGAAAATTAATATCAGACTTTAGGAGCTTAATGTTCACATTTTGTAATTAAGAGCATGTTTTGTTCAATGCAAATTTTTCAAAATTTTCACACACTCATTTTAACAACATATTTCTATGAGACTCATTATTTTTCACATTTTTAAATCATACATTTTCCTAAAACTCCAAAGTCACTCAAAATTTTGAAAAAATACTACATGGGACCAAATGGGCCCTTTGTTTGGTAAACTTATTATAAACAAGTCTATAAACAACACTTTTCTTCAAACATTTTTTGATTACATAAATTTTTTCAATTTTTTTTAATCACATATTTTATGTCAAAACATCAATTATTTATTTATAAACAATTTTTTTTTTTAAAAAAAACAAAATAGAGGCTAAATGCTTGCTTGAGATCCATTATGACTAGTATTTGCTTGGTAAAAGTATTTGGTTTATAGATAAAAAAATGTAATATGTTTGAGATAAAATATATGGTTATAAAGTGATTTGAAAAAATGTGTACAGTTAAAAAGTAGTTTTCGAAAATTTGTTTTTTATATACTTGATGTAATGTGAAGAAACAAAAACTAGTTTATAAACAATTTTACCAAACTCTCATAAAGAATTTCTTTTTATGGTTAATCTATTTAAGATTTTGCACTGTATTTTGAGCTGGAACAAGTTTTGGGGTCAATTGAGGAGTGCTTTACTGCGTTGTTATAATTTTTTTAAGCACCATACGATCTTATAGCTAGTGAATGGGATCAAAATATCCATAAGTGGCATATGATTAAATCAAATGAAGATCATGAATGAGATATTCACACGTCAACTTGAAGGCTCAGATTCCCTTATTCTTTTTAGGTTCTTTGTTGCAAGGCTAATTTTATGCAATTTGGGGCCTGTTGGCAGTCCGTAAGACTTCCGGGTTGGAGTCATATGTTAACGGTGGCTCTAGCCCAGAAGTCTTAAGGATCGCTAATAGAGCCTTTCAAGGAGACCTACTGAGATGTCACTCGAGGGTTGAATAAGAGTTCAGGTAGTGTCATACTTATCCTTTAGATGACTCGTATTGCTATGTCAGCGTAGTCAGATTCTCCTACTTCTCTATTATTTCTCCATGGCAATGGCAAAAGCAAAATTAAAAGGCGAGTGCCCGAATCAATGAATGGAGAGGCTTGCGTCACGCACCAACGACTTGATTGTTGACGACTCGGTGAATTTTATTTTACTTTCCTTCAATTGCTTCTAGACACTTTTCACTATCACTACAATATAAAAGTGTCTAATAAAAGGTCATACATGTGTCATTATTTCCTTTCGTCATTTTTTCCTTTTATTTTCCTTTACTTTAAATTGATCTCATTTCATTTTTCGTTTCTTCGGGACAAGAGACGAAACCCTAGCTAGCCTTCCAAACCTTCTTCCACACTTATCACTACAATATAAAAGTGTCTAATAAAAGATCATAAATGTGTCATTATTTCCTGCCGTTATTTTTCCCTTTTATTTTCCTTTACTTTAAATTGTTTTCATTTCATTTTTCGTTTCTTCTGAACAAGAGACGAAACCGTAGCCTCCCAAACCTTCTTTCACACTTAGGTATTGATGAGATGTGCGGAAACATTTCCCTTCTTCTCCAAGATGTGCATATGATATAAACAGTAACATGCAAGTCTATTTACTCTTTCTTATCAGAGAATTAACCTAAGCTGTAAGACATCACGCATAGGCTTTTCTCTCTCTTTCTATAGTCAACGACACAAATTGCCTACAATTTATGTAGGATTTTTTGTCCAATTTTTTGTGTTTTTAATTAGGTCCACATGATTTCTCTTAAAGCTATTATTTTCCTTACATTGATTAATGTGGCCCCTTATATTGCAAACACCATATTTTTCCAACAATGAGATAGGTGTAAGTTGCCCAGTTCTAGAGACATGTGTAATACTTATTCCAAATGGTGAAGTGGGATTAGGATTTAGGATTGAATTGAGAGGCAATGGATAGAATGGGATGCCATAAGCCATTCACTGAAGACTTATGTGTTTGATATTTTATAATGAAGTTCCCAGTAAATCAATCCCGTCATCATAGCATCCCAGGTAATAAGCATGTAAATAATGACACCTAATATTTTATATTTTACAAAAAACTTCAACTGAATGTTATGTATTACCTTCGCCAAAATTTTTGCTTTTTGTGGAGCAAAGAAATTTCAAAGAAAAAGTAAAGGTCTTTGTTGTTCGAATGAAATGATGTACCTCTAGAATTGCATCGTTTATTTACGTCTACACCTAACGAATCCATTTAATTCAGAACTTATATTCAAATTTAAAATTATAATTTTTCTTTTACTTCATTTGGTGCAAAATATGATAAAACTCGTGCTAAAGAAACAAAGGAATAAACATTTTTAGAGTTCAAGAACAAATATATCATTACCAAAATGAACTTCTTCTAATGAATTGTACCCTTCTTATTTATAAGTATAACTACATTTTTAAGATATTGAAACATGAGATACAAATCTGGTTAATTCGCATGCAAGATTTTTAATAGAACAACATGAAGGGTTAGAACTCGACTTTTTTTTTTTTGGATCCGTATCTAATTTCAATTGGGTCATATTGCTTATACTTGATCTAAGATGTTATTTTTACAAATGTTAAATAAAAGACTTTGTTTTGGAAGGCTCAATCAATGCCAAAATCGTCCTTTATGAAATTGAATTACGTTCTATACATGGAAAAGGTAGAAACAAGCTTGAGCACAGAAAACATCAACCAATTAACTCCTAAGGACTAAGGAGGAGGTCTTCCGTTTCATCCACTTCTTGAAAATCCTCATGGAGTATGATCTAAAGAAAAATATTGGACCCACTAACCCTTGACCCAATCCCTCGATCGGGTCGATGACCAGGTCAATTTTAAAAACATTGATTTTATGATTAATAATCTCTACAATTTGTGGTCAAAACTTATTTTTGGTCACAATTTAGAAATTTCTTAAGTCGCAATTTATTTATACAAATTTTGAATTTTGTAAGTCACAATTTTATCTTGATCGCAAATTTCAAATTAATTGGTCACAACTTATTTATTAATCAGTCACAATTATCTATAGTTGGTCATAAAAAAGTTATCCGCCCCCAGCCCTAACAGCACACCCACCTGACCCTGCACCACACCCGTGCCCAACCCTACTCTACCCTACCTCTTTCCCAACCAATGACTTCCAGGGCACCACCTGCTGGAATACACCACCACCACCATCAAAATCGCCGGCCACCACCGCAGAGCACATGACCATCACCACCACGACTCACCATCAGAACCACCTCTCTCACGACCAACATCACTGAACAACTCACTGCTACTACCTACAAATCACCACCAACATCACCTCCATGAGACCACCACCATCACCTTCGTGAGCTCACTACTACTGTCACAAAACAACTCACTACCACCACCAATAAGCACCACCACCTCTACACCGCACATCACAAATCACACACACTAACAACACCACACACATATGCACACCACCGCACACACCACAACCACCACCAAACACACACCATCACCACACCACCACCACCAACCGCACACAAAACAGATTCAGACGGTGTTGCGTAGTGCGGCTGCGATGTCGCAGCAACCTCCCGTTGTGACTTGTGCGGCTGCGATCACGACTACACAAAATCATTGAGCGATTGCAGCTGGGAGCGGAAGGGGTCGCCGGAGGAGAGGGGTAGGGTATTCCGTCGGAGGAGATGGTAAGGTACTGGAGCTTGGCGGCCACGGAGCATCGCGACGGTGATGAACTTTCATTTCGCCCTGAGAGTGAGAGAGTCGTGGAGCCAGTGGAGCAGATCTGGTGTTAATAATTTAGGGTTGAAAATGAAATTGGGGATGGATTGTGTGGTGGGTGGGATAATTTAATAAATAAATATAATTAATAATACTAATTAAAAGTGACATGATTTATGAATGAATAATTTGTAAATCTTAGGCTGTGTTCCGCTAAACAACTTAAATGGCAAAAGACAAGAAAAAATACAAAATTTAATTTATACAATTTCTCATACCATTTTTTAATTACACATATTTTTTCTATTTAATTTTTAACCCCACATCTTACTTAAAAAACAGTCAAAACACAAATAAATCAACAGAAAATTTCAATTCCATATTAATGGCCGTTGAACAAAGCTTAATTATGTATTGTGTAATTGAAAATCCAGTCCGTGTGTAATTTCCTCTTAGAAAAAGAAGCTGTTTATATTAGTGTTTTGGGTTGGGTTGGAGCTTAATGGGAAATTACGTGGGTTGACCCATTTATTTTATGGGTTCTTTAGATATCTAACCCAATCTACCTGTGGACAACCCAACATTTGAGAGAGGATTCAGTGATCCATAGGTTGATTCGACCATATGTCGTGGACTCCATTTTAATATTGATTGTGAAGAGGGAAGGGAGAAAAAAAATCAATAGATACCAGAGACGGATCCTGAATTTCCGTTTAGCGTATGCATAATTTAGAAAATATGTGGTGGAGGGAGAAGTCCCCTCCTGGAGGTTTGGTGGCGGAGCCTCCGAAATATTTTTAAATTAAAATGATTGAAATTGATAATTTTAAGTTTCAAATCTAATATAAAGATAGTAATATATAGGTCGAAGTAGTACATTGATTCTCATTCATTAATTTTTGTCACTTCATTTGGGACTATCATTTTTCAAAATCATTAATATAAAAGCATAAAGTATTAAAGACAAAATGCACACATAAACATTTAATTTAAGAAAATTAAATTATGAAAAAAAACTAAAAATGACAAAAACTAAAAATATTTATGGGCTATTATTTACCTAATTAGTAATTACCTTGTTATTTCAATTTTGAATTGGACCAATTGGCAATTCCTACTTCGTCACTTCTCCAATGGGTTGGCCTTAGCCGATAAAGTAACCGAATTCAGAGAAGCTTCAGTGCAGGCCATAGATTGATCCATTCCATGTTCATCTTGTTGTTGTTGTTATTTTTTTATTTTTAGAATAATTTTAGGAGAAATTTTAAATTGACATTATTAAGTGACATATCGAATATACATTGGATGATATAAATAATTACCCCACCACTTACTTTTTCATCCTCCAATGTATGTGCGTCATGTTATAATGTCACTTAAAAATGTTTCTCTAGAATTACTCTTTTTTTTTTTTTTTAAAAAAAAATTGGCCTTAAAGGGGTTTAGCGTAAAGTCAGTGCGGCGGATGTCTGCATTGGGCTGCCTTTGGGTTCGCTCATGATAGATATATATATAAATCCTTGTTTGAGCCCCATTATTTATAAAAATGAGTTTTGTAATAATGATTTTTTTTGGAGAATGTGTGGTTAAAAAGTAAAGAAATTTTTGGATTTATGAATTATTTTATTGATAAAATGTAATTAAAAAAAAATCTATTTGTGAATAATGAAGCTCAAATAGGGTTAAGAAAAATTTTAAATTTACAAACCCGATTTTTTATGTGAAAAATCCATCGATTAGGAATAACATATGTCCAAGAGGTTCAGAGATTAATATAGATCTTCACAATGGCTCATTAAAGCAACTAATGGAGTGAAATTCTTGGTTGATTTCAGATTAATTTCCTTTATTTGTCCTCAAGCACCTCATTCTTCCCATAAAATTACAAGACAAAAATCATTCAACTTGAGGTTCAGATTTTTAGGCAAAAACTGGTGAATGAATCATGTTTGACACTTGGATTGAAACCATGTGTGCTGAATGCCAACCTTATCCACATTGACATTTTGTAAAGTTTTATCATCCAGCATGCATGTAATAATATGTCCTCAATTAAAAAAATATTAAAGTTTAATGACTTGATGGAAACATTGAAAGAACTGAAAATTTGAAACTTAGGTGAAGTTGAGTGACCTGTAATAAAATAAATACAAATTATTTTGAATCCATAACTAGTAGTCAAACTTGGAACTTTTTGACACTCTGTTTGCTCGAAAGAGTCACAGAATTAAGCCAAAATCATGCCTTTTAAAAGATGTATGTTGCATGTTACAGACCCCCACCTATGTCTTTCTTTCCCCTGTCAGATAAACATTCAACACAACGTCGTTTTTGGAATTTAGGGTTCCGAAACTTTGGCCATCTTGTGATGAACTTTGACGAAAATGGGGTCCACGCGTGACAAAATTTTTAATAAAAGTTTTAACAGATTTTGATAAAAATTGATAAAATGCGAAATTAAAAATTTGATAAGTAGGTGAGTATGTTTTTAACTTTGACAAGTTGAAATGTTGATAAAAAATTAATAAGATACTATTTTCTTTAGTTGTATTATATATACACGATCAAAGAAAGAAGATATAAAAATCACAAACGTCCTAATATACATGGACTTCTATCATTATGTAGCAAGTATGCCCTTGGAATTTAAATTCGTAATGCCAGTTGCATATATTACAGTAAACGCCAAATATTATAATTATTTTGAAAATGCAAATAATGAGTGATAAGTACGTTTTGTGTACTTATCTTGACTTTAAATTTAGACAATTGTAAGTGTTTTAGAATATGATATTGCTAATTATATATTTATTTTGTTTGTTTTAGGAAAAATCAAATTTTGAATGCGTTTGGATGCGAAACGGAAAAAATGGACTAAAGTCGTACAAAAAAGGGACAAAGTGGGACTCAAGTGCAACTTCCAAAATTTGAGGAACTCGAAGTGCAATAAATGGAGACATGTATTGCACAATTAAAAACACAAGGACCAATTTGATTTATTTGAGGAATAGAGTTTTTAAACATAACCCTACTTAGTACAATTGGGCCTTGAATTAATTGGTATATATATATATGTATATATATATATAAGATATACACACGGAAAAAAGAGGACAGCCTATTCTGGAATAAATTGGAGAGCCGACTTGGGGGTGAGAGGAGGCTGAGAATATATACATTGGGGAGGAGGAAACAAAGTTGGAATTGAGAGATATATCTATATACATACACGGTATTGGAGAAGTTAGGCTGCTGGAGGAATTAATTTGGGGAGCAAATTAGGTTGGTAGAATTCTTTCTTCTTGAAAAAAAGGAGGGTGATTGGTTGATTTTGGAGAAATTAAAAGGGCCGGTTATACACAAAGGAAGGTGGTCGGCAGGCTGTAGAATCAAAAGAGGAGTACATTGCTGATATTAAAAGAGAGAGAAGAGAAGGCAGCCGGATGGTTTTGAGTGGAAGAAGTTGATTTCGGATGTGGGAATTAAAAGATAAGGATCAGATTGCTGGTGAAGAAAAAAATGGCAATCAGCAGTTGATACAAACAGGCAGAATTCCAATTTCCTTCGTGAAATTAAATCGGGTGATGGCTACCTTTAATTTCTCGTGTATTTCGCCATTTAATATGCTAGGCTAATCTCTTTATTGTATTGGATGAAGATGAAATTTGTTATTTATTTATTTCAATTAAAAAACTAGTAGTTTAGAAATTTCTTGTGTTGTCTTGATTGATTTTGCTTGTTTTATTGTTATTATTTGATTGATTGTCCACCAATTAAATATATTGTTGCTTGTTGTAGTCTTGGAAAAGTCACAATAAGTTTGAACATTGCATGATCAACACATGAACACTAGATGTTAGGAATAACATTATGACATGTGCAATCTAACTGATAATTGTGTGAATTAATGCGTTGTAAACATTCGATTCGGACTAGGGATAGATTCGTTTCGTATTTAGAATAGAATTAATTTGTCTTGGAAAAAAAAATTAATTGTATGTGAATTATCGATTGTCAAGAAACGCATGAATGATTTAAACTACGAATTGTTGAATTGAGATAGGTGATAACAAGTGGATTCGGATTCCAATACATGCTCTCCATTCATATTTTACTCCCAAACATTTGTTTTTATTTAAGTTTTATTTATTGCAATTTTTTAGAATAGATAGACAAACAAAATCATCTTTTTATTTTAATTGTTTTCATTAATTGAGTTAGGGATGGCAATTGGGCGGGTTCGGGGCGGGTCAGGGCCGCCCCGCCCCGCGACCCACGAAGTCGTGGGTCGGGGCGGGGCGACCTCCCGCCCCGCTAAGGACCCGAAATATATATATATATATTTTTTTAATAAATAAATTGGTAATGAAATTTTACGTGAAAAATTTAGGCGTTGAACTAGTTAGAATTTTTAAGTTTGAACTTTAAAAATAATATATATATACTTGAAGAAAAAAATCAATAAACAATATAATGGTATAGTTATTGTATATTCTCATATCCCTAAATTCCACCAATATTCAATTCTTCTGGACTTCATCAAATTTATTTTAGTTTCACATTTCATTATTTAAAAAAAAAAAAAATTATTTTTACCGGGTCACAGGGCGGAAAACCCGCCCCGAACTTGCCCCGCGGACCCGACGGGGCGGGTCATTTCAGGTCCTCCGGGTTTCGGGTCCTTCGGGGTTTTTTTGTCATCCTAAATTGAGTCGACGATAAACTAATAATTATGATTAAACATTATTCCTCGTGGGAACGATACTCTCAAATCATTACAATTATTACTTGTCAACGATCCCGTGCACTTGCGGGATTCGAACCGAGCAATGAGATTACTAATTATGCAAGATATATCTGGTCATTTTTAACTTTTGGTTTTCTTAATTCTTTAGTCTAGTTCTTTGCTGTCAACTATCAAAGGCCCTCATGGGCATGATGCAGAGGTAAAGAAGGAGTTGAAACTAAATGATTGGATGCTTGAATCTTGACTCTTAAAAGATAACATTTAAATGGAAGTCAAGTGCTTATATGGAAACAGATTTATACTGCATCCTGTTACTCATCCGGTCCCGTCCGCACGACATAAAGTGGAGTAAGTTCGTGAGGAGGAGAACTGTTGTCTGAATATTTACTTCAAGCGTGCACATATTTTATTCGCATTTGGAGTTACGTAGAGGGCGAAACAAGAGAGAAAACCACCCTCTTTTAGGATGAAGCAATCAAAATTTGGACACCTAAGTCATTAAAAACTTTGATGATGGAGGTCTTGTCCCTTTCCTTGTTTGTAAGTGGTCATCCTATTTCGTCCATGTTCTTTTTGCTACTCAGATATTTTTTCTTAATCGCCGTTGTCATTACATCTTGACTTCTACTGACATATATAGGGCGTTCTTCAGCCCTATGTCCTCCTATGTAGTTCACGTCCACGAATGGTCAAGCTCGACCAGGTAATGTAATTTCTTTTAGTAAATAACCCAAACATTTTTTAAGTGGAGATAATAGGAAAGCTTTTCTTCCATGCAACATGCTAATCTTGATCCAATATTTACTATCTAACTTGCAAGGCTAATAAAAGAGAAGGATTTGCAATTTATTTTGATTAAGGAGCAATAAGGCGTACCTAAACTAGATTTAGTCTTTTCTAAAAATTTAGGGTTTCATCTTTTTAAAATTCAGTTTGTGAAGATTAGAATATAAATGGAACATATAGCAATAATGGAGTTGAAAAGGGCCTCTTCCCTTTGCCGGTTTGCCCCCACTACACATTCCTTTTTACTTTAAAATAAAAATGCCACCATTTGATAGAGAATATGCATGGATCTATCTTCCCTTTCAATTCTTGGATATACATATAGTTTTGTATTCAACTTTTTAGCTTTCATCCACCACTACATGCCACCTTTATCCCATCCTCTCTCTCAGAATCAAACTCCACTTTATTTTCATTTTTATTTACCTTCCTTAGCTTGTAGAAAATAATCATGTAAACCAGCAAATTAACTCCCCATGATAATCATATCCATCCATTGAATGATGATGGATGGCAGATGGACTGTATGCCTACCCCAAGAAAATCCCTGGTTTCTCCCTCGGTGAAGTTTTCTTGATTCTGTACATGATGGCTCATAGATGGGTACATTTGAAGCCGATCCAAAGTAGAAAAATCACAGCGAAGACCAGTAGTTACTGCATTTTGGACTTGATTTTCAGTGCACTCGAGTCCAAAGTTTCCTAGGAGTGATGGGTCAGTTGTGGTGGCTCCTATTTGAGCAGCTTTCTGCAATAAAGCTGTTGCAGACATGTTTGCTGCTGAGGAATGGTGGTGGGATTTTTGTTGAGTGCTAAATAAGGATGGAACAGTCCCTTCAAATTGATGGTTTCCCACATCCTTAACATTGATATTACTGAAAGGAAGTGAATTGCAGCTGAACTGATCTTCAGCAGCATTTGTGGAATTAAGATTTTTAGCAAAATCCCAATTCAACTGATAACTACGGGATGGTGCAGGAGGGTTTGGTGAGCAGGGATTAACAAGTGGATCAGCACAACTGTATATTGCACCTCCAGAACTCACAGAAATTCCCATTTGATGCATTTCTTGGAGATTTTTGTATAGTGCTTCTTGACTCTGGGGAGGCTGCTGGCTCATATTCCACAGGGAAAGACCTCTTGTCATTGGATCAATAATATTTTGAGGGTTACATGAAATTGGCTTGAAAATGGAAGAGAATTGCTGCCCCATATTAGGCCCTAATGAGAACTGATAACTGATATGCCCTGCATGGTTTTCCATGTGAGATGCTGCTTTTACTCTTTCTGTTTCCTCGGCTAAGACATCACAAAATGCCCTGTGAGTGATGAAGCTATCTCGCCTGTTCACAAGAATTAATTTCAAAATAACTCATCAGTCTAAAATAAACACTCGAGATGTAGTAGCACTCGACTAATGTACAATTTCCGGACTGCATTAGAGAAGAAACAAAACTAAAATAATCCTCTTGTTTGGTATAGATTAAAATCAGATTTTGATAAAAGTTGATAATATATGTGATTGAAAAGCTATGAATCCTATAAAATGTGTGCTTGTCTTAGATTAAATTCTGAATTTTAAACAGTACCAAACATGCATAGCTCTATGTACCACTACCACCACTCATTAACCGAGAAACATGGAGCTGATTATGGTAGGCTGCGGCTGCTTAGGCGTCTGTGTCAACTGGGCTGGGTTCGGCTCTTCCCGTTGTTGTGGTCCGAATCACCATGTGAACTTATACACTCAACGTATTCTAATTTCTAACCAAGACTTGAGCAAGAATATTACTATCATCTTAGCATAGCAAGAAAGTCTGATAATTACTGAAAGAGGCCAAATTAGGCACATTTTTTGAAACATGGTACTGAAAAATCAACAGATCTTGATTATTTATCACTAGTGACCTTTCACTTTTCAAACCCACAGACACAGATAGGTATTCTTCTACTTATTTTCATCGATCTCTTTAGTTTTCTTTTTCAGGGCTGTTGACAAAATCCTTCTTCTTTATAGGATGCCAATGTAAACATAAAGTAAAAAAGAGTGTGATGAAATACCTTGAAAATATAGTCCCGCAGTCACATTTGTATTCCCTAGTACCACAAGTCTTGGAGTGCGCTTTCCAATCTGACTGCACAGCATATCGTTTAGAGCATTTCTCACACTTCCACTTTTTCTCCCCATGCTTTCGACAAAAGTGTTTTTTTATGCCGGTTAGGTCTCCGAGAGCTCTCGACGGGTGATGGTGGACGCAGCCCTTTTCCGGGCAGACATAAACTCGTTTCCGCACTTCTTTGCTACTCCTTTGCTTCAGTTTCCATGGCAGGTTGTGCCCTCTTCTGTGGAGTTGCAAATTTTGATCCCTCTGAAAACCCTTTCCACATATTTCACATAGGAATCTGTTGGTTGCCATTAGAGTCCTTGGGGACAAGGATATCACTTCAGCTTCAGGATCTATATAACAACAGATTAATTATCATATCTTCAATGGAATAACACTAAATAGTTGAGAAAACATACTGAAAATACTCATGCTAGAAAGTCTAATAAATATATAAAGGTGTGAGCTTAATTACCTGGTGTGCCAGGAAGGCTTCTCTTCTTCTTTACTGCAGGTTGAGGATTGGATCCACTGACTAGATTTTTAGAGGAACCAATTGAAATTAACTCATCTGTCATCTTCTCCACAATTTTGCTATGCTTCTACCCTTTTGGATTCAAATTCAATCTACCAGAGAAATTCAATAAATTTATTGTCAAGCAAAAATGTGGAACTATGTAAAGAAAAGCTGAAGGTAGTTTTAGCTTTGATACCAACCTTAAACAAAACTAAGAAAATCTCGACAGAGAATATAGATGGCTAATCAAAGTTTCCAATCTTTAAGTACCACAAAGGAGAAATGTTCTCTCTCTCTCTCTCTCTCTCTCTCTCTCTCTCTCTCTCTTATATTGCAGATATTTTTATTGCTTTCTGTGGGAATACACTGAATATAATTTTTTTTTAGAAAGGATTTTGGGCTTTTATTGCGAGATGGTGAAATATGACAGATGCAGAGAAGAACCTTGTGTGTGTGGTGGGGGATGGGGGGTGAGGGAGAAGCCGAGGGAGTTTGGCAAAGGTGAATGATGACACATATGATTGAGGGCTGGAGAAAGTTGAACTCGGTGCCTTTTGATTGGAATGATAATCTCATAATTGTTTTGCTTTTTTATTTTTATATTATTTTTTTGCATAAAACTTAATTCCAATCAACGAACATAAATATTTTTAGTGAATGTGACTTATTGGTTTAATTAATTTCAAGAAATCCCATATTTCAATTATTTATGTCTACTTAATCTTAATGGGTTATAGGCATGTTTGATAGGTTACCTCAAGTATGAGGTTTTAGCTAAAAATGATAAAAGCAAGCCAATTTGTCAAAGTTTTAAATTTTTTACACTGTTGATTTCGTTCCTACACTTGTGCTTATTAGAAGTGATACGTTGTCCACCGTGCATGAACAATTAATATACAAATTGTTCACCATCATTGAAATGTTGTCAAGTGTCCAGTGATGATGGACAATAATTGTCCATGATACGACAACATGCTTGCGAATGTTTATATGATGATGTTTATAA